>CM034156.1:362111001-363311001 GCA_019776745.2 Taxus chinensis | reverse complement strand
TGGAGGAGAAGTTGGAATTTTGGCAAAGTGTTTCACCAAATTTCAAAGAAGGAGTTTTTGGCCCGCTGCACCCACCAATCAAATCATGTTTCGACATGTGTCCTTGGGGGTCGGAGCTACGGAGCACGGGAGGGAATTCGGATTTTTTCCCAAAGTATTGGCGCAGAACTAAAAATATTTGCGGAGAGCCCGCGGCGAATGAAATCAGGCAACGTGTCCCAGACTGGTGGAAGGTAGGGAGAATTTGAGAAATTTTCCCAAGGAAGAAACAAACGAAAATTCAAAGGGAAAAGCCCGCCCCCTAAATGCGAGCCAATGGAATCTCGCCACGTGTCCGGATGGTGCCAAAAAATCAGGAAAAGCCCGCAAGTAAAATTTGAAGGGACAAACCCGTAGCCAATGGGGTTTTTCCATGTGTCCAAAGGGGAAAATGGTCAAAACAACCCACAGAAAATTTAGGAAGGACAAGCCTACGTCTAATCAGCGCACACCACATGGCCTCAACTCACTGGCCCGGTGGGAAATTTTTGGAAAATTTTCCAAAGGGAAAAACAAAGGAAAATGGCACAGGATGGGCCCGCGCCTAATAAAAATGTGCCACGTAGCACCTGGAAAGGTGGAGCACAAGGATTTTTTCAGAAATTTTCCCAAATGCAAAAAGGGTGAAAAAATTCAAATTTTTGCCCGCCAACCCGATTTGGCCCTGTTTTGCCCTCAAACTTCAAATGGCCATATCTTTCGATCCAGAGCTCAGTTCTTCACGTTCTTTATATCAATGGAAAGCAGGTAAAATTATCTACAGCATTCCAAGGTCATTTTTGAATTTTGATGGATTTTGGAGAGAGAAAATAGAAAAACGCCTCTGGCACGTGGTCATGGACAAAAGTGACGTTTCAACCACCATTTTTAATGAAGAATGGCTTGCATTCTCTCCCAACATGGCTAAAAATCTCAAGGCATGGGCCTGTAAGGATGTCCATGTTTTGATTGCATTTTGGTTAATGCTTGAATTCCCCCATGTTTTTCCCATGTTTCTCTCTCCTGGGATTGTCCCTTGCACTGTAAAAGCTAGATTTGGCTCGTTTTTTCAAGGTTAAACATTTCTTTTGCATATGCAGGGTCCCTCTTTCACCTTAAAAGTGATTTTGTGGAAAAATCAGACCTTTTTTTTTCAAGACTACAACCTGTTTTGCCTCCAAGGTGTTGTAATGCAAGTGATTTTTTATGTTAAAATAACAATACAGGCCCTGTGATTAAGTTTCCATCCTCTACTTGTGTTGTTTGACTAATTTCTGATCCTCCATTGCAGTTATCAGCTTGTGCATGAATTTTTGTTGCATTTTGTGAATTGTGTCAATCTACAGAAGTGAGGAATGCTCACCACTCCTTTATTGCATCTCCTATTAGCATTAGTTTTAAATTTTTTGCATTCTCTATCTTTGTCCCTTTGGAATTTAGAGTAGGAATTAGGAATATAAACCTCTGCAACTTGTAAGTGATAAATCTAATCAAAGGAGTTGAGGAACCAGCCTCTAATATGGAGATTCCTCTTCCATTTTTATAAGTCCCACACTTGGGGAGAGGATTCAATGTTGTGCAATCACATTGGATGCTTAGGATGATCAAACTAGAAATCTAATCAACATCCAAGGGTGTTGCTGATTTTCAACAATAGTTTTGGCATGCCCGGTGGGACCTTAGAGGTCTTCATCTTCATTACAACAAATTTATGTGCGTTTGTTGCAATATTCTTGCTTAAAAGAGCCCTAAATTGCACATCTGGTGAATCCAATGAAGAAGAATCAGCTAGTTTTAGTAGTGTAGGCCTGAAAAACTCATGAGAAGGATCACCACAAGGTCAAGAGTTGGAGAAGAAGAGGTGTTGTTTGAGTATCTGCAATTATCTCCAAGAAGAAGGCAAAGAGGGAGGAGGATTCAAAGGTCTCCATCTCCACCAAACAAAACTCTTTCAACTCCACCTGGTAGGCCTTTCATTCAATCAACAAGGGTTCTAAGGCCAATCAGAATGGCACAAAACAACCCCTATGTCAATTTCATTGGTAGCAGCCCAGTTGCTCTCAATGCACAAAATCTAATTCCAGTTGCAGCATTGAAGAACATCCCATACTTTATTGGAGAGAATCAGACTACTCCTGGTGATCATGTCAAGGAATTGCTAACATTTGTGCAATCCATGAGATCAATGAGATGCAAGTTACTGTCAAACTGTTGGCATCTTCATTCAAAGGGAAAGCTTTGCAATGGTTTATGAGTCTTGCCTCAGGTTCTATCCAAAATTGGAACTAGCTATGCATAGCCCTCCATCAGTAGTTTGGAGAGAAGGGAGACAACTTGTCCCTTTTGGAGCAGCTGGCAACCATCAAGAGAGCTCCCAACGAGTAGCTGACTGATTTAAACTTTAGATTTTAAAAGACTTGGGAGAGAATTCTAGTGGCAGTCAGGCCAACAGTATAAGGTGCTTTCCTCTATTACCTTAAAGCTTTAAATTCTAATAGTTCTATGTTAATTCAATCCATGGGAGGCACAACTATCCCCATTTCTTATAGCATTGCCATTAGAGCTGAAAATTATTTGATTCAAGCTGGCAAGCTAGCTCCTAGGCCTCCAATGCCAATGTTTCCAAGTTTAGAGAGCTCAAACACTAATCAAACACCTAATTTAGCTCCTATTCCCACTCCTAGAAACCAAAATTCAAGTGAAGCTTCTACTTCATCTTCTAGTAACTCAAATGAGCTTCAAGAAGTCATGAAGTAGCTGCAAAATTTAGGTAATGAGCTGGTTACACTCAAGAGGCAGCAAGCCCAAGGTTTTAGACCTCCCTTCCAGCCCCAAGCTCAGCCTAACAGGCAGCCATATCAACCCCAAATACCACCCAACCTAGCTGCAAATCTAAATCAAGCAAGGCCTCCTACCAATAGGCCATTTCAGCCCTATAATCCCAATGCTACATCTGCCTCTAAAACATTAGTGCCATTACAAAACAATATAGCTCAAGAGTATGATTGGTGTTTCCCATGCAATGAACCTCATAACCAATCCATGTGCTTCAACGGTGCCTTGAATCAAGCATTAATAGTGACAACAACTGGTGTGGAGGGTGAAGGTAGTCAAGGAAATAACCAGCAACAAGAAACATTCCAACAACAGTGAGCTCCAAATGATACCACACTTGTAAACTAGCAGGAAGAAGAATTTTGTGGCATGAATCAAACAATTTCCCTAAGGTGTTGTAGCCAACACAAGGTCAAAAAGGAGAAATTTGGGTGAAGAACAGCTATTGGCTCCAAGTAATCCACAATCTTCTATCACTCCACAAATTATTGGCAAACAAAATTCAGTTCCAAACACACAAGGGCTGCCTAAAACAACTCCTAGGCCAACTCAAATGCCAGTTGTTGCTACCCATATGTAAGGAATGAATGTGTAGGCCAAGGGACAACAAAGGGGTATGCTTCATATCCATTCAACATCATTGATCAGATGAAGAAGGCAAATGTAAACATATCAATGTGGGAATCACTATCTATCCCAGGCCAAAGAGATTTGCTACAAGCTGCCATGAAGGACTAGTCAACTTCGAATCAGTAGGTCTAAATGCAAGAGAAGGTGCTCACAAATACTGCCCATCCTGAAGGGGAATCATGGAGGAGAGAAAGGTAAAATGTTGATAGCCCCCTCCATTCTATGTTTCATTGATCATTGGAAACCAATTAGTAAACAATTGCATGATTGATTCCGAGGCAAGTAGTTTAGTAATGCCCAAGACAAATAGCTGATCAGTTGTGGCTTTCAGTATGAATTCATATCCAAAGGGGTAGTGCTAATTGAATGGGACAGCAGTAGTAACAACAATTGGAGTGATCAAAAACTTGATGTCTTACTTTGCATGCATACCCCAACGTTGTTGTTTTGCAAGATGTCTCAGTAATAGATCTTCCACCACTATTTGCCCTATGTCTTTTCAAGGGATTTCATAGCCAAGATTAGAGGTTACTTATCTACTGATTGGTCACACATGTTGTTTAGAATGAGGATATGGAACTAAGGCCACAATCAGATCTGAGCCTATTGTAAACTTTCACATTGAGCCTTACACTCCAAGCCAGAGTCAATTCCAATTGTTCAGCATTTGATCAAGAATATTATCAAAGCATTGATGAAACTGACACCAAGGTTGGAAGCATCCTAGATTTGACTCCTGATGAATGGGAAAACAAGGTGCATGCTTTTGATTCTTATCCAGAAATAGAAGAATCTGAGCTAGGAGTCTATTGCATGCATGAAGAAAATCAGCCTATTCCTAGCATCACCAAGCTAAACCACAAGCATGACAATGAGGTATGGTAAGTTGTTTTTTGATGGATCAAGGAGTAGAAAAGGTGCAGGAGGGGGAGTTATGCTTGTTTCACCTCAAAGAGTTAAGTACTATTCATCTTTTAGATTTCTAGTTTGCATGATCTAATAACACTGCTGAGTATGAAGCTTTGATACAAGGATTGCATTGGTCAATCAAGAGAGGAATAAAGAACTTGCAAGTCTTTGGTGAGAGTGACTTGATTGTCAACCAAGTTAAGGGGTAGCACGTTGTCAAGAATGATCCACTCATAGTGTTACAAAAATAGGGTGTGGGACCTCATTGAATATTTTGAGGGCTTTGACATACAATCCATTCCTAGAAAAGAGAACCAAGCTGCTGACAGGCTTGTAGCAGTTAGAGCAGCCTTTGGCGTTGTTGAAAGCATCCAAAAAGACAGAGGTATAGCCAAACATCCATGTGATTGTAAGGCCTTCAATGCCAGACAACAATGTAAAGTTGGCAAGTGTTTGAAAATGATCAACAAATCATCCATTTCTTACAAGAAGAGGCTGAGTTCTCAGCTAAAAATTAGGAAAAGTTGGAGCAGCAGTATGGTGACCAAGTGGTACAATTGAGAACCAACAAACTACCAAATGGACTTATTACTTTGGAGTCCATTTTCAATCCTAATGATCAGTTTAGGAAGGAGAAAGCAAACATCCAAGTTAAGGGAGAGGATTCAATGTCCATCTTGGTGGAAGGAGGGAAAATCACTCCAAGTTGGTAGGATGACAACTGAGCAAGAAAGGTATGAGTTCATACAGATTTGTCAAGAATTCCTTGATGTGTTTTATTGGAGCTATGAAGATTTGAAAGGTTTCAATCCCGAGTTATCTCAACATACCATTCAATTGGATCCAAATACTAATCCCATCAGGTAAAAAAAAATGCCAGTCAACCCCTACATGGAGCCTCTCATGAGAAGAGAATTGAATAAGTTGATAGAATCAAGAATCATATTCCCTATCAAGCATTCTAGTTGGGTATCCAGCTTGGTTCCAATAAGAAAGAAGAGTGGAGAAATCAAATTGTGTGTTGACTTCAGAGATTTGAATAGAGCATCTCTCAAGGATCATTATCCAATTCCTTCTATGGAGCAGATTTTGCAAGTTGTTGCTGGTTCTGAGAGGTTTTCATTACTTGATGGCTATTCATGGTATAATCAGATTATTGTGAAGGAAGAAGATCAGTTTAAGACAGCCTTTACAACCAAATGGGGAACTTATGCATACAGGAAAATGCCTTTTGGGCTGTCCAACGCTGGAGCTACCTTCCAAATAGCAATGGACATGGTGTTCAAGGGACTGATTAACAACATAGTACTGATATATCTTGATGATATCACTGTTGTTTCAAAAAATACAGCAGACCACCTCTCTCATTTGAGACAAGTTTTCCAAAGGTGCAGAAGATTTGGAGTATCCTTGAATCCTAAAAAATGTATTTTTTTAGCCCATGAAGGAAATCTCCTTGGCCACATTGTCTCCAAAGAAGGATTAGCAATTTATCCAGAGAGAGTTAAGGCCATAAGAGCACTACCATTTCCAAGCCACAAGAAGGCCCTTCAAAGTTTCTTGGGGAGAATAAATTTTGTTCGGAGGTTTGTCCCAAATTTTGTAGCCCTAGTCAAGCCTATCACCAAGATGTTAAAGAAAAGCATGGCTTTAAAATGGATAACAGAAGGAAAGAAAAATTTTGAAGCAATCAAATAAGCCATCTCTCAATCCCCAACTCTCAATAACCCGGATTTCTCTAAGGATTTCATCCTCTATGCTTTTGGGGGTGATGATACTATTTCTGCAATTTTGGTACAGCAAAACAAAGACAATGATGAGCAGCCAATTGCTTTCTTCATCCAAAGCCTAGAGGACTATGAGGTGAAGTATTCCTTCATTGAGAAGCATGTTCTTTCCGTAATCAGGAGCTTGAAGAAATTCAAGCATCTAGTTTCAAACAACAAGGTTCAGTTGTTGGTTTCTCATGTGGGAGTTAAGGAATTCCTCCTCAGCAAAGACTTGAATGAAAAAAGGGTAGGTTGGATTACTCATGTCATGGAGTATGACATAGAGATCAAAGTCACCAAGTTGGTCAGAGGAAAAGGATTGTGTGAGTAGCTGATTTTGAGAAACCAAAAGGAAGCATGCAATAAGGAGGAGGTTGTTTTGGCATTGCAAGACAACCATGAGCAAGGAAGCACTCAAGAAGAAAATAATGTTGTCCTCACTCCTTACTGGACCCAAGGTATAATGCACTTCCTAAGTACAGGACTATGCCCTCCCGAGATAAACAATACCAAAAGAAGACACTTCAGATTGTAGGTTGTCCCATATGCCCTTGTTGATGGTGTTCTTTTCAAAAGAGTTGTGAATAGAGTATTGTTGAGATGCATTGGTACAAATCAGATTCATAGAGTGTTGGAAGAGTTCCATAGTGGACCAGCTGGTGGTCATTTTTCACCAAGAGTGACAGCTCTAAAGATCATGAGGGATGGCTATTATTGGCCCAATATTTTCAATTATTGTTATGCATGGATCAAGAGGTGTAAGAATTGTGCATTCTTCACAAGTAAAGAGAGGCTAGCTGCCCTTCCATTGCATCCAATTTCAGTTGACCAGCCATTCATACAATGGGTTTTAGAATTCATTGGTGTCATTAATCCTAATTCAAGCCAAGGGCACAAATGAATTCTAACAGCAATAGATTATTTCAACAAGTGGACTGAAGCAGTAACACTCAAGGAGGCAAACGAATCTAGCATCCTAGATTTCTATGAAGGGATAGCAACTAGATTTGGTGTACCTGCTACAATAATATCAGATAATGTATTGGCATTCATTGGGTCCAAGGTGACTAAATGGGCTTTCAAGAATGGGATCTACCTGAGCACTTCATCAAACTATTACCCTCAGGGTAATGGCCAGGCTGAGTCTACAAACAAGAACTTGTTGAGGATCATTAGGAGGACTCTTGATGAAAATCAAAGGTCTTGGCATACGAAGTTGAAATCTACCTTACGGGCTGATAGGATAACTCCCAAGAGATCTACAAGTAACTCTCCATTTAAGCTTTTTTATGGGAGAGAGGCAATTTTTCCCATGTCACTTGAGTTGCCAACATTGGAACTCATGAAATAGCTGGAGTTGTTGGAGTTTGAACCCATGGAGGTTAGATATGCAGAGTTGATGGAGCTCTAAGAAATCAGAGATCAGGCCTCCCAAGCAATGGAGAAAGATCAAGATTTGATAAAGAGGACCTTTGATAGAAAGGCCAAGAATAGATCCTTCCAAGTTGGAGATCTAGTGTTAAAATGGGATGAAGATAGAGAAAAACTGGGAAGGCATTCAAAATTTTATGCCATTTGGAGTGGCCCATACATGGTCACAAAGTGTAAGGGTAGCAATGCTTTCCAATTGTCTTCATTGGATGGCGAAGAACTGTAGATTCCAGTCAATGGAATCCATCTAAAGCATTGCTATTGAAAGGAACTCTCCACCTTGTACTTATTAGCTTAGGTTTCCATTCCTCAAAGTGCTTGTGCACATTGTTTCACTGTAGGTTAGTTTGTTTTCCCTAAGTGCTTTGGCACAACTTGTTGTTCCTGGGAATGTGTTTGCAGGCCTTGCTCCATCAAGTGATATTCCATCTTCCTCCTTGCAGTGTTCTAGTCAGTTGGGGTATCAAACAGAGAAAATGATGACTCCATGCCCAATGGATTGCTTCAGGCAACTGGTAACTTCATCCAGCAGGTAGATGACCCCTCTGAGTCACCAAAATTGTTATCCAAAATGTGCCCCCTGCTCATTTTGTGGCTAAATCCTTTCATTCTTCCCTCTCTTGTGCCTCAGTCATAAGTTTTTCTTTATAGGCACTCAAAACTTTCTGGAAATGACACCATTGGATAGAGCTCTCTCTCAGCTTTTTAGAAAGGTAAATTTTTCCTCCTAACTCCATGTATTTTTGAAGTTATGGCTTGGTATATTTTTTGTGGGAAATTTTCCCCTGAAAGGCCCACAACTAATGAGACACTGCCACATGTCCAAGGAAGTGGCGGGGGTCGGAGGAAAACTTGGTTTTTTACCAAGTGTTTTGGCACAATTTCAAAAGGAAGATTTTTCCCCACAGGCCTGTCGATGAATCAGATGATGCCACATGTCCAGGGGAGAAATTTGAAAAATTTGGCTAAGTGTTGCGCATGGAAAATATTTGAGGGAAGGTCCACGCCCAATCATATGATGCCACGTGTCCTATGGAGCCGGAATTTCAGAGGGCAGAGGAGAAGTTGGAATTTTGGCGAATTGTTTTGCCAAATTTCAAAGAAGGAGTTTTTGGCACGCTGCCCCCGCAAATAAAATCATGTTTTGACATGTGTTCCTGGGGGTCGGAGTTACAGAGCACGGGAGGGAATTGGGATTTTTTCCCAAAGTATTGGCGCAGAAGTAAAAATATTTGCAGAGAGCCCGCGGAAAATGAAATCAGGCAACATGTCCCAGAACGTCGGAAGGTAGGGAGAATTTGAGAAATTTTCCCAAGGAAAAAACAAACAAAAATTCAAAGGGAAAAGCCTGCCCCCTAAATGCGAGCTAATGGAATCTCGCCACGTGTCCAAATGGTGCCAAAAAATCAGGAAAAGCCTGCAAGTAAAATTCAAAGGGACAAATCTGCATCCAATGGGGTTTTTCCATGTGTCCAAAGGGGAAAATGGTCAAAATGACCCGTGGAAAATTTAGGAAGGACAGGCCTACGTCTAATCAGTGCACACCACGTGGCCTCAACTCACCGGCCTAGTGCCCACATTTCCAAATGGCAAATACAAAGGAAAATGGAACACATGGGCCCGCGCCCAATAAAAACGTGCCAATGGCACCTGGAAAGCGTGGGGCACAAGGATTTTTTGGGAAATTTTCCCAAATGCAAAAAGGGTGAAAAATTTCAAAATTTTCACCCGCCAACCCAATTTGGCCCTATTTTGCCCTAAAATTTCAAATGGCCATAACTTTCGATCCAGAGCTCAGTTTTTCATGTGTTCTTTATATCAACAGGAAAGCTAGTAAAATTATCTATAAGATTAGAAATTTCATTTTTGAATTTTGATGGATTTTGGAGAGAAAAAATTAGAAAAACGCCTCTGGCACATGGTCATGGACAAAAATGACGTTTCAACCACCATTTTTAATGAAGAATGGCTTGCATTCTCTCCCAGCATGGCTAAAAATGTCAAGGCATGGGCCTATAAGGATTTCCATGTTGTTTTGATTGAATTTTTGGTTGGTGGTTGAAGCTCTCCCATGTTTTTCCCACGTTTCTCTCTCTTGGGGTTGTTTCCTTGCACTGTAAAAGCTAGATTTGGCTTGTTTTTTCAAGGTTGAACATTTCTTTTGCATTGCAGGCTCCCTTTTTCACCTGAAAAGTGATACTGTGGAAAAATCAGACCTTTTTTTTTCAAGAGTGCAACTTTTTTTTCCTCCCAGGTGTTGTAATGCAAGTGATTTTTTATGTTAAAATAACAATACAGGCCCTGTGATTAAGTTTCCAATCCTTTGTTGTGTTGTTTGATTAATTTCTGATCCTCTCATTACAGTTTATTAGTTTGTACATGAAGTTTTGTTGCATTTTGTGAACTATCCGTGTCAATCTACAGAAGTAAGGAATGCTCACCACTCCTTTGGTGCATCATCTTATTAACATTAGTTTCAGTTTTTTGCATTCTCTATCTCTATCCCTTTGGAATTTAGAGTAGGAATCTAGGAATATAAAACCTCTGCAACTTGTAAGTGATAAATCTGATCAGAGGAGTTGAGGAACCAGCCTCTAATCTGGAGATTCCTTTTCCATTTTTATAAGTCCCACACTTGGGGAGAGGATTCAATGTTGTGCAATCACACTAGATGCTTAGGATGAAAAATCAAGCTGGAAATTTGATCAACATCCAGGGGTGCTACTTGATTTACAACAATAGTACTTTACAAGGATCAGAAGGAGGATTCTTGGATGAAAATCAAAGGTCTTTGGCATACTAAACTTTCCAAATCATCTTTGTGTGGGACAACCGTAAGGACTAACCTCCAATATTTTCGAAGACATAACTTGGGATTAATTTAAAAGCTTGTTTATAGGAAGACGATGGCTAATTTTTCCCATGTGACTTAGATTTGGCAACATGGACTCAAATTTGGAGTTATTGAACTTATCACTTGGAAAGTTAGGTATGTGACATTGATGGAGTACTAGGAAATTTACTAAATCAGGCATCCCAAGCAATGGACCTCAAGTATCAAACTTTGATCAAGAAGTTTATAGAAATAAAGGATAAATCTCTCCAAGTTGGTAATGTAGTCCCATTATAGGATGGTAGACAGTGAGATGCTCATAGGGAGGCATTCCACTTTGGATGTCATTGTTGAGTAGCCCCTAAATGGTCACAAAGTGCAAGGACATAACATTCCTTCCAATTAATCTCTAATTAGGGAGGTGAAGAAAGAAAATTCCAAACTCAATGGAATTCTGATTTTTGCACCTAAAAAAATTCCCCACCTGGAAGATATTGGTATAGGTTTTCATTTCCACCGCTAATCAAGTGCTTATGCAACAAACAAACCTTTGCTAGTATATGTAAATTAGCTTTGCTAAAGAAGTGCAATAATAATGGCACAAGCTTGTTGTGTCCAGGAATGCTATTTTGAAAGCCTTGCTTCAAAGCTAGATGGTAAATTCTACCCTCCATCTTCATCCTTGGAGGTGTTCTAATAAGTTGGGGATCATTACATGAGTTTGATGTCCATTTGAAGAATGGATTACCATCAGGTAACTGGTAACTAGGATACACAGGCTATGACCCCTATGAGTCACCAAAATTGTTATCCAAAATAAGCCCCTTGCTTATTTTTTGGCTAAATCCCTTCATTCCTTCTGCCCTTGTGCCTCGGTTAGAATTTTTTATTTTTCAGGAATTCATAACCTTCTGGAAATGGGACCATTGGATAGAGCTCCTTCTCAACTTTCCAGAAAGGTAATTTTTTCCTCCTAACTCCATGTATTTTTGAAGTTATGACTCGGCGGAGTTTTTGTGTGAAATTTTCCCTAGACAATCCTTAGGGTCCAATAGGAGTACCACCTCATAAAAGGTGATAATGGGCATAGAGGAGACATAAAGAAAATTTACCGAATTGTTTGGTGGGGGGCGCGAAGGGGATATTAGTTGTTTTGATGGGGCCTACAACCAGTGAGATCGCGCCACGTTCCCAGGGGGGTGTCAAACGTCGGAGATTTAAATTAGGATTTTAACAACTATGCAACCAAGTTTGGAAAATTTCAAAAGAAAGAGCTTGTACCTTTTATGGAGTAAAAATGTAAAAATATAGGAAGCCATGTGTCCCAACCTCATGGAAAGATATCGGCGGGGAGGAGTTGGGAAATTATCCCAAAGTAAAATCAAAGGAGAATTTTTGGCCCCAAGGCCTGCTAACCAATAGAAAGAACCCACATGTCCTCAGACCAACGGAGCGTAGGGGAAAGTTGAGTCTTTTCCCAAGGCAAAATTATCGAAAACTACCCTTGAAAGAGTAACCCGCCCCCCAAGGCCCGAGCCAGTAAGGAATTATGCCACATGTTCAAGTGGCAACAAAAAACATAATGTGTCTCCCGCAGGGAAAAAAGGGTAAGTTTTCAGGACCACATCTAATAAGGATCACGGTACACATGTAGAGTCTTGGGTAGATGATCAAAAGTTGAACAAGAAAACTATTAAGAAGTAATAGGCCCGCGATGAATCACAGCATGCCACGTGTCCTCGAGTCATCGGGCTAGTAGAGAATTTTTGGAAAATTTTCCAAAGGCCAAAAAATGATGGAAAATGAGGTGGGGAAAGCTCGCATCCAATCAGAATGTGCCACGTGGCACCGGAGCGGCGGGGCATGGAGATTTTTTGGGAAATTTTCCCAAATGCAAAAAGGTGGTAAAATTTCAAATTTTCGTCCCGCCAACCCATTTTCGGCCCTGTTTTACCTTAAATGTTCAGAGGGGCATAACTTTTGATCCAAAGATTGGTTTTTCATGTTCTTTATATCATTGGAAAGCTGGTGAAATTATCTACATAATTTCAGGATCAATTTTGTGTTTTGGTGGGTTTTAAAGGGAGGAAAATGGAAAACACCTCTGGCATGTGGAAATTGATAGAAATGACATTTCAACCACCATTTTTAATGAGGAATGGCTCACATTCTCTCCCGGCATGGTCTAAAACATTGGGGGTGGATTTGAGGGAATCCATGCACCATGAATTTAGTCATGGTTGAAATCTTCTCTCATGTTTTCTCACATTTCTCTTTCCTGAGCTCAAATTTGCATTGTAAAAGCTAGAATGAGCTCATTTTTTTAAAAAGTTAGACATTTTTCTTGCTCTGTAACTTCTCTTTTCTTCCTCATCAGGTAGATTTGAGGATTTTACCTTTTCATGAAATTACAGCATCTTGGAGGGAATCCTCGTAGCACCAAAAATTGCACTGTGATTGAATATTTTTAATCCTTTCATGTGTTTATCATTTTTTTATCTCTCATTACATTTTGGCAATTTGTGCATGTTTTGTGCTATATTTTCTTGTGAATTGTGTATGTCTTGCAGTAGCAGATGTCTACTACTCATTTGGTGCATCACCTTATATAAACTAGGTTTAATTTTTGCATTTTCTCAACCCTATCTCCTTGGAAAAGTTTGGTTAAAATATAGGTAAACCCTCTGTAGAATTTTGTCCACACTTGAATAGAGGAGTTGAGGAACCAACCTCTAACCTGGAGGATCTTTTCCAGCCCTGCAATTCCCACACTTGTGTGAAAAGATAAAATGTTGTGCAATCACACTAGATGCTAAAATGTCAACTAGAAATCTGATAGAACATCTGTTGTTGCAGGATCACAGCACCCTTGGATGCACATCAGGATTCTAGGTTGATGTTTCAGACATCCAGTGTGATTGCACAACATGGAAACCTCTCTCCAACTGTAGGACTTGTGAAACTGAGAGAGGAATCTCCAGATTAGAGGATGGTTCCTCAAACTCCTCTGATTTAGATCTATATGCTTGCACAACTACAGAGGTTCAGATCCTAATCCTACTCTAATTTGTAAGGAGACAGAGACATAGAAGTGTAAAAATTGAAACTAACTAAAGATGGTGATGCACCAAAAAGGAGTGGTGAAGGTTTTTGTCATGTAAATAGACACAAACCAAATATTGCAACATAAAACATACACAAGCTGATAAGATATAATTTAGGATCTGAAATGAAGTAAATAATACAACCAAAGGATTGAAACCCATTCACAGAGCTTGCACTATCATTTCCAATGTCAAAACCACTGCATTACAACCTCAGAGAGGTAAAAAACCTATTACAATTCTTGAATAGGTCTGATTCTTGCAACAATCACTTGATGGAGGTGAAATGAAGAAGTCTGTTATGCCAAAAAGTGTTCCACCCCTTTAGAAATGAGCCAAATCTGGCTTTTACATTGCATGGGTCGAGCCCAGGAAAGAGAAAATGTACAAAACATGTGGGAGCCCATTCCTCATTGACTACAAATGCATTAAATCAACATGGGGGACATTACAAACCCATACCCTATAATTTTTGACCAAATTGGAGGAGAGTGTGACCCATTCTGCATTAACTTTGGTCGCTGAAATGTCACTTCTGGCCATGAACACGCATCAGAGACTGTTTCTTAAGTTTCTCTCTTCAAACTAAACCAAAATTCAAGATTGACCCTGGAATCATGTAAAGAATTTTATAAGCTTTCCAATGATATAAATAACGTGTAAATCTGAGCTCTGGATCGAAAGATATGGCGATCTGAAGATTTAGGGCACAAAATAGGAAAAAATGGGTTTTGAAATTTTTTCCCGCGCTCCGCCACCTGGACGACACGTGTTAGGCGCTGATTGGATGCGTAAATTCTCTCACCTTCCCTTACCCATGCGTTTTCCCTTGAAAGTTTTGACCTTTTATAATTTTTTGGAAAAGTTCCCATTTTTTCCCCGCATGTCCCCTCCACTTGGGACACATGGCATGATCTGGCTGGAGGACAGGGGTGCGCAGGGATCATCCTTTACCTTTTAGTTTTTAGCCAAAATTTTTTCCAAATTCTCTAATTCCTCCCTGAGCTCCGCACTCCACTTTCTCCTTAGGACATGTGTCCTCTTTTTATTGGCTCGGGCCAATGCTTCTAACTCGCTCCCCTTGAAACTCGGTTAAAACACTTAGCCAAAATTTTGTTTCGCTCCCCGCGCCGTGAACTCCCTAGCCATTAGAACATGTGTCCTATTCTGATGGCTCAGTCTGACCCTTCAAACCTTGCCCTTTGAAAATTTGGACATTTTCCCTTGTGACACATGGTGTTTCTTGATTCATCCACGGGCCTGCCAGCTTTTCGCATCCCTCGGGTCCCTACGGCCCGGCTGTCCCAAACTACCTGGGACAAATTCCTCTGATCTACCTAATTCGGGCTTCTCTGTTCCTCTTTCGAAGCTGAAGACACAGTGGCATTACTTTCATTGGCTCTCAGCTCCTTCAGCTTCCCACATCCCACACATCCCTTTGTTCCAACTGTCCCGGACTGTCTGGGACAAATTCTTCCGAACCAGTTGCAAAATGGGCTTCTTTGTCCCTCTTTGCGGCCGCTTCACCTTTTCGCGTCCCCTCGCGTCCTTTCAGTCCCGGATGTCCCAGCCTTATCTGCACTCAGTAGTTAGTCGATTTTGCTTTTACCTTCGGCCAGTTCACCCTTTCCGCGTCCCACTCGTCCCCACGGCCCGGTTGTCCCTTTGGCTGCCTGCGGACCACCTGGACGGCCTTTTGGCTCGATTCGTGCCCCGATGTCCCAACTGTCCCAGCTGCTACGAGGACTAGGACTTAGCCATTTTTCACGATTTTTTCTAGCACAAGCTTGTTTTTTTGCAACTTTTTCACCCTTTTTTAGAACTTGCTCCTTTCTCCTTGGATATGAGAGTTAGAAAAAAGCCGAGGGAACCCTATAAACATGATTTTTTTGCCCTGAATCAATCTATTTGCCTGGGACTTGAGTATTCTGATATATGTTATCAAAATTTACCTTGGGGGTGAATTTTAGATAACAATTTGGTGACTCAGCGAGGTCACCTGCCTGCTAGGTAGAAGATACCAGTTGCCTGAAGCAGTACGTTGGGCATGGAGTTCATCAGATATTATTTTTAGAACCCCAATTGACTTAGAATGTGTAAGGAGGAAGATGGAATATAACCTTATGGGAGAAAGGACTGCAAAACATCTCCATGGACAGCAAGTTGTGCCAAAGCACTTAGGGAAAACAAAACTAACCTACAACAAAACAATGTGCACAAGCACTTGGAGGAATGAAAATCTAATCTAATATTTACAAGGTAGTGAATTTCCCTCTAGAAGCAACACTTGAGATAGATTCCATTTACTAGAATCTGTAGTTCTTCACCATCCAATGAGGCCAATTGGAAAGCATTGCTATTCTTACACTTCATGACCATGTATGGGCCACTCCAAATGGCATCAAATTTTGAATGCCTTCCCGGTTTTTCTCTATCCACATCCCATTTCAACACTAGATCTCTAACCTGAAAAGATATATCCTTGGCCTTCCTATCAAAGGTCTTCTTGATCAAAGCTTGATCCTTTTCTATTGCTTGGGATGCTTGATTTTTGATCTCTTGCAGCTCCATCAACTCTACATACCTCACCCCCATGGGCTCAAACTCCAGCAACTCCAGCTACTTCATGAGTTCCAATGTTGGCAACTCAAGTGATATGGACAAGATTTCCTCTCTTCCATAGACAAGCTTGAATGGAGAGTTACCTATGGATCTCTTGGGAGTTATCCTATCAGCCGATAAAGCTCAATTTCAATTTGGTATACCAAGACCTCTAATTTTCATCAAGAGTCCTCCTAATGATCCTCAACAAGTTCTTGTTTGTAGACTCAGCCTGGCCATTACCTTGAGGGTAATAGTTTGATGAAGCGCTTAGGTAGATACTGTTCTTGACAGCCCACTCAGTCACTTTAGATCCAATGAATGCCAATGCATTATCAAAGATTATTGTAGTAGGTATGCCAAATCTAGTTGTTATCCCCTCATAAAAGTCTAAGATGCTAGACTCATTTGCCTCTTTGAGTGCTACTGCTTCTCTCCATTTGGTGAAGTAGTCTGTGGCTGTCAAAATCCATTTGTGCCCTTGGCTTGAATTGGGATTAATGACTCCAATGAAGTCCAAACCCCGTTGCATGAATGGCTGGTCAATTGAGATTGGATGTAATGGAAGGGCAGAAAGTTTCTCTTTTCTTATGAAGAATGCACAATTCTTACACCTCTTGATCCATAAATAACAATCACTAAAGACTTTAGGACAATAATAACCAGCCTTCATGATTTTTAGAACTGTCACTCTTGGTGCAAAATTACCACCAGCTGGTCCACCATGGAACTCTTCCAACACCCTTTGAATCTAATTTTTGCTAATGCATCTCAGCAGCACTCCATTCACATCTTTCTTGAACAAAACTCCATCAACAATGGCATACGAGACAACCTGCAATCCGAAGTGTCTCCTTTGGTTCTTGTTCATCTCAGGAGGGCATAGGTGTGTTCCTAGGAAGTGTATAATACCTTGGGTCCATCAGGGAGTGGGGGCAGCATTGTCTTCTTCTTGATTTCCACTTGGCTCATGGCTGTCTTGGACTGTCAAAACAGCCTCTTCTTCATTGCATACTTCTTTTTTGCTTCCCCAAAACCATCTGCTCACACAATCCTTTCCCTCTTACCATCTTGGTGATCTTGATCTAAATGTCATATTCCATGACACGGGTGATCCAACCTGCCATTTTCTCATTCAAATCCTTGTTGAGGAGGAAGTCCTTAACCCCAGCATGTGAGACTAGCAACTGGACCTTGTTGTTTGAGACTAAATGCTTGAATTTCTTCAAGCTTCTGATTACTGCAAGTACATGCTTCTCAATAAAAGAGTACCTCACCTCATAGTCATCTAGGCTCTAGCTGAAGAAGGCAATTGGTTACTACTCATTATCCTTGTTCTACTGTACCAAAATGGCAGAAATAGTGTCATTACCTCCAAATGCATAGAGGATGAAATCCTTGGAGAAGTCTGGGTTGATGAGAGTTGGTGCTTGAGAGATAGCTTCTTTGATTTCTTCAAAACTCTCCTTGCCTTCTGCTGTCCACTTGAAAGCCATGCTCTTCTTCAACATTTTGGTGATGGCCTTGACAAGGGCTGTAAAATATAGGACAAACTTCCGAACAAAGTTTATCCTTCCCAAGAAACTCTGAAGGGCTTTCTTGTGGCTTGGCAATGGTAGTGCTCTTATGGCTTTAACCCGCTCTGGATCAATTGCTAATCCTTCTTTGGAGACAATATGGCCAAAGATCTTTCCTTCATGTGCAAGAAATATACACTTCTTAGGATTCAAAGAAACTCCAAATCTCCTACACCTCATGAAGACTTTTCTCAAATGAGAGAGGTGGTCTGCTGCCTTTTTTGGAAAAAATAGTGATATCATCAAGGTAAATCAACATCACATTGTTAATCAAACCTTTGAATGCCATGTCCATTTCCCTTTGGAAGGTAGCACTAGCATTGGACAGCCCAAATGGCATCTTCCTATATGCAAAAGTTCCCCATTTGGTTGTGAAGGCTATCTTGAACTAGTCTTCTTCCTTCACCATAATCTGATTATAGCCTGAGTAGCCATCAAGTAGTGAAAACCTCTCAGAGCCAACCACAAATTGCAAGATTTTCTCCATGGAAGGGAGTGGGTAATGGTCCCTTGAGAGAGGATCTATTCAAGTCTCTGAAGTCAACACATAATTTGATCTCTCCACTCTTCTTTCGGACTAGAACTAAGTTGGCAACCCAACTAGAATGCTTGATTGGGAATATGATCCTTGACTCAATCAGCTTGTCCAATTCTTTCCTCATGAGAGGCTCCATGTGTGGATTGACTGGTCTTTGTTTCTGCCTGACAGGCTTAGTATTTGGATCCAATTCGATGGTATGCTGAGATAAGTTGGGATTGAAACCTTTCAAGTCTTCATAGCTCCAAGAAAACACGTCAGGGAACTCTTGACACAACTATATGAACTCATACCTTTCTTGTTCAGTTGTCATCCTTCCAATTTGCAATGGTTTTTTCTCTTCTACCAAGATGGATACTGAATCCTCTCTCTTGACTTGAATGTTTTCTTTCTCCTTTCTAAACTGATCATTAGGGTTAAAAATGGACTCCAAAGTGATAAGTTCCTTGGGCAGCTTGTTAGTTCTCAGTTGTACCACTTGGTCACCATACTGCTGTTCCAATTTTTCTTGATTCTTGGCTAAGAACTCGGCTTCTTCTTACAAGAAATGAATGATTTGTTGGTCATTTTCAAACACTTGCCAACTGACATTGTTGTCCAACACTGAAGGCCTCACAATCATGTGGATGTTTGGCTGTACCTTGTCTTGTTGAATGCTTTCCACAATGTCAAAGGCTGCCCCTATTGCTGCAAGCCTATCAACAACTTGATTCTCTTCCCTAGGAATGGATTTGATGCCAAAACCCTTAGAGTCTTCCATGAGGTCCGACACCCTATTCTTATAGCACTTGAGAAGATCATTTTTGGTAGCATGCTATCCCTTGACTTGATTTACAATCAATTCACTATCACCAAAGACTTGCAAGTTCTTTATTTCTCTCTTGATTTCCCAATGCAACCCTTGCACCAAGGCTTCATATTCAGCACTGTTATTGGAGCATGCAAACTGAAATCTAAGAGCTAAATAGTACTTTACTTGAGGTGAAACAAGCATAGCTGCACCTCCTGCACCTTGTCTACTCCTTGATCCATCAAAAAATAACAGCCATACCTCATTTTCATCCTTGTGGTTTGGCTTGGTGATGCTAGGAATAGGCTGATTTTCTTCGTGTATACAATAAACTCCCAGCTCAAATTCTTATACTTCTTGATAAGGATAAAATGCATGTATCTTGTTTGCCCATTCATCAAGAGTTAGATTCGGGATACTTCCAACCTTAGTGTCAGCTTCATCAGTGCTTGGGTGATCTTCTTGATCAAATGCTGAGCAATTGGCATTAATCTGACTTGGAGTGTAAGGCTCAATGTGGAAGTTTGCAATAGGTTCTGACTTGATTGTAGCCTTAATTCCATACCTCGTTCTGAACAACATGTGTGACCAATCAGCAGACAAATATCCCCCAATCTTGGCTGTGAAGTCCCTTAATAAGCATAGGGAAAAGAGTGGTGGAAGGTCTATGACTGATACATCTTGTAAAACAACAACATTTTGACATGCATGCAGGGTAAGACTCAAGTTTCTAATCACCCCAACTATTGCTACTGCTGTCCCATCTAGCTGCACTACCCCTTTAGATATTGTCTCATACTGGGAGCCTTAGCTGATCAGCTATTTGTTTAGGCATCACTGAGCTACTTGCCCTGGAGTCTATCATGCAATTGGTGTACTAGCTGATTTCCATTGATTAATGAAACATAGAAATGAGGGGGCTTGAACATTTTACCTTTCTATCCTCCATGATCTCCTTCAGGCTGGGAAGCATTTGTAAGCACTTTGTCTTGCATCTAAACTTGCTGATTCAAAGTTGGCCAGTCCTTCATGGCAGCTTGCAGCAGATCTCTTTGGCCTGGGATAGATAGGGATTCCCACATTGATATGTTGACATTTTTCTTCTTCATCTGATCAATGATACTGAATGGTGATGAAGGATCTCTTTGTTGTCCCTTGGTTTGAACATTCACTCCTTGCATGTGGGTAGCAACAACTGGTATTTGAGTTGGCCTAGGGACTATTCTTGGCTTCCCTTGTGCATTTGAAATTGGATTTTTCTTGCAAACCATTTGTGGAACCATGGAAGATTGTGGATTGGTTGGGGCTAATGTATGTTCCTCACCCAAATTTCTCCTTTTTGACCTTGTGTTGGCTGCAACACCTTGAGAAACTACCTGGTTTATGCCACAAAAAACCTCTGCTTGCCAATTTACCAATGTGGTGTCATTTGGGGCTGATTGTTGTTGGAATGTTTCTTGTTGTTGACTGTTTCCTTGACTATCCCTCGCCCTCCACAATAGTATTTGTCACCATTAATGCTTGATTCAAAGCACCATTGAAGCACATGGATTGGTTATGAGGCTCATTGCATGGAAAACACCAATCATACTCCTGAGGCAATGTTGTTTTGTGTTGGCACCAATGCCTTAGAGGCAAATATGGCATTTGGATTATAGGGCTGAAATGGTCTATTGGCAGGAGGCCTTTTTTGATTCATATTTGCAGCTAGATTAGGTGGCCTTTGTGGTTGGTATGGCTGCCTATTAGGCTGAGCTTGGTGTTGATGAGGAGGTCTAAAACCTTGGGCTTGTTGCCTTTTGAGAGTAACCAGCTCATTGCCTAGGTTTTGCAATTGTTTCATGACTTCTTGAAGCTCATTTGGGGCACTTAGAGATGAAGTGGAAGCTTTGTTTGAACTCTGATTTCTAGGAGTGGGAGAAGGAGCCAAATTAGGTGCTTGATTGGTGTTAGGGCTCTCTAAACTTGGAAACAATGGCATGGGAGGTCTAGGGGCAAGTTTGTCAGCTTGGATCAAATAATTTTCAGCCCTAATGGCAATGCTATAAGCCATAGGGATAGTTATGCCTCCCATGGACTGAATCAACATAGAAATATCAGAATTTAGAGCTTTGAGATAGTAGAGAAAAGCACCTTCTACTGTTGGCCTGACTGCCCACTGGAATTCTCTCCCAAGTCTTTTGAAATCTGAAGTTGAAATCAGTCAGCTACTCATTTGGGAGCTCTCTTGATGGTTGTCAGCTACTCCAAAAGAGACAAGTTGTCTCCCTTTTCTCCAAATTGCTCATGAAGTGCTATACATAGCTGATTCCAATTTGTGATAGAACTAGCTCCAAGGCTTCTAAACCATTGCAATGCTTTCCCCTTGAATGAAGACACCAGCAAGTTGACAGCCACTTGCATTTCATTTATTTCATGAATTGCACACAGGTTAACAATATCTTTAACATGATCACCTGGAGTAGTCTGATTTTCTCTAGTGAAGTAGGGAATGTTCTTCAAGGCTGCAATAGGAATAGGATGTTGTGCATTGAGGGCAAGTGGGCTGCTTCCTATGAAGTTGACGTAGGGGTTGTTTTGTGCCATTCTAATTGGTCTTAAAACCCTTTTTTACTGAATGAAAGGCCTACCAAGTGGAGGAGTTGAGAGAGTTCTATTTGGTGGAGATGGAGACATTTGAATCCTTCTTCCTCTTTGCCTTCTTCTTTGAGATAATTGCAGGTATTCAAACAGCACTTCTTCTTCTCCAAATCTTGACCTTGTGGTGATTCTTCTCATGAGTTTTCAGGCCTGCACTGCTAAAACCAGTTGACTCTTCCCCTTGGAGTCGCCAGATATGTAAATAATAACTCCTTTCAAGCAATAAAATTGTAGCAGATGCACATAAAATTTGCTACAATAAAAATGAGACCTCTAGTGTCCCACTAGGCGTGCCAAAACTGTTGTTGTAGGATCACAGCACCCCTGGATGCACATCAGGCTTCTAGGTTGATGTTTCAGACATCCAGTGTGATTGCACAACATGGAAACCTCTCTCCAAGTGTGGGACTTGTGAAACTAAGAGAGGAATCTCCAAATTAGAGGCTGGTTCCTCAAACTCCTCTGATTTAGATCTAATGCTTGCACAACTACAGAGGTTCAGGTCCTAATCCTATTCTAAATTGCAAAGAGACAGGGATAGAAGTGTAAAAATTGAAACTAACTAAAGATGGTGATGCACCAAAAAGGAGTGGTGAATATTTTTTTTATGCAAATAGACACAAACCAAAGATTTCAACATAAAGCATACACAGGCTGATAAGATATAATTTAGGATCTGAACTGAAGCAAATAACACAAACAAAGGACTGAAACTCATTCACAAAGCTTGCATTATCATTTCCAATGTTAAAACCACTGCATTACAACCTCAGAGAGGTAAAAAGCTTTTACAATCCTTGAAGAGGTTTGATTCTTGCAACAATCACTTGCTGGAGGTGAAAGAAGAAGTCTGATATGCCAAAAAAATGTTCCACTTTAGAAATGAGCCAAATCTGGCTTTTACATTGCATGGGTCGAGCCCAGGAGAGAGAAAACATACAAAAATGTGGGAATCCATTCCTCATTAACTGCAAATGCATTAAATCAGCATGGAGGACCTTACAAACCCATACCCTATCACTTTTTGACCAAATTTCAGGAGAATGCGACCTATTCTGCGTTAAATTTGGTCACTGAAATGTCACTTCTGGCCATGAACACGTGTCAGAGCTGTTTCTTAACTTTCTCTCTCCAAAATACACCAAAATTCAAGATTAACCCCAGAATCATGTAGAGAATTTTATAAGCTTTCCAATGATATAAAGAACGTGTAAATCTGAGCTCTGGATCGAAAGATATGGTGATCTGAAGATTTAGGGCACAAAACAGGCAAAAATGAGTTTTGAAATTTTTTCCCGCACTGTGCCACCTGGATGACACATGTCAAGCGCTGATTGGATGCGTAATTCTCTCTCCTTCGCTTACCCATAGGTTTTCCCTTGAAATTTGACCTTTTTAATTTTTTGGAAAATTTTCCACTTTCTCCCCGCGTCCCCGCCACTTGGGACACGTGGCATGATCTGGTTGGAGGACAGGGGCGCGGGGATATCCTTCACCTTTTAGTTTTTGGCCAAAATTTTTTCCAAATTCTCTAATTCCTCCCCGAGCTCTACACTCCCCTTTCTCCTTTGGACACATGTCCTCTTTTTATTGGCTTAGGAAAATGCTTCAAACCTTGCCCCTTTGAAATTTTGGACGTTTCCCTTGTGACACGTGGCGTTCCCTGATTCATCATCGGGCCTGCCGGCTTTTCACGTCCCTAGCATCCCTATGTCCTGTTTGTCCCAAACTGTCTGGGAAAAAAACTTCCAATCCACCCGATTCGGGCTTCCCTGTCCCTCTTTCGGCTGATGACACGTGGCATTATTTGATTGGCTCTCGGCTCCTTCGGCTCTCCGCGTCCGCCGCGTACTTCTGGCCCGATTTTCCCAGTGCTAAAGTTTTCTGTTTTGGCCGATCCAGGCGGTTCACGTCCTTTGCGTCCTCACGGCCCAGATGTCCCAACTATGCCGCTCAGTAGTTAGTCAATTTTCTCACCTTCGGTCGGATCGGCTTTCCGCATCCCAAGCGTCCCCACGGTCCAACTGTCCCAAGGGCTACCTGGGCCACCTGGAGGCTTTTTGGCAGGTTCACACCCTGACGTCCCAACTGTGCTAGGGCCGCCTGGACCAGGACTTAGCCAATTTTCATGATTTTTACTGGCCCAAGCTTGTTTTTTGCAACTTTTTCACCCTTTTTTAGAACTTGCTCCTTTCTTCTTGGATAGGGGAGTTAGAAAAAATCTGAGGGGACCCTAGAAACATGATTTTTTTGCCCTTAATCAATCTATTTTCCTGGGACTTGAGTATTCTAATGCATGTTATCAATTTTACCCTGTGGGGTGAAAATTGGATAACAACATCCAGATGGTGCTGTTGATTTCCACTAACAATTTTGGCATACCCGGTGGAACCTCAGAGGACTTCATCTTCATTGAAAAAAAATTGATGTGCATTTGTTGCAAGTTTCTTGCTGAAAGAGCCTTGAATTACACATCTGGCGACTCCAAGGAAGAAGAATCAGCTAGTTTTAGCAGTCCAGACCTGAAAAAATCATGAGAAGAATAACCACAATTTCAAGAGTTAGAGAGGAAGAAGTATTGTTTGATTATCTACAATTATCTCCAAGAAGAAGAAAAAGAGGGAGGAGAATTCAAAGGTCTCCATCTCCACCAAACAAAACTCTATCAACTCCTCCACCTGGTAGATGTTTCATCCAATAAACAAGGGCTCTAAGGCCAATCAGAATGGCACAACACAACCCATATGTCAATTTCACTAGCAACATCCCACTTAATCTCAATTCACAAAATCCAATCCCAGTTGCAGCATTGAAGAACATTCCATACTTTACTTGAGAGAATCAGACCAGTCCTGATGATCATGTCAAGGATATTGCCAATATTTGTGCAATCCATCATATTGATGAGATGTAAGTTGCTATCAAACTGCTGGGATCTTCATTCAAAGGGAAAGATTTGTAATGGTTCAAGAGCCTTGCTTCAGGCTCTATCCAAAATTGGAACCAGTTATGTATAGCCCTCTATGAACAGTTCAGAGAAAAGGGAGATAACTTGTCCCTTTTGGAAAAATTGACAACTATCAAGAGAGCTCCCAATGAGGAGCTGACTGATTTCAACTTCAGATTTCAAAGGACTTGGGAGAGGATTCCAATGGCAGTAAGGCCAATAATAGAAGGTGCTTTTCTATATTACTTTAAAGTTTTAAATTCTAATATTTCTATGTTAATTCAATCCATGGGAGGCATAACTATCCCTGCTGCTTATGGCATTGCCATTAGAGATGAAAATTGTCTGATTCAAGCTAGTAAGCTAGCTCCTAGGCCTCCAATGCCATTGTATCCAAATTTGGAAATTCCAAGCACTAGTCAAACACCTAATTTAGCTCTTATTCCCACTCCTAGAAAGCAGGGTTCAAATGAAGCTTCTACTTCATCTTCTAGTGCCTCAAATGAACTTCAAGAAGTCAGGAAGCAATTGCAAAATTTAGGTAATGAGCTAGTTACACTCAAGAGGTAGAAAGCCCAAGGTTTTAGACCTTCTTATTATCCTCAAGCTCAGCCTGAAAGGCAGCCATATCAGCCTCAAAGACCACCCAATCTATTTGCAAGTCAAAATTAAGCAAGGCCTCCTACCAACAGACCATTTTAGCCCTATAATCCTAATTCTACATCTGCCTCTAAAGCACTAGTGCCAGTACAAAAAAACGTAGCTCAAGAGTATGACTAGTGTTTCCCATGTAATGAACCTCACAACCAGTCTATGTGCTTCAATGGTGCCCTAAATCAAGCCTTAATGGTAACAACAACTAGTGTGGAGGGTCAAGGGAGTTAGGGAAATAACCAACAACAAGAAACATCCCAACAACAATTAGCTCCAAATGATACCACACTTGTAAACTGGTAGGTAGAAGACTTTTGTGGCATGAATCAAACAATCTCTCAAAGTGTTGTAGCCAACACAAGGTCAAAAAGGAGAAATTTGGGTGAAGGGAATCCATTGGCTCCAAGTAATCCACAACCTTCTACCACTCCACAAATTGTTGGCAAACAAAATGCAGTTCCAAACATGTAAAGAATGCCCAAACCAGCTCCTAGATCAACTCAGATGCTAATTGGTACTGCCCATGTGCAAGGAATGAATGTGTAGGCCAAAGGACAATAGAGAGATGTTTCATATCCATTCAACATCATTGATCATATGAAGAAGACAAACGTAAACATATCAATGTGGGAATCACTATCCATCCTAGGCCAAAGAGATTTACTACAAGTTGCCATGAAGGACTAGTCAACTTCAAATCAACAGGTTCAAATGAAAAAGAAGGTACTCACAAATGCTGCCCATCCTGAAGGGAATCATCGAGGAAAGCAAGGTAAAATATTGAATCCCCTTCCATTCTATATTTCATTGATCATTGGGGGACCAATTAATACACAATTGCATGATTGATTCAGGGGCATGTAGTTCAGTAATGCCCAAGCAAATAGTTGATTAGTTGGGGCTCCAATATGAAGTCATATCTAAAGGGGTAGTGCAATTGGATGGGACAGTAGTGACAACAGTAGGAGTGATTAAAAACTTGAGTCTTACTTTGCATGCATGCCCCAACATTTTTGTTTTGTAAGATGTCTCAGTGATAGATCTTCCACCACTCTTTGCCCTATGTTTGTCAAGGGATTTCATAGCTAAGATTGGAGGTTACTTATCTACTAATTGGTCACACATGTTGTTCAGAACAAGATATGGAACAAAGGCCACAATCAGATCTGAGCCTATTGCAAACTTCCACATTGAGCCTCACACTCCAAGCCAAATCAATACCAACTATTCAGCGTTTGATCAAGAGGATCATCCAAGCACTGATGAAGATGACACCAAGGTTGGAAGCATCCCAGATTTTACTCTCTATGAGTGGGCAAGCAAGGTGCATGATTTTTATCCTTATCAAGAAATAGAAGAATTTGAGCTAGGAGTCTATTGCATGCATGAAGAAAATCAGCCTATTCCTAGCATCACCAAGCCAGACCACAAGGATGAAAATGAGGTATGGCAGTTGTTATTTGATGGATCAAGATGTAGAAAAGGCACAAGAGGGAGAGCTATACTTGTTTCCCCTCAAGGAGTTAATTATTATTCAACTTTTAGATTTCAGTTTGCATGTTTTAATAACACTGCTGAATATGAAGCTTTGATACAAGCATTGTATTGGTCAATCAAGAGAGGAATAAAGAACTTGCAAGTCTTTGGTGACAGTGATATTATTTTCAACTAAGTTAAGGGCCAACATGCTACCAAGAATGATCTACTCAAGTGCTACAAAAACAGGATGTGGGACCTCATTGAGGATTTTGAGGGCTTTAGCATCAAATCCATACCTAGAAAAGAGAACCAAGCTGCTGACAGGCTTGCAGTAGTTGGAGTAGCCTTTGATGTCATTGAAAGCATCAAGAAAGACAAGGTACAACCAAGAATTCACATGATTGTAAGGCCTTAAGTTCCAGAAAACAATGTAAGTTGGAAAGTGTTTGAAAATGATCAATAAATCATCCATTTCTTGCAAGAAGAGGCTGAGTTCTCAGCTAAAAAACAAGAAAAGTTAGAATAGCAGTATGGTGATCAAGTGGTATAGCTAAGGACCAAAAAACTACCAAAGGGACTTGTCACTTTGGAGTCCATTTTCAATCCTAATGATCAGTTCAGGAAAGAGAAAGCAAACATCCAAGTCAAGGGAGAAGATTCAGTGCCCATCTTGGTGGGAGAAGGCAAGTCACTCCAAATTGATAAAGTGACAACTGAGAAAGAAAGGTGTGAGTTCATATAGCTTTGTCAAGAATTCCCTGATGTGTTTTCTTGGAGCTATGAAGATTTGAAAGGATTCAATCCCAAGTTAGCTCAACACACTATTGAATTGGACCCAAGTGCTAAACCCATTAGGCAAAAACAAAGGCTAGTCAATCCACATGTGAAGCCTCTCATGAGAAAAGAATTGAATAAGTTGATAGAGGAAAGTATCATATTTCCTATCAAGCATTCTAGTTGGGTAGCCAACTTCGTTCCGGTTAGAAAGAAGAGTGGAGAAATATGATTGTGTGTTGACTTCTAAGATTTGAATAGAGCGTCTCTCAAGGATCATTACCCACTTCCTTATATGGAGCAGATTTTACAAATTGTTGCTGGCTCTGAAAGGTTTTCATTGCTTGATGGCTATTCATGGTACAATCAGATCATGGTGAAGGTGGAGGATCAGTTCAAGATAGCCTTCACAACCAAATGGAGGACTTATGCATATATATAAATGCCATTTGGGCTATCCAACGCTAGAGCTACATTCCAAAGGGAAATGGACATGACATTCAAGGATTTGATTAACAAAATGGTGCTTATATATTTAGATGATATTGCAGCAGACCATCTCTTTCATTTGAGACAAATTTTCCAAAGACGCAGAAGATTTGGGGTATCTTTGAATCCTAAAAAGTGTATTTTTCTAGCTCATGAAGGGAAGCTCCTTGGCCACATTATCTCCAAATAAGGATTAGCAATCGATCCAGAAAGAGTTGAGGCCATAAGAGCACTACCATTACCAAGCCACAATAAAACCCTTCAAAGTTTCTTGGGAAGGATAAATTTTGTTCAGAGGTTTTTGTCAAATTTTACAGCCCTTCTCAAGCCTATCACCAAGATGTTAAGGAAAAGCATGGATTTCAAATGGACAACAGAGGGCAAGGCAAGTTTTGAAGAAATCAAAGAAGCTATGTCACAAGCTCGAACCCTCACTAACCCAAATTTCTCCAAATATTTCATGTTCTTACAGTTATTAGAAGCTTGAAGAAATTTAAGCATCTAGTTTCAAACAACAAGGTTCAACTGCTGGTGTCTCGTGTGGGAGTTAAAGACTTCCTCCTCAATAAAGACCTAAATGAAAAGAGAGCAGGGTGGATTACTCATGTCATGGAGTATGAAATTGGGATCAAAGTCACCAAGTTGATCAAAGGAAAAGGATTGTGTGAGCAGTTGTTCTTGAGCAAGCAAATGGAGGCATGTAATGAGGAAGAATTTGCTTTGGCGTTGCAAGACAACCATGAACAAGGGAGCACTCAAGAAGAAAATAATATCGTCCTCACTCCTTGCTGGACCCAAGACATAATGCACTTCCTACACATAGGCCTATTCCCTCTAGAGATGAACAAAAACAAAAGGAGACACTTTAGATTACAAGCTATCCCATATGCCCTTTTGGTTGCGTTTTATTCAAAAGGGATGTGAATGGAGTGCTGCTGAGATGCATTGGTACAAATCAGATTCACAGAGTGTTGGAATAGTTCCATGGTGGATCAGCTGGTGGTCATTTTGCACCAAGAGTGACAGCTCTCAAGATCATGAGGGTTGGTTATTATTAGCCCAATATTTTTAGTGACTATTATGCATGGATCAAGAGGTACAAGAATTGTGCATTCTTCACAAGTAAGCAGAGACTAGCCACCCTTCCATTACATCCAATTTTAGTTGACCAGCCATTCATGCAATGGAGTTTGGACTTCATTAGAGTCATTAAACCAAATTAAAGCCAAGGACACAAGTGGATTCTAACAGTAACAGATTACTTCACCAAGTGGACTGAGGCAGTGGCACTCAAGGAAGCAAATGAATCTAGCATCCTAGACTTCTAAGAAGGGATAGCAACCAGATTTGGCATACCTGCTACAATAATATCAGATAATACATTGGCATTCATTGGATCCAAGGTAACTAAATGGGATCTAACCAAGCACTTCATCAAATTATTATCCTCAGGGTAATGGCCAAGCTAAATCTACAAACAAGAACTTGTTAAGGATCATCAGGAGGACTCTTGATGAAAATCAGAGGTCTTGGTATACTAAATTGAAATCAGCCTTGTGGGCTATTAGGATAACCTCTAAGATATCTATAGGTAATTCTCCATTCAAGCTTGTTTATAGAAGAGAGGTAATTTTTCCCATGTCACTTGAGTTGCCAACATTGGAACTCATGAAGAAGTTGGAGTTGTTGGAGTTTGGGCCCATGGAGGTTAGGTATGCAGAATTGATGGAGCTCTAAGAAATTAGAAATCAGGCATCCCAAGCAATGGAGAAGGATCAAGCTTTGATCAAGAAGACCTTTAATAGAAAGGCCAAGGATAGATCTTTACAAGTTGGGGATCTAGTGTTAAAATTGGATGCAAAAAGAGAAAAACCTGGGGGGCATTCAAAATTTGATGCCATTTGGAGTGGCCCCTACATGGTCACAAAGTGTAAGGACAACAATGCCTTCCAATTGTCTACATTTGATGGTGAAGAATTGTAGATTCCAGTCAATGGAATCCATCTAAAGCATTGCTACTAAAGTAAAATTCCCCACCTTGTAGATATTCGCTTAGGTTTTCATTCCTCCAAGTGCTTATGCACATTGTTTTGTTGTAATTTAGATTTACTTTCCCTAAGTGCTTTGGCAAAATCTTGTTGTTCTAGGGAATGTATTTTGTAGGCCTTGCCCCAATCAGATGGTGTTCTGCCCTTCATCTTCCTCCTTGCATTGTTCTAATTAGTTGGGGTACCAAGTAGAGAATTTGATGACTCCATGCCCAATGGATTGCTTCAGGCAATTGGTAACTTCATCCAGTAGGCAAATGACCCCTCTGAGTCACCAAAATTGTTATCCAAAATAAGCCCATTGCTTATTTTTTGGCTAACTCTATTTATTCCTTCCCCTCTTTTGCCTCAGTCAGAATTTTTTATTTTTTAGGCATTTAAAATCTTCTAGAAATGGCACCATTGGATAGAACTCCTTAGATTTCCAGAAAGGTAAGTTTTTCCTCTTAACTCCATGTATTTTTAAAGTTATGACTCGGTGGAGTTTTTGTGGGAAATTTTCCCTAGACAGTCCCACTGACCAATCAGAGAGCACCACATCAGCAAAGGGATGGTGGGAGGTGGAGGAGACATGGAAAATTTGCTGAAGTGTTTGGAGGGGGCGTGAAGGGGAAATTTTGGCCTGTGGGCCCGCCAACCAGTGAGATCATGCCATGTGTCCCAGAGGGCATCGGGGGTCGGAAGTGCAAAAGGATTTTTTCCTTTTCACCCAAGTTTGGAAAATTTCAAAAGAAAAACCTGCCCCCCAAATCCTGAGCCAATAAGAGGAGGCCACGTGTCCCAGGGGCCGTCGGGGATCGTACCAACAGGGAGGAGTTGGGAAATTTTCTAAAAGTAAAATCAAAGGAGAATTTTCGGCCCCAAGGCCCGCCAACCAATAGAAAGAAGCCACATGTCTTCAGAATAGTGGAGCACGGGGGAAAGCTGGGAAATTTTCCCAAAGCAAAATCAAAGGAAAATATTGAAAGAAAAGCCCACCCCCCAAGGCCTGAAGTAGTAAAATCATGCCACGTGTTCACGTGGTGACAAAAATATAATGCGGGCCCACAGGGAAAAGGGGGGAAATTAAGGCCCGCATCCAGTAGGATCATGCCATGTGTCTAGTTTAGCGCAGTGATCAAAAGTGATAGAAAAATATAAAGCAGAGGCCCATGACGAATCATAGCATGCCACGTGTCCTCGAGTCATTGGGACGGTGGAGAATTTTTGGAAAATTTTCCAAAGGCCAAAAAATGGTGGAAAATGAGGCGAGGAAAGCTCACATCCAATCAGAATTTGCCACATGGCACCAGAGCGGTGGGGCGTGGATATTTTTGGAGAAATTTTCCCAAATGCAAAAAGGTGGGATAATTTCAAATTTTCGTCCCACCAACCCATTTTCGGCCCTGTTTTGCCCTAAATGTTCAGAGGGGCATAACTTTCGATCCAAAGATTAGTTTTTCACGTTCTTTATATCATTGGAAAGTTGGTGAAATTATCTACATGATTTTGTGCTCAATTTTTTTTGTTGGTGGGTTTTGGAGAGAGAAAATTGGGTAACACCTCTGACACGTGGAAATTGATAGAAATGACATTTCAACCACCATTTTTAATGAGGAATGGCTCGCATTCTCTCCCAGCATGGTCTAAAACATTGGGGGGTGGATTTTTCAGGGAATCCATGTTATTTTTATGAATTTGGTTAGTGGTTGAAAGCTTCTCTCATGTTTTCTCGCGTTTCTCTTTCCTGAGCTCGAATTTGCATTGTAAAAGCTAGAATGAGCTCATTTTGTAAAAAGTTAGACATTTTTCTTTCTCTGCAACTTCTCTTTTCTTCCTCATCAGGTAGATTTGTGGAGTTTTTTACCTTTTCATGTAATTACAGCATCCCGTTTTGCCTCTTGGCCATTATAATGCACTGTATTGGACCTAGAATGATAATGTATACTCTGTGATTGAATTTTCTTAATCCTTTCACGTGTTTATCATTTTTTATCTCTCATAAAATTTTGGCAATCTGTGCATGTTTTGTGTTGTATTTTCTTGTGAATTGTGTATGTCTTGCAGTAGCAGATGTCTACTACTCCTTTGGTGCATAACCTTAGTTAGACTAGGTTCATTTTTTGAATTTTCTCAACCCTGTCTCCTTGGAAAAGTTTGGTTAAAATATAGGTAAACCCTCTGCAGAGTGTTATGCACACTTGAACAGAGGAGTTGAGGAACCAGCCTCTAATCTGGAGGATCTTTTCTAGCCCTGCAATTCCCACACTTGTGTGAAAAGATCCAATGTTGTGCAATCACACTGGATGCCAAAATGTTAACTAGAAATCTAATAGAACATCTAGAGGGTGCTGTTGATTTTCACTAACAAGAATATTATTCACTTTCTATGAGCATGGTTGAGAGAGAAGGTACCATGTGCTAGAGAAAAGCGTGAGAGGTAGGTCTTACATGCAATCCTTCCCCCTCTCACCTTTGACTATGATAGGGAGATCACATTAAATGTGATCATGGATGGATGGATCCTTAGTAGTATCCTCATTGACACATGCACGGAGGTCAATGTTATCACCTTGGATGCATGGCATCAGATGGGAAGACCTACATTATAGCCATCTTCAAATGTGTTATATATGGAAAACAAAACAAAGACAATGCCCATCGGTGTCTTAAAGAATGCAGCCATCACCATTCAGGGAGCTAAGTCCTCTAGGTACTTTGAAGCCTTGTGGTTTCCAAGGAAAACAATTTCCCAGCACTACTTGGGTGCCCATGGTGCTATAAGAACAATGCGGATCTTTGGTTCAACAATGGATACATAAGATTTGAAAATGAGGAGGAATGGGTCATCATACCCCTGGCTGATGTGAAATAAACACACTCTACTGAACCTTTAGAAGAAGAGGTCCTGGATAGAATATATGTGCGCTCAATCAGGGATCTAGAGACAATTCATCCCACAAAGGGAGTTATTTAGTTTAAGGATACTCAGTCCTTAAGTGACACCACCAGTATAGTGTGCAATAATTGGGAGCATGGAACCTATGAGTTAATCAGATGACATTTGAGGGGATCAGTGACAAAGGTGATAAAGGTGCATATGGTCCAGCACCTAGGAGGAAAGGATCTACCTAATTAGTCACGAGGAGCCTTCCCTGAGGTATTTTTGTAGGAGATGAAAGCTCAGTGGAAGGAGGAAAATAAATGAAGGGGGATGTTAAGTTACATCCTACTCGGAACTACTGCACGCTAGTGGCCAACGCATCAGGATAATCTCTTGGAATGACATGAGGTGAGAATTACGTTCTCTGTAAGGTTTTAAGGAGCAACACACATATGACTATAAAATGTTACCATGGTAAAGAGACCACTTCCTTCCATATCCAAGCATGTGAGACAAACTAGATGGGAAGCACAAAAGCATTGCCACCTTCATTATGGGTTCACAAGATATATTCCACCCTACAAGGTTATGCGCATGCATGGTACATTCATTATGAGACATGTTTTCAAATATGGAATTGGCAAGATTTAGTGGCTGATCTCATTCAAACATTCAAGTATTGGAGTAAAAAACCCTTGGTGGATAAGGCATTATAGGTTGTCAAGTTCCTTACCATTGGGGATAGTGCCATGGTAGAAGATAAGATACTAGAGTTTCTAGGTGAACCTGGCCTATAGGTACACTTTGAAAAAGAAGAAACAAAAGAGATACCACTTGAGCGCATTTTTTTGGAAAAAGAAAAAGGAAAGATGGTGTATGTTACTGATGGCAAAGAAGCAGTAAAATTAGATGTTGACCATTCTGTGGGGATGTGCAAGGTAGTAGATAGTGCCGATGAATGGGTGCGTGCCTATCATGAACCTTTAAAGACAAAGAAGGTTAACATCGGCTCATAAGAAGAGCCTAAAGAGGCTATCATCAGAGACTATTGGTCAGAGAAGGAAGTCTCCAAGATCATTGATCTTTTACGTGAGTTTGAGGATTTATTCCTACGTGAGTATCATGAGCTTAAAGGTGTCCACCATTCCTTGGGGGAGATGAGGATAAAGCTAAAGGGAGGTGTGTTCCTAGTCAGGAAAATACCATACCGGATGAATCCTAACTTGCGCGTGAAGGTTAAGGAGGAAATAGATCAGATGATAGCGTCGGACGAAAGGATAAGGATCTATTTTTGATCATCCCTTGTTCTTTGTAAGCATGAAATTGACACCAGTGAAGTAGAATTACACTACGATTAAGTGTGAGGCATTGTCAATGATCTAAGCACTTCATAAATTTAGATAGTATTTGTTGGCAACCCCTTTCATATTTTACACTGACCACATGACATTGAGATACTTGGTGAACAAGCCCATCCGACAAGGGTGCATATGTCGATGGGTACTATTGTTCTAGGAATTTGAGTTCACGGTGCTTGTCAAACAATGAAAAATGAATTTCAGACCTGACCATTTGTCTAGGATTGATTTAGGGGAAAATGTATAGAGTATTGAAGAGACTGTGCCAGATGCACAACTATTTAGGTTGTGGTGCACGCCATTAGATTTGGAGGACATTGCAATATTCCTTAAAATAGGTGTGGTGCCAGATGAAATGAAGGCCTTAGAGAAGAAGAAGTTGACCATACGCATCATGCCCTACATGCTAATTAGTGGAGACTTGTACAAAATGGGTCATGACAAGGTTCTGCGCCGATACGTACTAGAACATCAGTGCTTTGCAATTATGGAAGAGGCACATGGTGGGATTACAGGAGGACACTATGTGGGAAATGTAACCACATGGAAGATTATACTTACATGGCTTTGGTGGGAGACTATTTATCAAGATTGCATTGAGTTTTGTAAGGCATGTGACCATTTCCAACAACTTAGTAAACCTTAAAAAAGGGATGAAATTCCCTTGTGACCAATAGCCATCACAGAACCATTTAAGAAGTGGGATATCGACTTTGTGAGACCAATCTCGCCAGTGGCGTGAAGGATCGGTTTGTAGTATATCCTCACTTACACTGATTATTTGACAAGGTGGGTAGAGGTAGTGCCTACAAAGGATTGTACAACAACTACCACTGCTAGATTTTTATGGGGAAAACATAATCAACAGGTATGGATGCCCATTGAGTTTGACAAGTGATAGAGGTACGCACTTCCTCAATGAGACGGTCAAGATTCTATTATTAGAATTCATAGTGGCCCATCATAAAACTACTCCCTATCACCCTCAGGAAAATGGAACTTCTGATGCATTTAACAAAATACTTAGCCACACATTGACTAAAATTTGTGACGTTGGTGATAGGATTGGGATGACAAAGTATCAGCCATTATTTAGGCATATAGGAAAACATAAAAGAGATTGAATAAGGCCACACCATTACAATTGGTGTTTGGCACAGAGGTTATCTTACTAGTTGAATTCATGTTACCTTCTTTGTGTATAGCATACGTAGGAGGATCAACCGATGAAGAAGCACTGGAAAAAAGAATTCACAAATTAATACAATTAGATGAAATACAATCACTCGTGAGGTGGAGATAGAATATGGAAAAGAAGAAGAAAAGGCATGGCATGATCATCACATTAAGAACAAGAAGTTTGAGGTTGGGAAGATGGTGCTACTATATGATTCTAAGTTTCTACACCATCCTGGGAAGTTAAAAGTCCTTTGGTTGGGTCCCTACATCATCTCGTACATCCTTGATCTAGGCACGTGCCAGTTATAAGTGTTGGATGGGGCGAGATTTCTAGGACACTTTAATGGGAGTAGACTAAAGCCCTAATATAAATAAGTCTTCTTGGTCTTTGTAAATAAGGTAGTATTGCCAGTTAGTTTAGGATTTCCTTTAATGCATTTTATTTTCTTGTTTTTCCCTTTCTCATTGTTGTTTTGTTTTGCACATTGGGTGCCGGTAATCTCATTACTTTTTGAAGGTTGTAACTACATAGAGGACTGTGCATCATTTTAGTGTGGGGTAGAGTAAGGTGGAAGAAATTGCAAGGTATGAAGCGCTAAGAAGGATTGCGTTGGAAAGCTCAGTTGAATGTCCCTGTGAAGGAAGTGCATGCAAGGAAAAGTGAAAAAGGATGGTTGGTGTTAGGGAAAGGCTACATTGGGGATCCACGTACAAGAGAGGAAGAAGTGTAAATGCAACACGAGGTAGGTGAGAGAAAAAATCATGACAGAAGAAGTGCATTTGGTGCTAGTTACGCATGCGAGAGAGTCTCCTATCAAGATGGATTGATTACATGATAGAAGGTTGGAGAATTATCTACGCAAGGTTGGGCGTGTGAGTTAAAGTGCTAAAGTCAGACTTTGTTGAAAAATCCACATTAAGTGTTGAATTATAATGGTAGGTAAGATAGCATTTAATGTTAAAAAGTGGGAAAAACTATAAATAGAAGGTTGGACACTTCATTATTTACTTTACAAATATGAATAAGGAAGAGATTTTACAAACTAGGGTTTCTAAAGTTGATCCATGTGAAGAAAAATTAGAGGAATTTAACTGTGAGTGACTAGTTTGGATCATCAAACCGAGAGGGAAGTAATTCATGGGCTTGGGAAGAGTTGTGGAGAAGTGTTACCTTGTGAAAATATATTTCAGTTAGGGTTTGACAACTAGGTCATAGATTAAAAAAAGAGTATTCTTCATAGGTTAGAAATTTGAACTTAGAAAAGATAGAAGAGAAGAGCTAGGAAGAGATGTTTAAGTGCAGAGAAAACCTACACAATGGAACCCAAGAAACCAGAAGTAACACCTAAGAAGGCCAAGGTAAAGGGAAAAAAACAAGAGACTACCACAAGTACCAACAAGGAATGGTATGCAGAAATGCAGTACCCAGATGGGGTTTATCTCAGGATGGAATGGGAATCCCACTTGAGAAAAATGACACTAAGTGACTACAATCATCACATGAACATTATTGAAAATGAAATGGAGTTGGAGTTAGTGCACCTGACTAACCAAAGAACAGTTGAGGGGTTACCAATTTATAACAACAAAGTCAAGGTGAAGTTAGAGAAGGCAGGGTTATTACAACTCTATGATTTTCCCTACTTCGGAAAGCTAGAGTGCCTCTATGAGTGGCTAATTTCATGTGTACATAAAGACCATTTTCACTTCATGGGGCACAAGATGCACATAACCCCTCAGCTAATTTCAATATCCACAGGCCTTATCTGTGAGGGAGAAAGCTTAGAGTATGACCTATGTGACAAGGAAGCAATCAAGGAAACAGTGGCCATGTATGCGTATAGGAAGGGGTCAAGTTATTTTGATATTGGGGATATCCAAGACCCAATGAAGAGAATGGCTATGCACTTAGTAACAAAAATCAATGTGCAAGAAAGATGGACATAGATAAACAAGTCCTAGTTGAATGTTTGTAAAAGAATATCAGAGGGAACCATCTACAATCTGTCTACATACATTATAGATGAAATTATCACCAGCACATAAGAAGGAGACAAGATTCTATTTGGTAATGTTATCTTAACCATTGTGTTCTCGAAGATCGAAGTACCAGATGTAGGAGACAAGTTCATTTTGGAGTACCCAGAGGAAGACCCCTTGCATGCAAAAATATTTGAGAGATACACTTGTGATAGTATGACACTCGTTCACAAGGTGTGTCTTGAAAAGTGGTATATATGCTTAAGAAATGTGTTTGGGGAAAAATGGAAAATACTAGAAAAAAAGTCAGTGCTTACATTAGGAGAATTTGATTTCATTGTATACCAACACTTTTGTATTAGTAGGTTCAAATTGACTAATGAAAACATGATCCCATGGTGCAAGCTCCCATTCACCTTCATAGCTCAATACTTCAAGGTGGGAGTTAACAGATTCAAGGAGTCCAAAAATTTAAAGCTTGACCTTAGAAGTTTGGACTGGGACTACAGGGAGATACACAGGACGTTGGTTAACCCCAAGAAGCATGCGTACATGGAAAAGTACGTGTTGCATGAATTCCAAATGGTAAAACCCCTGAATTTGACTATTACAGGGAGGTCCGTAGCTTGTGTATACCTTCGGATAAGGCCCGATTTTGAGAAGGGCACTTATCTTGCAAATGAGATAGATATACTTGAGGACATAACAAGTAGGAAGAAGCCCATGCCTAGACAGAAGGAAAAATAAATGCAGAAAAAGGCACCAAGTGCCCAAGATATAAAGGAAATAGGTGCCCAGGGAACAAGCACTAGAAAAAGTACTTACACATGTAGGAACATGTCTCCAGTCAAAGAGGTGGCGCCAGAATAGGAAAATCTTATCACAAAAGAGAAATCACTAGAGGAGGAAGAGAAAGTAGAATCTCCTATACTGGAATCCCTAGTTAGGAAGAAACAGAAGGTGATGGAGGAAGTTGACTTAGAGGAGACAGAGAGCTTGGAGAAATACATAGGTGAGAGGGATGATAATGAAGAAGATGATCCTGAAGGGGACCAAGCACTTGTTTTCAGTATGTACAACTCAGAAGAAGAGGGCATAGAAGAAGGACATGAGTTCCTTTTCGTGCGGCGTAAGGGTAGCTAGGAGGAGGAATGTGGCTAGGACATGGGAATAAGTGAAGAGGTTGGCGTGTAGGATCAGAAAACTCCAAGCATCACAAAGGAGCAAGTAAATGAGGTGGCAGAAAGAGAAGAAGAAAAAATCATCGAAGCCTCAGTAGAACAAGAATTGGAGCATAGCGCTGATGTTGTGATGGAAGAGGATAAGGAAGAAAGCATAAGGAAAGATTGTGATAACGTGGGAGGCCCCAGTCTATCAGTAACTATTCCTAAGGTGATCTAGAGGTGGAAAGCACATGGAGATCCAGAGGCAAGGAATGAGATACATTAATGATCCCACCAAGGTGTTGTGCATGCACTTCTAAAGCACTATCCCAATAGATCAAATCATGGTAATGAAGTCATTTGATGAAGAAGGTATATACGCTCGGATAAGGAAGATGCTCTCTTAGGGAATTGAGTCCCACATCGATGAGCTAGAGTTCATGGTAAGCCAAGGGGCACTAATGAAAATTCTTGAGTCAAAAGGATACAACCCCTTGGTAAATGCTTAGAAAATTTTAGATGAGAAGTTATGCAATGTGCTCAATAAGGTCTCAATTGAGGTTAAAGCTAGGCTCTTTTAATGAAATGACAGGATAAAATTTCTAGAAGTAGAACTAGAGAAGGAGGAATAACTAGAAAAGATGGAGGAATATCTAGAAGATAAGGCCAAGGAATTAAAGCAGGAGGAGTTAATTAGTGCTCAAATAAAGTGTGAACTTAGGGAAGAAAAGGAAAGGGTGCGAGAAGTACATAAGAAGGTAGATCCATCACAGATGATTTTTTTTAAAGCATCCAGACTTAACGCCACCCGCACAAAAGTATGGATCTTCCCATGAGTGCCTCGAAGACCTAACATGCATTCTCACCATGGAGAGGCAACCTTTAGCCTTAGAATCCATGGAAGAAGTAGCAGTGTGCCTAGAGAAGGAGGATAAATTAAAGGTAGTAGCAATCATGTCTAAATAAAAAAAAGCCCTTGCTAATGTAAAGATTGCTTCCCATACCACTGAGGCCACATATGACAACAACATAGATAGAGATAAAGTGGCGAGTATACTGGTTGCCAACTATGAAGCAGAGCTTAAAGAGTTCTAAGAAAATAACAAAGGGAATAGAGAAGAGTATGATAGAATCCTAGCCGAGGTTGAAAAGAAGTTAGAAGCTATTGAGGCCCTAAGGGGTACAATCAAGAATCGGATAAAGGAGCTATACCCACAGATTACTAGAAGGATGGACATGATTGAAGACATGGGAAAGGAGTTTGAAAAAATTGTTGACACTATGAATGCTCAAGGAGATGGACTAGGTTTTGGGGAGGTAAGCGCTCTAGTCGGTGACCTCTGCCAGAGAGTGTAAAACAAAGTTGATTCCTAGAACAAGTTGGAAGCTAACTTGCAAAAAGATTTTCCTAGCTTGTTGCAATAATTCCATCACTTCCCCATTATTTCTTCTCTCCCAAATTCTTCATCCCCTTATTCTTTTCCCAAGATGTTTCTATTGTGATTCGTTATTCATTAGAGAAGTGTTCCCATGGGTGGAGAACAGGAATAGTGTGGGGTGATGTTGGGCCCCTAAAATATTAACTAAGTACCAAAAGGTGCATGAGTGCATAGGATTGAAGTTAAGAAATGGGCATGCAAGAATAAGGTGTACAAGGCAGGGTTTTCAAAGGGTTGTGTTACGCACCAACAGAACAAGGTCTTAGGACTTAACCATATTTGGCATATCAGGTAGGACACGAGAAAAGCATGACTTGATTGCACATGCGGAGTGGATAAGGTTCCATCTTGGCAATAGGTTGGCCTAGGAAGGAATATGCCATGCGATGGAAGTTTCTAGAAGACATCATGACAAAAAGTGGAGATCTCAGGCCTGGAGGAGCATGCTCCCATGGAGGACCACATTCAGACACTTGGCACTAGGTCTGAGGCTGCAGAAGGATGAGTTGGCACTTTGGGATGCCTATATATACAATCACCCGTAGAAGAAAAGAGATAGAGAGAGGAAGGAGTGGAGCTATGCAGAAATGCTGCAAAGGGACTCTATTTGGGTTGGGTGGATTATATATAGGAGAAGGATGTATCAAGGACTTGGGGTTATAGAATTTATTTTTGAGAGATAAATGATATGGATCCAGTTATGATGCATGACTTTGGTATGCCATAATTTGGTGTTTTATTGTAAGCCTAATGAATGTAATGAGGTTACCAAGTTAATTGAATATGATCTTTCTTGGTTCAGATTTATACATAATTCTTCATAGTTCCTTTTCATGTATGTTTATAATATGAATATGAATTCCTATGCATTTTCCTTTCTATTTTGTTTCATTTCTTTAAGTCTATTAAAGTATCTCTGTCTGTAATGACTATAATGATCTAGAGTCATTCTGAGCTCTATGATGTTTGCATGTTTCATTCCCACTCACTTCCTTTAAATTTTGGATCATAGATGATGTTTTCCCACTCAACTCACATAAAAGAGAGACTCAACTCTTGCGTGTACCTCGGGTGAGTTCCCAATGCCCACTGGGTTATAGGTTGGTGTGCATGGGATTCCCTTGTTCTTTGGTGGGTGTAAAAATGACTACACCTCATAAAGAAACTATTTATGAATCTCCCTAGACCTATGACTTCCCTCTCTAGAGAAAAACACAAAAACTTGGATTCTTACCTTGATTTATTGCCTTAGAGAGATATCAAATACTTCAACTCTTCCCTAAAGCACCTCCTCACTCTTCCACAGTCTCTCTTCATGCAATTTCACTCTTCTTAAGTTCTAGGATCCTTTACCTTTGGAATATACTAGCATAGATTTCATCACATAGCCATTTTAGAACACTAAGACATTTGGTTGTATTTGATTTTAGTTCATTCTTAAGTGCTTAATTTGTTTTTGAAAAAACCTCCTACAGTCCTATAGCACCTTTCTTGTACCCTAATTATAGACTATACCCTATTCTAGAATCATTGGCTTGCCCTTCTGGAACATTTTTAATATATTCTCGAGGAAACATGAAGTCTCACATGACCTAAATTTTTGGGTCAAGATTTCCTATCAACCCATTTTGATGACCTAAAACACTTGGATCAAGTCCATTATTGACTCCCACTGTGTTGTTAAATTTTTTTTCATACTTGTAACCAATAATAAATAATGATTGATAAGTAAAGCAATGTCATAAGTAAAGCAATTCACCTATGAAAACTAACAGTCACTCATACTTTGCAATATTTATTTATTTTTCCAACTCAACCTTCATAACACCTGTAAGAAAACATCTGGGGGTGAAATTTAGACTTTCCAGTCCTTTAGAAGTCATATATTGTGAGGAACTTGGGAGGAAGGGCTCATACATATGCTACAGTAAAATGTCACAAAATCCAATTTTTAAAACATAGTATCGATACTTCGACCACCATTCCCATGCAAAGCATTTCTATAGGATGGAGGCACACGTATTATCCATCGTGACATTTGGAAGATCCTATATCCTCAAAATAGAGGGAAGTCTATGGATGAAAATAGGTTCTCCCTAACTTATTAGGCTCACTGAAACCTACATATCCACTTTGATGAAACTAGTCTTGCTAACATTGTAGCATAAAATTCACATCTTTACTGACATAACTCAAATCTGAATATATTTGAGCTTACCATGTGTGTCTATAGGTGGAAAATTATTTCTTTTCCTAATGAGTGACAAATAGTACCCTTATGATTGTAAATAAATTATCACATTTGAAGCCATGGATTATCCTGGTATGAAAATAATCATTTTAGTACCCTTCTAGGCCTTTACACATGTAGATAATCATATGAAATCTCTGAGATAATACTATCAAATTTGATGAGTACTTCATGAAGTGACAAGAAGATACATGGAGGGAGATTTTCATCCTGAAAGAGTTTTGGTATTATGTGCTACTACAAACTATGTAATTTGTAACAACATATTCTACATACCTCATTCATGCTTCAAGTATCCTTTAACTATCCATTTTGTGCAAGATATAAATTATCTATATATAATTTCACTTCTTCATATATCTTTCATAGGCTACTAGCCCTTTTCTTCAAGGAGGAAATATAAATCCTAAGTAGCTTGATGAAAATACAACGTCTTATTTGGAATTAGACAAAAAATACCTATCTTGAATAACCATATTTCTGTAATAGACCTTGTAAATATCTGAGCGAAACGTATAATATGCATGATCTAGCAAGAAGATTCTCAATTGGGGAGAACAACTTTTACTGGGGGGGTGAACCTAGTTCTTAGAGAGAACGTATACCCAAATGGTTCATATTATTCTTAACTTTATCCATAGAACATATTTTTATACCACTCATTAATGTGTGTTTAACATTCAATATTTTGGTACCCAAATTTGTTCTCCTCTTATTTTTGAGAAGCCTCAGAGATATGGCATGAAACTTGAAGTCAGATAGATCATGATGTGTGTCGTTTTGTAGCCAAGGATATGATCTAACTAGCACTCAGATTTGTGGAGAGATGGATAGCACTTTGAAAGGATCTTGATCTGACCCTCACTATTTTAGGTTGTGCCTTTCAACCAAAGTAAGAGAACCTATATTGTAACCCCCAAATGGTGAAGGAGATGAAGGTATCCCTCAATTTATGCAAATAATATGAAAAGGCCTTGATGAAAATATGATCAACACTCTAAATCTGAACTTTCACAAGTTGCCACTCCTCAGATTATGGAGATATTTTCAATGCAAGGCAAGGGTTACTGAGAGACATTGTATAATCCTGATTTTCCTTGTGCATTTTTGTAAATGGATTAGATTGATTTTGTTGACACACAATGCAAATGCAAGGGTAGTATGGGTAGGATTAGTTTGTTTGAATGAATTTTTTGGTGGGGTGTTGAAAAGACAAACTGGGATATATCAGATCTTTGAAAACATCTACAATACTTGAACAACTATCAGATAAAATTCTTTAAATAATCAGGATATTCTTTCAACCAGAAGAGACATAAATGGAAGCCTAGGTTGCACTCTTCATGCAATCTTTAAGAACTCACCAAAAAATCTTGAAGTAAAGAATTCAATTAAACATAAAAATCCTTGATCAAACCATACCTAAGGTGCCCCCAGAGGCTTACAAGCAATCTCTGTAGTCAAGGAAGGTAAAGTGTTTTTAAATTAATTTATCTCTTTATCAGATGAAGGCTCTTCTGAATATGACATTGCAAATGCCACTAAACTATCAACAAGAAATAGAGATTCTGTGTTATTTCTAATGAATTTCAATGCAAGATTGCAACAAGAACTATAAAAACTACTTGCAGGCATTTAAAAATCATAACAGACATCATATTGCCCAGAAAAACATAGAGTGACTCAAAAAGCTTGTTAGATTCATCAGCAGGGGAGAGTTTCATGAACAATATCAGAGCTGTGTGATGGCTATACACTTGTAACCAACTCACATACATGAATTTCCAACATATGAAGAAATTATTCTGGTCCTTTGGTGGTTTTTTCAGAAAATGAGCTTTCTCTTAGAATTTTCTCGTGATTTTTCAACTTCCCGACCTCTTTGCATTTCTCAAAAATTCATTATGTATCTCTTGCCACATTTGATCCTTATGTTCCAAGAAAATAATATGCCAAGAAATCAATTCTGTTACAACAATTCTTCATGATTCACTGAAAATGACATTTAGCAAATTTGCAATGAGAATTGCCAGGTGTTTCTAAAATGGTGAATCATTGCAAATATCTAGATCATTATCCTTCTTGGAGGAACATTTTTCATCACTAAGGCATATAAACATCTTTTCACTCATCATTTCACCTTTTCACCCTTTCCCAATTTGGTTCTACAACTTTATAATTTGACATTTCACATGTTTTCTTGGGCAGAGGAAAAAATTACTTCAAAAACATCTCAAATCAAAGTATTGAGTCATGAAACCGATTCCAATATTCCTGGGGGGGCAAAATGACATGGAATCATGAAAATTTTGATCAAATTTGATGTAAAATTTAGGATTCCAAGCCTCCTAGAGCAAAAATGCTGGCCAAAAATGAAAGTGCACAGTTGCCCTTGATCTGCTCTTTGTCCTTCAATCTGGGCCCTCCACGTGTCAAAAAATAATTGGGAATCAAATTTTCGGGATTACTTTTTGACTTTTCCACATTTTTGGGAAAAATGAAATTTTTTGACTTTGTTCTCCACCCCTTCGCCCTTGAAATTTGGAGCTGACATGTGGCACATGGTGGGTACCATTGGGATTGCACGCTTCAATTCTATGCGCATTTTGACCCATTTTGAAAATTGGGAAAATTTTCACTTTTTGCCCCATAGGCCCACACACCCGATTTCTCCCTCGCCATGTGTCACTTCCTCTACCGCTAAAATCTGCAGGCATAATTCTCATTTTAACTCCCTTTTTTACTAAGGGAAAATTTTCAATTTTCCTTCCACCGGGCCGCCGACCCACTCTGCCTTTGCAATGTGTTTGTTGTTTATTTGCTCGTGGGCACGCGACTTGAATTTTTTCTTTAACTTCTATTGCCAAAAAGGGAAAAATTCCTCATTTCCTTCCGTGGCCCGCACTTCCATCTAACCTTTCATGGACACGTGTCCACCTGTGATTGGCCACGGGGCCGCACTCTAAAAATTTTTACTTTAATATTTTTTTCTTCCAAAGGCAAAAAAACCTCAACAACCTCTACCATCTGCATCCCCTCTGTACCTTGCCATTTCTACCATGTGTCCTCCTCTGATTGGAGTGAGGGCTGAAACTGATTTTAAATTTAGAAAAATAGAGCTAAAAAACTCTAAGTCCCCCCTTGGCCCGCTCCTCCCTTTTTGCAGTTTTTAGGACATGTGTCCACTCTGGATTGGCTGTGGGGCTTCAGACCATTTTTTGAATTTAAATTTTTTACAAAATAAAGTCTAAAAATTCTAAGGGAATCTGACCACCCGCTATCCCTCGGCCAATCAGAACATGCCACGTAGGCAAATTTGGAAAAAATGGTTCCCTGGGCCCGAAAATGTCTCATTTGTCAAAAATGTGAAAAATGAAAAGTTACAACACTTCCCCACTTTTCCTCAACCAATTAGAAGCTACCACGTACCCTCTGATATCTCAGCAATAATTTGATGGCTAAAATACACCCATCTGACCGTAAAAAAACATAGAATTTTTCCAGTTGTGCCTAGAATCTAATTTTTTCTTCATGGGTGATGATTTTTTCACACAAAGGATAAATGGAACAAGTTGTCAAACATTTGTACGACCATGTGGAGGGGTTTTTTTAGGGTAGACATGTATGAATCTTTCAAATCATTTTTAAGATTTCACAATTGGAGAAATGGAAAAAACACGGCATAGCCCTATAGATTTGGAAAAATTAGGGCATAAAACATGGTAAACTTGAAGATTTCTTTCAAATGGGGTATGTCAAATGATTTTCAAATGGACTAAGGCATGGGAGTAGAGGTAGTAACTTCATTTTACCCATTCAAATTGTAGAAAACATTTCAAGAAAGGAAAAGTTTCAAAATGGACACCAACATCAGCTCCTGCTCGGGGATGGGCACTCCCAGTGAGTGCCACAAGAACAATAAGTAGACCAAGTGCCAAACAATCCATTGGGAAAAGGAGTCACGAGCCAAAATCACCAAAAACTAGCTGAGAACCCAACAAAAAGGCTACCACATAGCAAGGCAAACCACAAATCGACAAATCACCAAAAACAGAGTGAAAAACCAAACACTATACATTGTACAAGCTGTGCATACCTCAAATTTGGGGATTAATCCAAGAAATACTTCAGATGCCTACCATTAACAGGTCAGTTCAAGAAATTCCCCATCTAAGTCCTTGAGAAAAAAGGTATTCTCACCAATTTTGATATCAATGGAGTAAGGGCCCATCCATAATGCATCAAATTTTCCATGTTTTCCCTTATCTTCATTTCTGTTATCCCACAACAAAACCAGATCTCCAATATTGAAGGCCCTAGGAGTGACCTTCTTATCAAACAATCTTTTCAACTTCTCTCTAAATCTGACATGCCTTTGGTGAGATGCTCTTCTCTCTTCATCTAGCTCCACAATCTTATTAATCCTAGCTTCATATGGACTGACCTCTTGATCTTCAAGTTGTTGAACAAACTGAAATGAAGATAATTGCAGATGTAAGGGCAGAAAATCTTGAGTTCCATACACTAACTCAAATGGGCTCTTACCAGTAGCTCTCTTGGCAGTGATTCTATCAGCCCAAACTGCAAATTTCAGTTTTTCACCCCATTTTCTCTTGTTCAATTCTAAGGTCCTCTGAATGATCTTTAACAAATTCTTATTGCTAGACTCAGCTTGCCCATTCCCTTGGGGGTTATAATTTGAAGAATAAGTTAGATTGGTTCCATATTCCTTGCACATTGCCATCAAAGGTTTAACTCTAAAACACATGGCATTATCAGCCACAATCTTGACTGGTACACCAAATCTGCATATGATATTATTCAGTAAAAAAAGTCCATAACAACTTGGTGTGTTGCTTTCCTAGTGGATATTGCCTCTACCCACTTTGTAAAATAATCAGTGGCTACAAGAATCCACTTATGGCCAGCACTAGAAGGATCTGAAATCTCACCAATGAAGTCCATTCCCCATTGTTTGAAAGGAGCTTCAATTGATACAGGCTGCAAAGGAAGGGATCCTAAAGCTTTCATTCTTCCAAAGAAACGCTGGCAGCTTTCACATTTTCTAATCAGCATGGTTGCATATTTGAAAAGATTAGGCCACCAATAACCAGCTCTCAAAACCTTGTGTGTTGTAACCCTTCCAACAAATTGCCCTCCACAAACACCCCCATGGAAATTAGCAATTACTTTGGGAGCTTCATCTTCAGTTACACACTTCAAGAGGACACCTTCAGGGTTCTTCCAAGCTAGCCCAAAGTCAGTGATGATGTATTTTTTGAGAAGCTAACTTGAGGGCTCTTTTCTAATTTTTATTTAAATGATCAGGACAGCAAAGGTGTATGAGGTAAAAGATTACATCCTTGTACCACTCAGAACTTACCAATTTCCCAAGAACATATGTCCTTTCTTCTTCTACTTCATTCACTTCTACAGTTTGTAGGTTGCTCTCAGCCATGAGCTTAGCAAGACCCAAACCTCTTACTAAATTTGTGGTTTGGATGTCCATATCATACTCTTGTAGTTTTTTCACCCATCTACATATTTTACTTGAGATCTCCATCTCTAATAAGATGTCTTTTACCATGGCATGGGGAACATAAGCAAAAACTTTTGAACTTAAAATATAAGGCCTAAAAACCTTTGTTTCTTTCACCAAGGCAAATGCTTGTTTTTCCATGATTGTATACTTTAACTCAGCAGCTTGTAAAGCCTTGCTAAAGAAGGCAATAGGCCTCTCAGCCCCATCTTCATCCTTTTGGAGCAAAACATATGCAATAGTATTTTCAGAAGAAAAGGAGAAGATTTGGAAAGGCTTCTTGTAATTCGGAGCTGCCAAGATAGGTGCATGTTTGAGTGCCTCTTTGATTCCTTCAAAATCCTAAATAGCATCCTCTTCCCATTTGATAACCTGATCTTTCTTTAACATGCATGTGATAGGAAGAGTCAACTCAGCAAAATTGGACACAAACCTTCTAATGAAATTGATTTTCCCAAAGAAAGATTGGATGCCCTTCTTTGTTCTTGGAATTGGCACCTTGTTGATTGCTTCTATTCTCTCAGGGTCAATCATGACACCAGAATTTGAAACAATATGACCAAGAAACTTGGCCTTTTACACCCCAAAGTGACACTTCTTTGGATTAAGAGAGATCCCAAACTCTCTACATCTGATCAACATCCTTTCCAAATGTTATAAGTGATATTTTCTGCTCTTTGAAAATACAGTCACATCATCCTGATAAACTGCGATGAATTCATTTATATAACTAGCAAAAACAACATCCATTGCTATTTGGAAGGTATCCCCAGCATTCATGAGACCAAAAGACATTCTCACATAAACATATGTTCCCCAAGGTGTGATAAAGGAAGTTTTAAATATTTCCAACTCCTTGACAACAACCTGATTGTAGCCAAAGAAAACCATCCAAGGTCGACAGCAATTCAGATCTAGTTACTAACTGCAACATGTTCTCCATGTTTGGAAAAGTATAATTGTCTTTCAATGAAGCTCTATTCAAATTTTTGAATTCCACACAAAGTATGATATCGCCATTCTTCTTTCTGACTAGCACAAGGTTTGCAACCCAAGATGAATACCTTATGGGCTGAATGATCCCTCCTTCCTTCAGTTTCTTCAATTCATCTTGCATTTTAATGGAGAGGAGTGGATTAATTGGCCTTTTCTTCTGTCTAAATGGCTTGGCTTTTGTTTCAAGAGGGATCTCATGCTGAATCAATTCTTCTCTATATGTTTTCAGCTCTGAATATAACCAGGCAAGGCAGTCTTGATATTGTTTCAATAACTGAAGATAGGACTGTTTTTCTTCCCTGCTTAAATTGCTACCCAACCAAAATTTTCTTGGTTTTTTCTTTGTTCCCAAGTCATGCTCTTCCACGTCCATTGAGGTAGATATGTTTCTATTGATGATGCAATCAACATTGTTAAAATTAGACTTAAGAGCAATAAGGCCTCTAGGAATGGTGTTAGTTTTCAATTGGATAATATCTTTTCCAAAAAAATTCTCTCTTCCTTCAGTCATACACACCATTGGTTCCCAATCAATATGCTGATCTACAAACTCACCTTGATTTTACAAGAACCTTTGCACTTGAGAATCATCATCAAACACTTGTCCAATGCTTGATGTTGTCAGTGACAACTAGCCTAGTCAACACTTCAACATTGTACTCATAATAAGGTGAAACGATACAAACTCCAAATATTGACCCCAACACTACCAACTTGTCAGCAGTAGCATTCAAACTTCTGTCATGGTGCATAATATTGAAGGAATCAAACATCTCAACTAGATCCCAAACTGCATGTTTATACTACTTCATCCACTGATTTTTTGTAGCATATAGTTTTCTTATTTTTTTGAAAACTAGCTCTGAATCTCCCTTTGTAATGATGTCCTTGACACCATACTTCCATGAAATTCTTAGACCCAACAACAAGGCTTCCTGCTCAGAAATTTTGTTAGTACATTCAAAATTAAGCTTGAAGGAAAAAACAAATTCTTCCAAGCTAGGAGAAATCATAATTACACCAGCACCATTTCCAAATTTGGAGCAAGCTCCATCAAATAGCAAGGTCCAAGGAGAACATACCTACTCAAGACACTTTGACTGATTCATTTTCTTTTCTTTTCCATCAGCAAAAACAATGAAATTATCAGTATCAACATCAGAAAATAATACTTCATAAGAAGCATTGTTTGGGTCCTCAATCAGATGCAACATCTTCTTTTCTCCATAGATCTTGACAAGGTTTCCCTCAATGGGAATGGTGGAAGAATACATATCCATTTGGACACTCCCTCCAACAATTTTAGCCCACTTTCTTGACAATAGCATACCCCATTTGGCAGGGCAATCAATAATTACAACATCCAATTTTAAATTCCTCCTTGGATAAGATGCAAGCTGCACTACCAAACCTTTCACACAACCAAAAACCTGGCACTTCTCTTGAGTCCATGGCAGTACACTTTCCATAGGCTGCTATCACTTTGATATCCAACTCATTCATGACTTTTAGAGGCATGACATTACATGATGCACCGGAATCAAACATACAATTGTGAAGTAGCTTATCCTTTATGATCAAAGTTGTGAATAATGGATCAACATTCAATTGGGAATCAACTAAAGATGTCCCCAAATATACCTCAGGTGTTTCTCCAAGATATTCTACTACTGGTGGTGTTTCAAGGTCAACAATGACTTGAAGGGGAGTCTCAACAACATTTACATTTCTACTTGGAGTATTCTTCTCTTCTTTCAATCCCAAGTACTCAAATGCTCTCTTCTTATGCTCAGGAATTCTAAGCAACTCAATGATTGGAACACTCTCTTTGATTTGGCTCAATACTATGGGCTATGTCATGGGGGACACTCCTTGGAAAAGTAGCATTGGAAGGGAGACAAGAAGATTCATTAGATGGTAATGGATTCTTAGTAGCTTGGGCATGAGGAGGACTATAATTTTTTCTTGGGATAGTAGATCTTTTGGCAGGTGCTTCTCTCCTAGGAGCTTCTTTTGGAATGCTTGTGAGCAAGGGTGTTTTAGGTTTGGCTTGAGGCCTAACTCCCTTAAAAAATTGCTTCTAGTGTTATAGTCTTTCTCTTGAGATACAACAGCATTCATCAACAATTTTTCTATCTTCCTCTAAAGGGATACCACCATCATACTTTTTAATCATCAAAGTTCTTAAGTATTCAAATTCATTGTTAGGAATTTCAAAAGCTTTGCACTACATCAACTTCAAGAGTATGAGGGGGAAGCAAGACTTTTACCTGTTTGATGTAATCCCAAAAGGTTATAGTAGTCCTAGCACTTATTACTTCAGTAGATGTTGCTCCTCCTTGTGAGCTTAAATAACAACCCACCATGCAAATATCATTATCAATACCATCATCATTATTAACTTCATCTTCTTATTGGTCTGCTTCACATGGAGGATGGGGCAGAAAACACCTATCACACTAATCAATATCAGCAACATCTTCAACAGCAGTAACCATAGTAGTTAAGGGATCGGGGTAACGCTCTTCCTTCACGTGCCTGAGGATGTCTATTTATAGACCCCATGGGTTTTTTTACCTTTGCCATCAAACCTCTACTCATTCCTATGGTGATTGCCAAATCTATATTGTGCTTGCTACCTAGGCTGACCTTGTGAAGTCTATCCAATTCCCCTTCTCAGCTCTTGCCAACTTATATGAGATTTCTTTGACAACCCCTACCAAAGTTTTCACAACCTCTTCTAAATCAGTACCTTTGCTAGCTTGAGGTTTTTCAGGGTTTATCAACTTTACTCCATCTCTCTTGAGAGGTTTCCCAACTGCTTTTATATTGTTTTCAATTTGAAGTGCCATGGTGAAAGCTTGTCTTAGATTGGTATGGTTCTTATCTCTTAGCTAATAGGTTACCTTCTTATCAAATGGATCTACATATTTGGTTAGACAAGATTCATCACAAGGCCTCAAATTAACAGGCAGCCTTCTCAAATTTTAGTTAAATTTTGTGTTGAAGTCATGGACTGATTTATTGGGGTTCTTCTTAATGTTCTCAAACTCATACAAAAGAAATCTAGGATTAGTCTTATCACCATATTGCAACCTAAATGCATTTTTCATTTCATTCCATGAATCAATAGAATTATCAGGTAGAGCATTATACCAATCCCTAGCATCTTCTTCTAGTGTATGAATGAACAACATAATATACACATCTTCAAACTCTATCTCACAATCTTCCATCATATTAACAAATATTTTGAGATGTTGATCACTATTTATGGCATTTTTGCCTCAAAATTTTGGCAATCTATTTCTGACATCTTGTGGAACAACATTCGAGTAACCATCCATTCCTCTAAAATATATGGGACCAAAGGTGTTAACAAAAAATGGAGGTCTAGGCTGAGCCATATTGTTTGGTGGAGGTGATCTTGGAGGTGAAATAAGCTGATGAGGAGTGCAAGATATTTAGGGCTTAAGAATGTGATTCACAAGACTAGTATTCTCTAAGTGCTGATTTTCTTGGAAAGTTTCACTCGAATTAAAACACAAAGGTGTAGATTAGAGAAGGAACTTACCAGGTACAGCAGAAGGACCTTCACTAGTTGAGGAAAACAAGTCTATGAGAGGATTGCTTGAATTAGAATCACTTTAAGAAGAGTGATAATCCTCTACTAAAGGATGATCTCTCTCACCAATGGATATATGTTTGCTTGATGTCTAACTTTTAACCACTTTCCAAAATATTCACCCTTCCAACTCTGATTTACTTGTATCTAAGAATAATTTCTTAGCAGAGTCCCTAAGGAAGAGAGATCTTCTTCCTTCCATTTTTGCAGAGATCAGCAGCACAAAAATAAAAGACAAAAATCCAAGGCACTAGTATTTATCAAGATTTCAAATCAGCATGGAGTCGCCACTAAGGTATTTTACCCTAGTTGTGCAAATGCACTAAAATACTCTGTCAAATATTTACCAGCACTGAAAATATTGCAAAACTTTACAAATCAGACCTTCCTTCTTCCTGAATTTATCAATCACAAATGCAAATGAAGTGCAACAACTACTGGAAACTAGTAAAATTGCAAGCATAACTTATATATTCACTTAATCCTTACAAATCTGATTATAAAATGATGCTTCAACAACGTATTTGCATGCAAAATTTTCAAAGGACTTTACCAAGGTTTGATATGCATTCAAATATCTCAAATATGCATACACATGGATCAAATTGAACTAAGAGAATATCAAACTCAGAGCTCTTCTTTTTATTCCAATCTTATAAATCTAATCAAAAGATGATACTCATATTTGTAATTGCACATAAATCACTCAAGAAGTATTACCAAGGATCTGAAATAAAATAGTGCTGAAATAGTGAAGAATCTGGAAATGAATGGTAAATTAGTTACGGCACTAGAAAAGTGTTGGTACCCAAATTTGTTCTCCTTTTCAGTCTAAGTAGCATTAGAGATATGGCATGAAGCTTGAAGTCAAATAGATCTTGATGTGTGTCATTTTATAGTCAGGGATGTGATCTAACTCACACTCAAATTTGTGGAGAGATGGATAACACCTTGAAAGGATCTTATCTGACCCTCACTATTTTAGGTTATGCCTTTCAACCAAGGTAAGAGAACCTATATTGTAACCCCAAAATGGTGAAGGAGATGAAGATATCCCTCAATTTATGAACAAGTAGTATGAAAATGCCTTAGGAAAATATGATCAACACTCCAAATCTGACTTTCACAAGTTGTCACTCCCAAATTATGGAGATATTTTCAATGCAAGGCAAGGGTTAGTGAAGACATTGTATAATCTTGATTTGCCTTGTGCATTTTTGTAGATGGGTTAGATCCTTTTGTTGACACACAATGTAATGCATGGGTAGTATGGGTAGGATTAGTTTTGTTTGAATGAATTTTTTGGTGGGGTGTTGACAAGACAAACTGGGATATATCAGATCTTTTACAACCTCTACAATACTTGAACAACTATCAAATAAAATGACTTCAAATAATCAAGATATTCTTTCAACTAGAATAGGCATACATGGAATCCCAGGTTGTACTCTTCACACAATATTTGAGAACTCACCACAAAATCTTGAAGTAAAGAACTCAATTAAACACAAAAATCCTTGCTCAAACCATGCCTAAGGTACCCCCAAATGCTTACAAGCAATCTCTACAGTCAAGGAAGGTAAACTGATTTTAAATTTGTTTATCTCTTTATTAGATGAAGGCTCTTCTGAACATGAGATTACAAATGCCACTAAACTATCAACAAGAAATGGAGATTCTATGAGATTCCTAAATACTTTCAATGCAATATTGCAACAATAACTAATGAAAAATATTTGCAGGCATTTAAAAAATGATAATAGACATCATATTGCCCCAGAAAAACATAGATTAACTTAAAATCTTGTTAGATTCATCAGCAGGGGAGAGTTTCATGAACAATCTCAGAGCTATGTGATAGCTATACACTTGTAACCAACTCACATACATGAAGATCTAACACAGAAGAAATTATTCTAGTCCTTTGGTGGGTTTCTCAGAAAATGAGCTTCCTCTAAGAATTTTCTCGTGGTTTTTCAACTTCCCAACCCATCTGCATTTCTCAACAATGCATTATATATCTCTTTCCAAATTTGATCCTTCTTTCCCAAGAAAATAATATGCCAAGGGATCAATTCTATTACAACAGTTCTTCATGATTCACTGAAAATGACATTTAACAAATTTGCAACGAGAGTTATCAGGTGTTTCTAAAATGGCAAATCATTGTAAATATCTGGATCATTATCCATCCTAGAGGCACATTTTTCATCATCAAGGTATGCAGATGCCTTTCCACTCATCATTTCACCTTTTCACCCTTTAAAACTACCTCTGCAACTTTAAATTTGGCATTTCATGTGTTTTCTCGGGCTGTGTAAAAAATTTACTTACAAAAACACCTCAAATCAAAGTAAATTGAGTCATGAAACTGATTCCAATGTTCCTACAAGGCCAAAACAACATGGAATCGCCAAAAATTTGATGAAATTTGATGCAAAATTCATGATTCCAAGCCTCCTGGAGAAAAAAAAAAAAATGAAAATGTATAGTTTCCCTTTATCTGCTCTTTGTCCTTCAATATGGGCCCTCCACGTGTCAAAGTATGATTGGAAATCAATTCGGGCTTAATTTTTGTCTTTTTGACATTTTTTGAAATTATGGAAAAATTTGAATTTTTTCTCCGCCCCTCCGCCTTTGAATTTTGGAGCTGACACGTGGCATATGGTGGGTCCCATTAAAATTGCGCTTCAATTCTACACATTTTGACCCCTTTTGGAAATTTCAGAAAATTTTCACTTTTTGTCCCCATGGGCCCGCACACCCGATTTCTCCCTCTCCACGTGTCTCTTCCTCTATCGCTAAAATCCGTGGGCCCAATTCTCATTTTAACTCCCTTTTTTTCGAAGGGAAAAATTTTCAATTTTTCTTCCAACTCGGGCCGCTGACCTAAGCTCTGCCTTCGCCACGTGTCTATTGTTTTGATTCACTCGTGGGCACACAACTGGAATTTTTTCTTTAACTTCTATTGCCAAAAAATTTTTGGAAAAATTCCCCATTTCCTTCCGCAGTTAAAACTCACACTTCCCTCTAACCTTTCATGGACACGGTCCACCTGTGATTGGCCACAGGGCCGCCTCTAAAAATTTTACTTTATCCTTTTATGCTTCTAAAGGAAAAAAAATTAAACAACCTCCACCATTTGCATCCCCTCTACGCCAACCATGTTGCCACATGTCCTCCTCTGATTGGAGCAAGGCTAAAAATTATTTTGAAACTTTAGAGAATTAGAGCTAAAAAACTCTAAGTCCCCCCTTGGCCCGCTACTCCCTTTTTGGTTTTTTAGGACACGTGTCCACTCCGGATTGGCTGCGGGGCTTCGGACCAATTTTGTGAATTTAAATTTTTTACAAAATAAAGTATAAAAATTCTAAGGGAATCCAACCACCCACTATCCCCCTACCAATCAAAACATGCCACGTAGGCAAATTTTGAAAAAGATGGATCCCTAGGCCTCGGAAATGCCCCATTTGCCAAAAAGGTGAAAAAGGAAAAGTTACAACACTTCCCCACCTTTCCTTAGCCAATTAAAATATGCCACGTACCCTCTAACATCTCAACCATAATTTGACAGCTAAAATACACCCGTCTGACCATCAAAAAACATAGAATTTTTCTAGTTTTTCCCAGATTCTGATTTTTTGTTCATGGGTGATGAATTTTTCACACAAAGGATAAATGGAACAAGATGTTAAACATTTTATGACCATGGGGAGGGGTTTTTTAGGGAAAACATGTATGAATCGATCATTTTTAAAATTTCACAATTGGAGAAATGGAAAAAACACGGCATAGCCCGTAGATTTGGAAAAATTAGGGCATAGAACATGGCAAACTTGGGGATTTATTTCAAATGGGGCATGTCAAATTATTTTCAAATGGACTAAGGCATGGGAATGGAGGCAGAAACCTCATTTTACCCATTCAAACTGTAGAAAACATTTTAGAAAAGGTAGAGGTTCAAAATGGAAACCAACACAATCAAATAAATATAACCATGAAAGAGACACAAGAAAAAAAGATGTATATGGGAAACCCTCAAGGGGGAGAAGATCCACTAAAAATTTGTTGATATTACTCACAACAAATACTCAATTGAATATTACACATCACAAGATATTTCTTTAGTGAGGCTCCAACCCCACAAGGAGCACCAACCTCTAAACCCTTGTTTATATTGCTAAAGTTAAGAAACTTTCATGAATATGACTTGTCACACAAGATTTAAATAAGAAGATCACTATAGATTTTTTGTGACAAATTAGTTGATGGTGATAAATTATTCTACTCATACACCTTCAAAACTTCTTCAAACCCTCATAACTCATTCAATCTTTAAAAAAACATGACCTGACTTGATATCAAACCCTTACAAATAAGCTCTCAAACATTCCTTATCATTTCAAACACTTCCTCATATATGAAAATATTCTTTGATACATGTTTCACACTCTCCCTTCAGTCACACTTTTCCCCTCTCTCTTTGCTAATTCAAATTTGAATTCAAACATTCACTTCATACCACTCTCTTCTCATAAACATAAGGGGGGTTGGTCCTTCATCATTAGTTAAAAAAAACACAACAATAAACTCATGAAAATTCATAAAATAGACCCATGTAGGTCAACCATGCTCAAACATACCAAACAAGCTCAAAGTGAGCTCAAAACCCCATCACCTAGATGAGAAAAAAACCACAAACCTCATAACCATGATTATTCAAGCTCCATAAATTTATTTAAAATGTCAAATATGACATAAAACATCATCCATGGTTGTTAATTATCTTACACCATTCAAATTTATCATAACACTACCAAGAATTCTCATATCCTTCTCAAACAAATTGTTTCCAGGAGCTAGTATTCACCTTTGTACTTTAAGCACATGGCATAACACCTCAACTATGGAATGTAAAAAATCATTGGAATCCCCCTGATATTTAGATCACATTCATTCCTAATAGATCTCATGAAACATCCATATGTGTAAGCCACGCCAACTTTCCTCTTCACCAAATTGAACTTCCTAGAAAGCTATTTTTTAAACACAATTGGTTTGCACCCTTATTTTTACTTACAAGACCTCCAAAGGCCTTAAATAGGAAAAAAAATAATCCCTCTTCACTATATAACTGGTAGAAAGTAAAAAATAATCCATCTCATGCATCTTCTACCTAAATAATTCAGCCTGATAAAACGTCCTGAGAAACAAGCAATATTACTCTCCACAAATCAATTTGAATAACCCATAAAATCTCATAACCAAATATTATAATTTCTCTCATATCGAGCTGGAAAAATCATTCTTAGGCACCATGTTTTGGTCAAAACTCAATATATTACAAAATCTTCATCATGGAAACCTACAAATTTTCCCATAGCATCACAACATCTTCTGATAACATCTTCAATCATTATATTATCTCAAATATATCTTTACCTTCACCACCAATTGGAATTTCATGATAAGGCCTTAGGGAATTGCATGTTCTAGGCTATAATAGACTGAAATAAAAATGAAACTTGTTATGAAACCTCTGGAAACTATCTCTACATGATGAAAACAACATGACATAACTTCATGAGTGATATCAAGAGCTTATACATACATGCAAGTTACTATCATACCTTATTAGGCATCTAAACATTAATATTAGAGCTAATATTCAACATGACCAAGTAGGTCAACCACATGACTATGCTTCAAGGATCTTTAAAAGTTCCTAACACACATAAGAAAATATTTCTCACAATTTTTCATGCTTCCATGATCTCATATACATTTACACGTTATTCTCATGAACCATTTGGCCTTCAAGCATTTAGCCTAGGTCTAGATGAACACTTACAGATCATGCTCAACCCTATACCTGCACTCCTCCACTTCGCTCTACCTATGCTTGAACTTCACCACATGTCATAATAACATTACCAAAAACTATGAATCATTTAGTCTAGACTCTGAAGAAACCAGTTCATACTCTGAAGAAAATAGTTAATACTATGAAGCAAGTAGTTCATACTCTGAAATCAATGGGATAAAATTTGGAATAACTCTAAAGAATAAAAAAATATGAAGCATTTTATATTTCACATTGAAATAACTCATACACTTGTGACACACCATAATAACCAGGATAAAATTTATAACAACCTCTACTCAACTTAGGATGACTCATACTATGACCATGCACACTGAAACATGCTCCAAAACACCATAGGAGTCCACCAAAATGGATACTACCAATCAATATTTATACTTAACATTGAAGGACACCTCATGGAGATAGATATGACATCTACACACCATTTTCCATCAATGGACTTAACATCAATGAAAACACTAAGACATAATGGCCAACAATCTCCCCCTTTGTAATTGATGGAAACCACCTTCAGAAACATTGATGGCAACCAATAAGACCAAAACATAGCTACAAGCCATCATTTCCATGTTTCTAATGTAACTCTCCCCCTTTGAAATTTATGAAAAAGGATGCTATGAAGAATCAACATGGAAAATGATAACACACAATATGACACAATGGAAATCTTGCATAAGACACACGTACTTTATCAAATGGCTCCCTTGTGGACTATACTTGCATTTTAATAACCTCAACAATAGAAAAAATGATTCATGTACTTGTAGTGATCATCCACAAATCTCCCCTTAAGATAATTCCATTCAATTTTGTCTTCATCTCTATCATCTAATACCATTCTATGACTATACTCTCTTTTCTGACCTCTTTTAAAGCATTGAATTCACTATATGAACTGATGCATACAACTCATACACATGCCAATAATCATTATGATCACAAAACAACCTAGAACATCATTATCACATGCCAATAATCAATATGATCATGAAACAACCTAAAACTTCATTATCACCTCTTCCTTGATCCACCTTTATTTGAGAGAGCTCAAACTTGAATTACCACATCCATATCTTAACTGCATACCAACTTGAAGACTGAAATCTATAAACACCTTCTTCAGTGCATCTTGGAAAAACTTTTCCATGCCCTAGAGACCAATATATTTTATGAAGTAAGACCTTATGAATCCCCCTGGGATCATCCATATCTAACTAAAAATAGATAATAAGGACCACACACCTTGTATATAAGTCATGTGAATGACTTAATCACCTTACCTCATCCCTGAAGAATTTTCTTAGTATTTTTCAACCTTAAAGCATACTATTTCACTCTTCTTGAATGATTGACCTACTTCACAAGTCATCATACCTGTAAAAACTCTTTATTCATTATGCTCTGCAAGCTACTTCAAAACTTCTTAGCATCTACCATACCTGATTTAAGTTATATATATGCTCCTCTTATCTTGGAGACCTTCTAAAAATTATAGTAGACCATTTTATAGCCTTCACAGACCTCATAAATTTTATAGGTCATCATTATGATATTCCAAAGTATTTCCAAAATCTATATCAACTTAGATAATTCCTTTTTGTAATCAATTAAATTACCCTACCAATCTAGGGTACTTTTCACCTTGAGCACCTAATGGAGGACTGACACCAACTCCCCTTGCATTTATATTCAATTAAAAAACCTATAGTTTGTCAACCTTCACACACAGACATGTATCCTCTCATTACAATTTTTGTACATAGTTATGATATCCACCATACTTGATTCTTCCACTATACTTAAGTATTCATTTACAAGCCATCATATTCACTTATAAAATCATCTTACTTACATGATTAAGAGCACAACCAAGCTCCCCCTACCTCATAAGTTTTTTATAGACCTTTAAATGTATCTAGGATGTAATTTGGCTGGGTTTTACATTATGTTAACTTTAACTCTTATCCACAATAGTCTCAATCTGATATATCTCAGAACCATCTCTTCCTACTTCAATAGACCTTTTTAGACCTATAGCTTGTATTTAAAACCTCTGGTAGGTGACCAAGAGTGATTCCCCCTATCTCAATTCTCTTTTTCAGATCTTCCTTAAATATACACTTGACCATATAAAATTATCAGGACCTAGAACCAAGATCTCAACCTCAAGGATACACCACATGTGATTTCACAACTAGACCACATGAAAGACCTAACAACACTTAATTCACATACTATGATATTAACTTACATGGAATACATGGACATAGCACAAAACTTTCCATTGACATGTCAATCCAAGACCACATAGTGAAAACCTTATGACACAAATTGAACATACCATATCAATTCCACAAGATGTGGTAAGATAAATCTCTATTACAGACCAACAAGACTTCATACTCATCTTAAGTCACAAAGATAAGTATCATTCAATTTACACTTATGAGACATATCTTGAAAACTAATGTGTATTAATTAATATAATTTTGAAAACCTCTTATTCAAATCAAATGCCTTGTGCCATATTGATTACACAAAAATAAATCATGACTCATACCTTGAATATTAAGAACAAGACTTAAAGGACAACAATAGTGGCAACACATACTTGAAGAAATTATTTTACACCTTTGAAAAAAAAAAATTGTCAGTAAACACACACCCATTCATTACTCAAAAAACCACTAAAAACAACATGGAATTGCAAGACATACCTTAACACCATAAAGACACATCCTACAATAGAATACCTCAAATCAATCAGATCTCCCTCTTCTCAATGCTTCATATGGATGAGCATGTCTATAAGAAGCCTAGTAGAGACATGAATTTCATGCTGAATATAAAATAATGACCTAAAGATGTCCCACACACCCTTATATAATTTCACCTCACCTTTTCCATCTTATTTTATATAATTATTCTAAGAAACACCTTGTTTTACATCCATATTTGTTCTAGGTGGAACCATATTAATCCTTAGCTCCCATATTATGCCTTGTCTACTATCATGCATTCTAAAACCTTGAAAGATTCTTTATTTAACCCTATAACCTTGATCTATCTGATATTTCCTTGAGTAACTATAGTGAAATTCTCTAGAAACATGTTCAAACTTGTTGCAATTGAAACTCAACTCTACTCCTTCCCTTGTATCCTTCAAATTGACTACGCTGATCATACAAAATATATCTAATAACATAACCTTTCTCATGAAAGTTGTAGCAAACCACATTATTTTCTTTCTCACTCTTACTATCCCTCTAAGGGTGATAATATCTAACATACCTCATACACTCATTTTCCATATGACCAAATCCATTACAAGTAAAACAATAACCATTGAAATATCTTTCATAACTTAAAGCATTAGGTTACCTAGTTGGTTTTTTTCTTCACATTAAATTTGGAATACATATCCTTCCTTAATTCTTAGTTATCCAACCTCCGTGTTTGAAATAAGGTTTTCTATCATTGTTACTTTTCCTTTGAGGTGATCACTAAACCCCAAACTTGTCTTGTCACCTGTAAATTTATTATTGCTCAAGATATCATCAAGAGCCTTAGATATTTTCTCAAAAATTTAAACAAATTTTTATTTACTAGATGTATCAGATAGCTCACTCTTAATAAGATAAAATTATTCTTCCTTGGATTGTAAAGTTAGATTCATGGTACTCATCTACATCTCTAGCTTTATTATTGTTTCATCAATATTTTTTGTAATAACCCAATGTTTCTCCTCTAGCTCATGAATTTTTCTTTAATATTCTTTGACCCAAGTCTTTAACTTATTGAAATTACTCTTAGGATTCTTTATCTCATCTTGAACACATACGAATTCAGTTTCATATTCACCTTCATCTTCCTCAAAATCTTTGCAAGAACCTGATATGAAATCACCTAGTAATATAGAACCCCCAATAGTATATCTCATGTCATCTTTAGTCATAAATAGGACCTTATCAACAACCAGTTCATGTTATTATTCTAATTTAGAATCAAATAATCCATCATCAATGTTACTATCCTCAGATTAATAACATTCTTATTTTGTATATAAGCTCTTTCTGCTCTTTTTCTTATAATCATACTTCTTAAAAATATTCTTACCTTTGTTAAAATTATTAGTCCTCTTGTCATCTTCTCCATCACTTTATTCATTCCCATCCTTGTTCTTATGAGGAATTTTTTTTCAAAATGGCCTACCTTACCACAAGTAAAACATTTAAAAGGATTTTTTCTTTTTGTACTTACCTAATCCAACTTTCAGTCTTCTAGTAATCATGGCAAACAACTCATCATCATCTATCTCATGAGAAACATCATCATCCTTTGTATTTTTTCCCTTAGTCTTCTTCTCAACCTTGAAGGATTTCTCTTTCTTGACAAGATTATCACTTTGAATTCTCATCTCAGAGTTGTTAGGGTTCCATCAAAACCATCCAATGTAAAGAGAGTCAAATAATGAGCCTCTTCAATAAAATACACTTTGGAATCAAATATCAAAGTAAGAGACCTTAAAACCTTTTGAACTACAACTTCTTCCTTCACATCTTCACCTAATCCTTTCATTGTGTTGACAACCTTGTTAACTCTAAGAAATTATGTCACAATAGGCCCATCATCACTCATATTTATCCCTTTAAACTGATTTATGAAATTCTACAGCTTAGAAATCATTACCTCAGAATATCCTTCATATAATACCTAAAGTTTCTCCCCGATAGTCATTTCTGATTTTTGATGCACCACCTTTACAGGTTCAAGTTCAACTAATCTACACATGATAACATTCATATCCCTTGAATTGTAAATAAAAATATTCTTATCTACATAACTTGTTGGTGGAGTTCTAGGAGTAGTTTAACCATCTACCATTGAATGTAAAATATCAAACCCTAATGAAATGATGTGATTCCTCATCCTTAGAATTCAAAAAGAATAATTTAGTCCATCAAACAATGGTTCCTTTCTAGAATAAGATCCATAATGTTGACTCGATATTTTTGTTCTTCAAGGATCTCATTTCAAGTGATAAAACTTCTCCAAAATGACCTTCTTTGATACCAATTATTGGAAGCACAATGGAATGAGTGATGAGGGTGAATTAGTCCTTAAAAAAATTTAACCAATTCATATTTTATTACTTAAACCATAAACCATTCATTAATGTGTGCTTAACATTCAATCAAATCAACATAACCATGAAAGAGACACAAGAACAAAAGATATATGTGTGAAACCCCCAAGGGGAAGAAAAACCACTGAAAATTTTCTAATATTACTCATAAAAAAGAATCAAGTGAATATTACACATCATAATAGATTTCTTTAGTGAGGCACCAACTGCTAAACCCTATTTGATATTACTCACAACATGAGACTTGCATGAATATGACTCATCACACAAGATTTTAATAAGAATATCATGTTATACTTTTTACAACTCAGATGATGGTGATCGAAAATTCAGCTCATACATCTTTAAACCTTCTTTAAACCCTCCTAACTCACTCAATATTTGACAATAATGATCTGATTTAATCTCAAACCCTTGAAAAAAATGTCTCCAACATTCCTTAGCCTTTCACATAATTCCCCATCTTTCAAATGATGTCTTCATACTTGTTTCCCTCTCTCTTCGCTAGTTCAAATTTGAAATCAAATATTCACTTTATACCCTTCTTTTCTCATAAACATAAGGGAGGTAGGTCATTCATCATTATTTAGACAAAAAAAACTCAAAAATATAAAAATAAACTCATTCAAACATTAGAAGCACAATGTACTAAGAGGGGGGATGAATCTATCCTACAAATTAATTCATTTTCCATCTCATACATTCATTCATTCACATCATTAACCATATGTGCTTATTTGAACTGTATTAATCATTAAAAACATCATGAAACAAAGAATAAGACACATGAAAACCATATGTATGTGGGAAAACCTCAAAGGGAATAAAAACCAATGAAACTTTTCTAATATTACACACATAAAAGGAGTTTAGTAAAACACCAAATTCATAAGGAGCACTAGCCCCTAGTTTAGTAGAGCACTAACCCCTAAATTTAGTGAGAAAAAAAATCCAAAAGGAGGATAAAACCCCCTAGGATGAATAAAAACCACCTCATCATCTCGAAAGTGTTTGATCTCTTTTGTTTCCGCTACCACAGCTGATGGAGATCACATATTCAACTCACAAACCCTAGGTCTTCAATATTTCTCTTTCTTCTTCTTTCTCAAATTGAAAATGATATCAAATATTGCTCTCATGTCTTAAATTAGTATTAAACCTTCCATTATCTTCCTAATCCTTTAAATCATCCAAATATACATGTAAATCACTCTTTTCTAGGTCGTGCTTCTTCCCTCCAAGAGCACTAGTTCAAAAATGAACCCAAAAAATCAGTTTTATATGTTATTATTTTATTTAACACAAAGGAGGTTAGTCATAAAAATTTGGTTTCATAAATGAATCATTAAAAAATCCCCATAAATTTATCACAATAGATACAAGTGATCCATTTGGGTTAGCCTAGCAAAAACCCTTCTTCTATGCACCAAAAATCACCAAAACTCATGCATTGGAATGCCAAAAATCTCCTAACACTAAAACCATAATTTGTAATGACCCATAAGTCACAAAAAAAAATTAAAATAAATTTTAAAACTCATACTTGGTTTCAATTTACATTAACCAATTAATTATATTTCATTAAATGGTACCACTACTTCTTATACTTCTAAAAATACTTGTTTCCAACACCCTTCAGGACCATGATTCTGAATTTTTCCATCAATTTATATTCAAATAGAATCAAATATATCACGTGAAAAATTTATGACAATTATAATACTTTTATAACACTTCTAATAAATTTAGAAGTCTTGAAACAACCACTGGTTCAAAATACATCAACTTTTATCTTCACCAAATCATGTTGCCCAAAAAGTTATTTTCAAGGAGCAACTAGTTAACACCCTCTATGATACTTTCATGGCCTCCAAATGTATTAATTGTATGAAAAATTAATCCCTATTCACATTACAAGTGATATAAAGCATCACCAAATCCATATCATTATCCTACCAACTCAATTATTCAGCAAAACCAGTTGTCTTGGATAGTCAGAAATATTCATGTCAACAAATTGACCAAGAAACCATATAAAAACTCAGCATCATGAGGAAAACCTTATATAACTATAAATATATCTGAATCCTATTTCCAACATAGCTTGAATAACCTCCTAAATACTCCTGTAGCTCCTGAAATGTCCATTTTACCGATGACTACTTTTAACTACCCAAAAACTTCCGTTTGACAAGTCAACACACATAAAGCAAACTTTTCACTTTTTCAGCATCACCATGACTTGAAACCTTCATGAACATCCATAAAAACTCCCGAGACATCATAAATTTCAAATTATACTTTACCTTATTTAGAGAACTTTTCCACAAAAATAAACTCTTCAAAAACTTGTGTTTTTAGGTGGGGCCCATATATGACCACATGCTCTAACATACCTTTTTGTAAATATAGAATATTCCTCTACAAAATCCAATCATCACTTTTGAGGAATCAATAAAACTAGGCTGGTATACTCACTTTTGCAAGCTTCTCCTAGCTAAGGTTTAGCTAGGGTTTCAAACCAACTTAGCTTCTTAGTGATAGTGAATAAAAATGTGCTGATAAAATCACCTCATTATTTTTTTTAAACCTTCATAAATGACCTTAGAATCTATTCCAAATATATCATGTCCCCATGCAAAGTATACAGTTCACAACAAGCATCAGAAGGTCCAACTTTGTCTGTAAAACACATTGAAACTTACCCGATTTCACCAAAACTTACATAAGTTGCAATTCCTTCTTTATAAGGAGCTGGAAATTGTCATGAAACATAATGACATCATCCTATACCTTCTCAAACTCACAATATATCTCAGATATGCATGAAAACTTCCAGCCACAGTGACTTACCTATGCAAATCTATTAGTTTCTCACTATTTACTTCCCAAAGACCTCATAGAGGCACTAAACCACTCATTGTAGACTTTAAACTCACCATACATGCCCTATATACCATTAAGATAATTATACCATACATAAAAAATAATGTTCATATTCATTTATCATACCTCCATACCATTCTTCATGCTCCAGGGATAGAAACAAGCTTGGAATGACCTGAATCAACCATGACAACCCTTAAACTAACCATGTTGATCTCATGCAGACCCATATACACCTAAAAAATACATGTATTACCATGCATGACATCATTAAAGCCTCTAAACAACTCTAGAGAGCTAAAACATTGACTTAACTCACTCAACGAAGCATCATGACTACACTAAACTTCACCAAAACTCATGAAATTCATACTTTACATCTGTATAAATTCATATGAGGACACATACCATACCATGAAACCCTTTTCCTTCAATGCAGTTAACATCAATGATAACACAACCACACAATGGCCAACAATCTCCTCCTTTTTCATTGATGGAAAACATCATTAGGAACATTGATGACAACCATATGAAAAATACATGTACATGACCTCATTTCCATGTTTTTTATGCATCTTTCCCCCTTTTCTATCTATGAAAAATAGACATGATAAATGATAACATAATACTAGAAAAATGAAAAAAAATCTCAAAATTGACTTACTTGCCCGAATTTCTCCCCCTAGGAATTTATTCTTCCTTCTTTGACTCGTTTAGCAACATCTGATGATCCTATGGACCTATATGGAGCCTCAATAAAGCCCCTCTTGAACATGTGGACATTAATTTTTCCTTCATTTATTCTCATTCATCACATTCTAGGTCTCATTTCTTCTCAAAAACCACTAGTTTGCCTCAATGTTCTCAAAACACTTTTAGGACTTGATTCCTTAAACCTCATCTTCAATAAAAATGGCCAAATTATTCATGCTTTAAAATCTTAAACTAAACATTTCATGGCTCCTTATGAATCCCCCTAGACTCATACCATCCAAATCTAATATAAATCACAAGATTTAAGGTTTTTAACTTGTATATATGCCTTAAAGAGAAGACAAACACTTCAGTACTGTCTAAAAGAACTATTTAAGTCATTTCAACCTTATTTGAGTGATTTCATTTAACTTGAAATTTTATGAGAGATTGGCTTCATCATAAACTGAGCTCCCTATTTCATCTTAACACCTTCTTAGAACAACATATAACATTATCAGATTTGTGACACACCTTAATACATCCAAGAAATTTCACCATGAAGCTTCTTTGACTTTGTCCCAGACCCACAATGTTCTTAAGCTAAAACACCATCCTTTTCAATTGACTGAGACAAACCTTTACTTACCTTTCATCTTTCATAGGTAAAAATGATCAACTCCCCTTTCTTTAAATGCTCCTGACATATATGTAATTCAACTCTTTGTACAACCTCATATAACTTCAAAGAATTCTTACACATTCTCTAATATTTTTTACCAATCCTAAGATGGTTTAAAGCTCATTTTGACCTAATAAATTAACTTCTTCTTCATGTAGACTCCATTTATACCTGTAGACCTTCTCCCAATTTGATCATGTATATGGAACCATCCAATGGTTTGGCACTTGAGGAAAATATGAGAGACAACATGCTCATTGTCATGACTTGACTCTGTTACCCAAGTTTCCTTGATACCTATGATACTTACAGCCTTCCCTAAAGATGATTTCATCATGGTAGAACATCACAAAATTTCATACTATCCTTTTTACTAATGAAAATCTGAAAATTGTACCTCTTATCTGGGTAAACATTTCCCTTGATTTTAGTCCCAGACCACTGAAAATTCCTTGAAAATGCGGTCACCTATATGACTGAGATTATTTACATTGTTGAATGCATTACTAGACACATGTGGATTACCTTAACAATATTTCCTACATGACCTTCATAATTACATATTATCATATGTATTATACCTTGGAATCCTCCTCTTCCATCCTAGTTCCTCATTCACGTTCTTAAAATATTTTTATAGGTCTTACCGAGTCATTAATGGATTAAGAAACCCTAATTTCACAAGTCTAGTCATTTGTTTTATTCTTAAACACTATAACACGTGTAACATCCTACCATATTTATAGTTGACTTTTATTTTCTATCACTTTTCATTCAACCCTTAACATCTCGGGTTCTGGCACAAAACCATCATATTATAGACATTTTATCATGATTTAAGTTGATACACATCACCAAGGGCATGGATAATATATTTATACATCATATACCTGAGAATACATTTTATCTTGAACAGACTTGTGGTGCACTTTTTTAAGGCCTCTTTCTCTTTGTATAAATGAATTTTAACCTTCCTATAGTGCAACATTTAGCATCTGACTGTACATATCATTTTCTGACTTGATGAAGATGAAGAGTGGACACTTTCATAGAGTTGTGAATGACTTGCAAGATTTGATAAGTACTATCGGAGACCTTTTTCCTACTAAGGATTATTTCACATACCACTTCAACCTATGACATTTATTGTTATGCTTCAAGGTAAAACCTTTAGTTTTAACTTTGAAAAACGAATTTAGAGACCTATGGAAAAGTTTTACTCTCTTAATTAAGTTACACAGATCTTGCACACAACGATGGTTTAATTTTCTTAGAGAAAAATTTTAATCTCAGACATAACAATCTAATTTGTTCATTCTCAGGCTTAAGATACTACTAATACAATCTCTTTTGCTTATAAAATTCTTCATTCATGTTCTTATCCTTTTGCAAGACCTTATCTCACTATAACCTTGCACTTGACCTTCATGAATGAGGTTAAAACCATTTCTCAGTCATTATAAAAGTTAATCTACCTCAAAAACTCATACATGGGCCAGAGAGACACTATACCCTTTCAAAGTACCAAATCCTAACCAAGGATAAGTCATTCACAACTAATTTGGCACTATTGATGCAATCCTTAGATACAAACTTAGATATACCTGAGCTATATATCAAATATTATGAGAGTATTCACAAATCTTTTGACTTCAAAAAAATGATTGAGATAATAAAGAACCATCATCTTATTTTGAGCACATAACATGGGAAATAAAATCAGAGACAACTTTCTTATGTGTAGGTCACCCATTTAGGGTATTTTATGCAGAGATAGAACCATTTTTTAAGAAATATTATACTATAAGACCTTCTCTCCAGATTTTTGGCATCTTTGAACCAGCCTTCTAGAACTCAATATCAAGTCTCCTTTAGACATAACTCAAAGAATTCTAGTGATGCATCTCAAGATAAAACCATGACCAAGATCGTAAGAGGACAACATTACCATAGTCAAGAAAAAATACTAAGACAAATTAATCTTTGAGGATGAATAATTAAAACATACACACATGTGCCGAATTTCATATTCTCATATATATATATTACAGTTCATATGCAACCCTAGTAGTGACCTTGATGCACATAAAATACTTCATCACACTTTAATATCCCTTGTACACTAAATTCATTATTCACACTTTTTTTAAGAGAATAATAGTACTCCCCTATATAAATAATACTACCCATTGTTGTAGCAATCTGACTTAACTCACTATGTTTATTTTGTCTCTGTGTGGAAATGTTTACTATTTCTACTTGTAAAAAATCATTCTCTTCCTTGAAAAAACTCTAACAAAACTTAATGATGCTTTAGAGCATTTTTTTATACGAGCACAGATCCCAACTCATACCTTGAATTTATCAAAGCACATAACCCATACTTAAAATCATGATTGAGTAAGAACACCTTTTGATTGAAGACCTACATCATCAAGTAGACACCATAGTTTTCATAGACTATCTCTCAAACCATGTGAATTAAATTCAAGAACTTAGGATATGATATACAACATGTATGATTCAAAATGTCCTCATGAATCCAAGATGATACTGATATATTTTGATACATAAGATTCCAACCAAGACACATATAATATATTGACTGAGACTACCCCATTTACGCATTTCCAAAACTTGTAATACATTTATGACAACCCAGAACTTTTTACATCTTGTCGACATGATGGAGCTAGAGAAAGGACTCAATTATAAGACATATGATATAGATTTAGATCAGTATGATAGAGAAAGATCCATATTGTTGACCTCATTCAAGATTTAACACATATATCATGACCTCAAAAGACTCAAATGACCTATTGACACACCCTTTATGGATAGAAAATGGTTCATAACATGACAAAAAATTATTAGAGAGAACTCAAAATTCCTTTTGACACAATAGGTCATAGACAAAACGATTAACACATAATCAACCATGGATAAACACAAACAACACAGTACGATAAGATAGCAAAATCATACACCTAATAATGACAAGGAATCAAAGACTTATAAATAGATCATTTGACATACCTTCATATGCTTTAAACATTGGATGATGGCTCTATGAATCTTAATGGAGATACCCAAGATATGTGTAATCTTTCTATAAAGTTAAAATATCCATGTACTCATAGGGCCGTACACCAAGGTCTGCCATCAACCTCTTGATTTGCTCCACCTTCTATTTTCTATCATATTCTTGATAGTCTTCTTGGTTAGACAACAAAAACTCCTTATGATCAACAAGATAAAACATACCTTTATGAACAATAGAATCACTCCTATTAGTACCAACAACTTTGGAATCATTATTAGTCCTCTTGAGTTCTTCTTCCAGCTTCTCAGCCATTATAGTCTTAACATCATCCTTCCTTTTTTAGGTGTTAATTTTGACTCTACAATATCTTGCAATATGACCTAGTTTTTTGTACATGAAGAAAACTAGAGCACTCTTACTTCTAAAATAATCATTTCTTTACTTCGAATATTGTTCATGAAAATACTTAGCTAAATGCTAAAAGTGATTTCCACAATAACCAACAACTCCATGCTTCCTACCATTCTTCCAAATATTATTAGGAGACTCACGATGACAGAATTTTGTAAAATGACCCCTCTTATGACAACTATAGTATACATTATCTCTTGGCTAATACTAATGATCATGCCTACCATTTATCCATGAAAATAAATTCTTAACAAACCCTCTACAATCTCTAGCTCTATGACCAAAATTATTGCAAGAGTAATACACACCATTGAACTTACTTTTAGATTTCATTGCATTAGGCTTCCTGATAACCTTCTTGGTTTTTTTTAGCATACTTCATAGTTTTGTTGGCATTGCAAGGTTCAAATTTTCATACTTCATGATTCTATGAATGCTATTATTTGTATCCAAGACCTGATTTGTAATTTTTAGCTCTTTAGTTCACCAACATGCCATTTAGGGATTATGAACTTTTCTCTAACTTTTCATAGGTCTTCAACTTACTGTGTTTGTTCCAAATCTAATATTAAGGATATCAACTTAGCTTCATACATGTTGTAATATTATTCTTTGACCTTTAGGGTTTTAGTCAAACTTTCCACTTGATATTCCAAAGAAATAATGAGTTGAATATGGTTATCTTCCATGTCCTTGATTTGATTTTGGTAAGTATAAATATCTGACTCATGTACTTCATTATTCATCCTTAATGCTTCTATAAGGTCTATATAATTACCCATTTCTTGTGCTTCAAACGGACATCCTTCAATTTTCTAAAATTACTTCACAAGGACATAATATGATACTAATTGTAGGAATAAAAATGGACTAAGAGGGTGGGTGAAGCAGTCCTAAAAATTTCTCAATTCATTTACCATCTCATACATTAATCATTCCATTCATTCATTCAACATCATTAAACCATAAGTTCTTATTAGAAGTGTATTAAGAATTCAAAAAAACATGAAACAAAGAAGAAGACACATGAACACCATATATATGTAGGAAACCCTCATAGGGAATAAAAACCACTGAAACTTCGTTGAAATTACACACAACAAAGGAATTTAGTGAAGCACCAACTTCACAAGGAGCACCAACCCCTAGTTTAGTAAAGAGTAAACCCTAAAAGGAGTGTTAACCCATAAATTTAGTGAAGTAACAACTAGAAAAGGAGGCTACAACCCCCTAGGATGAAAAATAACCAACTCATCCTCCTAAAAGTGTTTTATCTCTAATTTGTTTTCCGCCACAACTGATGGAGATCACATATTTAGCTCAAAAAACCCTAGGTCTTCAATATTTATCTTTCTCATCCTTTCTCAACTTCACATGGCTCTAAACTATTGATCTCATTTATTTAATCAGTACTAAACATGTAATTCTATTATTAATCCTTAAAATAATCCAAACATACCTGTAAATCACTCTCCTCTAGGTCACACTTCTTCCCTCCAAGAGCACTAGTTCAAAAATGAACCCAAAACATCACTTTTATATGTTATTATCTCATCTAACCAAAAGTAGGTTAGTCATAAAAATTTGGTTCAAAAAATTCATCATTGAAACATTCCCATAAATTTATCACAACAAATACAACCTGTATGGGTCATCCTAGTAAAAACCCTTCTTCCATGCACCAAAAATCATTAAAACTCATGCATTGGAATGAAAAAAATATCCTAACAATAAAACCATAATTTTTCATGATCTATACATCACCACACATGTTTAAAATGACATTTAAAAAACATACATGGTCACTACTTACATCAACCAATTAAATTATTTCATTAAATGGGACCACTACTTATTATACTTCTCAAAACACTTGTTTGCCACACCCTTCACAACCCTGATTATGAATTTTGGCCTCAAAATATATTAAAATAAAATAAAATATGGAATTTTAACACTTAAATAAAATTACAAGAATTTTAAAATGCTTCTAAGAAAGTGTTAAGTCTTGAAAAAACAACTAGTTCAAACTACATAAACTTTTGTCTTCACCAAATCATGCTACCCAAAAATCTATTTTCAAAGAGAAACTGGTTAACACCCTTCGTGATACTTTCAAGGCCTCAAAATGGATTCATTGGATGAAAAATTAATCTTTATTCACATTCCATGTGATAGGAAGAATCACCAAATCCATCTCATGCTCCAACAAACTTAATTCTTCAGCAAAACCAGTTCTATCCTATATAGTCAAAAATATTCTTGTCCACAAATTTACCTCAAAACCATATAAAAAATCATCATCATGAGGAAAAAATTATATAAATTTAAATATATCTGAATCCTCTTTCTAACACAACTTTAATAACTGCCTAAATCCTTTTGAATACTACTTTTAAATGCCCTTTGACTAGTCAACACACATAGAGCACACTTTACAATTTTTCAGCATCACCATGACCTTAAACATTAATTATAATATATAAAAAATCTTGAGATATCATAAATACCAATTTATACTTTACCTTATTTGGAGATATTTTCCAAAAACTGAAACTCTTCAAAAAATTACATTTTCATGTGGGGCCCACATATGACCACATGCTCTAACATACATTTTTGGAAATACGGAAGAGTCATTTAAAACATCCAATCATAAATTTTTAGGAATTAATAAAAACTAGGTTGGTATACTCACTTTTCTGGAAGGTGCTCCTAACTAAAGGTTTAGTTAGGGTTTCAAACCAACTTAGCTTCTTAACGATCCTTCATAAAAATGTGTTAATAAAACCACCCCATTATTTTTTTGAAACCTTAATTAATAACCTTAGAATATATTCCATATATATCATGTCCCCAAGCAAATCATAGAGTTTACAAAAAGCATCAGAAGGTCCAACTTTGTCTTAAAACACACTGAAACTTACTCGGTTTCACCAAAACATGCATAACTTGAAATTCCTTCTTTAAAATGACCTGATACTTGTCATGAAGCATCATGAAATAATCTTGTACCTTATAAAATCAACCATATAGCTCATATATGCATGAAACCTTTCAGCCAGAATGACTTACCTATGTAAACCTACATGTTTCTCATTATTTTTTTTCCCAAGGACCTCATAAAATCACCAAACCACTGAATGTAGACCTAAAAATCACCATAAATTACATATATACCATCACCATTCTTCTACCATGAATTAAAAATAATTATAATCTCCATTTCTCATACCTCCCTACCATTCTACATGCTCTAGGGCTAAAAACAATCCTGGAATGACCTGAGTCAACCATGAAAACCCATGAACTGATCATGTTGACCTCATGCAAACCCATATACACATGAAACATACATGTAGGACTATGTATGACATCATGAAAACCTCTAAAAAACTCTAGAGATCTCAAAAAGTGACTTAGCTCACTCAACCAAGCTCTAGGACAACAATGAACTTCACTAAACAGCATGAACTTCATACTTGACATCCGATTAACATTATATGAGGACAGATACCATACCATGATGCCATTTTACAAAAATTTGGTTTAAATTAATGACAACACAACCACATAATGTCTAACATAAAATTAATAAAATAGACCCATGCAGGTAGGCCATGCTCAATCATACCAAAAAAGCTTAAAGTGAGCTCAAAACCCCATCACCTGGATGAGTAAAAACTAAAAAATACCCAACAAAAATTATTAAAGATCCCTAATTTCTCAAACATGTTAAACATGACATAAAAAAATCATCCATGGTCATTAATTATCTTACACCATGTTTCACCTTTTTCTTAGATTGTTTCTTTGAATTGTTGACGAAACAAATAGGGTAACGCGATAGGAGGAATACCTATTCAAATGTCGGTTGATGGGTTGTTGCACGTGTATGACTTCTGAATCCACAGCTGATTGTGAGAGCTTCCTTTTGGCTAAGAGGAACTACCTGTAATGAAAGTAAGACCACCAGAAAGAATTAAACAATATGGGCAGTGAACTGCCTAGTGTAAGTTAGATCCGGGAATCATGGTACTTCCTAGATGGCTGTCATTCCACTATTTTAAAAAAAAATGCTGAAAACAAGGTAAATCCTATTTTTATTTAAAAATGATTTAGGTATCTCACTTAAAACACAATAAGAAAATAGATCTAATCTAACAGGCTAAGCTAGAATAGAATCCACAGGTCAAATGGTTGGTTCTGGGTTCTGCAAGTCTAATAAAGGTCTCAGGTAGGTCACTGGTGAGTGAGGGTGAAGTAAAATTAGGTGGATAGGTCTCTGTCTAAGGCTGTGTGGGAAAACACAGAGATCGGCGTCGGTCAAGGGTGACTAACCGCGGTTAGGTATAATCGGCTCCGGTTATTGTGAAATCTGAGAACATCACAAAACGGGGTTTTTGGTCTCCTTTGTGATTACACAAAGGATTTTGGTTGGTTGGGAAAAGGTAATGGGTGACTGGCGTAGGTTTTTGGTGACATTTTAATGGGTCTATGGAGATGAAAAGTTTTGTAGATGGTCAATAGGGAGCAAGGTAAACAATGGATGATAAAATAATGATGAAATGAAATAACTAGGAAAGTATGATGGTGTACTTGGATTTCATTTCTGAATGTTTGTGTGTGAAGGATGGAGGTTATGATGATGGGTTTGGAGGCTGTAAGTGATCACCAACTGAAGAAAATCTTCTGCATGGGCTGCATGCACTCTTCTCTTTTCTTAGATAGATCCGAATGTGGCTAGGATGGCTATGTAGGAGAAGATGCTCAATCTCCTTCCTTGGATGTGAGTTATTGCTGAAATTGACTCTCTGAAGATGCGTTATCTTTTGAGATCTCATTCTTACTCATCAAATTTCTTGCTTCCAAATTCCAACCTTGAGAATAAAGTTTTTTTGGGGTTAAAAAGGAGGTAACCGATGGCGGTCTGGCTTAATTGGCGATGGTTAGGGGTAACCGATGTCAGTCAAGGCGGGATTTTCTAGGTTTACTAAACTTAGGGGAGATCCTCCTGATTTCCTCAGATCTTGTTTCGTTATCCCACAGATTAGACTGGGAGCTTCTTGTGAGCATGCGGGAATGTGGTTAGAGGGAATGTAGGCATTGATTTTTAGGGTTTGGGTAAGTCTTAGTTAGTTATGGGAACTTGCTAAGAATAGGTCTTAGGTTGAGTTAGCTTGGTGAGTTGTCTAAGTGAACTGTATGTGTGGATATTATCTAAATTAAGATATTTAAATAATAAATATGGTGAGGATAAAGAATTAATATAATTAAATTAATACTAGTGAGGTGAAGGGGGCCATGGCTAGGTGAATGTGATGAAGGGTGCTTATTTGTCGAGGGACCAAACGGGAGTGTGACCTAATTTTATTGTCTACATTTTGCCCCTTTTTGTTGCGTAGCTTTTATTGGTAAGTGATACTAACAAAAATAAGATGTGGTTGTCCCATGTGGGGGTGAAGGTGATCCCCCTCAAACCAGGAACTGACGAAGAAGTAGGATAAAGCAGTGAGTGGTTTGACAAAAGGTAAATGTGAGGAAAAGGTAAGTGGGTGCAGGGGAAGAGGGTGAAAGGCCTACTCAGGTGATTTAGGTAATGGGTCATGGTCAAAGGTAGTAACATTCAAACACATGCACATGTATAAACTACAACACGCTACCAGGTTGAAGAGCAGGCAAACTCTACATTGTCTAAGGTCAATAGGTTTATCCAAACAAGGGTGAAGTGAATCTAGTACCCAAGGTATAGGATAAGGTCAGGAAAAACAATGTAGGTTAGGTGCATGAACGTTTAGGTATGTTCCGATACACCAAAGGTAGGGTCAGGATAAACGGTCACGGCCATAGGCTAGGTAAGGTTATTACGTCAACAACACAGGTAACAGTGCCGCAAGGTATAGCGAACACATGAGGTCAAAGGTCACTAGCGATGGTCCAAGTCTAAATATCGAGATCACGACATGGGTAAGGCCGAGGTAAGGGTAAAATAATAAGGTGTCAATAGCGGACATGAGGAGGTTTAAGAGGGTGGTTGGCTAGAGGTGAAGGTAAAGTGGTCCAGATAGGTGTAGGGGAGGCAGAAGAAAGAGGAGGTAAGGAAAAATGAGGTTTTTGTGAGGGAAATGAGTATGCAGGGTAACCTTCATCGGTTGTAATGAACCGATGACGGTGTAGGGGAACCGACGGTGGTAGTCTATGGAAGAAGACTGACAACGGTCAAGGGTTAACCGATGTCAGTCAGGTCGGGTAGGGTATATAAAAAAAAGTGAAAAACCCACGGTTTGAAAAGTCATTTGTGCAGTTGGAAAAGGAGAAAAGGACAAGAAGAGAGAAAAGAGGAAGAGGACAAAATATTATAGTAGAGAGCTTGGTTGGCAAGCCACATAGGTGAGAGTGGTTTAGTGAGAGGTGGGACCTACGAGATCAGGTGGAAAAATTCGTGTGGCTGAAGATTGGTTGTTTAGTTGAGGATGGAAGAGGCCAGAGAGGGCTCGAGAGGAGCGGTGCAAAGGCTAGAGGTTCCACCATGATGGCGGCAATGAGATCAGGTAGGATTTGAATCTTTTTTGTGTGATTTTTTTGGTGAATTTGATGCAAAATGTAGAAAATATAAAAAAATGGGGGGTTGGGGGGAAAGAATTTCAAAATGGGAAAAAGAGAGGGAAAAGGTAATATTAAATGGTAGGGAGTAGGGTAGAAGGGTAATGTAGGCACAATGAAGGGTGTAAAGAGGGATTTGGGTGGGTAGAATATCGAGGAAGGGAAAAAGTAGGGTTGGAAAGTCGGGGTAGGCAGTACGACAATGAGTGACGTCGGTCATCTGGTGGCCGATGTCAGTGAGTAGGGACCATTATCGATCACAAGAACAATGACCGATGCCAGTCAAGGGGAGATCATGGTTGGTCAGGGGATAACCGGGGTCGGTTCACCTTAGGTTTGGGTGAGGATTAGGTTAGATAGGTTCAGGTAGATGGATTTGGGTAGGTTTTGGTGAGGGTTAAGGTAGGTAGGTTTGGGTAGATTAGGTCGGGATATGGGGTAAAATAGGTAAGTTGGGAAAAGGTATACTAATACAGTGCTTTTGTGGGATGCAAGTGAGAGACAAGCTATGGATGAGAGCCCAGGTGCCACCCTTGTTATTGAGAGTACAGGCAAGCGCGACACAGGCAGAGTGGCAGCATGTGGTAGAGGTGGGATTGATAGGGGTGAGGCGCTACCAGCATGTAATCCAAGAGGTGAGTCTTATGGTTTTCCTCATAGATAGATGGGACTCAGTGACCAAAACCTTCCATTTGCTAATGGGTGAGATGACAATCACCTTAGAGGACGTATACAGGATCCTACGGTTGCCCATATTGGGGGCCTAGGTTTATTCTATCTATTTAGAGGTGTCTGAGGAGTTACTGGCACCCGTTTTTGGTGAGGTGTAGTAGACTTGATGTTTTATAGTGATAGCATGAGCTATGGAGCGATGTATAGAGCTCATCCAGAGGAGATGAGGTTAGTGGTACTTGTGATGGAGGTGGTGTGCTGCTTCACACTACTAGATGCAAAGGGGGGGAAATTCCTGAGGTCACTGATGGGAGTCCTCCATGACATGATGATACATCGAACATGATTCACATGGCACCTACATTGCTGACATAGGTGTATAGAGAGTTATGGGCCTACGGGTGACTACGAAGGTTTAGCATCTGTTGCGTCATACTACTACATTACTGGGCATACGAGCACATTGTTTGTGTTCGACCAGTGGGGATGCCCTGGGCAAATGCATTCCCACAAATTGTTTTGAGAGTGGGGTATAGGTGATGGGTACTGGCTATGGGAGAGGCCCGTGGTGCCAGATCTACAAATGATGTAGATTATTACAGGAGGTTACTAGAGGGGTTATCCTTCTAGACATGATGATTGATCATACCAGTTTTGCATGGGCACCATCTTTCTTGGTGCAATTATATAGAGAGTTGTGGGCCTATGGATGATTGTGGAGATTCAGTCTATGTTGTATTTTCCTTCTTCACTATTGGGCCTATGAGCACATTATGTGTGTGTGACTGACAGGCCTGCCCTGGGTAGATGAATTTGAGTGGGGAGTTATTCGAGTTGGTTATAGGCGATGGGTGCTTGAGGGCGGTGTACAAAGAGCCCAAGCTACATACGACGTAGCATATTATAGAGAGAGACTGGAGAGCCTATCCAGTGTAGATATAGTCTGGAGACCCTATGTGACCTATCCCTCTTACAAAGGGATGTATGCAGAGCTGGAGGGACTAAAATTACAAAGATGGATAAAGGGACGTCGTGCCGGGGAGCACGAGATGATACTTGTCGAATGAGTGAGGTGATAGTTTAGATTAGTGTAGGATGTGCCCCCGCCCTTCCCACAATATAGGAGAGAGGAGGTGGAGATACCTTTATCTCCACCCCATCCAGCAGAGTTGACAAGGGAGAAGGAGGAGCCCATGGACTGTCACACAAATGATGTGGGGGTGATAGTTACATATAGCCAGTGGTGGGCCGTAGAGAGGCAAGGTTAGGCAAGAACAACTAGAAGGCAGGGGTCATAGGTACAGGCCGAGAGGCCAGAGCCGTATATACAATTAGAGAGGTGAGAACATCAGGTACAGGTATAGGAGGAGGAGCCTGAGCTGTAAATATTAGTATATGGTGTGATGAGACCACCACAGATAGTCTCGAGTGAGAAGACACAGTCTCACACGTATAGTGCTGAGAGTGTAAGTGGTCAGCGAGCCCAAAGGAGAGCAGAGGACATCAATCAGTACACAAGGGTCAGCATTAGATGCTGGTCCATCTAGTGGTAGATTGAGAGTAGTGATATGCCACTCCAAATCAAAGGGGACTATCAAAACTACAAATGAGGCAGATATGTTATAGCAGATGTGAGACAGCATATCACCTGTTTTTGTATTTTTAGATTTCAGATGTATACCGGCCTATAAGCTGAAGAGATATTGTATTTATTTTTTGGTTCATGATACCGGCCTATGAGCTGAAGACATTTTGTAGTTATTTTTGTACATGATACCAGTGTGCGAACCGAATACATTTTTGTATTGGATAGCGTCCTGCAAGACGATGATGATTATTTTAGAGATATACATGTATGTGATACGGGTGTACATTGTATTGATACACACATGTATATATGAGGAGATAGATGATATTCAGGTGATGCTATTGTGATGTGTATGAGTTTTACTTTATTATGATATGGATGGAAAATAGATGAGTTAGGCATAGTAGAGTCAGGTCATAGGCATGGATTGAGTCAGGTCTGTTTAGGCATGGATCGAGTCAGGTTGATTAGGCATGGGTTGAGTCAGGTTGGTTTTAGGCATGGATTGAGTCAAATTGGTTTTAGGAATGGATTGAGTTGGGTTGGTTAGGCATGGTTGAGTTAGATTTTTAGGCATGGATTGAGTCAAGTTGTTAGGCATGGCTTGAGTCAGGTCAGTTTAGGCATGGATTGAGTCAGGTCATTTTAGGCATGGATTGAGTCAGGTTGGTTTAGGCATTATTGAGTTATTTCGGTATTTTGAAAAAAAAATGGTAATATAAATGCATGAGATAGTGTAAAATGTGGAAAATGTTGGTTATGTATGAAAATGTGAAATAATATAAGTGGTAAAATTTATGTGGTATATGGTTTAGATGTCGAGGTTTTTGATATGAACAGGAAATCAGGTAAAAGGTGGGGAAAATGGTTAGGGTAAAGAGTGGCTGAGCTAACCTTCCAGGGCCCCATGCCCTGGAAGTGCTGCCTACATAGTCTCAGCAAAAAGGGACCTCAGACCGATGTAGTTCTCCCATAAGCTAGGGAAAAAGATGAAAATGAGTTGGTAGGCTTTGTGGTCATGTTGTGGGTTTGGGTTTAATAGGTGGGGGTAGATGATAGTAAAAATTTTGCAGGTGAGGGCGACTATGGCGAAAGGGGAGGATGACCCCAAAAGGTAAGCGTCGAGGACTAGGTCCTTTATAAGAAAATAAAAAGGTGATGAATAAGAGAAAAGATAAGAGGGGGCAAGAAAACCACCCGTTTGGAAAAGATCAAAACGTATGAAACATATCTATAGATGGGGTAAATGAATGTAAGACCCCAAAGACATTACATGATTGATAATTCTAAGGGTGACGAAATTCACCTGATCACCAAATGTTGTAGGTTCAGCAGGTCCCTTGAGGTATGAAGTGAAAAGACAATGGGTAGAGAGGTGCAGGTAATTGGGTCATAAAATGGGAAGTAGAATGCCTTGGGCAATAGAGCCAAGATCACAATAGGCAAGTCCATGACAAAAAAGCTTATTTTTCTTTTGTCTTTTCTTTTTTTGAATTTTTAGATATACTGATCGATGTTGGAAGTCTAAACGAGGTGTGTATATGTCTCCCTGAGGTCTTCACGAAGCTGATCGATGTGGGAAGCTTCTGAATTTTGATTTTTGAGAAAAATAGTCTTTTTTTTTTTGAAAGACTATGTAGAGAGTTGTGAGTTTTTTATAGCTGTCCTTCAAGGGATCAGTCTACTTATAGTGATAATTAAGGGTGGAAGATGTCCTTTTGAGGGATTCATCTTTTATATTGGAAGTTTGACTCAAGGAGTGGATCCCTTGTATTGGAAGATGTCCTTCTGAGGGATTCATATTTTTTGTTTTTTGTATTTTAAGTCATGGATGAGACTATAACAAATCATTTGGTTCTTATTTAGAAGGCAAGGGTGAATGACCATGGGATCTCATCTAAAAGAAGACATGAAAAGTATCCATGAGAATCATGCCATGTGAAAAGTTGTGGTGCACATATTTAAGATAAGGCAAAAGGGTGATGGGTAATCACATGATCCTTGTTTAGTCGTTGGAGATGAGGAGTGGAAAAGGTAAATGGCACTCAAGGGACAAGCATGAACTAGATAAATAGTGATGTAGGACTAGAGGTCAATAGTAGAATGGTTGAAGATGTAATGTGTTAAGGGGCTCAGGTTTGGGTTTACCCTCAAGCGAGGACAAATGATAGGCACCCGATCCATAGGTATGAGTAATAATGTATGGTTCAATTAGGAGAAAATTTTCCCCATTTTATTTTCTCTGGTTTGGTTACGTGTTGATTTTATTTCAAAAAAAGGTCACTGATTTGGAAGGTTCGTTCATGAACACATTTTTCATAAGCATGTTTGATATAAGTAGGCTACGGATTTTTTTAAGGTTCGAGGGTGGAGGAATTTTCAGAATGGCATTGACTTTAACAGGGTCAACCTCTATACCACGTAAGGAAACAATAAATCCCAGGAGCTTTCCTAAGAGAACCATGAAGATACACTTTTTAGGCTGAAGGCAGACACAATATTTAATGAGGCGATCAAAGATGGTTTTGAGGACAGGGAGATGCTCGAAGCGATGTTTAGATTTGGCCAAGATATGATCCATGTAATCTTCCAATATGTGATGCATGATATCATGGAAGATGTAAGTCATATCATGCTGATATGTAGCACCAGCGTTTTTAAGGCCAAAAGGCATGACTCAATAGCAGAAGGTCCCCCAAGGGGTAATGAATGCAGTCTTGTGCTGATCCTCTAGGGCAAGCAAAATTTGGTTATAACCTGAGAAACCATCCATGAGTGAGAGCATCTCGTGACCTGTGGTAAGGTCCACCAGTTGATCAATAATAGGTAAGGGAAAATTGTCTTTCGGGAAGGTGAGGTTGAGGTCTCGGAATTTCGTGCAAATGCGAAGTCCCCCTATTGCTTTAGTAACAGGGACAATGTTAGAAATCCAACGAGGATAATCAATGGGTAAGATGAATGAAACAAAAAGAAGACGCTGAAGTTCTTCTTTGACGAGAAGGGAAATACGAGGATGAATTTTCCTCATCTTTTGTTTAATAGGTTTGGCATTGGGAATGGTTACGATATTGTGGAACACTATGGTGGGGTCAATACCGGGCATGTCTGTGTAAGACCAAGTGAAAGCATAGTTATGATCTCAGAGAAAGGAAGTGATGGCTTCCTGTTCAACAACATCTAAAGATTGTCTGATCTTTAGGATGTACAGGTGATCCTGAGTATGAATTTTGATCTCAATAGTTGGTTCATTCAACATAGTTTGTGTCTCAGAGGGTAACGACCGATGATTATATGAGTCTTCTGCACCAAGGTAGGTGAGTATGGATTCATCATCCTGACATTGAATGATGTTAATGGTCAGTGTGTCATCATCGATCATCTCAGGATGTAAGAACAGAAGAGTGGAAGGGGCCTCGCCTTTGCATTGATAAGTCAGAGGCCCTAAGGAAATGGTGTTTATGAAAAAAAAATTTAGGAGGGATAGATTCAGGATCCATTGACTCCGTCGGTGAGAGTGGTGATGAAAGTGAAGAAGGGCTAGGGTCTACAATGAGTTTAATGCAGGCCTGTTTGGTAGGAGGTTCGGGGATGCCGATACCACTATGATCATTATGTTTGTGGGTGGTACATGGAATAACAGTATGGTGACCTTGCTCATAGAAGCCAAAACAAAAACCCTTCCACGCACATAGGTGTAGGAAGGTGTTGTAAAAATAGTGATTGGTAAGTGATTAGAAGTCAGTGGAAAATGGGTGGGGTTGTGATGGTGGTTTAGGTGTGTAGGTGGTAGCATCAAGTCCCCCATAGGTGAGACTAGTACAAAGATGAGGAGGACCATAAAGGAGGCATTCTCTTATATGGTGATCATAGCGAGGGTGTTGGTGAAGGCTTCCATACTCGTGTGGAGTAAGGAAGGTGTTGACGCTATATAGGAGGCACTCCCCTAGAGTGAGGCATTAAAAAACACCTTCCAAGGGATCATTGGTTGGTATGTGGGTAGCCTGGTATGGACGATGTGTCAGAGGTTGATGCGGAAGTGGTGTTAATGGATTAGGAATCTAATGGGTCAATCATGGAGGTTATAGCATCAGTAGGCATGGAGGAGGTATGTGCAGTGAAAGTAGTGGTTTTTACTGGTAGGTGTGGGTGTAGGTGTAGGTGAAGCAGTATTGGTTGCGGAAGTAGACGGCTTGACCGGTATGAGTACATCATTGGGTCGGTAAAGCATGTTACATGTTTTGAAAGGTGATGGGTCAGCTAGAATGGTATAAGTGTGTCCTTTGTGTTCAAAATTTATAAAATGATGCAAATTGGAAGGAACACAACCCATGATACAGATCTAGGGTCTACCAAGCAACAAGTTATATTGGAATTCCCCCTCCAAAACATAAAAAAAATTGGAATAGTGCAGGGGCCCACGCGAATGTGCAGGATGACAGTGCCTAGTGTGGAGGTGATAGCATCGTTGAATGAACACAACATGATTGGATGTTTGTGCATGTAATTTTCAGGTATATGCATTTGAGAAAATGCATGGGATGAAATGATGTTAATGCTAGCGCCCCCATCAATCATCACATGGCATACCTGTATGTCATCAATGTGTATAGAGATGAAGAGGGCTGGGTCCAGGTCATCATTTTGGTATGGCATGATCTTTATCTCTAAGAAGCTAAGGGAGGCCACTTAGTGAACAAGGTGAGGTGGGGATGAAGGTGGTAATTTGGTGAGGGAGGCTACATGATGGGGTGTGATAATGGAGGCTATGAGAGTATGGTCATTCGGTAAAACCTTGATAGATTGAAGAACCTCCATGAGGGCTTGATGATGGGATTTCAAGGTTTGGATGAGGTCATATAAGGACATTTTGAGTGGAGATTGGTGTAATTATTTGAGCATGGTGCGATGTGTGATGCCATTAGAAATGGGGTATGTGGTGCCGTGGATAGTTATTTTAGGTATGGGTGTAGATGGTATGTTGGGTATAGGATTGGTTGGTGGGTTGACTACCTTTTCTTTACCCTTCTACGCACGTGTAGTGATGTGTACCATGTTGATTTGAGGGAATTTGTAAAATGGAGAGGGTGTAGGGTATGTGGTATAATGACATGAAGGGAAAAAACCTACGGGAGGAGAAAATCCTTGTGAGGTCAGTTGGGCACAACGACATTTGGGTGGTGGCATGGAAAGTTCTCTTATGTGAACCATGTTAATTTCAAATTTTGTGTGTGGTTCTAGGCACTGTGAGGGTAGATGTTGTGGTTGCTGAGTGGGTAGTGTGGGAATGGGTGTAGGTGAAGCAGGGTCCTTGTCAAGAAGGTCATCACCATCAAAGTTGGTTTTGGGTGGACACAATTGGATAAAGGAAGTTTCCAAGGCCTTGCAGTTCTCCACATCGTGTCCTGGCACACAATGGTATGTGCAAATTTTGGTATCATCAAACCCCTTTGGCTTGGGTTTGAGGGGGTCGTAAGGTCAGAGTGGTGGTAATGTGATAACAGAAGTCTTGAGGAGGTTGGTTAAATTTTGGCATAGGACCCTGCTAGTGGATCACAATGGGAAGTGAATGTAGGTTTGGGTGTGGGTGTGGTTGGTTATCTGGAAATTATTTTTGGAAGAGTAGGAACAGGTTGAGCTATGGGTTTAGGCACCGGTGTGGTTTGAGGTATCGTTCGGGTTCATTTGGGTAGGGGTATAGTAGATGGACAGGTAGGAGGATGTGGTTTTTTTTTTACTACCTTGTTGTGGGGTAGTGGGGTTTTGTTTTTGTGGTGCACCTTCTTGGGTAAAGGTGATGTGGGTGTATGAGGTATATGAGGGAAAATATATAGAGGAAGAGGGTGAGTTACCCATGGGAATAATGAGGGTTCTATGAAGGTAGATGATGCGGGTCATGCTTGGGGTGTGAGGGACAATGACTGAAGTGTAGTAGGTAGTGAAGCAACGACTGAAGGTATCGGAGGTATTGGTGGTACAGAGACTACAGGTGCTGGTATGAGTCGTGTTGTGTGCCTAGGTAGGTTAGAAATTTGTGAGGCAAGAATGGTTGGTTATGTTATTGGGTTATGAATGGGTGAGGGGTGTTTGACCCTATTGGGCAGCTGAGGTTTTAAGGTAGATGACAAGTGTGGGTGTGATTGGTGTGGTAGGGATATGAGGTTGATTAGTTTGTTCCTTTAGTTTAGGTGTCAGAGTAGGTGTGGTTTTAATGTTGGAGGATGTAGCTAAATCCAGTTTAATAGGTGGATGAGTAAGGTTGGTGGTCGGGGTGACCCCTAAAGTGGTAATAGGTTTAGTGGAGGTAAATATTGTGGGTATGGGTTTGGGTTTAGGCATAGGTTAGGTTATGGGTAAGGGTGTGGTGTGAGTGCTAACAGAAATCGTGGAAGGGGTTGCGACAGCAGTGGTTGTATGTGGTTTGATGGGTGGAAATGTGCTTGGGTAGATAGTGGAGGTGTCATCGAGGGATCTCTGCATCTGTGTTGAGATAGGGAGTAAGAGGTGCCCCCATAACAAATCTCTATCCACATACTCTAAGTGATCAGCCAAACGTGAGAATGGCACATCTATGGGTGAAGTTGGTGAGGACCTAATGGGAATTCCCTTAAAATGCATCTTAGAGATGGGGAATCGGCTGGCTGTAACTTCTATGGGTAAGAGAGCTGAAAGTAGGTCTGTTGGATGTCAGGTAGCGGATGGAGAATGTTCACCAAGAGGAAAAGGTATCCCCACCCGGTTTATGATGGGTGGAAGGGATAATGGGAGTTCCTCTATGAGCAAAGGAACAGATAGGTGCTCCTCTGTGGGTGGAGGAGGTAATGGGTGCTCCTCTATGGGTGGAGGAGGTATGGTAGGTAAAGGTTTGCTAAGTGAAGAAGCTAGGAGTGAGATGGTCTCAATGTAAGCAGAAGACTCCTCTGTAGGTGATATAGGAGATAAAGGGTGTTCTTCTATTGGTGAAGGAATAGTGATGGTTGGTTTAGGCATGGAAGGAGGATTTCAAACTAGGATTTCCTCTATGGAAGGGATGTGAGGTAATTGAGATGTAACAAGTACCTCGTTAAATATCACATGAACCTCATCAGTATGGGTGTCGTGAGTGGATGTCTCACCTATTTGATTGGATGAAAGGGCATTATTGGGAAATGGTTTTTTAAAGATTTGTAGATTTTGGTTGGGGGTTGCATTGGGATTATCCATAGTTAGCTCACCTTTCTCGAGCATTTCTTGGACGATATTCTTAAAAGTGATACAGTTGCCGTCACTATGACCTCTCACTCGGTGATAATTATAGAAATCTTGTTCCTTATACCATGCAGGCATGGGGCAAGCAAGGTCAAAACCAGTGTGTGGTTTTATGGGTGGAAGGGGGATGGCACCAGGTTTGATAAGATTTTCTAATACAGAAGAGTAAGGTTCCCTAATTGGGGTATATTTTCACTGCTCTTGTCTGAATTGAAAATATTGAACAGGTGATAGATTAGATGAGGGTGTAGCTTGATTGGATGGATGAGATGGGTCAGTCTTGAGTACCACTATGTTAGTGGTACCTTTAGCCTTTGAATAATCGGTTGGTGGTTTAGAAGAAGAAGAGGTTTCATTCAACTTGAATGTCGAATTTTTATTTCGTAATTAGATTTTCTTCTCTTCGATAGCCCAAATTTCTAACTTTCTTGCCATAGTAAATGCCTCATCAAATGTTTTGTAATTTTGGACCTGCAAGGCTGGGGAGATATGTCTAGTGCAAGCTCATGTGAAGAGCTTGATGAGTTCAGTTTGTGGCAATTGAAAGGTAAGTTGATTGATCAGGATGTGCAAGTGAGCAACAAAATCTGCGATAGATTCATCCTCATACTGACGTGTGGAATATAAATTAGTCATGGTACCTTTCTTGGTGATATTGATAGAAAAATGATCCAAAAAAGTTTGGGCTACCTGATTGAATGAAAATATGGAGTGTTTGGGTAACCCACTATACCAATGTAATGCAGGTCCAGTGAGGGACATGGGAAAAGTTCTCAAAATTAAGGCATCATCATGAGCAATCAAATAACATCCATGTTTAAACAAGCGCAAATGTTGTTGTGGGTCTTCCTTACTATTGAAGCGGTTGAATTTAGGAATTTCCCAATGCACAAGGTATGAATGGATGGGAATGGATGGGTTAATAGGCTCGTTGCAAATCTTGTCATAGGTAAGAGAGTTGCGGGAGCCAGAGACCGATGCCTCTAGTGTTTTCATCTTATCCATCATCAATATAATTAGGTCATTGGTGGGTTGTGATGATTAGATGCCTCTTATAGCATGATGAGGTTGGTTTTAAGTGTATAATGGGTGTGGAATTCCAGTGTATAGGGCTTCCATGTAAGGTGGTGGAGAAGAAGGCAATGAAATAGGGGGTACGTACCTAGAATGAACAATAGATGAAACAGGCAGTTGTTGGTAGTACGTATATGTGGGAGAAAGGGTTGTGGTAACCCTAGTGGCAATAGGGGCTAAATATTGTGGAATGGAAAGAACTATGTTCTGAAATGGGGTAGGGGTTACTGAAACTGGAGGTGGGAATGTAGCTACAGGTATGTGTGAGACATGAGGAATGGATGAGGTTGTGTTTGGGGTAATCATCGAGGGTATAGTGGATGTAATGGGTGCCACAGATGTAACAGACGTGGCAGTCATGGGGGGTATGAAACCTAACTGTGAAACAATTGGGGATAAGGTGGATGTAGGTAGCATGAAGCTAGATGGGGCTGATGTGGAAGTGGGTGTGAGGGTCAGGGGGATAGATACGGGCATGTTGTATATCAACTGACCCAAGGCATCTTGAGTGGATGAATGGGAGAGGTAAAACTGCAAGGTAACAGGGTTCTGGTCTTGGATTCATGTGAACTCCTCATCTTTGGTAGCGATATTGGTAGGCTGGATGGGATCCATGGCTGGTGATAAAATAGAGCGTGATGAAGGACTAGGTGGGAGTGGTTGGCGACTGGCATGGAACATGAGGGCATTAGCTTGCCTTCGGGTCAATACCATGTGAACTAGTACTGATCAAGTGGGGGTGCTTCTTTGTAAATAATAATAGCACGAACAAGTGAATAGGGTAATAAAAAAATGGATGACGTAAAAAATGGTGGGTGGAATATGAAACAGGCTAACCGATGCCAGTTAAGGAAAAACGATGTCAGTTGGGGGTAACTGCTTCTGGTCACTGTAGAAACTAGATAGTGAGTAAAAAGTGAAGCAAAAGGCAAAATATGACAATTATGCCAAATTCGGGGATGTGTAAAACATTAATGGGAAAAGTGACAATGATAGAGACTATGGAGAGTGGAAGAAAGTGAAGTGAAAATATCCTTTTGAATAGGTTAGAAAAAGGACCTGGAACCGATGTCGGTTGTGTTTAACCAATGGTGGTCAGAGGTAACCGATGACGGTTACTGTGAGATTGAAACAATGATGAGAAAAAGTGGTTGTGAATTATAATTTGATGTGGAATCAAACCCATAAATCTAAGAATGATGTAGATGTGGGCCAGACACACTCAGATGAAGTTATAATACTCTGACTATGATTGGGAATGTGCAAGGAAAGACAAAAATAATGATTGAAATCTCTCACCTCAAAATGCAAATCAAACAAAACACTAAGAAAGAACGTTCATAGAGTGCCTATTCTATTACGTTTGTTCATCTTATGCTATTTATGTGGACTGACTGTTATGAATAGAATAATAGATTTTTTTGGTGAGGAAGGCTTCCTACAAAGAAAGAGTTCTAAAGGGTGAGGTTTCAGGAATGTTATGGTGGGGGTGGGCTTCGCTCTGAAGTATGACTCGACAAAGCAGTGAGCTGGGTGCCCACTATGCTATGATCATGTGATCACCTATAGCTTCTTCTAAGTAATATTTTGTTTAAGAATGTATGTATTTGAATTTTGGTGTGCTTTGGTAAGACTCACAGAAAGAGAAAAGGATAGAAGTGATTTTCTACGATTCGTCTGTCAACCATCAGCTGGTAATGACTTCCAGCGTATAGGTTGCCCTCATTTAATGTGAGCTAATGCAAAAAATTAGAATAAAATGCAATGATTTTAAAACCCAAATCAAAAATGTGAAATTGGATGTCACAATAAGATGAATAGGAAGAGGGATTTTCTTTCACTAAAATGCAAAAAACATGAAGAAATGATTCCTTTTAAATATGCAAAAAGAAAAGTTTCCTTTAGAGACAAATAGAAAGAAGGAGTGGATTACCAAGGAAGAAAATTAGTGTGTACACTTTTAGAAGGGAAACAAACACACAATTTTTTCCTAGGAATGAATGAAATGCAAGGAACCCCGGATGGGTCCCACTGGGCGTGTCAAAATGTTTCACCTTTTTCTTAGATTGTTTCTTTGAATTGTTGAGGAAACAGATAGGGTAATGGGCATAGGAGGAATACCTGTTCAAATGTCAGTTGATGGGTTGTTGTGCATGTATAACTTCCGAATCCATAGCTGATTATGGGAGCTTCCTTTTGGCTAGGAGGAACTACCTATAATAAAAGTAAGAACACCAGAAAGAATCAAACAATATGGGTAATGAACTGCATAGTGTAAGCTAGATTCGGAAAGTATGGTACTTACTAGATGGCTGTCAGTCCACTGTTTTAAACAAATTAATGTTGAAAACAAGGTAAATCCTATTTTTATTTTAAAATGATCTAGGTATCTCACTTAAAACACAATAAGAAAATAGATCTAATCTAACAGGCTAAGCTAGAATAAAATCCATAGGTCAAATGGTTGGTTCTGGGTTCTACAGGTCTAATAAAGGTCTCGAGTAGGTCACAGGTGAGTGAGGGTGAAGTAAAATTAGATGGATAGGTCTCTATCCAAGGTTGTGTGGGAAAACATAGAGACTGGCGTCGGTCAAGGGTGACCAAATGTGGTTAGCTATAGCCGGCGCCAGTTACTATGAGATCTGAGAACATCACAGAACAGGGTTTTTGGTCTCCTTTGTGATTACACAAAGGATTTTGGTTGGTCAGGATGAGGTAATGGGTGACTGGAGTAGGTTTTTGGCGAGGTTTTAATGGGTCTATGGAGATTAAAAGTGTTGGAGATGGTCAATAGGGAGCAATATAAACAATGGATGATAAAATAATGATGAAATGAAATAACTAGGAAAGTATGATGTTGTACTTACTTGTATTTCATTTCTAAACTTCTGTGTGTGAAGGATGGAGGTGTTGATGATGGGTTTGGAGGATGAAAGTGATCACCAACTGAAGAAACTCTTTTGCATGGGCTGCATGCATGCTCCTCTTTGCTTAGATAGATCCGAATGTGGTTGGGATGGTTGTGAAGGAGAAGACGCTCAATCTCCTTCCTTGGATGTGATTTCTTACTAGAATTGACTCTCTGAAGATGCGTTATCTTTTGAGATCTCGTTCTTTCTCATCAACTTTCTTGCTTCCAACTTCTAGTTTCCAAATTCCAACCTTGAGAATAAAGTTTTTTTTGGGTTAAAAAGGGGGTAACCGATGGCAGTCCGGCTTAACCGGCATCGGTCAAGCCAGGATTTTCTATGTTTACTAAACTTAGGGGAGATCCTCTAGATTTCCTCAGATCTTGTGTCATTATCCCATGGATTAGACTGGGAGCTTCTTGTGAGCATGCAAAAATGTGGTTAGAGGGAATGTAGGCATTGATTTTTAGGGTTTGGGTAAGTTTTAGTTAGTTATGGGAACTTGCTAAGAATAGGTCTTAGGTTGAGTTGGCTTGGTGAGTTGTCTAAGTGAACTGTATGTGTGGATATTATCTAAATTAAGATATTTAAATAATAAATATGGCAAGGATAAAGAATTAATATAATTAAATTAATACTAGCGAGGTGAAGGGGGCCATGGCTAGGTGAATGTGATTAAGGGTGCTTATTTGTTGAGAGACCAAAGGGGAGTGTGACCTAATTTTAGTGTCTACACACCAATCCAATTTTATCATAAAATTGCTAAGAAGGATCATATCCTTCTCAAAGTAGTTTTTTCCAGGAGCCAGTCTTCACCTTTGGAATCCAAGAACAAGAAAAAAACCTTAAATATGTAATGCAACCACTCATTGGAATCCCCCTGATATATATATTACATCCATTCCTACTAGATCTCATGAAACATCCATGTGTGCAAACCACTTCAACGTTTCTCTTCACCAAATTGAATTACACAGAAAGTAGTTTATCAAATAAAATTGGTTTGCACCCTTATTTCCACTTACAATACCTCCAATGGTCTTCATTAGTAATAAAATTCATGCTTATTCTCTCTCCAATTTATATAAAGCAATAACTAATACATCTCATGCATCTTCTACCTCATTCTTTGAGCCTAAGAAAATATGTCCTGAGAAACAAGCAATCTTCTTCTCCACAAATCAAGATGAATAACCCATAAAATATCATCATCATGAGATAACAACTATAACACTAGAAATAAATCTTCATATAATTTCTATAATATCTTACCTTTCCTTCCAATTCCAAGTGAAAGGCCTTTAATGAGGTTGATCTCTATAACTGCTCCATAACCTTCCCAAAACTACCTTAGGATCATTATTCATAAATAGGGTATAGTTTTCCCTCTAGAAGATCAACCATGATATGAAACCATAATGGAAATTAGGTAAAATTCTCATACTAAAATCAATGTCAATTTATTTTGTAACTCCTTTGGACAACTTTGTCCCAAAGTGAACTTCTTTAGAAACTTTCCTATTTGAGTGAGTTAAACTCATTACCACATGCTCTATCATACCTTTTTGGAAATGTGGAGGAGTCCTCTACATCATAAAATATTCATACTAGCAAGAACAATAAATTATAGGCACTTACATTGAATTTTTTCTTCATCACTCTTGACCTAGAGTTTCAAATTCACAACAAGCAGTTTACCTTCTTAACATTTTTTCATAAATATTTGGGCCTCATTTGACCTCATTCAAACTCTTGGATCTTCCTAACTAAATCCCAAAATAAATCTGAAATGATCAGCTATCCATGTAACCTCTTCACATGCCAACCATGAGTATTTCTCTTAGTTTGAGATGGAAAAAGCATTCTTAAACACCTTATTTTGGTCAAAGCTCAATATATTGAAAAATATTCATCATGATAACCCTAAATTTTTCCCATAGCATCATAAAAACTTATTATAACATCTCTAATCATTACATTAACTCACATATCTTTGTACCTGTTGGTATCCAGTTTTAGTCTCCTTCACAACTTGAACAACATCATGGACTAGCACAAGACACTTCAAGAGTAGATAGATGGTTTGTGTGTCATTTGTAGCTAGGGATCACACCTATCTACTTGTTTACATTCAATATTTGAGGAAGTGGATAGCACCTTCATAAGGGTTTTGATCTAACCCTCACTATTTTAGGTTGTGCCTATCAACCAAGGCAAGAGAACCTATATTGCAGCCCTTGTATGGTTAAGGAGGTAGAGATATCCTTGTGTTTTGCATATGATATGAAAGAGGCCTTGTGAAAACATGATCAAGTATCCATTATCCAAACTCAAAGGATTTGTCACTACTAAATGATGGATATGCTTTCAAAACAAAGCTAGGGCTGCTAAAGACATAATGAAACCCTGATATACTTTGTGCATTTTGGTGGAAGGATTGTATTCTTTTGTTGACACACAATGCAATATAGGGGTAGTACAGGTAGGATGAGTTAGTTTGAATGAAATTATATGGGAGAAGTTTAGACAAGACAAGATAAGAAATTACCAACTTCTTTGGGAACCTTTGCAAAAGAATTACAACACCTAAACAACAGAGATGTTTCAATGAGTTTGAAGTGCTCTTTCAACCAGGATGTGTGCACAAATGGAGGCCCAAATCTGCACTATTCCACACAAACTTTGATAACCTACCATAAAATCTTGAAGCAAAATATCAATGAAGCATCTAGAAACCCTTATTTGATCATGACCTGAGGTACACCCAAAGGTTTACAAACACCCTCAATATTCAAGGAAAGTAAGATGAATTTAAATCTATTTATCTTCACTCAAATGAATGCTCTTCTGAATGAAAGATTGTAGATGCCTTCAAACCCTCTACAAGAAATGAGGCCATGTATGATCAAAAGAGATCCCAAACACAAGATTGCAACATGAGCATAAAACACAAATTGAAAACATACTGAAATACAAGTGTATGCAAGTTTTGCCAAGAGATAAAACCAGTCAATCCATAAATTTGATCAAATACACCAGCAAGGGAATGTTATTAAGAACAATATCAAAGCTTGTTGATGGATTTAAAGTTGAAACCAACTCAACATGATGAACATTTGATGTAAGAAGGAATTAAAAATGGCTCTCAGATAGTTTCTCCAAAGAAATGGATTACTTCCAATTTTCCTCTTAAAATTCTTGTTTCTCTCTCCAAAAATCTCAACAGGCCTTACAAAATGCTTCAAAATTACAAATTATACCCTATGCCAACTTGGATCCTTGATCCCAAGCAAATAATATGCTCCAAGGATCAAATTTGTTACAAAACCCTATCCATTTGATGAAAAATGATATTAAACTGTGAAACAGCTCGCAAAATGCCAGGGATGCACAAAAAAATAAAATATTACATGGGCTTGGATCCTTATCCATCCCAGGGTCACATTTTTGTCATTCCAACATGCCAACATGCATTTGTAATCATTTTCCACCTTTTTCCCTCATTATTTTAACTCTGTAACTTTAATTTTTTACTTTTCTCATTTTTACACGGGCTGAGAAAAATATTTCATGAAAAACACTAAAGGGCACCAAATTAGCTCAAATGAATGATTCCATTGCATTCAGAAGGCCGAGGGGATGTGAATTCATATAAAATTTCATGCAATTTGGTGTAAAAACGATGAATCCAAGCATCTTGGAGCTCTCATGGCGGTAAGAAACGAAAATACTCAGCAACCGTCGATCCAAATTCAACTTTAAATTTACGTCGTCCACATGTCCAAGATCTCCCCCTTTTTACCTTTGGATAAGGTGGACACGTGGCCAAATATGATTGGAGCGGGCCCCAAATCCTTAAAATGCATTTTAAACCTTTTTGAACTTCGGAAAATTTTTGAAAATTTTCCCCACTTGCCCCCTGGACCTGCCACGTGTCCTTAGGTGGGCCCCACTGAAAGCCGCGGGCCAAAATAATGAAATTTTATCCTTTCTTGAGAAAAGGAAAATTTCTTCAAAAACCCTTACCATCCCGAACACCCACTACTTCTTCTGTCATGTGGCGGTCTCCCATTAGCTACGAAATTGACCTTCTTATTTTTCCTGCATTCCTACGCAAGCACAAAATCCTCCTACGGGCCCGCGCTCCCCTTATTTTCCTTTTGGAATAGGCCACGTGTCACCCCCTAATTGGCTATGGGGGGACACCTCCAAATTTTCCCTATCGGGGCCACGGACAACTTTTATCTTTGCCAAAATTTGTAAAATTTTCAATATTTTCCCCTAGCTCCGAACCTCTGCCTCCTTTTGTACACGTGTCCTGTTTTCATTGGATGCGGGCCTATTTTTCATTTTTACCCTACAAACATAAAGGCCAAAATTCTTTATATTTTCCCTCAGCCCCTTCTTCCATCTCACCTCCTGGATACGTGTCTTCCTCCAATTGGACACGGGTTCTCGGCCAAATTTCAACTATAACATTTTGAAGTTAAAAACTTCAAAATTCTCACAAACTCCACCCCTCCATGTTGACTTTCCTAGACACGTGTCCACTTCTTATTGGAGGTGGGCCTTTGGGTAAAAATTTTACCTTGGCATTTGAGGCAAAAAACAATAAAGATTTTCAAGTCCCTCCTCCACCTGCTTGACCTTCCTATGAACCACCTTCTTCGTTGTACGCTCAAATTTTTCGTTTGGCATTTTGAAGCCACTTCAAATTTTTCCAACTTCGTTGCCTCTCAGGCCAAATTTTTCTCCAACTCCCCCTGCCATTCACCTGATCTCCCTACCACGTGTCCACTTCCCATTGGACGAGGGATTTCAGAACAAAAACTGACTTCGAGAAATTTTCCAAAATGGAAGAAAATTTTCTAAGTGACCCTCGCCACCCGCTGATCGTCCAACCAATTGAATCATGCCACGTAGGCACATCACTGTAGAAAATGCAGGGCCACGGAGCAAAATTTTCCTTTGTCAATTTTTCAAAAAGTAACAACTTATAACAGTTTCCCGACCGCCCCCGGCCAATAGAAACCTGCCACATCACCAAAAGGATGCAAGGATGAATTTGACAGACAAATAACACCTGTATGCCCATAAAAATGTAAAACATACAGGGGATGTCCTAGAAATTGAAAAAATTCACAAGGAGGGCAGATTTCTCAATTTTAACTCCAATGAAACATGATTTTACATTGATTTAGGCCTGGGGAATGAGATTTTAACAGCAAACAACTCAGATTCGATCCACTTTAATTTTTTTTAGACGAATCTGACAAAGGGAAAACGGCTCATCCCGAAAAAATGAAGAAATTAGGGCACAAAAGAGGGGAACTTAGAAATTTGTTTCAATTTAGGGAAAAATCATGACAATGTGAGCAATTCAAAGGCATTCAATTGGAAAATATGAATTGTAAGTCACCAAATTGAGCAAATGAAACGAATCTGAGTAAAACTAGATATGGAAAAAATCAGGGCACAACTACAAAATTAAAATTTGAACCAAAAATGGCTCCTGCTTGGGGATGGGCACTACCAGTGAGTACCACAAGATCACAATGTAGACGCAGTGCCAAAAATCCATTGGGCAAGGACTTTAAAAATGAAGAGGAGCCCAAAAACTAGAAATTCATCAAAAATAGACTGAGAAAACCAGACTAGAAATGGTTGCCAAGTACAAAAGGGAAAACCACAATCCAACAACAACAAAAACAAAGAAAAACAAGAGACTATACAAAATGTACAACTTGTGCATACCTCACATGAGGATTTAATCCAAGAAATGTTTTAAATGTCTACCATTAACAGGAAGCTCCAGCAAATCCCCATCCAAATCCTTGAGAAAAAATGTATTTTCTCCAATCCTGATATCAATGGCATAAGGGCCCATCCATAGAGCATCAAACTTGTCATGCTTGCCCTTGTCTTCATGCCTACTATCCCACAGCAAAACCAGATCTCCAACACTGAAGGCTCTAAGGGTGACCTTCTTATCAAACAACCTCTTCAATTTCTCTCTAAATTTGATATGCCTTTGATGAGAAGCTCTCCTTTCTTCATCCAACTCAATGATCTGATTGATCCTTGATTCATATGGGCCATGTTCTTGATCTTCCAACTGTTGGGAAAACTGAAAAGTGGATAATTGCAGGTGTAAGGGCAGCAAAGCCTGAGTTCCATACACCAATTCAAAGGGGCTCTTACCAGTTGCTCTTTTAGGAGTTATTCTATCAGCCCAAACTACAAATTTAAATTTCTCTCCCCACTTCTTCTTGTTGATTTCCAAGGTCCTTCTAATAATCTTGAGCAAGTTCTTGTTACTAGACTCAGCTTGCCCATTCCCTTGTGGATTGTAGTTTGAAGCATAAGTTAGATTGATTCCATATTCATTGCACATTGCCATCAAAGGCTTGGCTCTAAAACACATGGCATTATCAGATACAATCTTAATTGGAACTCCAAATCTGCATATGATATGATTCAATAAGAAATCCATTACCACTTGGTGTGTTACTTTTCTAGATGGAATTGCCTCAACCCATTTTGTAAAATAATCAGTTGCTACAAGGATCCATTTATGACCAGCACTAGAAGGATCTGAAATCTCACCAATGAAATCCATTCCCCATTGTTTGAAAGGAGCTTTAATTGATACAGGCTGCAAAGGAAGGGAGCCTGAAGCTTTCAGTCTTCCTAAAAAACGTTGGCAACTATCACACTTTCTAACCAGCTGGGTTGCATCTTTAAAAAGAGTAGGCCACCAATAACCAGCTCTTAAAATCTTATGTGTTGTCACTCTCCCAGCAAAATGTCCTCCAAAAACTCCCCCATGGAAATCAGCAATCAACTTGGGAGCTTCATCTTCAGTTATGCATTTCAAGAGGACACCTTCAGGGTTCTTCCAAGCCAGCCCAAGGTCTATTATGATATATTTCTGAGAAGCCAGCTTGAGGGCTCTTTTCTGATTTTTATTCAAGTGACTAGGATAACATAGGTGTTTGAGGTATAAAATCACATCTTTGTGCCACTCATTCCTCATCAATTTGTCAAGAAGATCTGCCCTTTCTTCCTCTAGCTAATTTACTTCTACATTTTACAAATTGCTCTCAGCCATGAGCTTGGCAAGACCCAAACCTCTTACCATCTTTTTTGTTTGGATATCTATACCATATTCTTGTAATTTTTTGACCCATCTACATCTCTTTCTTGATATCTCCATGTCTAATAATATGTCTTTAACCATGGTGTGGGGAACATAAGCAACAACTTTTGAACTTAGTATATAGGGCCTGAAAATCTTTGTTGCTTTTACCAATGCAAATGCCTATTTTTCAATGATTGTATACTTCAACTTAGTTGCTTGTAAAGCCTTGCTAAAGAAGGCAATAGGCCTCTCAGCTCCATTCTCATCCTTTTGTAACAAAACTGAAGCAATAGTGAATTCAGAGGCAAAACAAAAGATTTGGTAAGGTCTCTTGTAGTTTGGGGCTGCTAAAATAGATGCATGCTTAAGTGCATCCTTTATTACTTTAAAAGCCTGAATGGAAGCCTCCTCCCACTTGATAACTTGATCCTTTCTTAGCATTCTTGTGATTAGAAGAGTTAGCTCAGAAAAATTGGAAACAAACCTTCTAATGAAATTTATTTGGCCAAAGAAAGATTGGATACCTTTCTTGGTTCTTAGAATGGACACTTTGCTGATTGCTTCCACTCTCTTAAGGTCTATCATAACACCTTCTTTAGACATAATATGCCCCAACAGCTTGGCCTTTTACATGCCAAAATGACACTTCTTTGGATTAAGTGAAATTTCATACTCTCTACATATGATTAGCATCATCTCTAGGTGTTGCAAATGGTCTACTCACTACCTTGAAAAAATATTTACATCATCTTGGTAAACTATAATAAATTCATTGATATAACCAAAATTCAATCCAAAAGGCATCCTTACAAAAACATAAGTCCCCCAAGGAGTAGTGAAGGTTGTCTTAAGTCTTTCTAATTCTTTGACAACTACTTGATTGTATCTGAAGAAACCATCCAAAGTTGAAAGCATCTCTGACCCTATTACAAGCTACAACATATTCTCCATGTTTGGCAAGGGGTAATTGTCCTTCATATATGCTTTGTTAGATTCCTAAAATCCACACAGAGTCTGATACCTTCGTTCTTCTTTCTAACTAGGACAAGGTTTTCCACCCAAGATGAGTATCTAGTAGGTTGAATGATGCCACCATCTCTTAATTTTTTCAACTCTTATTGCATTTTCATGGAAAGAAGTGGGTTAATAGGCCTTTGTTTTTGTCTAAATGGCTTGGTTTTGGCCTCAAGAGGAATCTCATGCTGAAATAAATCTTCTCTAGATGCCTTCAGCTCTAAGTAAAAACCAAGCAAGGTAGTCGTGATACTTCTTTAAAAGTTGGGCATAGGACTATTTTTCCTCTTTACTGAGATGGCTGCCCAACCAGATCTTCCTTGGTTTATCCTTGGTTCCCAAGTTGTGCTCTTCCACATCCCTTGAAGCAAACATCTTTCTATTTATGATGCAATCAGCATTGTTAAAATTGGATTCAAGTGCAACAAGACCTTTGGGAATGGTGTTTGTCTTAAATTATATAATATCCTTATCAAAAAAAGTTTCTCTACCTTCATTCATGCATACCATTGGTTCCCAATCAATATTCTGACCAGAAAACTCACCTTGGCATTGTAAGAATCTCAACACTTGGGCATCATTATCAAAACCCTGCCAATGTTTCACATTATCTGGGACAGTTGGCCTTGTTAGAACTTCAATGTTATATTCACAAAAAGGTGAAATGGTGCAATTGTCAAATCTAGAACCAAGGACAGCCAGCTTATCAGCAACAACATTAAGACTTCTATCATGGTAAACAATGTTAAAGGAATCAAACATTTCAATCAAGTCCGAAACAACATGCTTATATTGTTTCATACGCTGATTTTTTGTAGCATACAAATTTCTTACTTGCTTGACAACCAGATCTGAATCCCCCTTGGCAACAATATCCTTCACTCCATATTTCCATGCAATCCTTAATCCCAATAATAATGCCTCATACTCAGCAATGTTGTTAGTGCATTCAAAATTGAGCTTGAAGGAGAAAGGAAACTCTTCCAAACTAGGAGAAACCAACACTATACTAGCACCATTGCCAAATTTGGAGCAAGCTCCATCAAATAGTAATGTCCATAGGAGAACCTACCATACCAAGGCACTCTGATTTGTCTATCTTATTCTCTTTTCCATCAGCAAAACCAATGAAGTTGTCAACATCTACATCAACAAACAACACTTCATAAGAAGCATTGTTGGGATATTCACTTCACCATAGAGTTTGAAAAATATTCCCTCAATGGGAATGGTGGTGAAAGACATGTCCATTTGAACACTACCACCAACACTTGCAGCCCACTTTCTTGACAAAAGCATACCCCATTTGGCAAGGCAATCAACAATTACAACATCAAGTTTTAAATTCTTACCCAGATAGGCTGCAAGTTGCACTACTAAACCCTTCACACAACCAACAACCGGCACTTCCCTTGAATCCATGGTTGTACACTTCCCATATGTTGTTGTCACCTTGATATCCAACTCATTCATGACTTCTAGAGGCATGACATTACATGATGCACCGGAATCAAACATGCAATTGTGAAGTAACCTATATTTTATGAGAAAAGTTGTGAAGAATGGATCAACATTCAATTGGGAATCAACCAAGGATTTCCCCAAATATACTTTAGGTACCTCTCCAAAATCTTCCATTGGTGGTGGTGTTTCAAGGCCAGCAATGCTTTGAAGAGGATTCTCAACAACATTTACATTTCTACTTGGGGTAATCCTTTCTTCTTTCAATCCCAAGTACTCGAATGCTCTCTTCTTATGCTCGGGAATTCTAAGAAATTCAATAATTGGAACACTCACTTTAATTTGGCTCAAAACCTGGGCTATATCATATGGAACATTCTTTGGTAAGACAACATTGGAAGGGAGACAAGAAGGTTCATCAGATGGAGAAGTATTCTTGGCAGCCTGGGCATGAAGAGGACTGATATTTTTACATGGGACAGTAGGGTTCTTGGCAATTATTTCTTTTCTAGGATTGTCTTTGGGAATGCTTGTGAGCAAGGGTGTCTTTGGTTTGTCTTGAGGACCAGCTCCCCTAATAACTTTACTTCTAGTATTGTACTCTTTCTCTTGACCAACCACAACATTCATTAACAATTGTCTATCTTCCTCCGAAGGAATACCACCATCATACTTCTTGATCATTAAAGCCCTTAGATATTCAAAGTCATTATTAGGAATTTCAAAGGCCTGAACTACATCTACATCATGAGCTTGAGGAAGAGAAAGAAATGGTACCCTCTTTATGCAATCCCAAAAGGTTGCAGCAATCCTTGCACTTATCACATCTGTTGATGTTACTGTTTGTTGTGAGCTTGAAGAGCTGCCCATCATACAAATGTCAGCATCTATTTCATTCTCATTATCATCATCAATATATTTAGGGTCCATTTCACATGGAGGATGAGGAAGAAAACATCTATCACACCAATCCATATCAGCAATTTCTTGAACAGCAGTAACTCTTGCAGTCAAAGGGTCAGGCACCACTCTATTTTCACGTGCTTGGGGTTGTCCGTTTGTAGATCCAACAAGCCCTTTACCTCTATCATCTTGTCTTTGATCACCCCTAGGATGATTTCCAAATCTATCATGGTTTTGAGTTCTTTTCTGTCCTTGTGAACCTTGCCCAATTCCTTTCTCAACTCAGGCTAATTTGTAAGAAATTTCTTTGACAGCCCCTGCCAAAGTTTTAACATCTTCTAACTCAGCACCCTTGCTAGCTTGAGGCTTCTCAAGGTTTATTAGCTTCACACCATCCCTCTTAAGTGGTTTACCAATAGCTTTAATATTATTTTCAATTTGGAGTGCCATAGTGAAAGCTTGCCTCAAGTTTTTAGGATTTTTGTCTCTCAAGTAATAGGCTGCCTTTTTATCAAATGCATCTGCATATTTGATCAAGAAAGATTCATCACAAGGCCTCAAAATGACAGGAAGCCTTCTCAATGTTTTATTGAAGTCATGGACTGTCTCATTCAGGTTCTTCTTGATATTTTCAAATTCAGAAAAAAGAAATCTAGGATCAGTCCTGTCACCATACTACAATTTAAATGCATTTTTCATCTCAGTCCATGAATCAATAGAGTTATCAGGTAGAGCCTTGTACCAATCCCTAGCATATTCTTCAATTGTATGGATAAACAACTTGATATACACATCCTCAAATTCTATCTCAAAATATTCCATCATATTATCAAATAGTTTGAGATGATGATCACCGGTAATGGCATTGTTACCTTGGAATTTTGGTAACCTATTTCTCACATCTTGTGGGACAACATTTGGATAACCATCCATTCCTCCAAAATTTATAGGACCAAAGGTGTTAACAACAAATGGAGGTCTAGGCTGAGCCATATTGTTTGGTGGGGGTGATCTTGGAGGTGAAACAATCTAGTGAGGAGTAGTAATGGGTCTGATTGGAATAGATGAGTGATCTTTAAAATGATAACCCCCCAAAGGCTCTCTCTCTTGATAAACTTTAGAAAACTTAGAAACCACAGGAGAAGATTTAGGAGTAAGTTTTTTAAATACACAAGAAGGTCCCTCACCTGATGGAGAATGAAAATCAGCAAGAAGATTGCTTGAATTAGATCTACTTGAAGAAGAATTATAATTTTCAATAACAGCCTTCTCTCCTTCAAATTCAACTATGGGGATCTCTTTCCTTGCAACCAAATCACCAACCACTTTCCAAACTCTTCTTCCTTCTAGTTCTGAGCTTCTTGATTTGGTGAGTAACTTCTTAGAAGAGTCCTTGATGAAGAGGGGTCTCCTTCCCTCCAGCTTGACAGTTTAAACAACAAGTTTCAAATGACAAAAATGTATAAGACAACTATTATTTCAAGATCCAAACAGCATGGAGTCACCACTAAGGATTTCCACCTTAGTTGTGCAAGAAAGCACTAAAATATTTTGTCAAATGTATGCTATGACTAAAAACTTTGCAAGGATTTACAAATCAGATCTTATTTTTCTTAATTAAACCAAAAACAATGCATCCAAATCATATAAACTACTAGTAAATGAGAAGAGCAGGGTGAGTTTGAAATTTTTTTTACCCAAAACATGCAGATCTGAAGTATGAAATGATATCTCATGAATGTAACAGCTCAAATACTTGATCACACAAATGCTCAAACCTTTTAAACACTTCAAAACCACCAAGAAATTAAGGAAACTCCCTGGCAACGGTGCCACTCTAGTGTTGGTATCCAGTTTTAGTCTCCTTCACAACTTGAACAGCATCATGGACTAGAACAAGACACTTCAAGAGTAGATATATGGTTTTTGTGTCATTTGTAGCCAGGGATCACACCTATCTACTTGTTTTCATTCAAGATTTGAGGAAGTGGATAGCACCTTCATAAGGGTTTTGATCTAACCCTCACTATTTTAGGTTGTGCCTATCAACCAAGGAAAGAGAACCTATATTGCAGCCCTTGTATGGTTAAGGAGGTAGAGATGTCCTTGTGTTTTACATATGATATGAAAGAGGCCTTGTGAAAACATGATCAAGTATCCATTATCCAAACTCAAAGGAGATGTCACTACTAAATGATGGATATGCTTTCAAAACAAAGCTAGGGCTGCTAAAGACAATGAAACCCTGATATATTTTGTGCATTTTGGTGGAAGGATTGTATCCTTTTGTTGACACATAATCCAATGTAGGGGTAGTATAGGTAGGATGAGTTAGTTTGAATGAAATTCTGTAGGATAAGTTTAGACAAGACAAGATAAGAAATTACCAACTTCTTTGGGAACATTTGCAAAAGTAGTACAACATCTAAACAATAGAGATGTTTCAATGAGTTTGAAGTGTGCTTTCATCCAGGATGTGTGCAAAAATGGAGGCCCAAATATGCACTATTCCACACAAACTTTGATAACCTGCCATAAAATCTTGAAGCAAAATATCAATGAAGCATCTAGAAACCCTTATTTGATCATGACCTAAGGTACACCCAAAGGTTTACAAACACCCTCAATATTCAAGGAAAGTAAGATGAATTTAAATATGTTTATATTCACTCAAATGAATGCTCTTTTAAATTAAATATTGCAGATGCATTCAAACCCTCTACAAGAAATGAGGCCATGTATGATCAAAATAGATCCCAAACACAAGATTGCAACATGAGCATAAAAACAAAGTGAAAACATACTAAAATACAAGTGTATGCAAGTTTTGCCAAGAGATAAAACCAGTCAATCCATAAATTTGATCAAATACACCAACAAGGGAATGTTATTAAGACAATCTCAAAGCATGTTGATGGATTTACAACTAAAACCAACTCAACATGATGAACATTTGATGCAAGAAGGAATTAAAAATGGCTCTCAGGTAGTTTCTCCAAAAGAAATGGATTACTTCCAATTTTCCTCCTAGAATTCTTCTTTCTTTCTCCAAAAATCTCAGCACGCCTTACAAAATTCTTCAAAATTACAACTTATACCATATGCCAACTTGGATCCTTGCATCCCAAGCGAATAATATTCTCCAAGGATTAAATTTGTTACAAAACACTATCCATTTGATGAAAAATGATATTAAACTGTGAAACAACTCGTAAAATGCCAGGGATGCACAAAAACAATAAAATATTACATGGGCTTGGATCCTTCTCCATCCCGGGGTCACATTTTTGTCATTCCAACATGATAGCATGCATTTGTAATCATTTTCCACCGTGTTCCCTCATTATTTTAACTCTGCAACTTTAATTTTTTACTTTTCTCATTTTTACACAGGCTGAGAAAAATATTTCATGAAAAACACTAAAGGGCATCGAATTAGCTCAAATTAATGATCCCATTGCATTCAGAAGGTTGAGGGGATGTGAATTCATAGAAAATTTCATGCAATTTGGTGTAAAAATGATGAGTCCAAGCATCTTGGAGCTCTCATGGCGGTAAGAAATGAAAATACACAGCAACCATCGATCCAAATTCAACTTTAAATTTACATCATCGATGTGTCCAATATCTCCCACTTTTTGCCTTTGGATAAGGCATACATGTGGCCAAATATGATTGGAGCGGGCCCCCAATCCTAAAAATGCATTTTAAACCTTTTTGAACTTCGGGAAAATTTTGAAAATTTTCCCCACTTGCCCACTGGACCTGCCACGTGTCCTTAGGTGGGCCCCAATGAAAGCCATAGGCCAAAATAATGAAATTTTCTCCTTTTTTGAGAAAAGGAAAATTTCCTCAAAAACCACCACAGGTGCGAACACCTACTACTTCTTCTACCACCGGGCGGTCTCCCATTAGCTGCGAAGCTGACCTTCCTATTTTTCCTTCATTCCTACACGAGCACAAAATCCTCCTGCGGACCCGTGCTCCCCTTATTTTCCTTTTGGAATAGACCACATGTCGCCCCCTAAATGGTTATGGGAGGACACCTCCAATTTTTCCCTATCAGGGCCATGGAAAACTTTTTATCTTTGCCAATTTTTGTAAAGTTTTCAATATTTTCCCCTAGCTCCGAACCTCCGCCTCCTTTTGTACACGTGTCTTGTTTTCATTAGACATGGGCCTATTTTTCATTTTTTACCCTACAAACTTAAAGGCCAAAATTCCTAAAATTTTCCCTTGGCCCCTTCTTCCATATCACCTCCTGGACACATGTCTTCCTCCAATTGGTCGCGGGCTCTCGGGCTAAATTTTAACTTTAACATTTTGAAGTTAAAAACTTTAAAATTCTCACAAACTCCGCCCCTCCATGCTAACTTTCTTGGACATGTGTCCACTTGTTATTGGAGGTGGGCCTTTGGGTCAAAATTTTACCTTGGCATCCGAGGCAAAAAACAATAAAAAATTTCAAGTCCCTCCTCCACCTACCTAACCTTCCTATGCCACGTGTCACGTTCAAATTCATTGCAGGCTCTCGAGCCAAATTTTTCCTTCGAAACCCCGAATCAAAATTTTACCTGATCTTCCCACCATGTGTCTGCTTCCCATTAGACATGGGCCTTCAAACCAAAAAATGACTTTGAGAAAATTTCCAAAATGGAAGAAAACTTTCTAAGTGACCCCCGCCACCCACTGATCCTCCAACCAATCAAATCATGCCACGTAGGCACATCACTGTGGCAAATGTGGGGCCGCGGAGCAAAATTTTCCTTTGTCAATTTTTCAAAGAGTAACAACTTATAACATTTGCTCGACCACCCCCAGCCAATAAAAACCTGTCACATCACCAAAAGGATGCAAGGATGAATTTGATGGGAAAATAACACCCGTATGCCTGTCAAAACGTAAAAAATGCAGGGGATTCCCTAGAAATAAAAAAAATCACAAGGAGGGCAGATTTCTCAGTTTTAACTCTAATGAAACATGATTTTACATTGATTTAGGCCTGGGGAATGAGATTTTAACAGCAAATAACTTGGATTCGATCCACTTTAATTTTTTTTGCACGAATTTGACAGAGGGAAAACGGCTCAACCCGAAAAAATGAAGAAATTAGGGAACAAAAGAGGGGAACTTGGAAATTTGTTTCAATTTAGGGAAAAATCATGACAATGTGAGAAATTCAAATGCATTCAATTGGAAAATATGAATTGCAGGTCACCAAATTGAGCAAACAAAAAATTTCTGAGTAAAATTGGATATGGAAAAAATCAGGGCACAACTACAAAATTAAAATTTGCACCAACAGTACCTTCACCACCACTAGGACTTACATGAAAAGGCCTAGGGGATTTACATGTTTTAGACTATAACATACTGAACTAGCATTGAAACTCATCATAAAAACTTTGCAAACTATCTCTACATGATGAAGAAAACCTGACATACCTTCATGAGTGATATCAAGAGCTCACACATACCTTCAAGTGACTATCATGCCTTATTAGGCCTCCAAACACAAAGATTAGACCTAGTTTACACCATGACTAAGTAAGTTAACCACATGAATTTGCTTCAAGGATATCCAAAATGACATAACATATATGATACAATATTCCTCAAACTTCTTCATGCTTCCATGAGATCATATACATATGGAACTCATTCTCATGCACCATTTGACCTTCAAGCATCTAAACTAGGTCTAAATGAACAGTTGCAAATCATGCTCAACCCTATACCTGCTCTCCTCCACTTCACTCTGCATATGCTTGAACTTCACCACATGTCATAATAAAATTATAAAAAACTCTGAATCATTCATTCTAGAATCTGAAGTAACCAGTTTATATTCCGAAGAAAAATTCATACTCCAAAACAACTAGTTAATACTCTGAAGCAAATGGGACAAATATACTCTAAAGCATTATTTATTTTCAATTTCAAGAACTCATACACCTATGACACACCATAATAACCATGATAAACTTCATTAAAACCTCTACATAACTTAAGATGACTCATACTATGACCATGCACACTGAAACATGCTCCAAAACAACATAAGACTTCATTAAATTGGACACTATCAATCAACAGTTAGACTTGACAGTAAAGGACACCTCATGGAGACTGTAATTACATCTACACACCATTTTCTATCAATGGAATTGACATCAATGAAAACACTAAGACATAATGGCCAACATTTTTACCTAGTTTGCAAGTCACTCCTTTCAACTAGGTCTTCTAGTACTCGTCGCAGTCAAATTTGATAAATTTCATAGTTTCTAATGAATTTTTAATTCTTCTTCAGATGAAACCACTTGAATATTCAAGTACACCATGTTAAGATGATTTTCTTAAAATTGTGTCCTTCAATTCCACCATTTAATCCCTCAAGAACTAGTTTTCATTTACACCGCTTATTATGATCACCTAGATCCTAATTAAGGTAGAAACAACTCAAGGTGCACAAAATTTGAAATCAATTTCTCATTTTTTCCATAATCTCTATTATGATGTCCTATAAATTCTTAAGAATTCATATTTGAGTATGAAGAAAAGAAAAAACAATCACTCACATGTATTATTATTGGCTTGAATTCTAATAGTCCCCATGAATGCTTCCTCAAACCATCTTGTGATGATGGTCTGATTAAGTCATTATAGTTAAAAAATCACACCTTATTCATTTATTCTCCATGAATTACATGTACATTAGCTAGAGTAATAAATATTACATAGTTTTAACACATCTTGGACATAAGATGACCAATATATAGGATGGACCTTAAAAAGACTAATTAATTCTCAGACCTAGATCTTGACTCACATAGAGTACACAAATTTACATGTTTACTATTGATGAACTACATAAAATCAGAACAAAACCATAATTTGAAAGATCAAGAATAAGACCCAATGGATACGACCAATAGCAACACATTTAGATAGTCACATACTCAAAACCATATTTTGACACATCAACATCACATATCATTTGATTTGGTACACCATACTAAAACACCTCAACATGATTTTCATGAACACTGCACACCTTTTTTAACTCAAACACTAAAACTTATGGCTATATACTTCAACAAGACAATAACTCAAACTTTTCTTAAATAGATCAATCATACATAACTCTAATGACAAACGTTTATACATACCTTGAGATGATGACATGAATCCATACTGTTACACTTTCTTCATGACTTATTGGATTTTATGGCTTCCTTTTCTTTCCCCCTTTATAGATTCTTGGCCTTTTAAGGTTTACCAGGTGTTGATATTACTCCCATCCTTTCCCTTAGATACTCAAAGGTAGGTTTTGGAAGAGGATTTTTCAATATATCAACAACTTCTTCCTTGGTGAATACATGCTCCAACTTGATGCATTTCTTGCTTACTTGATGTCTCAATAAGTGTGATACTAAATTAGGATGTTATTTGTTTTAGAATGCAAAAATAGATTGTTAGACACACTGATTACACTAGTAGTATCACAAATTATAGGTTTAGGTCCATCAAAATTTACCTTGTATTATTCAAAAGTTTATCTCATCCACATGACTTGAGCACAAAATTGAGCAACAACAACATACTCATCTTCACATGTTTAAAGGGCTAAAAGAGATTGTATCTTACTTGACCAAGAAATAAGACATCCTCCAATAAAGAATTCTCAACCACTTATTATTCTCCTATCATCCATACCTCCTTCCTAATCAACATTAGAAAAGTAATTAAAATCAAAGTAGTAACTCCTTGGATACCAAAAACCATACTCAGTAGTCCTTTTAAGATATCTAAAAATCCTTTTTACTTCTTGAAGATGTTTTTCTTTAGGCTCTTCTTGGAACATTCTAACCAGCCCAACAACTTGAAATATATATGGTCTTGAAGTAGTTGCATATAGAAGGTTTCCAACCATAGATCTATATTCGGATTGATTCACTTTAGGAGATCATCATCTTTACTTAATTTACATCATGTAACCATGGGAGTTCCAACAAGCTTGCATTATTCCATTTGAAATTTATTCAACATCTTCTTGATGTACTTAGTTTGAGATATGAATATACCTTCTTTAGACTTATTTACTTGAATTCCTAGAAAGAAATAAAACTCTCCAGCATGTGCATTTCAAATTTCCTTTTCATAGCTTCTACGAATTCATTAGTCAAGAGTTAATTTCTTCCTCCAAAAATTATATCATCCACATATATAACAACAATCAACAAATTATATTCTTCCCTTTTGATATACAAGTTACTATCAACTACTCTTTTGAAGCCTTATTCAATCAATTACTTTCCAAGTCTCTCATACCAAGCCCTAGGAGTTTACTTTAGGACATAAAGGGCCTTTTTCAGTTTTCATACATAATCCTTCTTGTTTTTCAAAGAAAAATTATCTAGATACTCCATGTATACCTCTTCTTCAAAATAACCATTTAAGAAGGAAAATTTGACATCCATTTGATATACCTTAAATCCCTTAAACCCAACATAGGCTAATAACAATCCGATGGCTTCCATTCTAGCTATAGGGAAAAATATCTCATCAAATTCAATTCCCTCAACTTGAGAATACCCCTTAAAAACCAATATACCATTGTTTCTTGTGACTTATCCATCCTCATTGAGTTTATTTCTAAACACCCATTTAGACCTAATAACATTCTTACCTTTTGGTCTAGGTATTAATTCTTAAATCTTATTCTTTCCAATTGGATCTATCTCTTCATTCATAGCCTTGATCCAACAGTCATCATTAGTAGCTTCTTCAAAATTTTGAAGTTCTAATTTTGATAAGAATGTAATATTTTCTTGGTTTTGGATACTTACCACTTTCCTGCTTATAGTAACTCCAACATCTTTCTTAACTATGATCTTATATTCAGGATGATCTCTTATAATTTGTCTTGATGGTGCTTTGGTGTATTTACTTTCTTCTTATTAATTTATTTACACAAATTCTTATTCTTCTTTAGGATCAGTCATATATGATGTCTCCTTTGTCTTGTGAATGAACTTTGTAGGATAATATTCATCAAATTTCACACTATCAATTTCAACTATTTTATTTAACCTTTTGTTATAGTAAATTTAAGATAAAATTATTGAAGAATATCCTTAAAATATGCCTTCATCAGATTTAGAATAAAAATTACCTAGATTGTCTTTAATATTTTTGATGAGGCACCTACATCTAAAAAATCTAGAATGTTCCACATTTTTTGGTCTCCCATTCCAAAGTTCATATGGAGTCCTATCACTATTTTCTATTAGTTTCCACCTATTGAGAATGTATACATCTGTATAGATTTCTTCCTTCCAATAGCCATTAGGTAACTTTAATTCATTTAGGATAGTCCTTTCCATCTCTTGAACAATCATGTTCTTTCTTTTTACCACTCCATTTTGTTGTGGTGTTCTAGAAACTAAAAAATTCATCTTAATACCACGAACTCTAAAAAAATCATCAAATGAATCTCACAAAAAATCAAATCCATTATCTGATTTGATACTTTTCATTCTTACATTTTTCTCATTCTCAATGAGGGCCTTAGATGACTTAAAACATAAAATGCATTTGATTTTCTTCTCAAGAAAGAAACCCAAGTATATCTTGTATAATCATCAATAATAAGCATAAAATAATAATCACCTATTATAATTTTAGTTATCATAGGTCGATAAATATCAGTGTGGATCAGTTGTAGAGGACTAGTGTTATAATCACGTTCATTGGTCTTGAACTTCCTTCTAGTTTTCTTCCCACGAAGACATAATTTGCATAATATATCTTCTGTTTTGCTAATTCTTGGAATGTTTCTCACACAATTGTTAGGGCTGATTTTGACAAGATTATCAAAGTCTACATGACCTAATATCCTATGCCACAACCAAATATCATTCAACTTACTCATAAGGAATTTTTATTTTTTAACTTCCTTCAAAATATACATGTTATTTTCAGTCCTCTTAGCTTTGGAAACAAGATTACATGTTTCTTTGTTTCTAATTTTTCATGTCTTATCATATAAAGATAGAATGTAACCTTTTTTAAATATTTGAATTATAATGAGTAGGTTGTGCTTTAAATATTCAACATATAGAACATACTTGGTGAGAGTTTTTACATTATCCAAACTTAAATAACCTTTTCCTACAATTTTTTATGGAATAATTATCACCAAACCTAACATATCTTGAAGATTTTTTATTCAAGCAGATGAACTTACTCTTTTCACCATTTATATGAGTTGAACACCCACTATTAATGTACCATATCATATTTTCATATTGACCATGAAAAGCTATTAGAGAAATCCGACACACCTCATCCTTTATCCTAGATTCTACAAGGCCTAAAACAAGATCATGATATTCCTTGTCCTCTTAATTATCCTTCAATGCAGATGAGAATGATGTACATACCTAAAAAATAGAATATCATATTTAAAAACCTAAGGGTTTTAAGCAAGCCCTCAATATTATCATTGTAAGTAATTCAACTTGCACTTGTTTACTATCCATGATAATGCCTTAGAAGATCTCCTTTCAAGTTATTAAAATTCTCCAAAAGGACCTGATATGATAAAAATTGTTGGAATAAAAATGTACTGATAAGGGGGTGAATCATTCCTTCTAAAAAATTAACCAATTTTAAATTAACTTTTATACACCATTAAAATTTAACCATGCATTAATGAGATCTCGATAATAAGAAATAACCCTCCATAAGAAAATAAACATGAAGTAGTACACGAGAAAACAAGATGTAAGTGGGAAACCCTAAAAGGGAATAAAAACCACTAAAATTTTTTATGGTATTACAAACAAAAAAGACTTAGGTGAATATTACACATCACAAGATATTTCTTTAGTGAGGCACCAACCCCTCAAGGAGCGCCAACCACTAAACCCTTGTTGGTATCACTCACAACAAGAGACTGATATGAATATGAATCATCATAAGATATTTTGATAATAAGCTCAAATTAGCTATGCTACAACAACGCAGCTGATGGTGATCAAAATATTCAGCCTCCAAATTCCTTCAAACCCTAGTTCAAATACATCTCCTTTTAGCTAGTTCAAACTTGGACAAAAATGACTAGTTTTGATCTCAAAATATTACACATAAAATATCTAACATTACTCAACATGTAACACACTTGTTCATCTCTAAAATTATTTCCTCATACATGTTTCAATCACACACTTTCCTCTCTTTCAACTAGTGCAAATTTTATGTCAACCATGCACTTTATACCCTTATCAACTCTCAAACATGAAACAATTTGGTGTACCTACTTTATTTAAACCAATAAAACTTTAAAAAAATCCAAAAAAATCATAAAAAATTCTTATTTTTCCCATTTAGGTCGTCTATGCCCAAACACACTAAAGAAGCTCAAAATCAACTCAAAACCCCATCACATGGATAGCTAAAAACCAACAACCTCATTACCATTATTATTAAATCTCTAAAATTAATTACACATGTCAAATATGACATAAAAACATCATAAATGGTCTTTAATTATCTTGAACCAATCAAATTTATCATAAATCACTCAAGAAGGCTTGTATCCTTCACCAAACAGTTGTTTCCAGGAACCTATCTCCACCTTTGGGCCTCAATAACACCCAATAAAAACTCAAATATGGCATGTAACCACTCATTGGAATCCTCTATACCTTTATATCACATATATTCTTTATATAGCTCGTGAAACATCCATAAATTCAAACCACATCAAATTTCCTCTTTACTAAAATGAGCTACCTAGAAAGTAGTTTTAGGAACTCAACTAGTTTGTACCCTTTCTGTCACTTTCAAGAATGTAAAATTCCTAAAATAAGAACAAAATTCATACATATTCACTCTCCAAATAATGGAAATCATAAAATAATGCATCTCATGCATTTGTTACCTCCATCTTCTAAAAAAATAATATTGTCCTAAGAAATAAAAAAAATCTCTAAAAATTAAGTTGGTCGACCTATCAAACCTCATCATCAAGACACAAACCATATACCATTGGAAATACCTCTTAATATAATTTCCATAACACCTTACATTTCCTTCCAACTCGAAGTGGAATACATTTAACCAAGTAAATCTTTAAAACTGCTCCAAAGTTGCCTCATAACTGCCTTAAGACCAGCCTTCATAAATAAGGCACATTTTCCCCTCTATAAGCTCAAACATGATCTGAAACCATAAATTACATAAATTAAAATTCCCATACTAAAATAAGTCTCAATATATTTTGTAACTTATTTGGACAACCTTGCTTCAAACTGAACATTTAAGAAACTAGTCTGCTTGAGTGGGATCCACTCATCACTAGATGATCTATATTACCTTTTTTGAAAGCTAGATGAGTATTATACAACATAAAATAATAATAATATCATAATAAATAAATTATTTCCAATTATGATTAATATCTCTCCTACCACTTTTGAGTTAGGGTTTCAAGCACACAAAATGTTGTTTACCTTATTAATATTCATTAATAAAAATATGATGATGAAATGACATAATTATTCTTGTGAAAGATTCTTAAATAAATGAAAAATAATCCCTGAAAGCCACAAGGTCCGATGAAAATAACACAATTCATGGTGAGCATTAGAAGATGCAATTCGAGCTAGAAAACACTCTTTCTTGGACCCTGTTTCACATAACACATCATAACTTGCAAAATGTTCTTTAGAATGACTCCTAATTTTTATCACACCTCTAAGAAACCCTTATACACCATATCCAATCATCATCACATATCAAATAGGTCTCAATATTCTCAACCCATCTTAATTATATGACTATCCCTATGGGTTGTACATAGTTTAGGTTATGTTCAACTAAATAAACATGATAAATCATCATGAAACCTCTCAAAAAGGCCCAAAAACCTTAATACATCATGTATCACTTACCTACATGACTCCATTATCTCACATGGCTATACAACTCATCTTCATGCCTCTTAAGAACCAAGACTAGGCCTAGATGAGCACCTAGACTTAGGTCTTTAACCTGTATGTGCACCCTAAAACTCATGTGAGTGCCTAAAAACTATCTAATAATTCTGTCCATACCACTACGATGCTCCTAAAGCCACCAAGAAACTAAAAATAAATAAGCTCCATCACCTTGGCTAGCTAGGTCACCTAACTAGGTTTGTTAGACCAAGCCAATCTTACTAAGTCACCTAATGCCATTATGAAACCCCTTGATACTCCATGCCATAAACCTACCTAACATTCTCTGAAAATAATCCATCATCATATTTGTGCTTAACAAGATTTTATATCAATGAAAACACCTAGACCTCAACATACCGACATTCTTCATCCTTATCTAAATTATGGGTAATCGGGGCTTCCTCATCATGTAAAGCCTCTTCCTTAGACTTCTCCTCATCATTGTACTCAGTGGTTACTAAAATTCATCTTATTCTATTAGGAGGACTTGTATTATTATATGTACTTTTCTTTGTTGGATTAACCTTTGGTGACTTCTTTGTTTCCTCTTAAGTCCTTGTGCCTCTACTTTGTCCCTTGCGCCCTCTCCGTAACTTTTTCATGAAACCATACTCTAACACAACATCCTCTTCTTATTTTTCCTCCTATTCATCATATTTTTCCTTTTATTATTCTTATTATTATTGTCTGGGAGGTGTCTCCTAGCGCACTCTTTTTGTGCCCATAGTTTTCTTTCCCTTTGGTAGTTTTGGAAGGCTAGGTCTACTCCATCAATATATTTTCTGTTATTCATCCCGAGATTGAGATAGACATATAATCTTACTGATTCATTCCCCACTATAAGAGATACATGGGTTATATCCAATATGTATGATTCCTTCATCTCCACATTTGCTGATTTGGAGGGATATACATACTTGGTGCGCAAGGTATGATATTCAATATCTACCTTATTTGCATCAAAATTTATCTTTTTTGCATCACTGATTCTATTAATAGATTCTTGGAAATACATGTTGAGCTGATGAAATACAACTTAAGTATGAAAGTGTAGAAGGATTGGACATGCAGACATAGGGTGCATAGGAGCATGCAGAATTATAACAAAATAGGGCGCACCTATAATAGTTTCAAATTAGGACTTAGCCATTTTCCAGTTTGGGGCTAATTTTGGACGTGGAGTGTGGACCATGTTTTGTAGAATAATTTCAGACCACACAAAGGCTATTTTAGGACTAGTATAAGATCTAGTTCCATGCATAGTTATGGAGCTAATAATATGATTATACTATTATTGTATTATTAGATAATATATTATTAGTGCTTGCATGCTTTTGTATTCTCATGTAAGGGTGAATGAATATTATTATCATGGAGAATATTGGTAAAGGTGTATGGGCAGTGAAGGGAAAGTCCTCACCCCTATAAATATGTATTGATTTGCATGGTTTAGATAGTTCGATGTTACTATAGTGTTATGTTACGAATTTGTTAGTGCATACAACTATGAAGACTATGTTATGTATGTATGAATCTTTTGTGTTTTTTAGTATTTAATATAATGGATCTTATTGAATAGATATTGGTGTTGGATGTATGTAAACATGGATCTTGCATGGTAAATCTGATTATAGTAGTTGTTTAGTTATTCTTTTATATTCTTAAGATCTAGATCTGGTTTATACACTATGGAATACTTTATTATCTATTATGGATTTGAAATATACTTATCATCATGCTAACATCTTGAATGAGCTTCTCTAAAGAGGGACTTGGTGCCTTTATGCACTTTGTGTGAGCACTCAGCTCAAGTTCAGTGAAGTGTCAGCGCGCCTTAGGTTGTTGGTGGTAAAATCTAGGCTACATCATTGGTTCCATTGTCAGGACCTCTTTTTAAGTTGTTTTCCAGGATGTTGCGTGATGAAGACATACTAGTTGACCTTCACAAGTATTGAACAATGGTTAGAAGAATTAAAGGAAGAGTATGCTCACAGATTTAACACTAGACCTGAATTTAATGCACACACGTGGGTTGAACAAAATTTGTATGACACATTTTATAAGATGTTCTTTGCTATCTTTCCTATAGAGATATATGATTAGCTTGTTGCTTATGCTTCTAAGAGGAATTTAAGGTTTCACATGCTTGTTTGGACATATGAATAATTCTAGGAATTGCATGATGTAAATATTATTTAGATGTGATCTATGGATGTTTAGTTCCATGGTGTTCTGAACAACTATATACTAGAATACATAGTTTCCACATATTCCTATCCAGACGTTACTGAGTTACAATTCTTGAGCGAGCCTAGAAGATCGTATTTACATGGTATTCCTTTAGAAATTAGGATCTTGATCATGACCCTAGATTTAGAAGAGAAGCTTATGGATAACTAAACCCCACCATGCATGGGGGAAAGAGTAGGTGTGGTGAAATATGGAGGACCTGGCAGCAAAGAGACAAAGGGAAGAAAGGTGGCTTAAGTTTAATTAAGCACGCAAGAGGGACTTGGAGAAATAATGAGATATCGTAGAAAGAATGGTGTTGCGGAGGAAGATGGATCTCAAAGGATTTGGAGCTCACGCGAAGGACATGGAGCTGGAGCATCTGAAACTCCCCCATTTGGGAAAGAATGACAAAGAACCCTCTTCGACTTCATATGAAGGTTTGTATAAAGAAATATTGATAATTGTGGGCATGCATCTAATTATACCTAGTAACCTATCCTTTGTGCTTGGTTTTATAGATTCTACGATAGTTAACAGTAAGTAATCTAGTATGTGCAGTAGAGCTACAGTAGATAGAGTCAATTTGTAGTCAATTTCAGGAGTTAGCATATTCATCTATGGTGGTGTAATAGTCATCTATTTTATTTGGAGTTTCAACTGGAGGTATCTTTTCTAGCACATTGTCAACACAGAATGTGGGTGCGCAAAATATTGGTATAACGTATGGAAGTCGACAAAATTCATAGATTATGGGAGTCCATTTTAGCATGACCATTGGAACAAAAATAAGTGCATCCTCTGGTTTGTTTCCTACTTTAAGAGGAGGATTAGGAAAGTCAGGTGTATTGGGAATTGGTGGATATAGTGGATTTAGAGGTGGAGGAAACACAAGAGGTAATATGGGTTTTGGATCTGGTAGGCAAGGTTTGTACCAACCCCAAAATATTTATATGGAGATGTCTCTATGTCTGCTAGAATATAGAGGAATTGAAGATGCATCTGATCATGTGCATATGTGTAATATATTTTGGCGTGTGAAGGGGATTGCTACTCTAGATCAAAATGCAAGACAATTTGTAAGTACATTGCAAGGGCACATGCATAGTTTCTATAGAAAATTTTACCCTGACCATATTTGTGTAGATTATACCATGTTGCGGGATGCTTTCTTGAAAGAATTTAATATCCCTAAATTTGAGAAGAATAGCATAAGCACGCTGAAAGATATTAACCAAGGCAATATTGAGAGTGTTCAAAAATGTGATGCATGGTTCAAGACCCTTTTGTCCTAGTTATCTTAAGATATACATGCAAGAAAACATGCTCAGTGGTTCATTGGAGGAATAATCATGCCTTGTAGAAGAGAAATTTCACATAATATTTTCACAGATCCGCACGAGGCACTTGAGGTAGCTATGCATACTGAGGTGGTAGGGAGTGTAGAAACAAAAGTGAGCCCATTCTTGGAATCTCAGATTCTAGTGATGGCTAAACAATTAGAGAAATAATCATCTAATTTAGTGCATGAGACACACAGTGGGATTTGGTGCACAAATTTTAAAGTAGATGGACATACTAAGGATAGTTTTCCTTGTAAATCAGTACACTCCTTGTTGTTAGACTGTGAGATCTACCACTTGGACCATAGTTCAATTTAGTTCCCATTTTTACAACACATGATAAGAGATAATGTGTCCTATTCCTATAATATTTAGAAGTATACTAGTCATGATACTAAATATTGCAAGTTGATTGATCAGATTCATGATGCCATTAATATTGGCGTATGATAGATCGATGTTACAAATAATTCTAAGGAGAAAGGTGAGCATCATGACCATGATCATAATGAAGGGCACTCTGATGGGGGTCATGGTAGAGGATGAGGTTACCGAGGAGGATTGAGAGACCGAGGTTGCGATGGTGGAAGAAGTGATTTCCCTTGTGGAACTTGTTACATGTGTGGATCCCCTTATCACTATAGGTGTGAGTGTCCACAGAACATTGTTTGTTATTTTTGTGGAATGAACCATAACTATGAAATGTGCCTAAACTTGTATGAACATTTGAGTAAGAAAAAAAAGTAGGATAACAAGGACGCAGGAATTGTTAGATTGCAGCGTGCCATGGAAGATCAATGGATGTCAAAGTTAACACAGGATCCTAAGTTGGTACCTGTGAAGATTAATACACACGTTGAGGATTTGCGTGCCATTAACATTTCAAAATAGAATCTGACCATTACTAAGGAGGGGGTTCTAAATTCAAAGTATCCAGACCCTATGTATTAGAAGGAGGTTTATCAAGAAACCATGGAAGTGATTCAGAATTTGTAGGGTGAGATATAGTGTTTGAAAGAGTAGTCACAAAAGTTAGAAAAGAAGAAGATAGATGAGATTCATTAGACACATGTTGATGATGTAAAGGAGGTTTGCAAGATGTTGTGCCAAGAGAACATCATTCCTTTTCTAGGAAATCGGTTAAAGGGAAACACTCTGCGCACTGGGATTGAACATGAAAGGCATATTTTACATGCTAACCTTCCTCTTCATATCCTAGATTATGACAAGGAGATCAATCTGAATCTTATTATGAATGGTTGGATTTTGAGTAATATTCTAATTGATACATGCGCGGAAGTGAATGTACTCACTTTGGACGCATGGGTTTTGATTGGAAAACCACCATTGCAACCATATTCAAATGTGTTGTTTATGGAAATCATGACTAAAGCCACATCTATTGGAGTTTTAAATGATGCATCTATTACTATACAAGGGGAAAACTTTATTGGAGACTTTGAAGTCTTGGTTCTTACAAAAGTGGAAAGTTTTCCAGCACCACCTGGGTGGCCTTGGTGTTATGTAAACAATGTTGGTTTACACTTCAATAAGGGGTATATAAGTTTTGAGAACAAGGAAGAGTGTGTCGTTATTCCCTTGATCGATAGGAAATATCCACCATATCTAGATCCCTTAAGTGAAGAATATTTAAATAGAATTTATGTGTGCACCATTAGAGATCTATAATTTCCCGAGCCATCAAAGGAAGGAGTTCTCCAAGGGGATGATACATAGTCCATGAGAAATAATACAAGTGTTACACTGTGAAAACTGGGCACTGTAATCATTTCCTCATATACCTTCTTTCTAACTCAAGTGCATTGGCCTATCACCCAGCATGTGCTAGGAACTCACCCAAGGAGCTCAGTGCATTGAGCCCCTTGTTTACGTGAGCCTTGGGAGAGTGTTCTTCCATTGATGGAGAATGAGTTGTAGGAATGTAAATATAGACATTCACTCAAAAACAAAAAATACAGATAACAGATCCGTGCACAGATGCATCATAAATGGGAATGAACATTGCAAATAAGCATAATAAAACTAGATCTAACTCATAATAACATGAATAATCAGAATCACACACATACATTGATTTATAAACATTTACAATTGCCTCATTACATCAAAAGGATCCTATAGAACAAATACATCATGGACTATTATCTTAAACCCTACAAAAATACTTTACAGAGATATTTCTTAGCTATTCCACGCATTAAAACCCTTGTTCATACCCAAATTCATGCCTAATATACTTAAAAACATTCTTGTAAACATTTTTTGCAATGCCTTGTTACTACTCAATACCCTCTCTAACTCTACTAGCATTCTAACATCACTTCATTACCTCCTTCAACTATCCATTTCCCCAGCTCTTTGTTATTACTCTTATCCTCTCTATTTCAGACCCAAGAACTCCTTTAAATAAGATCTATATGCACCACCTTGATTTCCTTCATGAACAAATCACATGCCAAGTGGAAGTGTGGTCCTCCATGGTCAAACTCTTATGCCATCTTGCAAATTCCTCCACTAAATGTAATGATCATCTTGGGTATATTCCTTACGTGGAATATTATTTTCTTGACCTCCAAGGATCCAAGATGGAACCTTATCCATTTGACACGCCTTCTTTGTATTTTCACGTGTTTCTCCTATGAAAACTTCTTCAAAATATGGATAAGTCCCCAAACCTTCCTACTCCTACGTGTGCCAACCTCTTCTCCCGCGAACCTTTCACTTGCTTATTTTTTCAAGAGCGAATTCCTTCTTTATTACCTCTCACATACGATGACTTATTACTTAGGAATAAGTCAATTCAAGGCCCAACATTACCCCACACTACGCATATTGACTATCCTCGGAAACACTCTTCCCTTACACCAAAGAATAAATAATAGAGGAAATGAAAGAATCTACGATTGAATAAAGAATGGAAGAATCCTACTACTGTTGCATGAGAAGTGGGAAATATTTATTCACGAGGGATTTAATCTTAACCCAAACATCCACCTAAATTTGTGTATGTTGAAGTAATTTACCCACCATCATGCTAACATCGTCAAAAATCATCGCATCCCCCTTATCCTTTAGCATATCTTCAATGTTTTCCATCTAATTGCTAAGGTCTATGAGCACATCCATCCTATGAGTGACTTGGTGGTATAATTATTTTAGTTTATTTTTAATTAAAACCCTTAAGGTTTCGATCACCTTTGATTTCTTCTCTACCTTGACCAAGATCTTATCTCGATCCCCCCTATTGCCCTTATTTTTCTCTTGAAATTATTTTAGATCTGCTTCATGGATGAAAACTAATATGCTTGCTACTATGTCCCTGTTGCCATAGTTTTCATATACAACTTCTTCCATTTGTGTCATGCTCTTCACTACAGTAAAGAACTCAGAGTAATGAGTTAGTATCTCCCCAATCTTTAACTTCTCTTTCTTCTTCTCGCACACCATTACTTCTTCCGCTGATTTTAATGCAAGTTGATTCCTTTCCATGGTGAGTATACACATTAATTCTTCCAAGAAATGCAAGGTTGAATCATATTTTTATTCAGGAGGGGCTACTTTTGGGTGTTTCACTTGATAATGGCATCTAAAATGGCCTTTATCTTCTTATGGACTTCGTGCACCTTCACATTTTCATCCCTTAGCTCACATCTTAACTGTGCATTAATTAACTCCTTTTTCTTTATCTCTCTATCTCTCTCAATGATATCCTCAGTATTACTCACAAGTTCCTCCTCTAAGGCTCTTATTATGTCATTTCTCCCAAAAATTCTTGCCTCCACTTCTACTGATACCTTGTTGAGTGTGTTACAAATTTTCTCATCCGATAGCTATTAGGCATTCACAAAAGGGTTTATTCCCTTGACACCTGGTGCCTTCATCAACTTGTCATTATTTACCTCAAACTCGGGTTCATCGACGTGGGACTCAAAATCCTAGGAAAATATTTTCCTAGTGCATGGGTACGCACTTTCTTCATCAAAAGAAGACCAAGCTAGGAGTTGGTCTATGGGCACTTTAATTTGGAAGTGTGTGCAATACCTTGCTTGGATCATTCATATAATTCATGGTGTGCTCCTGTACCACTACCATGACATTTTTACCTATGTGCACTGCCATTAAGAAGCTTACTGCTAAGCTGGGGTCTCTGACCATGCTCCCATACTCATTTTGCATGCTCGTGCTACCTTTTGTTTCCTTCAACACTTCATCAGTGCTTTTCTCTACCTCTTACTCAACTAATTATTAGATAATACCCACCACCTCCCTCTCTATAGTATTATCTACCTTCTCCTTGATCGGGGTCGGGGTATTCTAATCATAAATGTCTACCTCCTCTCTTCCTCCTTTTTCATGCATGCCATCTTCATACTCATTCCTCTCTTCATGCCCTTATTCATCATACTCATGTATATTGTACATAAGAGGATTATAAGCTCCTCCACACTCATTGTTTTCTTCTTCAGTCTCATGGCCTTCCACATTCTTTGTTTCCTCTGAATCTGAGCTCTCAACCACCTTCTGCTTCTTCTTAACTAAAGATCCCTCTAACTCTGGGGACAACTCTCTTTCAGGAGACCCCTCTCTTAGGTGACTTCTCCTTCTTCTATGTGGGGACTTATTTTATCAAACATAAGTGTTTGTGCTTGTGCCTGACTCTTGTGCCCCTATAGTCTTCTCTGTATGCAATCTTGGTGCCTTTTCTACCTGAATCTCCTCTCATTCTCTCTTCTTTATTACAACTTTATTCCTTCTAGTGGGGTCTTCTAGGATTGATAAATTATCCTCAACATAAGCACCCTTCCAAATGCACCTTATGAGCAGTCATCATGGTGTCACAAGTGTAAGCCTTAAATCTCTTAGCAGGGGAGGGGTCCTCATTCGGGTACTCCCAAACAAACTTATCTGGCCCATCGGGAACCCCAATTTCTGAAAAGACAATAGTTAGGAGCATGTTACCAAACATGATCTTCTCTCCATCATGTAAAACATCTATAATATCTTCTACAATAAAAGATGAGAGGTTGTAGATGGTTCCCTTTGATATCTTGCAGAATAAGTTTAACCAAATCTTGTTTATCTTTGTCCATCTCTCCTTCACATTCAGTTTTGTGACCAGGTGCATGTCCATCCTCATAACAAGGTTGGTTATTTTAGAAATTCCAGATTACCACAAACCCTTTTTGTAATTACATGCTTCAACAGTTTTCTTGATGGCCTCCTCATCACATAAGTCATCATCTAATAACTCTCCTTCATAGATCATACTAGTGAACTTGGAAATCAACTAAGGATTTATGCACATTCTTCTACCTACAAATTAAAGGTGATCCTCATGCATGCACGACATCAACCATTGGTATAGGCACTCATGTTTTTCAAAATAGGGAAACTCATAGAGTTGCAGTAGCCCAGTCTTCTCCATCTTAACCTTTACTTCATCATCATAAATGGGCTTCCCATCTGGTGTCCACTTTTCTATAGGGTGATCCAAATCAAATGCCATCTCCTTTTCCATGGTGCTTGTTCTATGGTTATAATAACATATGGAAATATTTCATATATGAGACATCCATTCCTTTCCTATAAATATGCCATCTAGGTACTGCATCTCTGCATACCAATCTTCATTGAAACTGGTAAAAATAGTTGGTTTTACTTTTCAATTTCCATTCTTCGATGGAACATTTGATCCCTTCCTTGGTGCCATATTTTTCCATTGGGTTCCTATAACTTCTTCCTTTTCTCCTTACCTTAGCTCTGCTAAAATATTTTTTCTCCAATTCTCTATGAAAATTCTTTCAAATCTCGCGCCCTAACTCTGCAACCCTAACCTGGAAAACCCTTCTTCCACAAGATGACGTAACACCCGCAAAATCCTCCAAACAAACTCCTTCTCTCACTCTCGTGTACTCCCTTTCCACTTTGGTTCAGATAATGAATCTTGTTGAATATTTTGCACACAAATATTCTCAAATTCTCTTCGCAAAACTCTTATTTTGCAATGATGCCCTATTTTGCGAGAGATCTTAGATAACTTAAAATTCAAGGTAAAATAATAATTCATCCTCGACATACTATTTATATTTTCTTTATTTTTCTGCATAAACCTCAATGCCACCTATAAACACATTAAAGTTAGATTTTTACAATGCCATCCTTCTGTGTATTCTATCTTACACTTTTCCTCCATACAAAAACCTACGTGAACACTCCCACAACATTATGGCACTCAACAACTACCTCAACCATAGAAATCGTTACACCTTCTCCCACACCGAAGTCAATCTTCCTCTATGTCTTGGAACAATTTCTTTCTGCTTCCTACCTCATGTTGTTCCTACACTTTTTCCTCGTCTGTGGTTTCTATAAATCTTTTTGATGCAAATATTCTCTCATGTTCACCTCTTCTACCCGCACTCTTCTGATCCCACACATATTTGACTTTATAATCTGGGCCAATAACAACGATTGTTTCTAGTTCTTACCGTATTCTTCCTTTACACTCCACCCCACACTAAATAGATGTGTGGGCCTCTGCGCATATAAGCCCTTTAAAAATTAAGTGGCTACCAACACACAAACGTGCCCACAACAAAACATACCAAAAGACAAAGAAAAGTAATGAAGAAAGGAAACACAAAGAAAGGAAAATGTATGTAAGGGAAATCCTAAGCTAACTGACAATACTACCTTATTTACAAACACCCATAAGCATTATTTATAGTAGGGATTTAGCCTACTTCTATTGAAATACTCGGGAATTCATGCTCTATCCAACGCTTGAATCAAGTATATGGGTAATATAATATGGTCCCAACCAATGGACCTTGAGCTTCCCAGGATGGCACAGAAACATAGAATCATAAATTAAAACCATCTACCCAACCTCAAATTGTTTATTCTTTATGTGATAATCATGTCAAGCCTTTTGTCTCACCTTATCAGTCTTATGACTCCACTTAGAAATTGATCACATTTCATATAACATCATTAGCTTGTCAATGTGCTCTTACAATGCTTGTTCTTCAACCAATCCTCCTGCATGCATAATATGTAAAGAGGTTAGCATAAACTCTATAGGAAAAACAACCTCCACGCCAAACACCAATTAGAACAGTGTGGATTTTCTCAATCTCTTGTAATTTGTTCTATATGCCCATAGTATGGTTGAGACTTTGTCATCCCAATCCTTCCTCCCAACATCAAAAATATTGGTAAGTTTGTGAATCAATATCTTGTTAAATGCCTCAGTAGTCCCATTATCCTGAGGGTGATAAGGAGTAGTTTTGTGATGAGCCACCATGAACTATGCCGAAAAAATCCTGACAGTCTCTTTAAAAAAATAAGTACCCTAGTCACCAATCAAACTCAGAGGGCACCTATACCTGCTGATTATATTTTCCCACAGGAATCTTACTACTGTGGTCATCATGCAATCCCTTGTAAGCACTTCCTCTACCCACTATGTTAGATAATCAATGCAAGTAATGACATAACACGAACCCATCCTTTACATGGAAGGTGAAATATGGCCTACAAAGTGAATTTCCCCTTTCGAATGGTTCAGCACTAGCTGTTAGTCTCAATGTCATTTCATTCCTTTTTCCTGGCTTACCAAGGCACTGATAATGATCACAGGACTTGCAATATTCAATAAAATCATTGTAAACCATATCCAACCAAAGGCCATCTAAGAGGATCTTACATGCAGTCACATTCCCTACATCATGTCCTCCCACAATTCCAACATGGGAAATTTATATGATTACGGGGTGCTGATGCTCAAGCACGCATGGGTGAAAAACCTCACATGGGCTAGATTTTATAAGTCTCAACTAATTAACATGTGGGGCGCAGTGCATATGGATCACTGATTCCTTTCCGAAGTCTTCATTCCCTTTGGTGCCACACCCTTTTTGAGAAACATAGAAATATCTTCCAAGTCTAAGGGAAAGCATTGTAATTTGAATAGTTACGCATCTTGAATTATATCCTCAATGCTCTGTGCTTCCTCTCCTCTCTAGAGTCAATCCTTGATAAATGGTCAGGCCCCAAATTACTCTTACCTAGCCTTACAACAATCGTAAACTCAAACTCCTGAATATACAAGACCCACCTGCATATGCACCCTTGCAAGACATGCTTGTTCACCAAGTACTTTAATGCCATGTGGTCCATGTAGAATACAAAGGGTATTGCAAGCAAATAGTGCCTCAATTTTTGTAGCTTGTAAATCATCGACAATGCTTCGCGCTCTGTGGTAGTATCATTTTTTTCTACTGGGGTTAGCTTCCTACTAGAAAAACACAAGGGATGGTCAAAAATTCTCTCTCCAAGTTGTGCTAAGATTTCCCCAATTGTCATCCATGAAGCATCAACATGTACGTGGAATGTCTTATCCCAATAGGGAAAACGTAATATGGGCATAGTGATAAGCCTATTCTTCAATGTGTTAAAATCCATTTGTTGCACCTCTCCCCAATGAAATATACTTTTGTGCTTCTGTAACTCCTCTAACGGTGTGGAAATCTTGGCATAGCCCTTAATAAATTTTTGGTAATACCTCATATGCCCAAGGAATTCACATACTGTGCTCTGGCTAGTCATTTCCCTCAAATGCACAATAAGAGAAACTTTTCCATGATCCATGATCTGTAAACCTCTACTTTAGAACTCTACTACATCACATAATTATGCTATTATACTTTCAAATTTTGAAAATGATAGATTGATTGAATATTAGAGCTTTAGTGAATGATTATCTAACACTATAGAAAGGAAATTGTAGATAATAGGAAAGAATTCAAACTCTAAACACCAACAATTTTATCTTGGAAGCCCCCAATGGAGGAAAACCAGTTAGGAAGGGGAAAATGCTCTTTCTACCCACTTTTATTGGTCAATTATAAACAATTACATATTACAAGAAGTATAAAATGGAGACAAAAATGTAAACCTCTCCTTTCCTATGCTTGTTTTCTTTGTTTCTACACCTTGCTCCTACAATTCCACTTCGGCACTGAAGATCTTGCTCACTTGCTCTTATTAAAATTAAACCTTTCCTCTTTGATCTCTTTAGATCTTTGAATGCCCAATTATCTTTCTCCTCATCATATTTATAACCTTCTATCGTGTCCTCCTGTGCACTAGAGAATGGGAAAGGCCATGGAGAGAACAGACACAGTCAGGCACTTCAAATTTGCATCCATTTGTGCTTCATTTCTCTTTTATGTTGAAAATTTTTAGGATCACCACCCTAAGAATACCAGTGGTTTTAGGACCACTTCCCTGGTTGGGCGGTAGTTAAAGAACTACTACCTTATAGGGTGGTATTTCTGTAACCACCACTCTTCATAGAGTGGAGGTTCTATCCAGAACCTCTGTTTACCTCATTTTTCTTCAATTATCCTTCTTGGTGTTAATGGAACTGATGAAGTGGTGTGTTTTCTAGATCCCTATGGATCATACCTCCCCTACATAGGAGGATTTTGGTCCCAGAAAATATTAGTGGGGGATTGGTAGAGAAATCAACTCCCTCTCTTACTCCTTTGAGTACCACTAGGTCTACCTTGGTGTCTTCTCTCATCCAACTTGCCAAGACTCCTATGGATCTCTACTTTATTACTCTAGTGTTGCATCCTCCTCTAAGTTTCCTTGAGTAAAATCCTCTTTGGAAGGCATCTTCTATATTTTTCTTTCTTTTTCATGCATAAATGAATTTAGTAGGTGTGATCTCTTGCAACTTTCTATCATGTGCATCTGCATGAAGTGTAGCCTGAAGGTTTCTTTCCCAACCTTCTCAAGTACGGAAAATTTCCCATAATATAGTGGTTTAGTCCTTCTTTATTTAATTTTCCTCTTGAAATGGATTGTTCAAATCCTCTCTATGTATGTTGCTGATATAATCAGAACTATTCCTTATATCTCCTCTTCTCCTTGCTGACCCACGGTCAGGTCCAGTGAATCAGTAGATAGATATGGTGACTACATAATTTTTTTCTCCTTGGATGAGTAGTTATATGGTGGCTTCTTCTACAAAAAAGAAAAGTGTTATCCAAAATATTTGTGCTCTCAAAGCCATTTCACTTTACTTCTAATGAAATTAAACAAAATTGATGATTTTACTTAATAAGTCTTAGTCCTTAGTTGGCACTTACCATATCCTTCTTTAATTTGATCTAATGTTCCTGGATTGTAAAATTGACTCCGTCCTTAACCCATCTGTACTAGTTCTCCCTCTTTATGAACACAACATCCTTGGTATACAAGTAACGACTTCTGAAGACAATATCAAATGCATCAAGTGGAATGATATCAACATCTAATACATCAATATATTGGGTATTTATCCCAAACTTAAACTTACACTTTATTTTAACTTGTATTTCTACACCCCTCTTCACCCATCCCAATGGGTATGGATGAACCTAAGGAGGTGATCATTGTATATTATTGGTTTGAATCTGAAGTTGCTAAGAAAATTGAGCTGTTACCTGACTTCCAGGATCTATTCTTTAGAGGCTATCATGAATTAAAAGGGGTACATGAATCTTAAAGAGAAATGAGAATCAAGTTAAAGGAAGTTGCACGCCCAGTTTAGAAGAGGCCTTACAGGATGAATCCAAACTTGTGCATCAAAGTGAAAGAAAAAAAATGAAAAAATGGTGAATTCTTGGATCATTGAGCCCATCGAGGAGTCAAAATGGGTGAGCCCTATGGTGATAATTATCAATAAGGATGGGAGAATCATAATTTATGTGGGTTATAGGGATTTGAATGCTACATGTGTAATATATCACTTTCCCACACCATTTAATGAGGAAATATTAGAAGGAGTTATAGGGTACGAGATCGACTCCTTCACTTATGGATTCTTTGGGTATCATTAGGCAATGATAGCTCAAGAGGATGAAGAGGAAAAAATTTCACCACTGAGTGGGGAAGTTTTGCATACATGGTTATGACTTTTGTATTAAAGAATACACCTGCAGTGTTTTCATGCATTGTGGTGCAAGCGTTCCAAGACTTTATTCACAAGTTCTTGCAGATCTATTTGGATGATTAGGAATTCTATGGGCTTCTGAAGGATCACTTTGATAGATTAAGGATCATCTTAGAGATATTTCTTCAGTTGAGTGTCTTGTTAAAAATCAAGAGGTGCATTTTTTCTACACCCTTTGGAATTTTTCTAGGACATATCATCTGTAATAAATTTTTTCTAGTGGATCCTACTAAGGTTGCTGTTGTTTTGGGATTAGAAGAACCATATAGCCAAAGTGGGGTGTGTGGATTCTTTGGGCACACAAGGTACTATGGAAAGTGTATCTAAGGTTATGCCAAGATCATTGCACCCTAAGAGGAGTTATTAAAAGGAAAACACAAGTTCTATTTGCGTGAGATGCAACAACGCACATTTGAGACACTTAAGGAAAGGCTACCACAATACCTTTTTTTGGTTTTCCTTCATGGTCCAAGCCATTTCACATTCATTTATATGCCTCTGGCATGGCCATTGGCATGGTTTTAGCCCATCCTTGAGAAGGGATTATTAATCATCCTATTTTCTTTGTGAGTAGGAAGTTAACTCCAACAATATAGAATTACACAACTACAGAGCACAAGGCCTTGTCCATGATCTACTTGATCCATAGGTTTTGATAGTATTTTTTGGCTATCCCATTTATCTTTCATATAAACCACATGACATTGAATTACTTGGTGAACAATCATGTTTTACAAGGTTGCATATGTCGTTGGGTTCTATTATTTTAGGAGTTTAACTTTACTGTGGTGGTTAAGCTAGGAAAGAGTAATTTTGGTCCAGATCATTTATCAAGGATTCAATCAGGAGAGGATGCACAAAGCATTGAGGATACAATGTTAGATGCATAAATATTTATATTGAACCGTGTTGGAGTGCCCAATTTCCTTCAACACTTTTATTCTATTCATGATATTGTAGACTCTATGATGGACATCCTTATAGTTTGGATTTAGTATGGTGTTAGATGTCATATCCTGGATTATTGTTGAATCTGATTATATATGATGCATGGTGATTATTAGAGACACTCATATGTGGATGATGATATACTATTGAAATGGATGTTTAATGAAATTTATTTTGACATGTGATTTTGGAGATTATGATTAAACCTAGAAAAGGGAAATTATCTGATGAGGATATAGTTGTCGATATAAATTGTAAACGATTTCGTTGATTGTGTTGGTGCCATTTTTGAGATTGCACCATGTTACCCTAATTTTCCAAATCTGTGTTTTCTCAAAAATGTTTTACCCTTTGAATTGATGGTCTGTAATTCTTCCCCTCCAGTTGAAATGCTTTAAAATTTCTCACAAACTTGTTGTTTTGCCCTAATTTGAAGGAATATTCCAATTTTACCCTTTTCTGTGCCCTTGTTTTTCCAATTTTACGGGCTATGTCATTTTTCCCTTTGCTAGATCATGGAAAAATCAAAATTGATCAAATCATATGTTTTTATATTTGAAAATCCAAATCCTAGATCGAAAATGTTCAAAAAACAAGGTTCTTCTGATTTAAAATCAAAAAATCTGCCATACTTGGTGAAAAAATTGAATTCTAGGGCATCCTTTGAATTTTTTGTATTTTAACGGTCATACGGGCGTCATTTACCCATCAAATTCATCCTCAGAAGGTATTTACAATGCGGCGGCTTCTAATTGGCTGAGGAAAAGTGATGAAGTGTTGTAACTTTTCATTTTTCACCTTTTTGACAAAATGGGGCATTTTTGGGCCTAGGGACCCGTTTTATCCAAATTTGCCTATGTGGTGGCTTCTAATTGGCAAGGGGATGGCGGCTGGTCAGATTCCCTTAAGGTTTTTAGACCTTATTTTGCAAAAAAGTTAAAATCAAAATGTTGTCTGAAACCCTGTAGCCAACCAGAGGAGGACACATGGAAGTATTTTTGGTTGGAGGGGATTCGGGTGGTGGAGAAAATTTATGAAATTTTGTGTTTTTGGCTCAAACTGTTGAAGTAAATTTTTGGCCTGAAAGCCTACAACCAATCTAAGTGAGACACGTGTAACATTTTAAGGGTCAATGTTGAAGTTTGTGAATTTTCAAAAATTTGTAAGGGAGGTTTGAAGGAAGAAAGGGAGACTTGGACCTGGAGCGAATAAGAGAGTGCCATGTGGCATGGATAGTTTCGGAGGCACGGGCCCATTGAGACAAAGTGGAGATTTTTCCCTTAGCTTAAAGGGAGTAAAATGAAGATAAAGCCCGCAGGTCCTCATCAAATGAGAGATGGACGTGTGGCAGAGGGCAAGGCAGGTCAATGGGCCGACAGAGGTAGGAGGGATTTTTTCCCCTTTTGCAAAAAAGACTCAAAATCAAAATTTGAAGCGCTAGCCTGCTAGCGAATCATCAGGAGACATGTGGTGAGGGATAAATCGAAGGTGCGGGCCTGCGGGGAAAAAAGTGAAAAATTTCTAAAAAATCAAAAAGGTCAAAATGCACAGAATTGAAGCACGTTTTCAATGGGACCCACCATGTGCCACGTGTTAGCTCAAAAATTCAAAGGAAGAGGGGTGGGGGAAAAAGTCAAATTTTTCCATTTTTTCAAAAATGTCAAAAAGACAAAAAGTAAGCCCAAATTGATTTCCAATCATTTTTTTCCATGTGTCTAGCCTTATCCAAAAAATTAAAAAGGTAACTCAAGCTTATTTCTAAGTCCGCATCTTCCACGTGGAGGGCTAGGATTAAAAGATGGATAAGATAGACGGTTGTTTTGCATCCATTTGTTTTGACCACCATGGGAGCTCCAGGAAGCTTGGAATCATGATTTTTACATCAAAATTCATCAAATTTATAGTGATTTTGTGTCTTCTTGGCCTTCTAGGATCATTGGCATCACTTTCATGGCTTAATTCTTTAATATGAGCTGATTTTGAAATAAATTTTTGCCCCTACCCAAGAAAACACGTGAAATGTCAAAATCAAAAGTTGCAGAGGTAATTTAAAAAGGTAAAAAGGTTAAAATGATGAGTAAAAGGTGTTTGCATGCCTCAATGATGAAAAACATGCCTCCAAGATGGATAATGATCCAGATATTTGTAAATAATTAATCTTTTTGGGCACACCTGGCAACCTGTGAATGTTTTTCTGTTTGATGTCATTTTCATTAAATCATGAGGATTGTTTTGTAACAAACTTGATCCCATGGCATATTCTTTACTTGGGAAAGAAGCCTCTAATGTGGCATGAAGTATATAATGCATTTTGGGGAAAATTTGAAAAATCACGAGAAAATTCTGAGAGAGAGATCATTTTTTAGAAACCCACCAAAGAACAAGAATAATTTCTTTTGTGTTGGATCTTCATGTATGAGATTTGGTTACTAGTGTATAGCCGTCACATAGCTCTGAGATTGGTCATGAAACTCTCCCCTACTAACGAATCCAACAAGCTTTTGAGTTGATCTATGTTTTTCTGGGCAATATGATGTCTGTTATCATTTTTAAATGCCTGCAAATAGTTTTCATTGTTCTTGTTGCAATCTTGCATTGAAAGTCTTTAGAAATCACACAGAATCACCATTTCTTGTTGATAGTTTATTGAAATTTGTAATCTCATGTTCATATGAGCCTTTATCTGATAAAGAGATAAACAAATTTAAAATCACTTTACCTTTCTTGACTGTAGAGATTTCTTGTAAGCCTTTTGGGGCACCTTAGGTGTGGTTTGATCAAGGATTTTTGTGTTTAATTGAGTTCTTTACTTCAAGATTTTGTGGTGAGTTCTCAAATATTGTGTGAAGAGTGCTGCATGGGCTACCATTTATGCCTCTTCTGGTTGAAATCATGTCTTGATTATTTAAAGCATTTTATCTGATAGTTGTTCAAGTATTGTAGAGGTTGTCAAAGATCTAATATATCCGAGTTTGTCTCATCAATATCCCACCAAAAAAATCATTCAAACAAACTAATCCTACCCATACTACCCCTGCATCTGCATTATGTGTCAACAAAAGGATCTAACCCATCTACAAAAATGCATAAGGAAAATCAGGATCATATAATGTCTTTAGTAACCCTTTCCTTGCATTGAAATATCTCCATAATTTGGGAGTGACAACTTGTGAAAGGTAGATTTGGAGTGTTGATCATATTTTCCCAAGGCCTTTTCATACTATTTACATAAATTTAGGGATATCTTCATCTCCTTCACCATTTGGGGGTTACAATATAGGTTCTCTTACCTTGGTTAAAAGGCACAACCTAAATTAGTGAGTGTCAGATCAAATCCTTTCAAAGTGCTATCCGTATCTCCACAAATCTGAGTGTCAGTTAGATCACATCCCTAGCTATAAAATGACACACATCATTATATATCTGACTTAAAGTTTCAGGCCATATCTCTAATGCTGCTTAGACTGAAAAGGAGAACAAATTTGGGTACCAACACTTTTTGGCACCATTTCCGGGGACTTCTTGGAGTTTCTTGGTGTTTGTGGAGTGTTTGAAGAGTTTGAGCATTTGTGTATTCAAGTATTTCAGCTGCTACATTATTAAAATATCATTCTATGCTTCAGATCTGCTAGTTTTAAACAAGGGTTTCAAGTTTTGTCTGCCCTTTTTCTATTTCCTAGCAGTTCATACACTTTGGGTGCATTGTGATTGATTGATTTAAGAAGAAGAAGGTCTGATTTATAAATCCTTACAAAGGTTTCAGTACTAGAAAACATTTGACAAATTATTTTAGTGCATTCTTGCACAACTAAGGTGAAATTCCTTAGTGGTGACTCCATGTTGATTTGATCTTGAAAATACCAGTTGTCTTACCTTTCTGTCATTTATAATTTGTTGCTCAAATCTGTAAAAATGGAAGGAAGAAGATCTCTCTTCATCAATGAATCTGATAAGAAGTTGTTTACATATTCAATCAACTCAGAGCTAGAGGGGAGAAAGGTGTGGAAGGTTGTGGAGACTTGACTACAAGAAAGGAGATCCCTATTGTTGAGTTTGAAAGTGATCATCCTGTTATTGAGGATTGCAATTCTTCTTCAAGTGGATCTTATTCAGACAATCCTATTGCTGATTTGAATTCCCCATCAGGTGAGGGACCTTCTTGTGCATTTTAAAGGATTGCTCCTAAATCTACTCCTGTATTTTATAAATTTGCTAGAGATCATCAAGAAGGAGAGCCCTTAAGAGAGATTTGTTTTGAAGATTTCATTCCCATTCCCCAAAGACCTCTCACTCCTCATCATTTTTTTTCTCCTCTAAGATCACCTCCACCAAACAATATGGCTCAGCCTAGACGTCCATTTTTTTTAACACCTTTGGTCCTATAAATTTTAGAGGAATGGATGGTTACCCAAATGTTGTCCCATAAGATTTCAGAAATAGGTTTCCAAAATTCTAGGGTAACAATGCTATTACTGGTGATCAGCATCTCAAAATTTTTGATAATATGATGGAAGATTTTGAGATAGAGTTTGAGGATGTGTATATCAAATTGTTTATTCATACACTAGAAGAGGATGCTAGGGATTGGTACAAGGCTCTACCTGAGAATTTTATTGACTCTTGGACTGAAATGAAGAATGCATTTAGGTTTCAATATGGTGACAAGACTGATCCTATATTTCTTTTGTCTGAGTTTGAGAATATCAAGAATAACCCTAATGAATCAGTCCACGACTTCAACACAATGTTTAATAAAACTTTGAGAAGGTTTCCTGTTAGTTTGAGTCCTTGTGATGAATTTTGTTTAATCAAATATGTAGATGCATTTGATAAAAAGGCATCCTATTACCTAAGAGACAAGAACCCTACCAATCTAAGACAAGATTTCACCATGGCACTTCAAATTGAAAATAATATCAAGGCTATTGGGAAACCTCTCAAGAGAGATGGTGTAAAATTGATAAACCCTGAAAAACCTCAAGCTAGCAAAGGTGCTGATTTAGAAGAGGTTGTGAAAAATTTTGCAGGGGCTATCAAAGAAATCTCATACAAGTTGGCAAGATCTAAGAAAGGAATTAGGCAGACTTCACAAGGTCAGCCTAGGCAGCAAGCACAAGATAGATTTGGCAATCACCATAGGAATGAGTAGAGGTTTGATCAAAAAGGTAAAGGGGCTATTGGGTCTACAAGTAAACATCCTCAAGCACGTGAAGGAAGAATGTTACCTGATCCCTTAACTACTAGGGTTTTTGTTGTTGAATAAGTTTCTAATATTGATTGGTGTGATAGGTGTTTTCTACCCCATCCTCCATATGAAGTAGACCAGCAAGAGGGTGGAGTTAATAATGATGATGGTATTGATGATGATATTTGCATGGTGGGTTGTTCTTCAAGCTCACAAGGAGGAGCAACATCTACTAAAGTAATAAGTTCAAAGACTACTGCAACCTTTTGGGATTACATAAAATGGGTACAAGGATTGCTTCCCCCTCATACTCTTGAAGTTAATGTAGTGCAAGCTTTTGAAATTCCTAACAATGACTTTGAATACTTAATAACTTTGATGATTAATAAGTATGATGGTGGTATCCCTTCTGAGGAAGATAGACAATTGTTGATGAATGATGTTGTAGATCAAGGGAAAGATTATAACACTAGAAGAAAAGTTGTTAAAGGAAGTAGGCCTCAAGCCAAACCTAAAACACCCTTGCTCACAAGAATTCCAAAATAATCTCCAAGGAAAGAAACACTTGCTAAAAGCTCTACTGTCCCAAGCAAAAATTACATTCCTCCTCATGCCCAAGCTGCCAAGAATCCCTTACCATCTAATGAATCTTCTTGTCTCCCTTCCAATGTTGTTTTTCCAAAGAGTTTCCCCTATGACATAGCCCAAGTATTGAGCCAAATTAAAGTGAGTGTTCCAATCATTGAGTTACTTAGAATACCTGAGCACAAGAAGAGAGCATTTGAATACTTGGGATTGAAGGAAGAAAAGAGTACCCTAGGCAGAAATGTAAATGTTGTTGAAAATCCTCCTCAGATTATTGTAGACCTTGGAACACCACCAGTAATAGAGGATTTTAAAGAGACACCTAAGGTATATTTGGGGACATATTTTTTTGATTCCCAATTGAATGTTGATCCATTTTTCATAACTTTGATTATAAAGGATAGGATACTTCACAATTATATGTTTGATTCTAGTGCATCATGTAATGTCATGCCTCTAGAAGTCATGAATGAGTTGGATATCAAAGTGACAGTAGCCTATGGAAATTGTACTGCCATGGAATCAAGAGAAGTGCTAGTAGTTGGTTGTGTAAAAGGTTTGGTTGTGCAGCTTGCATCTTATCCCGAGAGGAATTTAAAATTGGATGTTGTGATTGTTGATTGCCCTGCCAAATGGGGTATGCTTTTTTCAAGAGAGTGGGCTGCAAGTGTTGGAGGGAGTGTCCAAATGGATATTTATTTTTCCACCATTCCCATTGAGGTCATCCTGGTCAAGCTCTATGGAGAAAAGAAAATGTTGCATCTAATTGAGGACCTAAACAATGCTACTTATGAAGTATTATTTGCTAATGTTGATGCTGATAATTTTATTGGTTTTGCTGATGGAAAAGAACACAAAATGCATCAGTCAAAGTGCCTTGAATAGGTATGTTCTCCTTGGACCTTGTTGTTTGATGGAGCTTGCTCCAAATTTGGAAATGGTGCTGGTGTAATTCTTATTTCTCCTAGCTTGGAAGAATTTGTTTTTTCCTTCAAGCTTAATTTTGAATGTACTAATAACATTGCTGAGTATGAAGCCTTGTTGTTGGGTCTGAGAATTGCATGGAAGTATGGTTTCAAGGAAATCATTGCAAAGGGAGATTCAGAGCTAGTTGACAAACAAATAAGAAAATTGTATGCTACAAAAAATCAGCGGATGAAGCAGTATAAGCATGCAGTTTGGGATCTAGTTGAGATGTTCAATTCCTTCAATATTATGCACCATGAAATAAGTTTGAATGTTGCTTCTAAAAATTTGGTAGTGTTGGGGTCAATATTTTGAGTTTTCACCATTTCACCTTATTGTGAGTACAATGTTGAAGTGTTGACTAGGCCAGCTATCCCTAACAACATCAAGCATTGGCAAGTGTTTGATGATGATTCTCAAGTGCAAAGGTTCTTGAAAAATCAAGGTGAGTTTGTAGATCATCATATTGATTGGGAACCAATGGTGTTTATGACTGAAGGAAGGGATACTTTTTTTGGAAAAGACATCGTCTAATTGAAAACAAACACCATTCCTAGAGGTCTTGTTGTACTTGAGTCAAATTTTAACAATATTGATTACATCATAAATAGAAACATGTCTACCTCAAGGGATGTGGAAGAGCATGACTTGGGAACAAAGGAAAAACCAAGAAAATTTTGGTTGGGCAGCAGTTTAAGCAACGAAGAAAAACAGTCCTATCTTCAATTGTTGAAACAATATCAAGACTTCCTTGCTTGGTCCTATTCCTAGCTAAAAGCATATACAGAAGAGTTAAAGATGAATATCTAGTGAGTTAATTAATCCACTTCTCCCCATTAAAATGCAAGAGGAGTTAAAGAAGTTGAGAGATGGAGGTATTATTCAACCTACTAGATATTCATCTTGGGTTGTAAACCTTTTTCCAGTCAGAAAGAAGAACGGAGACATCAGAATTTGTGTGGATTTTAGAAATATAAACAAAGCATCCATGAAGGACAACTATCCCTTGCCAAATATGGAAAATATGTTGCAGCTTGTGACAAGGTTTGAGTTTCTTTCTACATTGGATGGTTTCTCCGGATACAATCAAGTGGTTGTTAAAGAATCAGAAAGACTTAAGACAACATTCACTACTCCTTGGGGAACATATGTTTTTGTTAGGATTCCCTTTGGTTTGATGAATTTTGATGCCACTTTTCAAAGAGAAATGGATGTTTCTTTTGTTGGTTACATCAATGAGTTCATTGTAGTTTACCAAGATGATGTGACTGTGTTTTCAAGGCAGAGAGGTGATCATTTGAAACACTTGGAGAAGATGTTGATCAGATGTAGGGAGTATGGAATTTCTCTTAATCCAAAGAAGTGTCACTTTGGGGTGCAAAATGCCAAGCTGCTCAGTCATATTGTTTCAAATTCTGGTGTCATGATTGACCCTAAGAGAATAGAAGCAATCAGCAAGGTGCCAATTCCAAAAACAAAGAAGGGCATCCAATATTTCTTTGGTCAAATTAATTTTATTAGAAGGTTTGTTTCCAACTTTTATGAGTTGACTCTTCCAATCACAATCATGCTAAAGAAGGAACAAGTTATTAGGTGGGAGGAGGCTGCCATTCAAGCTTTTGAAGGAATTAAGGATGCACTTAAACATGCACCTGTTTTGGCAGCCCCAGACTATAAGGGGCCTTTCTAAATCTTTTCCTTTGCCTCTGAGTATACCATTGCTTCTATTTTACTGAAAAAGGATGAGAATGGGGCTGAGAGGCCTATTGCCTTCTTTAGTAAGGCTTTATAAGCAGTTGAGCTAAAGTATACAAACATGGAGAAACAAGCATTTACCTTGGTGAAAGCAACAAAATTTTTCAGGCCTTATATATTGAGTTCAAAAGTTTTTGCTTATGTTCCCCACACCATGGGGAAAGACATCTTATCAGAGATGGATATTTCAAGAAAAAGATGTAGGTGGGTGAACAAGCTGTAAGAGTATGATATAGAAATACAAACCAAAAAGTTGGTACGTGGTTTGGGCCTTGCTAAGCTCATGGCTGAGAGAAACTTGCAGAATGTGGAAGTGAATCAGCTAGAGGAAGAAAGGGCAGATGTTCTTGGGAAATTGGTAAGTTCTAAGTGGTACAAGAATATAATATTTTTCCTCAGACACCTTTGCTGTCTTGATCATTTAAATAAAAATTAGAAAAGAGCCCTCAAGCTAGCTTCTAAAAAATACATCATCACTGACTTTGGGTTGGCTTGGAAGAACCCTGAAGGTGTCCTCTTGAAATTCATAACTGAAGATGAAGCTCCCAAGATATTTGCTAATTTCCATGGGGGAGTTTATGGAGGAGACTTTGCTAGAAGAGTAACATCACATAAGATTTTGAGAGCTGGTTATTGATGGCCTACTCTCTTCAAAGATGCAACCCAACTGGTTATAAAATGTGATAGTTACCAATGTTTCTCTAGAAGACTGAAAGCTTTAGGATCCCTTCCTTTGCAGCCTGTATCAATTGAAGCTCCTTTCAAGCAATGGGGGATGGAATTCATTGGTGATATTTCAGATCCTTCTAGTCCTAGCCATAAGTGGATCCTTGTAGCTACTGATTATTTTACAAAGTGGGTAGAGGCAATCCCCACCAAGAAAGCAACACACCAAATAGTTATGGACTTCTTGTTGAATCAAATCATATGCAGATTTGGAGTCCCAATCAAGATTGTAGCTGATAATGCCATGTGATTTAGAGCCAAACCTTTAATGGAAATGTGCAATGAATATGGAATCAATTTGACTTATTATTCAAACTATAACCCCCAAGGGAATGGATAAATTGAGTCCAGCAATAAGAATTTGTTGAATATCATTAGAAGAACCTTGGAGAAAAAAAATAAGAAATGGGGTGAATAATTGAAGTTTGCAGTTTGGGATGATAGGATAGCTCCTAAAAGAGCTACTGGTAAAAGCCCATTTGAATTGGTGTATGGAACTTAGGATTTTCTACCCTTGCACCTGCAATTATCTTCATTTTAATTTTCCCAATAGTTGGAAGATCAAGAGTTTTGCCCATATGAATCAAGGATCAATTAGATTATTGAGCTTGATGCGGAGAGAAGAGTATCCCATCAAAGGCATATCAGATTTAGGGAAAAATTGAAGAGATTGTTTGAGAAGAAGGTCACTCCTAGAACCTTCAATGTTGGATATATGGTTTTGTTGTGGGATAGTAGGCATGAAGACAAGGGCAAGCATGGAAAAATTGATGCATTATGGATGGGCCCTTATGCCATTGATATCAGAATTAGTGAGAAAGCCTTTTTTCTCAAAGATTTAGATGGGGAATTGTTGGAATTTCCTATTAATGGCAGACATTTGAAGCATTTCTTGGATTAATCCCCAAATTTGAGGTATGCACCAACTTGTACATTGTATAGTGTTTGGTTTTTCACTCTGTTTTTGGTGTTTTGTCGGTTTGTGGTTTGCCTTGCTATGTGGCAGCCTTTTTGTCAGGTTCTCAGCTGGTTTTTGGTGATTTTAGCTCTTGACTCCTTTTCCCAATGGATATTTTGGCACTTGGTCTATGTTTTTTCCTTGTGGAACTCACTGGGAGTGCCCATCCCCAAGCAAGAGCCGATGTTGGTGCCATTTTTGAGCTTGAACCATGTTGCCCTAATTTTCCAAATCTGTGTTTTCTCAAAAATGTTTTACCCTTTGAATTGATGTTCTGTAATTCTTCCCCTCCAGTTGAAATGCTTTAAAAATGCTCAAAAACTTGTTGTTTTGCCCTAATTTGAAGGAATATTCCAAGTTTTCCCTTTTATGTGCCCTAGTTTTTCCAATTTTGCGGGCTGTGTCATTTTTTCCCTTTACCAGATCATGGAAAAATTGAAATTGATCAAATCATATTTGTTTGTATTTATAAATCCAAATCCTAGATCGAAAATGTTTGAAAAACATGGTTCAGTTAATTTAAAATCAAAAAATTTTCCATCCTTTGTGAAAAAATTGAATTCTAGGGCATCCTTTGAATTTTTGCGTTTTGACAGTCATACGGGCGTCATTTACCTGTCAAATTCATCCTCAGAAGGTATTGGCAACATGGTGGCTTCTAATTGGTTGAAGAAAATTGAGGAAGTGTGGTACCTTTTCATTTTTTGCCTTTTTGACAAAATGGGGCATTTTCGGTCCCAGGGACCCTTTTTTTCCAAATTTGCCTACATGGTGGCTTCTAATTGGAAGGGGGATGGTGGGTGGTCAAATTCCCTTAAGTTTTTTAGACCTTATTTTACAAAAATGTTAAAATTAGAATGTTGCCCAAAACCCCGCAGCCAACCAGAGGAGAACGCATGGAAGTATTTTTGGTTGGAGGCGATGCGGGTGGTAGAGAAAACTTATGAAATTTTGTGTTTTTGGCTCAAAGTGTTGAAGTAAATTTTTTGCTCAAAATCCCATGACCAATCCAGGTGAGACACGTGTAACATTTTAAGGGTCAAAGGGGGCTGCGGGTCAACGTTGAACTTTGTGAATTTTCAAAAAATTGTAAGGGAGGTTTAAAGGAAGAAAGAGAGACTTGGACCCACAGTGAATAGGAGAGCGCCACATGGCGGGGATAGTTTCAGAGGCATGGACCCATGGAGAGAAAGTCGAGATTTTTTCCTTGGCTTAAAGGGAGTAAACTGAAGATTAAGCTTGTGGGTCCTTGGTAAATGAGAGATGGATGAGTGATAGAGGGCAAGGCAGGTTGTTGGGCCAACGAAAGCAGGAGGGAATTTTTTCCATTTTGCAAAAAAGACTCAAAATCAAAATTTATAGCGCTAGCCGGCTAGCGAAACATCAGGAGACATGTGGCGAGGGAGAAATCAGAGGTGCAGGCCCATGGGGCAAAAAGTGAAAAAAAATTAAAAATTCAAAAAAGGTCAAAATGCGCAAAATTGAAGTGTGATTTCAATGGGACCCACCATGTGCCATGTGTCAGCTTCAAAATTCAAAGGTAGAGGGGTGGGGGAAAAAGTCAAATTTTTCCATTTTTTCAAAAATCTCAAAAAGACAAAAAGTAAGCCCGAATTGATTTCCAATCATTTTTTGCCACGTGTCCGGCCTTATCCAAAATTATGATTGTGATGGATAAATGTGTTTATTTTATTATTGTTGTATGTATTTTATTAGTAATGTGTTCCTTTATTTTAAATAATTATGATTATGATGGATTAATGTGAGAATCATCTGATTAAAATTTAAATAAATTAAATTGGGATATGGAAAGTAATTATAAGAGTAGTTGGTTGTGTATTAAATTTTTAAGGGATGTGTAAGTTGTGTGAGAGCTTGTGTAAGTCTATTTTTAGAGTAAGAAATACTCCACCTCCATGGAAATTCGAATTTGTCCTTGGGGGCAGTTTTTGGAGGCTTGTGGGACAAGTAAAACTTGTCCCATGCCTCTAAATTTAATTCACCAACCATACTAATGGTTGGAGATGTGATTTTTGACTTGTATAATGAATTTTATTCATCATGTTGCTTGTTTTGGATTGCACTCTCTTACTTATCATTTAATTTTCTGTCCCTTGAGGTGTGGGCTCTTTGGAGTGTGCAAGTAACTTGTCATTTTTCACCCACCTCTTTATTGTGCTTGGGAGAATGGATTATAGTCTTTTGTGTTTGATTTTGAGGATGTTTGATGTGCCATCCTACATGGATCCACATCATCCTCTTCTTTTCCTCTTCTATATAATTCAAAATCTCTTCTTGTTTGGGGGTTGTTGAACGTTTTTGCATCCTTCCTTGGGGGCGCATTTTCTGGTTGGAGCTCTTGTTTTTGGAGGAAGTTTTGGAGAAAGCTTTGCATGCTTGTGAGTTTCTATTTTGGACTGTGTTTTTTGGCATTTGAAGCTTGCTAGTTGAAGACAAAAGCTACCATGGAAAGGTAGGTGTTTATTCCTTCTCTATTGCTATTATTTTCTTGTGGTGTGGTGTGTATGGAAAATGCTTTGATTTATTTGTTGGCTGGTTGGATAGACTACCTTAGGGAAGGTGTAGGACAAGGCTATGGGGAATCCATGTGGGGGGCATAAGGAAATGTCATTGGCATCAGATTTTTGAGGAGGGAGTTTGGGGTTTGGGATCCACCATGGAAAAGAAATAGCTTGCATTTCTTAATTTGGGGGGCATAAGGAAATCTGTGGGGGGGAATATGGAGGGATTTTTGGGGGGGCATAAGGAAATGTGTGTGATGAATTATTTTTCCAGATTGTTGTTGGTGGATGCCTAATTCCCAATTGGGAGGCATAAGTAGCTTCCCCCATAGGCCTTGCTCCTTTGGCTTGCATGATCAAGCCCGAGTTGTGATTTGAATGTTTTCTATTGCAGTTGTAAATATTTGTTTTGTGTTGAGTTATGTTTTATATTGAAATGTGCATGTTTGAAAGAATGTTGTGTTGTGGAATCCAATTGTTGCCATCGGTTGAATTACACCTTTGATTGTATTTTGGTTGGGGCTCGGGGGCCAATGATGAAGGAAGGATTCTCCTTTCATTGGATGTCTTGGTTGGGTGGAGAGCATTTCCTTTACCCCTCTTTTGTTTTGATCAACTTGGAGAAAAAGAAAATAAGCATGTTGCTGTCCTGGAGCAAAAGAAAATACATTTTAGCAGTCCCTTGTGAGAACCCATTCATTTGTAATCCTTTCCCACATGATGTGGATGAAATTGTAATATTTATGTTATGGAGAAATGATGTTTTAATTGATTATGAGGATGTATATTTGAATTAATAAATCCATTTGTATTCTAATTTTTTTTAGTGGAAAGAAATGAAAATTCTATTAATTGCATTCAAGGAATGAAAGAATGTAAAGATGTTTCTCTTTTTGAAGTCAATAAAGAATTTTCAAGTTCATCTCTCTTTTGCTTGGTTGTTATTGAATTGGAACATTAAACTGTGATGAAATGGGAATCTCAAATTGTGAGTTAAAGCTTTGTTTATTTGCAAAGAAAAGAAAACATGTAGGAAGGGAGAATGCTACTTGTTTCTTTTGGGAGAAATATGAAATTGAAACCAGAATTTCTTTGAGTATAGAATAGTTGATTTAATTCATTTAAAGGTATTGTATTGGTTTAGAAATGAAATGCCACCCATGAATGATAAAATTTGTTATACAAAATTAACAGAAATTGATCTCTTGTAAATTTTCAAAACTGACAATCAAACTTAACAAAATGCACATTTTAGACCTACACATTTAAATCAACTTGGAAACCTTAAAATTCCACATGATATATTAGAAATGAAATCAATTGACAAATAATATTTAAGATAATAACCTAAACCATTGAAAAATTGAGCTTAATCTCCTCCTCAATCATTTTCTGTCATTTGTTGGATAGATTCAATTGGAATCAATTAAACAAAAAATTTACCTTCCTAAACTACTTTGAAACCTCCCTAGATCAATTCTCCATGTCTTTTTGACATGTTGAGTGAAGGAGGAGATCCAATTTAATTGAATTGAGAATTTGGAAATCGCCAGTAGGCTTCTTAAAAGCTTACAAATCCTTTTTACAAAATTGACCCTTTAAAACTTATAAAAATGTAACATTTATGTTTCATGTGCAAAGAGGGCATCAAGAGATTTCAACAAAGTCCTTGGTTTCCCAAACCTAAGCTTCTTAGAAAAATTTATGGCACTTTGAAGTTTTTGGGCCTTGGAGGAAAAATTTGGGAAAAAATTTCCCTGGCGGGCCTGCGGCCCAAAAAATTCCCATTTAAAAATCCTTTAGAAAATTTTTAAAAATTTTGGCTTGGGAAAATTTTCACCTTTTCCTCTGTCATCCCACAACCAGTCAGAGGCTGCCATGTGTCCTCACAAGGAAATAGTAGAGGCGGGGAAATTTCTTTGCCCTTAGAGTTTTTTGAAAATTTTGGCAAAAAATCCATTCTAGCCCCACCGACCCAAGGCCAATTACAGGCTGCCATGTGGCAGCTTTCGGTGCTAGTAGAGGGGGTGGACCACTTGATTTTATTTTGTTTTTACTTTGGGAAATTTTCAAAAAAATTCCATGCAGCCCTGTAACCCACCCTTGCCATGGGGTTTTCCCCTCTGCAAGTGCACGGACCCGCGTGTCGTTTTGTTTCTCTTTGCCCCTTTTGGAAAAATTCTCCACATCTCCCCACCATTCTGCACCCCTCCTTCTCTCTTCTCCTCATGGCCAACCGTGGAGTGCCAAGTGTCCCCAAGTAGACCCGTGGGCATGAGAGCGTTGTTTGGTTTTTCCTCTTCCATGGGTGAAGTGCCCCAAATCCTTCCACCACTCTGCCCTTCCCTTTCCCCCGGCATTGTCTTTGAGGACACCACATGTCCCTGGAGGACAAGCGAAGGCATGGGCGCAATTGGTAAATTTACTTAAAACACCCCGTGACCCGCCAACCCGCCAAAAGGGTTTTTCACCCCTTCTTGGCACGTGTCCCCCTTGGGGAAAGTTTGACCTCTAAAGTCCGCTTGCTCATATCTTGAGTTTCGGGAGGAGTTAGGAGGAATTATTTATATCACTGGAAATGTGAGAAAATTTCCTATCCAATGGAAATGATTTAGGGAAATTTTTGATGCATTAAGTGTGAGAAAAATCAAGTTGAAACTCTAAGCCTGTTAGAGAGTGGGTATGGGGGTAAATTTCTCCCTGAACCTAACTGAAACTTCTAACCCTAACATTTGGACCTTGTGACCTTTGATAATGGTTAATAAAAGTGAATTTTGTTCTTATGGATTTGAGTTGTTTCAGAATCTGTTAGTGGTAGCTATTGCCTAGTAACGTAGTTATAGACACTTCTAATCAAGTTATGGGAGTGGGTAAGTGAGACCTTACTCTGTTGATTTTAAATATGTATTCCTTTCCTCACTATAATTAAACCCTTCTCTTGTCTTTGATCTGGTGGAAATTAAATCCCTTGGGTATTTAATTGTTTTGGGTCCCTTAACCCTAATTTTTTTAATCAGGAAATATTTAACTAAAATGTCAATGTGATCAGTAATTAAATTAATCCCTAGGGAGATTTGAGCTAGGAGTGGACTTATTACTCTTGTTGCTTTTTCAATGTGTAATTAGTAAATATTATAATGGGAAAAGTTATCTGTTGAATTTAACTGCCCTTGAGACTTTGGTTACTACCCCTAACTCCTAATCAAAAAAAAAATCCATAATTTTCTAACTAAACCTAGTTTGTTCATTGGTCTCAAGTGGGTTGTTTTAACCGGGAATCATTCATGTTCCCTCTAACTTACAAGATATTGTGGTATTTTTACACACAGGTGTGGTTCCAGAATGAATGAAGGCTTTAGAGAAGGAACAACTAGCCATTCACACCGCACTTTACATGTTGACCAGTGGAGATTTTTACAAACTAGGTTGAGATGAATTTTTACAGTGGTGTGTACTTGAACATGAGCAGGAATTAATTGAGGAGGCTCATGACAGTATTATAGGTGGAAACTATGCAGGGGATGCCACCATGTGAAATATTCTATTGGCTGGTCTTTTTTGGGAAACATTATACAAAGATTATAAACAATATTTTAAGGTGTGTGACCATTGTCAGTGCCTTGGAAATCCTAAGCATAGAGATGAAATTCCTTTCATGCCTATTACTAGTGAATAACATTTTGAGAAGTGGGAAATTGACTTTGTGGTTCCTATTTCCCCACCTGTGGGTAGGACTGCATCATGCTATATAATAACTTGTACAAATTATTTTACAAAGTGGGAAGAAGTGATGCCTATAAAGGATTTCAAAGTAGCTATGACAACAAGGTTTATGAGGGAAAATATTATAGCATATATGAATTCCCTTTAAGTTTAAGAAGTGATAGGGGTACTCATTTTATTAATGACACCATCAAGATAATATTAGATGAATTTATGGTGGCACACCATAAAACAATACCCTATCATCCTACAGAAAAAGGAACTGTTGAGGCCTTCAAAAAGATATTGAGCCATACCTTGACAAAAATTTGTGATGTTGGAAGGAAAGAATGGGATGATAAATTATCTTTTACACTTTGGGAATATAGGAAAACCTACAAAAGGTTGAATAAAGAAACACCCTTTTAGTTGGTGATTGGCACAGAGGTTGTTCTACCACTAGAATTCATGTTACCATCTCTACATATTGCACGCAGGAGGTTTAGTTGATGAGTAAGCACTTGAAGAACTTATTAAAAAACTCATGTAGCTAGATGAAATGTGAGCCATTGAAATATGTAGTCAAAAGTAAGAAAAGTCTACACAAAAGGCATGGCATAATAGGGCACATCAAGGATAAGAAGCTTGAGGTTGGGAAAATGGTACTTATGTATGATTCAAATTTTTTGCACCACCCTGGAAAGCTTAAGGTGCATTTGTTGGGACCCTATGTAATAACTTATATACTTGATTTAGGAACTGTCCAGTTAGAGGCACTGGATGGAACACAGTTGCCTAGTTACTTCAATGGGAGTATGCTGAAGCCCTACTATAAATAAGTCTTCTTGGTGTTTGTAATAATGTAGTATTGCCACTTAGATTATATTTCCTTAATGAATTTCTTGTGTATGTGTTTGCTTCATCATTGATAAACTTTTTCAATTTAGCTTAGTGTTTTGTGTAATAAGCATGCTTGTGCACTAGAAGCTGATTACTACCTAAGTTTTTCATGCACAGAGGACTGCACATACCCTTAGTGTGGGGTGGAAGATATACAGGATTCATTTCCAAATTTGAATATTATCTAAAGGTGGGTATGCATAAAGAATTTTTTATTTTGTGCAAGTGCTTAAAGGAAAGGTGTGGATAGAGAAAGATTGCTTATGATTAATGACCACATATGGATGCACAACGTAACACGAGGTATAATATTTTAGTGAAAACTACTTAGTGAAAGGTGCAATGGTGAAGTAATTTGGTGTGTGAGGGCATCAAAAATGATGTCTATGGCTGAGCATTAGAGGGTGCACTAGAAGGTTATGTCTATGGCACGTGAACAAAGAGAACAAAAAATGAAGAAACAACAAATCAATGCTAAGTACGGTGGTAGGGAGAGAGTAATAATTACATTTTTTTAAACTATATAAAGACATTTTGCAAAATTATTTCTACCTTTTCATAAAATATCATTCAACTGAGTTGAAGTCACATGAGCTAGTAAGAGAGCTATGAACCAATTGAGTTTGTCAGATTTATGCACCAGGGTAATTTTGTTATAATGTGTTGTATATTTTGTATACTGTATACCCGAGAGTATTTTACACCTCTTCCATGAGCATTAGCAGGGGTCCTATTTTTCTGGGAGTATATATATGCTATTTTTATCTATACATATATATGGGTGGTGTCATAATCCATGAAGTATGGGGAACCGTTATGGGTGTTTATTAGCCCATGGTTTTGGTACCCATTGTATTGTAAAACTACTTTGATGGTTTCTTATTTTTTTGCTTATAAGTAGCTAGAGATACAGTAGGGTAAATTAGAACTTGCAAGTACATTATTGTATTCTAAATGGTTAAGTTAATGTAATAAGAGAGAGAAGTTATTGTGTGAGGTTTTTTCCCGAAAGGGTTTCCCAGGTTAAATCTTGTGTTTTATCATTTGTTTTCTTTGATTATCTTGAATATTCTATTTAGCATAGCTTCTTATTTATTAGTTTATCAGATAAATTCTCTTCAAATTTCCACTCAATTTGGAGAAGTGTTTGAGTAGAGAAGAGGTGTGTGAGGAAGAAAATTGACAGCTATGGTTCAGATTTTGAGCTAAGGAATGCATTTTCAAGCTAGGGCATGTGGGATTGGACTTGTAGAGCTTGAAGAAGTTAAAATATCACACCTTTATAGTTATTATGGCATCGAGGATAGCCCTTGGAATAGATGTAAGGTGGTGAAAGTGTAGAAGAGGGATGAAAGCCTCACACTTTTATTAATAATCAATCAAATCAAATACAATGGTGTAGGTTACAATACTTATAGATATTGGACAGTCAATATATAGACAAACAATATGTTGCAAAAGTACAACATAATTACATAAGCTTCCAAAATACATTTAGGAAGTAGGTACAAACAAATATGTTGTCACAACAATAATGCAGTAACAAACCTTCACGAATGCATTAAAAGAATATAATGGTTATATAATCATAACCATAAAAAAAATTAAACTACTTAGTTACAATGCATAATTAATATTTTTACCTTAAAATTCCCCCCTTAATTTTACATTGCATCAAGGAATGAGGAGAGGAACTCTCTTAACAACTTGAACTTGTCACATGCAAGTGAATTTGTGAAGATATTTGCTCGTTGTTCATCTATTGGGAAAAACAAAATCTATATATTGTGTTTCAAGATATGCCCGTGTATGAAATATACATGTACCTCAATGTGCTTTGTTCTTTCATGAAAAACTAGATTACGAACAAGTTTGAGAAAACCTTCATTGTCTACATACAAGGTGGTCAATTTTTCCTGTGGTATTCTAATTCCTTCAAGTATGTGGCATAGCCATATCACTTTTCAGACAAATTCACTTACAACACAATACTCAACTTCTGTAGAAGAGTAAGAAATAAAGTTTTGTTTCTTTCTTCTTAATGATATCAGTCCAGATCCCAAAATAATATAAATCCTTAAGTGTATTTTCTGTCATAAATATTACCTACATGATCTGAATTTGAATATCCAGTCAAGAAGAATTGATCATTATTTTTGTATTCTAGACCAAGATCTAATGTTCCCTTGAGATATCTCAAGATTTTCCTTGTTTCCTTCCAATGATAAACACTGGGTTCTTGCATGAAACTAGATAGATAGCTCATTGCAAATCTTATTTCTTGTCTAGTGTAGGCCAAGTAAATGAGACTCCCAATCGACTACCGATAGAGAGTTGCATTTACCAAATGAGATGGATCTGACCAAGATAACATTGATATGTTGCCTATAGGTGTAGCAATAGGTGTGCAATCCATCATCCTAAATTTCTCGATCATTGACTTGGTATACTTCAACTAAGAAAAAAACATGTGATTCTCTTTCTTCCATACTTTCAATCAAAGATAGTAGTGCATTAGCCCGAGATTTTTTTATGTAGAATGATCATTTAAGATCTCTCTTTGTTTCATCGGTCATCTTCACTAAACTTTTGGTGATGACTAGATCATTGGCATAAAAAAAAAACACACAATCTCTCCCCCTTTATTTTTGAGGTAGATATTGGGATTGTATAGATTTCTGAAAAAATCCATGTTATACGAGATGCTCATTAATTTTGATGTACCAAGCCTGAAGTTCCTATTTAAGGCCATAGAGATATTTCTTGAGTATACATACATTTTGTTCTTCTCCAGGTACAAAATATCCTTCAAGTTGAGTCATGTAGACTTCTTCTTGAAGATATCCTTTCAGAAATGCACTTTTTACGTCCATCTGATGGACTTTCTAACCAAACTATGCAGCTAGAACAAAGATCATCCTGATCATTTTGATCTTAGTTGTAGGATAAAATTCATCCTCATAGTTTATGCCTTCTTTTGGTGTATACCTCTTTGCTACCAGTATTGCTTTATACTTGTATATGGTCCCATCTAATTTTTACTTTATTTTGAATATCCATATGCAAACTAATGGGTTTCTTCCCTGGTGGAAGATTGACAAGTTTCCAAGTGTTATTTTTCATCACTGATTGATACTTAGCATCCATGGAATATTTATAAGATTTTGACTGTAGGTATTCCTGTACTGTAGATGTATCATAGATTCAATAACTCAACTCATCAAAGAAAATTTTACTTCTTCTCATGATTTACTACGAGTCTGTGGTCCAGTGGTGGATGTATCCGGTGGAGCATCCAATTTTGTATCTCATATCATGTTAGTATACCACTTGGTAATATGTTAAACTAATCCCATGGGTCACGGTTCTATCTAATCATTGCCATCATCCCCATCATAATTTTCATCATCTGTGGGAACCTCAACTTCAATTTTTACAAATAGTAAAAAATATACATCAGGTGAGTCTAGAGGAGAAGTATCTACTTCCTTCTTCTCACAAAAATCAACATCTCTACTGGTATAGAATTTCCTAGTCTTAGGATCCATCAATCTGTACCCAAGAGTTTCTTCATTGTAGCCAATGAAGATGAGTTTTTGTGACTTTGCATCCAACTTCTTTCTATTCTACTTGGGTAAGTGCATACTTTCTTTGCACCCAAATACTCTAAGGCGTGTAACATATGGATTCCATTTTTACCATGATTATTATGGAATTATTCCATGAAAAGAAACTATGGGAAATCTATTCAATAAATAAACTACTATTTTTTTTGCTTCTACCCAAAATGTCCTCGCTAGTCTAGAGTCATTGATGATGTAATGCACCATTTCCATGATATTCATATTTCTTCTCTCAACAACAACATTTTGTTGTGGTGTTTGTGGAGGGATTTGTCAACGAATCCCATGAGATTTTAGGTAGGATTTGAACTCGTTACTAGTAAATTCCCCCCTCGATCTGAGTAGAAAGATCTGATGTGTCGAATAGTCTCGTTCTCAACAGCCACTTTGAACTTCTTAAAAGTTTCAAAATCTTCAATTTTCTTATGAAGACAATATATAGACATTTTTCTTGATTAGTTATCAACACTAAACATCAAGTATTGGAATCCTGAATGACTTGGTTTCATCGAACCTAAAAGATTAGTATGAACCAGATCAAGCTTACCATGATCTCAATAAGTACTCTTCTGGAATGAAGCATTGTGTTGTTTTCCTACTAGGAAATTGGGACACTTATATATATCCTTCTAGAGAGATGATAATCATTTTACCATGTCGTACCGGTGAAGTTTTTCAAGATATTTGAAACTGATGTGACCAAGTCTCCAATGCCAAAATTGCACAAAGGTAGAATTATTAGCCACAAGTTCCTGATCATCTTTGTGGAAAAAATCAAGCTAAAACATGCATCCCACATTAGAAGCTTTCACAAAAAAATTTGCACCTCATGATTTGTCTCGAATTAAACACATTTTCTTGTCTAAATGACTATCAAAGTTGATTTTCAAATTATGATCAAGGAGTTAATTGACTGACAACATATTCTTTGTCAACCTAGGGACATGTAGTACATCTGATAATCTATAATTACGTGAACCAAGAGGAAGAGAAAGGTTCCCAATCCCCTGTACTATGTATGAATAATCATCACCTAATGAAGCATGGTTTTTTGAATCCATGCCCCTCATTGAAGTAAACCAGTCTCTGTGGTGGATCATGTGTTGAGTGGCTCCCGAATCATCATACCACATCACTAGATGACATGGAGGGCTCACTTGATTAAGTAGTGTACAAGAAGTGTTCATTATCTGAATGTTATTTTTGCTCAACTATATTTTGTTGCTAGTGGGTTTTTCTTCACCAGTTCCCCTTCTTCTAACCTTGATTATAGTTTGAATGTACCTTGTGAGATTTCTTGTGTTGAGGTCTAAAATTAATTAATGAACCTTTCTTATAGGTATTGGACCAATAATATTTTAACTCATGTCCTCTTTTACAGATAGGACATTTCTTCTTTTGTTGCTTGTCCCCTTGCTGATACTGATTTTAGGACTTTTGAGAGGATTTAGGTTTTCCTTTTCCTTTTCCTTTTCCTTTCCACTCCTAATGAGAAGAAAGTGCATGCTCCTATTCATCATCTTTACTGTACATTTCTTCCTCTTGTTGCAATAGATTCACTAACTTGTCAAAACTGACTGTCTGATCTCAAAAGTTGAGTGTTATCACAAAAATGTGGTATGAAGGAGGGAGTGCTCTCAAATAAATGGGAACAAGAGCTGTATTAGTAACCTCCTCTCCTAGGGCTAGAAGTGAAGCCTATAATTCTAAAACTCTTCTTAAGAAAGCTTATATTTTCTCATTTTGTTTGAGCTTCAATGTGTGTAACTAACTTTGTAAATTCAGTATAAAATTCTTGCTCTTGGCCTTGTATACTGTGCTCAAATTATCCCATGATTATTTGGCTGATTTGGAATCATGAATGTGGGGTTGCACATCGTAGGAAACTACAAACAAGATTATTATTTTGGCCTTCTGATTAGATCGATCAAACTATTGTTGTTGAGTTGTATCAGTTGCTGATCTAGTTATAGAACCATCACAACATTCCAAATCTCTTCAAACTCAAGTTGTGTTTTGATCTTTGTCTTCTATGAAACATAGTTATCTCCTTTGAGGAGTTGTGAATCTGGAAGAAATAATTTAGGGGCATAAGTGCCCATTTTACAGAATTAACTTACAAAGGGTAAGGCTTTTATCACTCCAGGTATATAGTCTCCCAATATATATACCTTTAGTCTGATATACCGAACCTTTCTATATATGTGCCCTTCCGATATACTCATCGTTACATGGAAGAAGATCGCCCTTTCTATATACTTGGTAGTACATGAAAGAGGCATTAACTTATGTGAAAGAATCTGATACATAGTACTAAGACAATACTAAAAGGGGTCTATGTGATTATTGACACCTGCTAAAAGACATATCCTCATGCATGCGTAAATTTGCTATATACTCAGATAATTTTAGTGTCTAGATTTAAGTCATGTAATCATTCATAGAAGGATGTGAATTCTCAAATTATGTGCACTTGTGTCATTATTACTCCTTGTCAATTTAAAGGATCGATGTGTAGATGACATTTTTGTAACTATATTAGGTGTTAAGTGCAGTAGTAGTCGTAGCGACTTTACCCGTAAATGCTTCCTAGAGGCATTGTTTATACCGAACACTGTGAATGAGATCCAAATATATCGTGAAGTATAAAAAACAAATTTTTATTTTATTTTTGAGTACAAATATCTTCCAGTTTTAATATAGGTACAATAGTTTGCGGTTGAATATGGAAACCTACAAATTAGTACAATACACTAAAATATATAATTACATCCAAAATTCTGAAAAAATTGAATGAAAGGAATTATCCTTTGTTTTATGGGGCCCTAGTGGCCTCCGGAGCGCAATACAACTCTATGAGAAAAAAAAAAGCAAAAAATAGCTCAAAATGTAGTTTTTAAGTTACCTCCTTTAGAAAATGTTGCTCATAATAAAAAAATATGCGAAGTGGGAGAATTTTTTCCCTTATTTTAAGGTTTTCTCCGCTATTTTTAATAGGCAGTTTAATAATCACTAACGGATTTAGTGAAGGTTTATCCGATATATGTGTCGTCAAAGTTGGGCATATCTGCCAATTTTCAAATAATGTAAAATAGTGTATTTAGGGTGGGGGTTGACCCACTAACCTAGACTCCCCAAAGCTTTGCTTCTAACCACAACAATGCTCAATGTGCTTATGATATGAATTAAATAAATTTATATTTGAATTAAAAACAATGTGACTAACCTTTTGTAAACAGCGACATGGCCAAATTGTGGAGTGAGCACATAGAAACATGTATGGCGGTTTAAGTCATAGAAAAACCAGATCTGTTTTGTTTATTCTCCTTTTTTGCCTCTATCTTGTATTGTTTTATATTGTCACTTTATTGTGGTTGATCTTCCACCATTCATTTTGGCTTATGTGTAGGTTATAGGGGGTGTGTGATGTTTTGAATTTGTTTGGAGGATGGCTTGAGCCAACAATGTAACTCGTTGTTGCTTCCAACTCATAGATCAATGGTAGGGTACATGGATGGGCTCACTCGACATAGTTTGATGGAGTAGGATTCATGTTTTCTAGGCACAATTTGACACAATTCACTTGATTCACAATGTAATTACTCATCAATCCAATAATGAATACACCACAGAAAACTTGATCGGTGATTTTGGTATGCACAAAACTTTACTTGACCTAATGATTTGTGGGCTTGATTTGATCAACTTATTTAATAATGAAAGAGGGCACGATATGAACTAGTTTAAAACCAATTTAGTCTAGCTCAAATGAAACTTTGTGGATTTTCTTTGCATGTTGTAATGTCCCCAACTCGGTTAGGGTGCAGTGCACATAGCTCACATGTTGGCTCAGCTCGAGGAGGGAGGATGGTACTCGGCCTAGTTTTAATGGGATCAACCACCTCAGTTTGAGCTTAGTGGGGGCTCATTAAATAGATCCCCTCTAAATGCAAAGCTCATTCAAAACCATAGTCAACCAATATAACTTTACAGAGCTAATCTATTGCAAATTGTTTTTTCAATTTTTGAATTTTGATTGGCTTCCAGGAAGTAAATTTTCCTGGTGTAAGGGCACCAAGGTAAAACAAATTTTCTTTACTTTTACCTAGAGAATGAAATGAGGTTATGGGGATGTAGGTCATTATAAGAAGATGCTAGAGGAAACACAGGCTGTCTTGAGTACAGATTCTTCTCCAAGACTTTTCAATCCTTCTACAACCTCTCTCCAACCTTCCTTGCTTCACAGGTCCAGATCAACTAGCTCTGGTATGAAATGAAAGTGTAGAAGAGGGATAGAATCCTCAAACTTTTATTAATAATCATTCAAATCAAATACAATGGTGCAGGTTACAATACTTATAGATATTGGAAAACCAATGTACAGACAAACATTATGTTACATAGGTATAACATAATTACATAATCTTCCAAAATACATTCAGGAAGCAGGTAAAAAAACATATACTGTTGCAACAATAATGAAACAATAAAACTTCACAAATGCATTAAAACAATATAATGGTTATATAAACATAACCATACAAAATAATAATTTAAACTACCTAATTATAATGCATGATTAAAATGTTTACCCTAACAGGGGAAATAAGCTTAAGGAAGTCAAGGTTGAAGAGGAGGATGCCCCTTAAAGCAATTTTTTAGAGATGCAGTACCCTGCAGGGGTTTACATGGGTCACGATTAGGACTCACACATTCACTGGAGTAAAGTAAGTGATTGCAACCATCAGACAATAAATAACAAGGATGAACTGGATAAATTATTGGTGAACAAAACAAACAAGCAAACAATGGATAATATGGTCATTTATGATGAAATAGACAAGAAGATTTTGGAAAATGTATGATTTTAACAATTGTATGAACTCCCTTATTTTGGAAAACCAAAAACATTATACCAGTGGTTGATGAGAAGAGTCCATGAGGACATATTTTACTTAACTAGCCAATGGATGAGGATCACTGTGCCCCTGATTGGGACCTTGACAGGATTGAGGAGTTTAGGCACTGAAGTAAGTAGTGACTTGTCAAAAAAATAAGGTAAAATTGTGAAAAGGAAGGTGATGAGTTACTGTTGTATATATCTTCCCCCCGGGTAGATATAGACAAGCGGAAGAATATGGAAACCAAAGAAATTCAAACCTCAGCCCATGGCGCACGACAATCAGTGTCGACAGCAAAATGGATGCGCCCATGGCGCACAAAAGGGGCGCAAAACAATGAGTCTCAACATGAGAATGTATGCGCCAAGGTGCAGGAAAGTGGCGCACAGAAAGGAATGTTGACACAGGAAAAAGTTGCGCCTTGGCGCACATAAGAGGATGTCGACACAAATGTAAATGCGCCCTTGGCGCACAGAAGAAGATGTCAACATAGAAATAGATGCACCCTTGGCGCACAGAAAGGAATGTTGACACAGGAAAATTTGCGCCCTTGGCGCAGGTAAAGTGGCGCACGTAAACATGTGTCGACATAAACATATTTGCGCCTTTGGCGCACAGAAAAGAGTGTTGACATGCAAATGAATGCGCCTTTGGCGCACAAAAATGGTTGTTGACACAAACATATTTGCACCTTTGGCACCCGAAAAGGATTGTCAACATGCATATGGATGCACCAAGGCGCACCTTCAGGAGGCGCAACATTCTGAACGCTGACAGGAAGCAGACCCTGACCCAGATATTCAGATGGCCATAACTTTTGACTGGGAGCTCCGATTCACACAAGGTTGGACTTTTCGGAAAGCCTACGGCATCCTCTACCTAACTACGACTAGATATCTTTAATTGGGTGGGAACAAGTTCTTAAAAATGCAAAATACAGTTTGCCACTTTTGGGGTTTTATATGGTCCTCACCTACCACCATAATGAGATGAATTAAATACAACCTGAGGTGGTTGGGGTAGATTTGGACTTTCTCTCTCTTCTCTCTCTCATTCTTCCTATAAATTGTAAGGAGGGGTTTCTTTCAAAAGGTTGGACATTCTTGTTTTTCCCCTCCCTTCTTCTCTTTGGCAGGTGAATCTGTGGAGTTAAAACCTCCCATTTAAAACTGTAATGCAGCTTTGCCTCTTGGCATTTTGCAGTGTGTTGTATCAATCTTTGGAGCAAATTAATGCATGGATGTGGATGATTATCAACCCTCTCAGTGTTTATTTGCATCTTCTTGATCTTTCACTGCAAATCTGGTTATCTGTGCATGATCTTGCATTACATTTTTATGGTCTGTGTTTATTGGCAAGACAGGTGTTCTTCATTCCTCGGTGCATCGCCTCTGTTAGTTTAGGTTTTATTTTATGCATTTTCTTACCCCTATCTCCTTGGAAAATTAGATTAGGTTTTGAGTAGACCCTATGCATTTTTACGTGTGCATCTGAACAGAGGAATAGGAACCGGCCTTCATCCGGAGAGCTTTTCCGATTTCGCAAGGTCCCACACTTGGGAAAAGCTCCATGTTGTGCAATCACACTGAGATTCTCAACCCATCGAGTTGCAGAGTCCCAGGGGTGCTGTGATTCGACATCAACAGTTTTGGCACACCCGGTGGGACCAAGAGGTCATTCCATAGATTTGAAGGAGTTTTCATGAAATTCGGACCAAAAAATTACAGGTTTTACAATTCTAGATTTTTCACCTTCCAGGCTGAACTTTGAAATTGATTTTCAAGGAATTAACTTGCTCGAAACAAGTCAAAATTTCATCAGTTGATAGATCGGGGGGTAATCTTCAAAAGGGTATTCCTAGAATTTTGAGATTTTGACTTTCAAAATTTCATGGTTTTTTGAATTTCGGATTTCAGGTTTTCAAAAATCTGGCGTTTTTTGGGTTTTCGGGACTGTCATTCCAAATCAAATTCCAAACCCTAAAATCTCAAATGTGCAGGTCTTTTAAAAAAAAATGTGTTTAAATATTGTCAGGTTTTGGTGTGTAACTTGGCAAAATCTAGTCTTTTGAGGCTTGTTCTCTAACACATCTGGCGACTCCGAAGGGATAGAATTCAGTGGTGTAGCAGCACAAGTTGCCTAGGCACATGAGAAGAATTCGAACCAGGTCCAATAATCAAGAAGAAGGGCTATTTTTCCACTTGCAACTATCACCAGGCAGAGGAAGGAGAGGAAGAAGACCACAAAGATCACCATCTCCGCCTAACAGGACTTTGTCTACACCTCCACCTGGTAGGCCTTTTCTCGCATCAACCAGGGTTCTTAGGCCAATCATAATGGCGCATCTACCACCGAATCCCTTTGTCAATTTCACGGGTAGTAGTCCACTTTCCCTAAATCCTCAGAATCAAATTCCAGTTGCAGCGCTAAAGAATATCCCCTACTTCACAGGAGAAAATCATACTACTCCTATTGATCACATCCAGGATATTGCTAATGCATGTGCAATCCACGAAATAAATGAAATGGATGTTGCAGTCAAGCTGTTGGCTTCATCTTTCAAAGGCAAAGCCTTACAATGGTTTAGGAGCCTTACAGCAGGCTCTATTACGAATTGGAACCAACTTTGTTCTGCTCTTTGCAGCTAATTCGGGGAGAGGGCGGACAATTTATCTTTATTGGAACAGCTGACAACAATCAAAAGGGCTCCTAACGAACAAATGGTAGATTTCAACTTTAGATTCCAACGGACATGGGACAGGATCCCAATAGCTGTTAGACCAACTGCCGAAGGAGCATTCCTTCATTTCTTAAAGGCTATAAATTCAGACATAGCCATGATGATCCAATCAATGGGAGGGACAACGCTGCCAGGGTCCTATGACACAGCGATCAGAGCAGAGAACTGTTTGATCCAAGCTGGAAAGCTTGCACCAAGGCCACCAATGCCTCTCTATCCAGACATGGGAAATCCTACAACCAGTCAAGCACCAGAGTTGAATCCCATTCCAACTCCTAGAAATCAAAGCAATAATGAGGCGTCGACTTCTTCGAATACTTCAAAGGAATTGTAGGAGGTCATGAAACAATTGCAGAACCTTGGAAATGAGCTTGTGACTATCAAAAGATAGCAAGCTCAAAGTGCTAGACCGTATCAACCTCAAGCACAGTACCAAGCTAGGCCCCCATACCAACAAAATAGACCACCACCTCAGGCTGTAAATCAAAACCAGAACCAAGGACAGCCTCAAGCTGCCAGGACATTTCGACCATATGATCCAAATGCAACGACGTCCTCAAGGGCCTTGGTTCCAACACAAAATAACATGGCACAGGAGTACGACTGGTGTTACCCTTGCAATCTACCTCACAATCAGTCAGCATGTTTCAATGGTGCACTGAATCAGGCCTTGATGGTGCAAACCATTGGTGTTGCTCAAGAACCAAGCCAGGAGGAGAATCAACAGCAACAAACACAACAAGAAGGACCTCCAACAGAAACCACATTGGCAAATTGGCAAACGGAAGACTTCTGTGGAGTTAACCAACAGCCTTTTCAAGGCGTGGCTGCCAACACACGGTCAAAGAAGAGAAATATAGGAGAGGGACAACCATATAATCCAGTTGTTTCTCAACCCACTCTTACACAACAAGGGGTCAGTAGACCAAACGCATCTCCAAATGTGTAGAATCAACCTAAGGTACCTGTTGTAGCAACACATGCACCTATTCAAGCTCCAGAAAAGGTTGCGCCAAGTAAGGGACAGCAAAAGGACAATTCATTCCCCTTCAACATCATCGATCAAATGAAGAAGACACATGTGAACATTTCCATGTGGGAATCACTGGCGATCCCAGGGCAACGAGATTTATTGCAAGCTGCAATGGCTAATTGGTCTGCCACAAATGTATCAAACCAGGGACATGAGAAAGTTCTCACTAATGCAGTGCAACATGATGGGGGCCAGACAAGGAAAAATTTGAAGCCTCGACCATTCTATGTTTCGTTGATTGTTGGAAACCACTTGGTACACAACTGCATGATTGATTCTGGGGCAAGTAGTTCAGTGATGCCGAAGCAAATAGCGGATCAGCTGGGTTTGAAATATGAGCCAGTGCTGAAAGGAGTGGTACAGCTAGATGGAACGGCAGTAGGAACAGTTGGGGTCATCAAAGGGTTAAGCCTAACACTACATTCCTGTCCTAATGTTACAGTTCTACAAGATGTGTCTGTGATTGACCTTCCGCCACTCTTTGCGTTGTGTCTATCAAGAGACTTCACTGCAAAAATCGGTGGATATTTATCTGCAGATTGGTCACACATGATTTTTAGGACAAGGTATGGAGCCAAAGCAACAATCAGGTCAGAACCAATTGCCCATTTCCATATTGAGCCTCATGTACCAAATCCTATCAATGCAAATTACTCGGTTTTTGATCAGGAGGAGTGTTCAAGTGATCTAGAAACAGGTACTAAGGTCGAGGGAATTCCTGATTTAACTTTAGATGAATGGGCAAACAAGAGTCATGAATTTGACCCATACAAGGAAATTGAAGAATCTGAATTGGGCGTGTATTGTATACATGAAGAAAATTCACCCATTCCTGACATCATTCAGCCTGAACAAAAGGATGAAAACAAAGTTTGGAAATTATTTTTCGATGGTTCGAGAAGCAGACAAGGTGCTGGAGGTGGTGCAATGTTGATTTCACCACAAGACATCAAATATTTTTCAGCTTTTCGTTTCCAGTTTTCCTGTTCAAACAACACGGCTGAATACGAAGCATTGATTCATGGAATTCATTGGGCCAAGAAAAGGGGCATAAAGAACTTGCAGGTGTTTGGAGATAGCGAGCTAATCGTCAACCAAGTTAGGGGACAACATGCTACAAAGAACGACTTGCTAAGGAGCTACAAGAATAGGGTATGGGACCTCATTGAGGATTTCAAAGCTTTCAACATTGTATCCATACCCAGGAAGAAAAATGAAGCCGCAGATAGACTCGCAGCAGTTGGAGCGACATTTGATGTGGTTGACAACATCAGGAGAGAAAAAACGCAGCCACACATCCATGTGGTTGTGAGGTCAGCAGTTCCAGATAACAACACAAGCTGGCAGGTGTTTGAGAACGATCAACAGATCGTCAATTTCTTACAAGAAGAGGCTGAATTTTCAGCTAGGAATCAGGACAGATTAGGGCAGCAGTATGGGGATCAAGTAGTACAGCTGCGGACAAACAAGCTTCCTAAGGGTTTGGTAACATTGGAGTCTATCTTCAACCCTAACGACCAGTTTCGTAAGGAAAAGGCAAACATACAGGTCAAGAGAGAAGATTCAGAGCCAATTCCACTTGGGGAAGACAAAACACTTCAAATTGGCAAAGTGGCCACTGAACAGGAGAAATCAGATTTCATACAACTTTGCCAAGAATTTCCAGATGTCTTCGCTTGGAGCTACGAAGACTTGAGAGGATTTGATCCAAATTTGGCACAACATACCATAGAATTGGATCCAGATGCTAATCTCGTCAGGCAGAAACAGAGACCGGTCAACCCTCACATTAAGCCTCTAATGAAGAAAGAGCTAAATAAGTTGATAGAGGCAAGCATTATATTCCCGATCAAGCACTCAAGCTGGGTTGCAAACTTGGTTCCGGTCAGGAAGAAGAGTGGAGAAATCAGGTTGTGTGTAGATTTCCGAGACCTCAACAGGGCATCTCTCAAAGATCATTACCCACTTCCTTCAATGGAACAAATATTGCAAGTAGTATCCGGTTCAGAGAGGTTCTCTCTCCTAGATGGCTACTCAGGGTATAATCAGGTGATGGTAAAAGAAGATGACCAGTTCAAGACAGCTTTCACCACCAAATGGGGGACCTATGCCTACAAGAAGATGCCATTTGGGCTATCAAATGCTGGGGCCACTTTCCAAAGGGCAATGGATATGGCATTCAAGGGGTTGATCAATAAAATAGTTTTGATATATCTTGACGACATCACTGTATTCTCAAAAAATGCAGCGGATCACCTCTATCATTTGAGGCAAGTATTTCAGAGGTGTAGAAGATTTGGGGTATCATTGAATCCCAAAAAATGCATATTCTTGGCTCACGAGGGAAAACTTCTAGGCCATATTGTTTCAAAGGAGGGGTTGGCGATTGACCAAGAAAGAGTTAAAGCAATTCAAGCATTGCCATTGCCAAGTCACAAGAAGGCTCTTCAAAGCTTCTTGGGAAGGATCAATTTTGTCCGCAAGTTTGTTCCAAACTTTGCAGCTCTTGCGAAGCCAATAACACTCATGTTAAAGAAGAGCATGGCATTTAAGTGGACATCTGAAGGCAAGGCAAGTTTTGAGGCAATAAAAGAGGCTATATCTCAAGCCCCAACTCTCGTCAATCCAGACTTCTCTAAGGAATTCATGCTATATGCCTTTGGTGGTGGAGACACAATTTTTGCAATCCTGGTACAACAAAACAAAGAAGGGTTAGAACAACCAGTTGCTTTCTTCAGTCAAAGCTTGGAGGAATACGAAACTAGGTACTCTTTCATTGAAAAGCATGTCCTTGTGGTAATCAGAAGCTTAAAGAAATTCAAGCACCTAGTCTCAAACAACAAGATCCAATTATTAGTCTCTCATGCGGGAGTCAAGGACTTCCTTCTAAACAAGGATCTGAATGAGAAACGTGCAGGATGGATAACTCGTGTCATGGAATATGACATCGAGATCAAGGTCACCAAACTAGTACGTGGGAAGGGACTATGTGAGCAGCTAGCCTTGAGTCAGAAAGTTGAAGCTGGTGATGAAAAGGAGACTACCTTGATACTACAGGATGATCAAGAACAAGAAAATGATGACGTGCCTACTCCTTGTTGGACTCAAAATATGATACACTTCCTACAGACAGGCCTATGCCCTCCAGAAATGAGCAAAGCAAAGAGGAGACACTTCAGATTACAAGCCATTCCATATGTGCTTGTTGATGGTGTTTTGTTTAAGAAAGACATCAATGGAGTTCTATTGAGGTGCATTGGGATAAGTCAAATTGAGAGGGTGTTACGAGATTTTCATGATGGAGATTCTGGAGGACATTTTTCCCCACGAGTAACAGCTCTCAAAATAATGAAGGCAGGGTATTATTGGCTGACAGTCTTCAGTGACTGCTATACATGGATAAGAAAGTGCAAGAAATGTGCACTCTTCATAGGCAAAGAAAGACAAGTAGCACTTCCATTGCACCCAATTCTGGTTGACCAACCATTTATGCAATGGGGATTGGACTTCGTCGGGGTCATTAATCCAAACTCAAGCCAAGGCCACACGTGGATTCTCACGGCAACAGACTATTTCACCAAGTGGACCGAAGCAGTAGCGCTCAAGGAAGCAAATGAGTCTAACATACTAGACTTTTATGAAGGAATAGTGACCAGGTTTGGTGTGCCGTCCACTATCATATCAGACAATGCATTGGCATTTATAGGTTCCAAAATTATAGAATGGGCTGTTAAGAATGGAATCTACTTGAGCACCTCTTCAAATTATTACCCGCAGGGTAATGGACAGGCAGAGTCCACAAACAAAAATTTGCTAAGAATCATCAAGAGGACTCTGGATGAAAATCAAAGAACATGCAATACCAAGCTAAAATCAGCATTATGGGCTGACAGAATAACACCAAAGAGGTCTATAGGTAATTCCCCTTATAAGTTGGTCTATGGAAAAGAGGCAGTATTGCCTATATCATTAGAACTACCTGCATTAGAATTCATGAAGCAATTGGAGTTGGCTGAGTTCGAACCAATGGAGGCTAGGTATGCAGAGTTGATGGAATTGGAAGAAATTAAAGAACATGAAGTTCAAAAAATTGAGAAAGATCAGGCCTTAGTGAAAAGATGGTTTGATAAGAAAGCAAGAGCAAGGACCTTCCAGGAAGGGGACCTAGTTCTGAAATGGGATGCAGATCGGGAAAAACCAGGAAGGCATTCCAAGTTTGACGCCATTTGGAGTGGCCCCTACATGGTCACGGGGTGCAAGAGTAGCAATGCCTTCCAATTATCTACATTGGACGGAGAAGAACTTTCGATTCCGGTCAATGGAATCTATCTTAAACATTGCTACTGAAAAGAGAAAATTTCTACCCTTGTAAATATTAGCTTAGATTTCAATTCCTCTAAGTGCGTTTGCACATTGTCTTGTTGTAGTTAGGTTTCAGTTTCCCTAAGTGCTTTGGCACAGGTTTCGTTGCTCTCAGGTTGTTTCTACAGTTCAAAGTGCCGTCGGAGAAGGAATTGCGGTTTCAAGCTCGGGATCAGAGATCAAGTTGGTTTCAAGTATTGCTTATGACTCCATGCCCAATGGATTTCTAAAAGGGCCACTGATCTTCTACCTAGCAGGCAGGTGATCCCATTGAGTCGCCAAATTGTTGTATATATCTTCCCCCCGGGTAGATATAGACAAGCGGAAGAATATGGAAACCAAAGAAATTCAAACCTCAGCCCATGGCGCATGACAATCAGTGTCGACAGCAAAATGGATGCGCCCATGGTGCACAAAAGGGGCGCAAAACAATGAGTGTCAACATGAGAATGTATGCGCCAAGGTGCAAGAAAGTGGCGCACAGAAAGGAATGTTGACACAGGAAAAGTTGCGCCTTGGCGCACATAAGAGGATGTCGACACAAATGTAAATGTGCCCTTGGCACACAGAAGAAGATGTCAACATAGAAATAGACGCGCCCTTGGTGCACAGAAAGGAATGTTGACACAGGAAAAGTTGCGCCCTTGGCGCAGGTAAAGTGGCGCACGTAAACATGTGTCGACATAAACATATTTGCGCCTTTGGCGCACAGAAAAGAGTGTTGACATGCAAATGAATGCGCCTTTGGCGCACAAAAAGGGTTGTTGACAAAAACATATTTGCACCTTTGGCACCCGAAAAGGATTGTCAACATGCATATGGATGCGCCAAGGCGCACCTTCAGGAGGCGCAACATTCTGAACGCTGACAGGAAGCAGACCCTGACCCAGATATTCAGATGGCCATAACTTTTGACTGGGAGCTCCGATTCACACAAGGTTGGACTTTTCGGAAATCCTACGGCGTCCTCTACCTAACTACGACTAGATATCTTTAATTGGGTGGGAACAAGTTCTTAAAAATTCAAAATACAGTTTGCCACTTTTGGGGTTTTATATGGTCCTCACCTACCACCATAATGAGATGAATTAAATACAACCTGAGGTGGTTGGGGTAGATTTGGACTTTCTCTCTCTTCTCTCTCTCATTCTTCCTATAAATTTTAAGGAGGGGTTTCTTTCGAAAGGTTGGACATTCTTGTTTTTCCCCTCCCTTCTTCTCTTTGGCAGGTGAATCTGTGGAGTTAAAACCTCCCATTTAAAACTGTAATGCAGCTTTGCCTCTTGGCATTTTGCAGTGTGTTGTATCAATCTTTGGAGCAAATTAATGCATGGATGTGGATGATTATCAACCCTCTCAGTGTTTATTTGCATCTTCTTGATCTTTCACTGCAAATCTGGTTATCTGTGCATGATCTTGCATTACATTTTTATGGTCTGTGTTTATTGGCAAGACAGGTGTTCTTCATTCCTCGGTGCATCACCTCTGTTAGTTTAGGTTTTATTTTTTGCATTTTCTTACCCCTGTCTCCTTGGAAAATTAGATTAGGTTTTGAGTAGACCCTCTACATTTTTACGTGTGCATCTGAACAGAGGAATAGGAACCGGCCTTCATCCGGAGAGCTTTTCCGATTTCGCAAGGTCCCACACTTGGGAAAAGCTCCATGTTGTGCAATCGCACTGAGATTCTCAACCCATCGAGTTGCAGAGTCCTAGGGGTGCTATGATTCGACATCAACAGTTACCTCAAGGGAGGGTACAGGATGGATATAAGAAAGCTATAGAAGTATCTTATGGTTCTGGCAGCATCACACCTCCTCACAAAGCTTAATGACCAAGAGCGATGGTCATAGGTAAATACCTTATGGCAACACATAGTAAATAAAATGAGTGAAGGGGTAACTTATAACTTGGTGGGTTTCATTTTTGAAACCATCTTTGAGGAAGTGCATGGAGGAGATAAGATAATTTTTGGCACAATTTTGGTATCCCTTTTTTTTTGTAGAAATTGGAGTTCCTGATGGGCCTAAGGAAAAAGTATGGAAGTATCCCCAAGAAAAAAAAATCTCTTGTTGATAGATTTGTGAACTATACATGTGATGGGACCATGAGTGTCCCATTCAAGAAAACAACATAAATGTGGTTTAAGTGACTCCACGACGCGTTTGAGGAAGAATGGAGAATACCCAAGGAGTTACCCTCAGTATTGGGTAAACATGTATAGTTTGTAGTTTATCAACACTTTTGTATTGTGTATTTTGGGATGAAGGATGGGAAATGGAGCCCTTGGTGTAAGATATCATATGCCTTCACCACGTGATATTTCTAAGCATTTTTACATAGATTTTTATACGTGCATTGGCTATTTTTTCATGCAGACAAGGTAGAATGTGACTACCACACATTGAGGAATAATTACGTGTATCCAAGTAATTTTGTATACATTGAGAGATTAATTTTAGATGATATTAATAGAAAAGAAATGATTATGGAAATTGGTGAGATTAGGGTAGCCCTTGTGTATATCCAACTCAAGCCCAGGTTGGATACTGAGAGGCATGTAGAAAATGAGCTCAAACTTCTTGCCGACCCAAGGGGAAGCATATATTTGGCACTTTGGTAGATGAGGAACCAATGTCACCCCTTGTGGAGGAAGAAGGTGAGGAATAAGATCTATAGAAAGATAGTAGTGGTCTAGAGCATAGGGGTAGAAAACAACCCATTATTGGGTAGAAGAGTGTGCACAAGGTAACCCATCCACTGCAAAAAAAATATGGAGTATTGGAGATAGGTGCGGAGGAGGTAGACCTAGACCAAACTCTATAAGAACCTCAGTATAAGTGGGTACTAAGGAGGACAAGGACTCAGGGCACAAGACCTTCAAAGCCCCATATAAGGTCACCAAGGACTTCTCTAAGGAGGAATAACATGAAAATAAGAAAAGGAACAGATATATTCCTTAGAAGGAGGAAGAGGAGGAAAAATATGAAGACAACATGCTTACCACTCTGGTTCAGACTGAGGATACTAAAGAGCCTCAAGAAGAGATGAAGAAATATGAAGGGGATATGGATAGGAAAAACATACACAGTGGGAAAGATGGCTTGGAGATAGGTGAAGATAAGGCAATCCATCAAAAGTGCCCTATACCACACAGTTAGGTGAGGACCCGGTATTGGATGCAGGCACTTGGATTCCAAAAGGGAGATGATTAGGGAAGGAAAAATATGGGAAATATTATAAGACTTCTATAGATGGCTATGTGGATGACACAAGTAAAATTATATGTGCATGGTTTCAAAGCACTTTGGATCCTAAGGATTTTTATGGATGGGAACTCATGGATGCAAACATGGAAAACACACACACATGCAAAAAAATATCTTGGACTATGTAGACTCATATGGATGAGCATGATTTTGACGTGTGTGAGTAATCTTATGTCTTGCACAAAATGAAGGAATCACCCCATTTCAGATATATGAATGTCAAGCCCCCTGTTATGTCTGATGAACAGGTAAGCAATTCCTTAACAAATATATCTGTTGAGGTTGCACATAGGAATATTAACAAAGTGACAACTATCAAAGCAGTGATCAAAGATAAAAAGGAAAAATAAATAGAGATTAAGTGTTTAATAACCAATAAGGTGCAAGATGAAGCCAAGGTTGAGGAATTATAGATTATGGTGGAGGATCTTACAGATGAAATTTTCGAAAAGAGGCTGCATTTTGAGGACTTACCATCAAAGTTCCCATCTATGATGCATTATGTGCATGCACTTGTTTGTATGTTAATGGAATAAGGCCCCATTTGTATGCCCACACCTAAGGATGCTACAAAAGAAGTAGTAATAGCCAATGCCACAATTGTAAGGAAAATTATAGGTTATGAGTCCATTTTGAAAGATGAGCACAAGAAATTAGACCTGGCATTAACTATGTACATGGTACCATATGTGATAATAAAGATAAAGATTATGGAAGAAGAGGATAAAGTCCTTCAGGTATAAAGGATGAAACACTCGGGCGTGTAGAGATAATTACACTGATAGAAAAAAAGCAAAATGCGCTTAAAGCTGCACGAGTCCCACATAAGGAGAGAATAAAAGAAATTGGGAAGCTCATTGTAGAGAGGATAAATATAATGGAGGGAATGGTCCCAAGTATGGATAATATTCTCAAGGTCATGAAGAATGAAGGAGATAAGATGACCCTTGATGAGTTGGAATCCACAGTTGAAGACATTCCAAATAAAAAAATAAAGTAGTGAGTAGTTGGAATGATTTAGAGGCAGAGATCAAGAATGAATGTCCAGAGTTAATCCTTCCTATAGAATACAAAGGCACCAAGTATCCTTTAGATTCTTTTTGTGTAAGAAATTTATTTATTCTTTCATTCTTTATTCATTATTCTTGGATAGATAAGTTGTGATTACCCATTTCCAGGGATGGAAATGAAATTAGTTTGGGGTAATGTTGAGATGATGAAATAGAAATAAAGTATGAAGGTGCATAAGGATTGGGTTCATGAACACAGGGTGCATAGGAGCATGTGGAAGTATAGAAAAATAGGGCACATCTAGAATAATTTGAAATCAAGACTTAGCCATTTTCCAGTTTGGGGCTAATTTTGGAAGTGAATTACGAAACACATTTTGTACAAGACTTATAGACCACACAAAGGATATTTTGGGACTAGTAGAAGATCAAGGGCCATGCATATTTGTGGAGATAAAAATAGGATTATACTAAAATTGTATTATTAGATAATATTTTATTAGCACTTACATGATTTTTTATTCTCATATAAGGGAACATGGCTATTATTAGCATGTAGCCTATTTTTTAAGGTGCATGGGTTGTGAAGGGAAATTCCCCACCCTTATAAATATGTATTGATTTGAACGGTTTAGGCAGTTCGATGTTACTATAGTGTTATACTGCGAATTTGTTAGTGCACATGACTATGGAGACTATGTTATGTATGTATGAAGATTCCATGTTTTGTAGTATTAAATATAACGGATCTTATTTGCTCGATATCGGTGTTGGATGTAATTGAACATGGATCTTGCATGGAAAATATGATTATAGTATTTTTTTAGTTATTGTTTCATATGCTTAAGATCTAGATCTAGTTTATGCACTATGGAATAATTTATTATCTGTTATGGATCTAAAATATATATTCAATGATGCTAACATCTTGAATAAGCTTCTCTAAAGAGGCACCTAGTACCCTTGCACACTTTGGGTGAACGCTCAGCTCATACTAAGTGATGTTTCAACACACCTTGGGATGTTGGTGGTAAAATATAGGCTACATCAATACGTGGCTTTAAAATTGAAAGCTAGTTTGCACCATGGGATCTTGTCTCCAGTGTTCATGTAAAACCTTCCCAAATAAAATTTTTGATGCACTTCAAACTAGGCCTTACCTTTCAGAATCATCGGTAGCCCCATCGGTAGGTACCACTTGTCCTCAAATTATTTGCACATTTACATGTACCACTTGACCATCTGGAGATTATATGTTTTATTAATGTTGTTGACCAATTTTCATCATTCATGTTCAGATTAATGAACTAGTAAGAAAGAAAACAAGTAACTCCAAATATGAAGGGTTTACGGTACCTTGGGATGATATGGATGGATACAAGAGAAATATGAACTCCTGTTTGTTGTGAGCTAAGTGACATGCACAAAAAAATACTAAGAAGAAAAATGGATTATTAGATATATGGAGGGTTTCCCGAGAAAGCCAGACCCGAGAAGTGTGAACTTCCTAGGACGGATGTACACCCTCTTGTAAACAAGATGAAATAAAAATTAGATATTGATAAATTTGATGTAGCATCTCTGTGAAAACTAAAGTGAAATAGAAAATGAAAAATAAAACTAAGGTGATAAAAGCATATTTGATCTAAATATGACAAAATAAACCAAACCTGACACAAGTTGATGGCGACTCGAGACTCCCATGTTCATCTATAAATTTTCCATGCTAATTTAAAGAAACTAACACCTAGTAGCTTCAAAGAAAAAATAAAACATACTATAGAACCATCAAGATAAGAGCTTATGAGAAATAACTTCTTCAATGCATGTATAATCTCAAACTAAATGCTAAATTATTTCTTACTCTCTAATATTTCTAAATAACAAATGAACCTATTTAGATCACTTTAACAATCAAAATGGAGTTGTTTCCTCAATATTTGAAGATGCTATCTCACCAATAAATGGATATAAGGCTATTTTTGGATCTTCCCATACTCTTTAGTTTGAGAGAATGGATGCAATATGGAGAATGGATCTAGATCAAAATGCCTATATTTTTCACTAATGCAAATGAGGTGTAGGAAGAAAGGGTGGGAAGAAGGTTCTTTATATAACCCTCTAGTTTGAGAGAGCTTAGCATCTTAGTGCATGTGAGATAATGGTAAAGTAAGATTAGGAATGGATAAGGTTGATTTAGAAGTGTTTAATTTATCATTAGTAACTCATGGGAGTTGAAGGGTGTTTTAAGTAATCAAGGATGATTAATTAATAGGTAGATAATAACTTATAGAAGCTAATTAGAGGAAAATTAGTGTGATTTACAGAATGTTAGAGAAATTTAATCCAATAAACGGTGATTTATTCATTTAAAGTAGCAATCCTAATTAATTAATAATAATTAATTAATCCAAGTAGAAGCAAATATCAATTAATGAAATGTTGTTAATCAAAATCCTGAATGATAGGAAGGATAATTAATTAATGAAATGTAATTAATGAATAGGAATAGAGGGAAAATGGTGGTTTGTTGATGAAGCATTTTCAATTGACCGAGAGAGAGTGAAGATCATTGTTAATTAGTGAGAAATCACTAAATATGAAAAAAATGATAGAAGAGATGATAATTAGTGCAATTTTCGTAATAAAACTGCGTAAGTGGATTTTAGGTGTATAAATTTTCCCCTCTTTAGGGTGGCGCAAGTGACACCACTTCAAAGATAGTAAATAAGTACATACAAGTAAATTTCAAAGAGATAGAAGAAAAATTAGTAGAATGAAGGATACCCCCTCGATTGTCAATGGGGTGATGAAAGAGGTCGGTCGACAATAAAAAAAATGAAAGAAACAGATTAAAGAAATGGGGGGATAAAGGTGATCCCTATTACCCCAGGTGATTTTGGAAGAATAGTGTTAATAAAATAAAATGATACGGAAGAGAAATGAAAATGAAGGGGATGGAAATATCTTTCATCTAGTGTTCATACAAAACAACTGTATTTCATCATATTACATGTGGTCTACGTCATCGGTCCTTATTAAAATATATACATACAACAAAAGTGTATAATAATATGAAAATCTATAATATGAACCTTTGTGTATTGCCAAAAAACTAACTCAATGCAACATATAGAATGTGATGCAATATGAGAAAGTACACAAGCTAACCTAATAGGGAAAAAAGTATAAATACACATACTCAAAGAAAAAATGTTCAAGACAATTAGACAAATGTTTTTGTTATCAAGAGTCAACTACGAGTCATGTGAGTGAACGAAAAGGGTTTAGAATGACACCCCAAGCAAGGATAATGTTTTTTTCAAAATGTAGCACCCTAGGATTTTTTTTATGTAACCCTACCTTTTGGGAAACATTAGGTTATCTCTCAAATTGTGGGACTTTCAAACTTTAGATAACCCTCTAGAGAAGGATGGTTCCTGCTCCTAAAATTCCTACCATAATATATTATTAGTGTAGGAAAATAAAACTAATCCTATCCTAAAAATCCAACAGGTCAGGGAGAGGGGGTGCATAAAAAATAAGCCTACACCAACAATGGTGATACACTAGAAAAGAAGATGTTAATCAAGAATCCAACTTCCTGAAATGGGGAAAGGTGAGAAATGATAAGGGTGGAAAAAATGCACCATAGTGAAAAGGTAGATTCAAAAATAACACCACTTCAAAACCATTAAGAACAGCTTCCAAAACCTATAGTGAACATTAGGAACATGCAGATTGTACTTGCAGTGAATAAAGGCAAGCAAAGACAATTAAAACATGTAAAGGATGGACAAAATGCATCACATAACATATTATTGCTCCAAAAATGTGCACAGTATGACAACAACATGTAAGAGGTAATAAAAATGTCATTACAAAGCTTAGGAAGAAGGATTGAGCTCCATGTTCAAACCCTAGTAGAGAAGAAAGAGGGGGCAAAAACTAAAAAAATGACCAACTCCTTTATAAATGAGCTCCAAATTACAATATATAGAGTGAGAAGGAGAGGAGTGAAATCCTAGAATTTCTTTTTCAACCAATTTCTATATGTAATAAATGAGATGAAATGATAGAAATATATTTTCAAAATCTCCCTCACAGTGTCCCATGACCTGTTGTTGGAGAATATGAAAGCCATACTCATTTAATGCATTCTTAACCACACTCCAGCTGTATCCTTGAACTAGGATTGTTTTCTAAGAAATACACCCCCAAATATTCATCTATTTTTGAATTTCTTTATTTCTATGCATTGGTTTCAGAATCAAAATTACAATGGCATAAATTTTATGTAATTTCATTAAGAAATGCTCCAGTTATATCCCTCTGAGTGAATGCAGATCTTTTTGTTTTAACAGGCTTGCTTGCTCTTTACGAGAATGGGAATTAATGTTTGGATGAAAATTCAATTTAATGTTTTCTTTCCTCTAATGTTTTACAAATATTTTTAATGATTGATTTTGGCATTTAAATTTGGTAATCCCCTTAGTTTTATTTCCTATTTATTTCCATAGGGGAAGATGAGTTGTTTAATGTCTAACAAATACATGGCTAGCTCAAGAAGCTCAGTCGAGCTAGCTATCCTTATGCACTACCGATCCCTATATATCTATGTAAAAAAAATTATTTTCACTGACTCTCCCTCAATTCATGGGACTTTGTATTAGTTTTGGGTACTGAGTGTATTCCCCGCTCATCACACGTCCCACACTGCTAAATATCCATGCCACTGCCAGCTCGAGGACTTTATTGCATTTAACAACCACTCCATACACTTATCCATCCTGAATGCTGAGCTCTCTATGACTTCCACTAGTAACGATCTTCCCTTTCGAATGGAAAGGCAATCCTTATACCTCTCATTCATGTGTTGACCTATCTTTTGTTCCCCGCTTGCATGTTATACTCTGAGTCATCTCCCTTCATGTTGTACATGCATATGTATTGTCTAGATCCACATATTACCTCGTCTCTACTTACCCATCAAGACTCCACATGTCAGGCCCACGTGCATTACTTGGGGATCCTTTTCCTTTTGACTCCTTTGGAAGTTGTGATGAATGGACCACATGGCACCTTCTTGTGGTTCTTCCCTCTAAAAAAATCGTCCAAGACTCTTAACTAACTCACTCTGATACCTTTGTATTGGTCAATGATGATCTCATTGTGTCTGAAAAATATCATTTGGGAATACCCCTAATTCTCCACAACTTGTTCAAATTTTTTGTGTCGACCTTAATTTGGTGAACAAACTCACTCTTTCAAGTGAGTTTGGCATAGAGCTTGACATTTATTGATACCCAACACTTTGCCACACTAGTATTGAGATGGCTTGATACATCTCTGTGGTGTCCCGATTTTCCTACTTTCGCATTATGGCTTAAGATGTCATGCTTCATTCAATAATCCCAAAACACAAATTTATATCATTGACTCGATATGTGCTCAACACCACTCACAGTTGCATGAAGTCACTCCCCTTAGATCTGGTTTGATTTCAATCTAGAGGAAGTATAGAGAATCCTGACCTAGAATGCAGTTGGTCTCGGTCTGTAATGACAAGAGAGCTTGGGGAACCTATCAAGTTTGGGTAATTCAGATTTTAATGCAACTCGATGAGTAATATTCAATAGCTCGGCTCTTTATCTAAACAACTCGTTTAATTCCTCCTTCATACCTATAGTTGGGTATTTATGTAGTGAGTTCAATTAATAGGTACAACTCACTTTTGAAATCAGTAAGTCCCAAAATATTCTCAGCTGAATTCATTTTCTACATCTATGGTAGTGCATTTATTTGTGCTCGGTCAAATACCCAAATTACAACCTTTCCAAAATCCATGTGATTTAGGATTCCTCATGCTCAGGAGCCTATATAGTGATTGGAGATGCTTTTAGTCAAAATGTTGGGTTTTGTAGTATCCTACCAAGCGGGTCATTTAATTAATTACTACAATAATCTTGTTTGTTATCAAAATTCACCGAGGTAGTGAATTTAGATAATAGTTTTGGTAAATATTGATAACATTTTGGTGACTCACAGGTGTCATTTTCCTACTAACTGGAACATGACTAGTTTCTTGTATGTTTCCATTGGGAATGGAGTCAAAATTATCATCATGATCTGATCTAAACTTTGGAAATGTTTCCCCATGGACACTTGGAATGTCACCACATGCCTGCTTCTGGGAAAATCCTCTACTGTTTACATTCTCAACTTTCATAAGAAAATGTTGCAATTTGTTTTGTGAGAGTAGAAATTTGTTTTAAACTTGAATTCCCCTCTTTCTTGTAGTTGTAATCCATTGAGGTTGAAGGATGATCACCTATCAATTTGGACATCATGGAACTCTATTAAATTTTCTTTTTCTTTATTCTTCTGAATGTCCAATGTTGTTTTGATGGAGTTGATTGTTGATTTGGGCTACTGGATAAAATTTTAATGGCTTGTATGGGCATAGAATATTGTTGCAGTTATTCTTAGAGAAAATTCTTAAAATATCCTCTTTGATTGATTTTAGTTTCTCATCATTTTTTTGATTTAGAGTTTGTGACTATTACATGCAACTATGAGTTTCCTTACTGCAATAATTGAAGGGTCTGATGTATTATACTACCTAGAGAAACACAAACAAAGTTATATACAAAAGAGACAAATCATACATGCCTCAAATAAGACATGAATATTGTACCCAAGCACTTCTTCTGCTGAAAGAAAATTTACTCCTACTCTTACATTAACCAAAATAAGGAACAACTCAACAAAATGTGCAACAAGAAGGGAGAAATAGCTTCCCTTTTTTACAAAGTGTGGCCATGTAATTAATTTAGAAATGAATATGGCTTGTAATAAGAGTGAAAAATTTCTTTCCACTCTTTCATTCAAGGTATCAACAAACAAAATAAATGCCTCCTCAATATGTTCATCATTTGGTTGGAGGTGTTGTAGTTGATCCTTGGTGCTTTGAATATTATCCTCATGTTCTAAAGTGAGCATGACCAGCATTGTTTTCTCCCTTGGCTCCAATGAAGCTAAATACTTGATTGGGCATGGGGTCCTAGGAACCAATGGTCTGATTCTTTTGATTTTCCCATGACTTTGAAGCTCGTCTCCATGGACGGGGATATCTTGTAAACTTTCTGGAAGAAGGTGATTGCTTGCATGTTGATCTAAATGTATTTCTTCCTCTATAAACAATTTTTCCTCTTCCAACACTACCATTTCTATGACAACTAATTTATCCTTTTTTCATCATATTCCTCCTCCCCAAGCACAAATATTTAAAGATAAAACTCCTCCACAAAATCAAATTCTTGTAAAGATGTCCAATAAGAGAAGAAACTAAAATTTAATCATCAAAAGAAAGAAAAAAACTTCTAATGATCTCTTCTTCATCCAAGGATCCAGAATCTAATTTTTTTCCTCCATAGAGCATGAATCTCTCCATTATTGATTTCAATTGATGATGATGGTTATGGTGGATCAATGCAACCTTCCAATCAGTGCAGCAAGTTCTATGCATGTAGGATAATGAGGGTCGCTGCATTCCATTGAAACATTTTTCTTTTTAGGGAACCTTTCCTCCTTCGTTTTCACGTGATCCTCTTCTTTTGGAATTGGGGATCCCTCTTTCACTTTAGATTCCATGGGCTGAGATGAATCAACAATCCTTGATAATCTGGTACTATCACAATACATTCAAGCCGTTGATCATTTTCTTCTTCTTCTTGCTCTTGATAACATCGGCCTCCACCTGTGGTAGGACCTTCGTCCCATTCATAGGTTTAACGAGAAAGGGCATCTTATCTATCCAAAAGCTAAAATCCCATATTTTCCAATCTTCAGTTATTTCTTCTTGACTGGACTCTACTTTTTGTTTCCCTTGACTGATTTTAATATTTTTTTATTCCCAAGATAAAATTGATACAACAAGAGGAGGGTTGGGTTGTCTTACAATAGGTTTTATAACCATTTGTTGTGGAGAAGGAAATAGAACTTCTTTATTTAGAGGGGATGACTACTTGGAAGGGAAAAGGGGGAGAAGAAGTGAATTGGGATGAAAGGCTAGGGGATGGATAAGGCAACTCAACATTTGGAGTAGCATATAATGAGCTTGAATCATGATAACGTTTAAATGGTAAATTTTGGGAAGGAGAGAAAGAAGAACAAATGAGTTGGTGATTGACTTACCCATTGATAAGGTTATGTCGTACTCTACTCACATGTTTTAATACCCTTGATCCATTGAGTGAATCAGGGAAACATTCCATCCAAGAAATCAATCTTTTCTTGTGGGCCATAGTGTCTTGGAAAAGGGCCTTCCAATAGAAAAGGTGCCTTGCAACCAATCCTGAGATGCCTTCATTTTGTTGTAGCCCGAGTTTGAACCATACCAGCCTACATTTGTTGGATCTTCCCTAGCATCTAAAGATCTTTATATGTGGGGTAATCTCCATAATATGTATACCCTTGGTTCTTGGAAACCTACATAGTTAGTTGGGTAACCAAACTGATCTTGGACACCTTGTCTCATATGGGTAAACACATACTGCTTATTTTCATCATAGTGTGGGTCTAGAGGAGTTGTGAAGCTAATAATGATATGGTTGATTGTACTACTGAAAGTATAAATTCCACTGCATGGGTAATGAAGCCATGAATGCACAACTTCATGAATGTAATAATACTAGAAAGATGTCGAAAGAAATATTAAAATAAATGGATGTAAGAAAGGCTTGTAGTTTTATAGAATGGGTTGTTCGGACTAGATGGAGTCACCATCATGTGCTTTGTATGTGCATCCAAAGGCTGAATCTCACCCAAGAACACACCAACCTTATGAAATGAAGTTGGTAAGGTACTTCAACCCCCATCCCACCTGGCATGCCAAAAACTATTTTTGTCAAAAAATAGCACCTTGGGATTTTTGTTTATGGACCCCTACCTTTTGGGCAAACATTGGGTTATCCCTCAAGATGTGGGACTTAAAAACTTGAGATAACCCTCCAGAGAAGGTTGGTCTCCTTCTCCTAAATTTCCTACCACAAGTTAGTCTTAGTTTAGGAAAATATATCTAATCCTAATCTGAACATTCCAATAGGTTAGGGAGAGAGAGTGCATAAAAATAAATCCTACACTAACACTGGTGATACACCAAAAAAAAAGATGTTAATCAAGATTCCAACTACCTAAAATGGGGAAAGGTGAGACAATGAAAAGGGTGGAATACAATGCACCACAGTCCAAAGATAGATTCACACGGAACACCACTTCAAACCCATTAAGCATGGCCTCTAAAACCTATATTGAACATTAGGATTTTACACAATATATCTCCAATGAATAAAGGAAAGTAGAAACAATAAAAACATGCAAAGGATGGACAAAATGCATCGCAGGACATATTATATTGATCCAGAAATGTTCATAGTACAACAAAAGCAGGTAAGAAGAAGTAAAAATTTCATTAAAAAGCTTAGGAAGAAGGCTTGAGCTCCATGTTCAAACCATAGTAGAGAAGAAAGAGAGGCATAAAGGAAAAATGACTAACTCCTTTCATAAATGAGCCCCACATTACAATATATAGAATGAGGAGGGAAGAGTGAAATCCCAAAATTTATGATTAACCACTTTCTAGATGCAATAAATGAGGTGAAATGATAGAAATATATTTTCCAAATCTCCTTCACACTGCCCCATGATCTGTAGTTGGAGAAGATGAAATCCATACTCATTTAATGCATTCTCAACAACTCTCCAACTGTCTCCTTGAACTAGGATTTTTTTCTAAGAAATACACCCCCAAATCTTCATTGATCACTTAATTTCTTGATTTTTTTGTGTTGGTCTCATAATCATGATCCCAACAACACAAATTTTGTGCAATTTTGTCAATAAATGCTCCAGTTATGGCCCATTGAGTGAATGTGACTCTTTTGATTTTCATAGGCTTGCTTGCTCTTTACATGACTAGGAATTAATGCTTGGCTGAAAAGTCAATCTAATGTTTTATTTCCTCCAATGTATTGCAAATAGTATTAATGATTGATTTTGGAATTTAAATTTGGTAGGCCCCTTGGTTTTATTTCCTATTGCTCTACATAGGGGAAGGTGATTTTTTTAATGTATAGCAATTACATGGTCATCTCAGCCAACTCGGCTGAGATAGCTATCCATACGCACTGTTGATCCCTATATATCTATGCACCAAGTTATATTTTCACTAACTCTCCCTTGCACCATCGACCTTTGTATTAGTTTTGGGTTCTGATTGTATTCCCCACTCATCACACGTTTCACACCACCAACTCACCATGCCATCACCAACTCGGGGACTTTACTACATTTAACAACCACTCCCTACACCTATATATCCTGAATATCAAACCCTCTATGACTTCCACTAGCAACAAGCTTCCCTTTTGAATGGCAAACCAATCCTTATACCTCCCATGCATGTGTCGACCTATGTTTTTTTCTCCACTTGCATGTTGTACTCTGAGTCATCTCCCTTCATTATACATGTATGTATTATTGGCTCCACATATTGTCCCCATCTCTACTTACTTGTCATGGGCTCTATGTGGAGGCCCCATGCAATCCTTGGGGCTCCTTTTCCTTTGATCTTATTTTGAAGTTACGATGAATGTCCACGTGGAACCTTCTGTAGATCCACCCTCTCAATAGCTTGTTGAAGATCTTAGCTAACTCACTCGACACCATAGTCTCGACCGATGGTGATATCATTTTGTCTGAGAAATCTCATTTTTTGAATACCCCTGATTCTCCGTGACTTATTCAAATTGGTTGTGTTAACCTGAAGTCGGTGAACAACTCAGTCTTTTGAGTGAGTTTGACACAAATCTTGACTTCTATCAATACCCAATGCTCTGCCACACTTGTATTGAGATGACTTGATCCAGCTCTCAGTGTCCCGATTGTGGTACTTTTTTTGTGGCCTAAGATTTCATGCTTCGTTCAATAAGCCCAACCCACAAATTTATATCATCTCTCGGTATGTGCTTGACACCACTCACAGTTACATGAAGTCACTCCCCCTAGATCTGGTTCAGATTTCAACATAGGGAAATTATAGAGAGTACGGCCTAGAACACAATCGTTTGGATCACTCTGTAATGACGAGAGAGCTTGGGACACCTCTATGGCTTGGGTAATTCAGATTTGAATGCAACTTGATGAGTAATATTCAATAACTTGACTCCTTATCTAAACAACTCACTGAATTCTTCCTTCATACCCGTAGCTCAATCTTTATGCAGTGAGCTTGATTAACTGGTATAACTCGCTTTCAAACTCAGTAAGTCCCAAAATATTCTCAATGGAATTCATTTTCTAGCTCGATGGTAGTGCATGGATTTGAGCTTGGTTAAAGACCCAAATTGTAACCTTTCCAAAATCCATGTGATTTAGGATTCATCATGCTCAGGAGCCTATGTAATGAGTGGAAATGCTTTTAGGAAAAAAAAATTGTTTTGAAGTCTCCTACCAAAGAGGTCATTTAATTAATTATTACAATAAGCTTGTTTGTTATCAAAATTCATAGGGGTAGTGAATTTAGAAAACAATTTTAGTGAATTTCGATCAAATATACATACTAGAGGAATAAGTGAGGGATGTAGAAGTCTTATGAAAATGTAATCATGGCCAATGAAACTACCTTGAGAAACACATTCGTGCAAGGGAAGACAGATCAAACAAACAAACTTTTGTTGATGGAGGGTAGATCCACATGATCCGCGAGTCACGCACAAGAACATGTGAAAATCAAATAATGATGTTTTATAGGATAATTTTTTATGTTCAAGTATAATGCATTTGACACAAGCTTCAACTTCATACATGTTTGTTACCATTTTTTTCAAAAATTTTGAGTTTTACAAATTTTTTTATTTTCAAACAATTTTTGAATTTTTTTAGAATTTTTGCATATTTAACAATTTTTAGAATTTTTTTATTCTTGCAATTGTTTTAAGATTTTCAAATATTTTGCCAATTTTTTAGGATTTTTCATTTTTTAGAAAAATTATGTTATGGAAGATCTCCTGGAAGAAAAAAATATGCCCCAAGGAGAAGAAAGGGTCGTCAGGTAGCACAAATATGCCCCAACATAGCGAAAACAAGTGAAAAATGATTATTGAAGAAAAATAATCATCACGATGGGTGGTAGATGAAAATAGAAGGATCATGGCAGTCACATCACCTCCCTTAACCATCGCAATGAGTGAAAATTGCCACAGGGGGTGAAAAAACTATAACTACCAAGCCATGGGGTGGAAAATCATCGTGGCGAGTTATTTGATACCAAACTCTATCAGTTTTACTAGCGATTTTACTCTTACGTGCAGGAGAAATGGCTTGAGTTTAGGACTGTAAATGATGCGTGAACATCATTCAAGAGTACATGCAGCTTCCTAGTGATGGACCCTAGGTATGTGAAGAAAAAAAATTCGTTTCAAGTTTATTTAAGAGCATTTATTGATTAGGTTTGTTGGCGTGGCAATGCATGCACAGTCCTTAGATCACGTAGGCATTATCAGGGGCGTATGGGTGTGAAGTGAACATATATGTGGGTACATATAAGTTAAATGCATATGTGGGTTCATATGTTTATGTGCTTAATGTATATGCGGGCATGTATATGAAAAAATGGGTGCACATATGTTAACTAGGGCAAAATAGGGGGCGTGCGTGTATGCTAAAATGGGTGCATATATGCTAAAAGGGGCGCATATACACTAAATATTAGTTTTTGGAAAAAAAAATAAAAGTTAACGAATTTATAGAAGAATCCAGTGATGAGTAGAGGAAATTAGATGATATAGTTTAGAAGAAATGATGTTTATAAGTGGCTTACCTGAGCTTGTAGGTTGGTTTACCCTACTTGGAGACGCACAATTACAAGCCTTTGCAGAGAACTTTTCATGGCGCGAGAGGATCTATTTATAGATTACTTATGATGTTACCATCTTATCATATGTGGCTCAGATACCACATATTTATATGGATCATGGTCTTCTCACAGCCTTAGTGAAGAGATAACATAGTGAGAGCCAAACTTTTAGATTTGTGACTAGCAAGATGAGCATTACCTTGGAGGATGTGTGGCATATTATGCGAGTGTCGATCTAAGGCCGATTAATAGAGTATGATGACAATCCTAGGTGTATCCTATAGTGAATTGGGGAGATGTTTTTTGTACCCAACATACCATGATGGGGGATGTCAGTTCATTTGTAAAATTGCTTTACAGATCGTTGTTTATCTGTACCAATCTAATTGATGGATATTTTTAGTGGCATTATGTTGCATGAAAATATGGGCACTCAATTTCCCTTGGGTCTTATTACACTAATACATGGTCTCATCAGCAGAGATGTATATTGTTGGGGATAGTGAGTTTTAGCACACCTTTATTGGGACTTGTATTTGATCACTTACCGTGGTTAGAAGATCGTGGGCCCAACTACTTTGCTTTAGATATGGGCATGGGACCATATTGGTACCAGTTGACCCTTATAATTTTTATGAGTGAGGGCTCCAAAAAATACTTTTATGATGGGCTAAGTGCTAGTTAGTGATGATATCTGAGGTTACATTAGAGATACAACATATTATAGGCATGATTTCGATGATATCTAGTTGTGTATGGTGATATGGCACCCATACAGATTATACCGGTGGCCCCAAGATGCTGTAGAGATGAGTGTAGCTGAGGTTGAGCATTTTCTGATTGGCATCATAGATTATATCACATAGTGGTATAGAGTGTATCGTGTCCAGAGGCAGCTTGGCCGAGTGTAGGGTATCCCTAGCGATGAGATGTGGTATGGTCGTTGATCCAGAGAGACATTTGACATTGGCCCATGTATCAGACCTCAATGGGCCCGGGATAGTTTCCAAAAAATGGTTCCACATTCATGGGTTCCCTTACCACATGTGTTTGATCTAGGGGAGAAAACATATTATCATGTATGGTATATCATAGTGCTCCTAGGGAAGTTGACTATCTCACAAGGTGTCATAGATGCAGGTATTACAGTAGTTGTAGAGGGTTTATAGGGAAGGGATCTTAGAGCTCATGAATGAGCATAGGAACTAGGATAGATGTAGGCACTACTGTAAGTTATTCCCCCATAGAAGCTAATACAACCTCTATAGAAGCCACAACAAATGCCACCACCGCAGCCCCTACACACTCATTTTATTGTGGTTTAATAGGTTGTACAGTAGGTGGTGATACAACCACCACCATTACCACCACATATAGCAATTCTTCCCCATAATGAAGGAGATGGGTGGGATGGAGGGGATGAAGGAGGTGGAGGAGATGGATGGGGGACACCATCACATAACTCAGCAAGTGGGGGATGAAGAGAGCCCTAAAAGTACCATCATCTCCAAGACAAATCATTCGGAGCTCTAGGGACTCAGTTGTTTTGATGTGCCAGTTACAAAAAATTACAACTCAAAGAGATTAACTAAAGGCTGAGAGGGATCAGCTGGCTATAGAGAGGACACATTTGTAGGCTAGGATAGATTAGATGATATTAGAGAGGGACCAGATGTAGGCGGATTTGGATAGTGTCAAAGTGGAGTGTACTATGCTCCAAAAAGCAGGGATAGTTACAGGGGTTCCATAATTAGTGTTTGAGTGTGTCTCCTTCACTGTCGAGGTTGCATATTACATGATGTTATATCACTCAGCTATCCTAACGGATCAGAGGACTCCAGATCATAGTCAATTATCTAGAATTTGGTCACAATCACTATCTTAAAGGCCATATCGATCAACGAGATTGGTCCAATAGCCATTGGCACAGTAGGTACTGCCACCACAGGGTTCACAACATATTGCACCATCCTAGGACTCACATCATATTTTTCCACCTATAAACCAACCAATTAGTCCATGGGTAGGTGAGAGTCATGGATGACTCACTTTATAATGACATATTTACAGATGTATCTATTTTTTATGTACGCCTCGATATGAAGGCACATTTTAAGATGATGTGTATGTATTGTTTTTTATTATGCCTCGATATGAAAGAAAATTTTTAATCCATGCCCATGATGACATACATTGTATCTGATGATTATTTACTGAGAAACATTGTATATGGACATTGACATTTTTGACATATTTACATGTATATGATGATGGACTTTATTATGATGTATGATTGTATCATATGTATTTGATGTATGAGATATCATTAGATGATATCACGTTGTTTTTTATGAGATACTTATGATTGTCCATGTTTTTAATTTTTGATATTGGTGAGGGGGGATACTTATGATTGAAAAAATGTAGACACCTAAAATCTGCTTACATAATTTTATTACTAAAATTGCACTAATTATCCTCTCTTATATCATTTTCGTTGTAATTAGTGTTTTCTCAGTAATTAACCATGATCTTCACTCTCTCTCATTCAATTGACAACACTTCATCAATAAACCACCATTTTCCCTCTATTCTTGTTAATTAATTACATTTCACTAATTAATTAGCCTTTGTATCATTTAGGATAATGATTAACGACCTTTCATTAATTAATATCCACTTCTACTTGGGTTAATTAATTATTATTAATTAATTACGCGTGCTACTCTAAATCAATAAATCATCGTTTATTGGATTACATTTCTCTAACATTCCACAAATCACACTTATTTTCCTCTAATCAGATTTTATAATCTTACATCTACTTATTAATTAATCACCCTTGATTAATTAAAACACCCTTCAACCCCCATGAGTCACTAATGATAAATTAAACTCTTCTAAATCAAGGTTACCTTTTCTAAAGAAACCTTATCCATTCCTAATCTTACTCTACCCTTATCCCACATACACTAAGATGTTAAGCTCTCTCAAACCAGAGGGTTATATAAATAACCCTCCTCCTACCCTTTCTTCCAACACCTCATTTGCATTAGTGAAACCATTCTCCATTGTTGGAAATAGCTTCTCCATCTTGCATCCATTCTCTCAAATTGAAGAGCATGGGAAGATCCAAAATGGCCTTGTAGGCATTTATTGGTGAGATCTCATCTTCAAATCTTGAGGAAAAAACTCCATTTTGATTGCTAAAATTATCTAAATAGGTTCATTTGTTAGTTATCAATATTAGAGAGTAAGAAATAACTTAACATTTAGTTTGAGATTATATATGCATTGAAGAAGTTGTTTCTCATAAGCTCTTATCTTGATGTTTCTATAGTAGGTTTGATTATTTATTTGAAGCTACTAGGTGTTTTCTTCTTTAGATTAGCATGGAAAATTTATATATGAACACATATGGCATGCCCAGTGGGACTATATTTCGTTGTCCTTAGCATATGATATCAAGTATTATTAGTTTTATCTCATTTTTCGCTAACCATTATCATGAACATGTTAAATAATTTGAATTCCTTGATGTAATTTGCTAACTTTACATGTGTTGAGTCTCTTTTGTAGGCTTAAAAGAGATGGGTTGTCATTAATTTTGGGCTAAAATGGTAAAATTTTTACCTTTTGAGTTTGTCTATGTTGGATTTGTGTATTTCTAATGTCATTCCAGGAACCCACATGTGTGTTGAGAGTGCCGCATATGCATTGATAGGGCCATGTATGTATCTTTAGGGATGCATATGTGTAATATTGGTTTCCCCTCTACTTCCTTGTCGTGCTAGTGTGACTACCCTTGTGTATGTCTTCATTTGGCTATGTATTTGTCACACTTGTCTTCCTGTTGTCTGTGCATTTTTCCAAGTCTAGGTAGGTTTCATTTGGGCTGCGCAGGTGCTTCTCTTCCCATGTATTTGTAACTCTATTTCATGCCAGTCTAATTTTCCTCTCAGATCAGAGTATGTGTTAGTAAGACCACGTAGGTGTTTCACTGGTCGTGTATGTGTTACATTGTCTAGTTTTTTCTCAAGGCCACATATCAATTGTATAGGCCATGTATATATTGTCAAGGCCATGTATGTGTTGAAAGATCTACATAGGTGTGATAAGTGAAAATATAGTTCTATTTTTAGGTTTCCATGATTTTATCTTGGGTATTTCTACCATATTTTGTAGGTTTTTAGTTTTAACCTTTATTTTTAGGGTATTTTTAATCATGTCTTTGCTTAATTATTTGATGAATGTTAATGAAGGTTGTGCTTTAACTTGTTAGACTAAGAGTTATGTATTCTCTTCCCTCCCACCTTTTAGGTGATCTTGGGAATTAGAAATAGCTCTAAGTCTTGTTTCAATTTGCTTTAAAAACACTTCATTAAAATTCTTCATTAAGGGAATGAACAACAAATCGGATAAAATGAGTTCCTTGCACTTTTATTTCATAATTATTTTCCATTTTCATTATAGTTGGGTTTTTTGTTGCGTATGCTCTTCCCTCGCACCTTTTAGGTGATATTGGGAATAAAAAACAACACTTAAGTACTCTTACATGATGATTTGATATTTTTGGATAACTACTAATATTTCACGTGCAGGACCAAAATTTTCAAGTAAAAGAATCAAAATCTAAACCAATACTAATAAATTTATTGGTAGGTTTCCAATGGTGTACAAAACCAAACTAACCTTAAAGATTAAAAAATACCACATTCAAAACACTATATTTGTAGGTTTGGTTAAGAGTTATGGATCATCCACTTAAAACTAGGGGAAGTGCCTTGGCATAAGCTGTTATAACCCAAAAGGATGCCCCTAGGAACCCCAAAGTATTCCACACCAAGAGGGAGCCTTGTGGATGAAACGGGAAGCACTTCATTTACCAATTGATTAGTACACCTTTGTGAGATTAGAGTCAAAATTATCTTAACGTGACCCCAGTGAGATACAAATAAACGTAATTTTTTGCTCATTATATCGAAGGGGGTAAAGTAAAGCTGGGATGCTCCTTTGTTTAGTCAACATGAATTCCTTGGAAAATCATGCTCACAAAGATGCTTTTTGACACCTAGAGAGTGAAACAATAAGAATCGATTTTTCACATGAGCCATATTTACACAAAAACCAATTGTGTTTCAAATATATCTCACGAAGCAAGAAATTTTTCAAATTCAAAAACTTGTTAGTCAAACAAGGGGAGAATCCATTGAAGTTTGAACCTAGTGTTATTCATCATGAAGCTTACAACGTGTTACTTTGTCTTAGTTTTTCACTTTCCCTAAGGAAATGCAAAACTATGCCAAAGTTACGCTTAGTTTTTTTCATCACCACTTGGTCTACTCCTTTTCTCTCTTGTTGATATTTTTTTATCAAAATAGGAGCATCATACATAGTACTATTAAATATTATGTCTGCCACTTTTACACCATCTTACATCCTTCCTTGTTGTGACTACAATAGTACACATTGAAAGTGTGTTGGTACGTCTTCATATCTTGATAGTCATTGTCTTGATACCCACGTCAAGATGTTTCATCATAGTTAGGTTTGATTTATCATATATCTTCCCTTGAGATTTTATTATTCTCGCATTTTCTTGATACGATTTTGATACTTACATCTTGTCTCTCGTAAACTTGATTTAAGTGTCTAGATTGTACCATTACGTTGCTCACACTTTAACAATTCCTTTCTATAATTTGACCTTGTTTCCTTCCAAACATTACCTCAACCTTGAAAAGTGTTGTTGTTATATTGTTCATGTCGTATCAATATCATTCCAATATTAATACCTTGCTTTTCCACAAAGCTTGATTAACGTATTTAAGTGGTATTGTTGTGTTGTTCGCATTTGTAACTTCCACTTTTTGGGATTTAGGCCTTGTTTGTATCTAAATTGGTTATAGTATACTATGAGTCAGAAATCACTTCAACGCCCTGTTAATACTTACCCCTTGTTTATATTAAACTTGACTTAAGTGCTAACATCATGTTGATCATCTTACATCAACCTACCATTGAAACACATATTCATAGGGAGTAGTTCCTTTTAGATTGGATTGGTTTACCAAACTTGCATGATTGTTCCTTATGATTGTTCATTGAATTGACTTATTTTTCTAGGACAAACCTATTTGATCCCTTGATTCTTAACCATTCTTTATTCTTTGACCATTTTTAACATTATTTTGTAACCTTTATGATCATTGTGTTTTAGGTTTTTACTTAGGTTTTTTATACCCTTGATCACCTTTGATAAAAATGTTTGTAAAACACTCCTTTCTATGCCCCATCTAACAAGGATGGCATCTAAAAAACTAGAATTAGAAACATCTAACAAGCAAGGATCAAATCCTTTCATTGGTCACAATTTAGGACCCCTCTTCTCTATAGAAAAGGAGACAGAATACATGATTAATCATAATGGTGATGAAATAAAATCACCTTGGGGGGATTTCAAGTTTGTTCCCACTCGTTTGGAGTAATTCCTTTTTCTCAACAGGGATAGAGTACTTGTAAGAGTTTTATAATATGGTTCCAAAATTCCACATGATTGTGAATTCGTTCCACCTACCAACAACATCTATGAGGAAGAAGAGGAAAAACATCCTCCTCTTATTGAAATAGACAACATTCTAAAATAGGGACAAAATTTTACTTCAAACCCTCAAAATAATAACACGGGCGGTTATAAATTACAACTTATCAAAATACCCCACAAAGGTCAAGTGGAACATGAGCACATAGAATAACCTCCTCCACATGAAAAACCAAGAAGGACCTAAAAATGATGAAGTACTCAAAACAAAGAGGAAGGAGAGCGTTGGAGGAGAGATTGGAGCGACTGGAGAGAGGGAGGACGAGGTTTTGAAAAATTTTGGGTGAGAAAATGATGGCAGAGAAATTTCACCTAGATCTAAGGAGTCTTCTATAACTGTAGTAGACAGGGAGACCTAAGGAGACAATGATACCAAGGAAAAGGAATCCCATAAAAATGCATCGGATTCATGGTCAAATTGAGTTAAAATGGAATTTCTTCAAAAGGCCAAAAGAGTTTTCTCCAGGCAGTCAAGGAGGCATCAGGACGTGAAATGGAAATCCCATATTCCCTTTTAAATAGTAATACATAAAAGTGAACAAAGTGTTAGTTGGTAAATTGGTGGGTGGCAGACCAAATATCAATGTTGTGAGAAGATGGGCCAAACTGGAATGGAACCCTAAAAGACACTTGAATGTAAGTTCTCTAACAAATGGGTTCTTTCTTTTGAACTTTATCATTCAAGAAGATATTCAGAAGGTTATGGAAGAAGGGCCCTGGTTTTGGGGAAAATCAGGTTGATATCTTAGGAAATGGGAACCAAACTTTAATCTGGAAAAAGAGAATCTGAATCAGTTCCCTGTCTAGATACAGCTTCCAAATTTTCCTCTAGATTTTTGGCATGAGGATATTGTAAGAGGAATTAATAACTCCTTAGGCTCACTGGTAGTAATAGATAATGCGACTCTAAACATGATTAGACTTGTTTGTGCTAGATTTTACATTTATACCATCAGAGGCCAGGATATCCCTAATATCATCAAGCTGAAGTCTAGATTAAGGATGTGGGAACAAAATATCAAAATAGAAATCCCTCCAGCAAAATACACCAAATGCAACGATTGGGGACATTATTCCCAGAGCTATAAGTACAAGATTTCCAAGATGTATATTTTTGTAACCGTGAATGAAGGAAATGAAGACAAGGGAAAAGTTATGCAAAGCACAAAAAACCATAAGAAGGTATTTTTTAAGAATCATACTAAAGGGTATACACCTATTAGAATCCAAGAAAGAGAGGAACCTGTGATAAATCCAACTAAAATAATTCTGGAAAAGGATGAAAATGGTTTATCTTCAGCTTTCAATAAAAGGAGATCTAAAAATCGGTCAATGTATGATTCAAATATCATGGAAAAAATAAGGAACAACTAGCTAAATACTCCTTGTAGGCAAGGAAGATGGAGCTCTTTACCTCAAATAAAGGGGTTGGCTCAAAAGTAAAAATTCTAAACATGAAAATGTGGAGAATGGAAACAAGGGTGAACAACAACCTATAGATTTTGTTATGGAAGAGAAGGAAGAAATAAAATAAGAGGTCATCACCTTTTTTAAAAACATGCTAATTAATCAAAGTGTTCCTAACTTGGCTAAGGAGAATGATTTCCTTAATTGCATTCCTTCCATGGTATAGAAAGAAGATAACAAGATTCTCTCAGCCACCCCATCCATGGAGGAGGTTGAATTTACATTCAAACATCTCAGTCTTGATAAGGCTCTTGTCCCGGATGGATTTCAAGCTTTCTTCTTCTAGAATTTGTGGGATATTATCAAAAAGGATGTTTACAAAGTAGTGGAAGAAATTTTTAGTCATGAAAAAATTCTTAAGGATATGAATTTCACTTTTCTATCCCTTGTTCCAAAATGTGGTAATGCTATGGAATTTACAGACTTTAGAACTATAAGTATTTGTAACACTACTTACAAAATTTGCACGAAAATCCTTGCTCTTCGCTTATAATTTCTCCGTCCAACTATTATATCTGAACAAAAAATGGGTTTTGTTTTGGAATGAAAAATTCAAGATGGGATCATTACTATCAAATAGATTATCCACTTAGCTAAACTCAGTAAAAAGGTTGTTATGATTCTCAAACTAGATATGGCCAAGGCTTATGACATGGTTTCGTGGAGTTTTCTTGATAAAATTCTTTTAAAAATTGGATTTAACTCCTCCTTTCATAGTTTAGTTAAGGCTTGTATTTCTAGTTATTAGTTCTCTATTCTTATAAATGGGACCCCATGTGGCTTCTTTCCCAACACATAAGGTTTGAGGCAAGGGGACCCACTTTTCCCTTTTCTTTTCATAATCATGGTAGAAGCCCTTAGTAGAAGATTCAATGTGGAAACTAGAAATGGATCCATCAAAGGAATATCTCCAGATAGGGGTATGGAAAGTGTGTCACATCATCATTTCATAGATGATACTATTTTGGTGGGGGAAGCGTCAATTCTGGAAGCTAAGAATTTTCAAAATCTATTAAATGATTAAATGGAGGTTTCGGGACAACTGGTGAACTATAGAAAAAGCTCCATTTTTTCCCTTAACACTATGGAAATTTGATGTAAGAATATTTCTGAAATATTGGAATGTGACCTTAAGCCCTTTCCATATTTTTATTTGGGTATGCCTCTAGGGGATAAGATAACTCTTAGTGGTGAGTGGAATTTTCTTATTAAAATATTTTAGAGGAAACTAGCTAGATGGAAAGAAAATATGTTATCTCAAGATGGGAAAATCACTCTACTTAAAATTTCACTTCAAAGTCTCCCGGTGTATGTGATGTCCCTCTATCAACTCCTAGGGAAAATTGCAGATAAACTTGAAAGGATTCAAAGATTATTTTTATGGAGTGGAACATAAATTAAAGATAGAATCCATTTGGTGGCGTAGAATAGGGTTTATAAACCATAAAATATGGGAGGGTTAGGTCTTAGATATTGGACTAAAATTTATAAATCCCTTCTAACCTAAATTAGATGGAGGCTAACTAATGAAGATGGGGTGTGAACTAGAATGTTAAGGAAAAACTATCAGATGGGTGTTAATGATGAGCGATCGATATTTAAACAGGATTCCTTCAATGGGTCAAATATATGAGAGCTATTAAATGGGTGACTGAACTTTTGGAAAAAGGTAGTAGATGGAAAATAGGAAAAGGCACTAAAATATTGTTCTAGACTGAAAAATGGGATGGTAAATTTACACTTCAAGATAAATTTCCCCAAATTTCAAAACAATTAGAAGAAAAATATAGGAGAAAAATAAACAATTATATGGCAAATCTTGGGAGCTTTCAAACTTGGAAGTATATAGAATTAGATAGGTTGGATCTAAGAGAACACAAAAATATCCTCAATAAATTCCTAAAAACCCATGTGTCTTATAACAATGAGGAACATGATAGAATAGTATGGCATAAAGAACAAAATGGCATCTTCTCAGTCAAATTAACTTATGCTTTATTATCTGAGGAGGAGACTAGTGAGGAAGATATATTAGATGGAAAGATATGGAACAAGAAAATCAGTCCCAAGGTCAATATTTTTAGTTGGATTATAGTGATAAAAAATATTCTTATAGTTGACAACATCACCAAAAGAGGGTTTCATATGGTAAATAGATGTTCTCTATGTGAAGAGAATTTGGAAACTATAAACCATTTGTTTTTGGACTGCTCTTTTTCTTTTCAAATTCTATCTTCTACTCTAAATTTGTTTTCTGTTAATTGGTTTAGCCCTAAGGAGGTTCAATCTACTTGGATTCAATGAAAATTTCCATTCATAAGTCAAGGTCTGAAAAATCTTTGGATTATGAGTCTTGGACATTTGTGGTGGGAAGTATGGAAAGAATGGAATAGAAAGATTTTCAAAGGCAAGAAACTTCCCAACAAGATGATTTTCAACAAATGCTTACATGTTAGAAACAATTTCTCCATCCTAAAGAATAAATATGTTGAAGTTATGGATAGAGAAGAGCACATCATAGACAATTAGAACTTAACCTATGATCCCTAACCTAAGAAAAGTAATCCAAGAGAAGGGGTAAGATAAACTAATCCTAAAGAGGGTTTTATCAAACTAAATTTTGAAGGATTCGCTAAAGGGAACTATAGAAATTTTTGAGGAGGAGGTGTGTTTTGAGATGAAAAAGGTAAGATTATCCTTGTATACTTCTTCAATTTGGGTCTACAAACTAATCATGTTGCAAAGGTAGCGACGATGTTTTGGGGAGTTAAGCTTATGGAAGAGAGAGGTTTCAAGTCCCTAATCATGGAATGAGACTCTCTGAATATAATCTCATGTATGAATGGGAAAAATATTTCTTCTCTATCTATTGAAGAATTTATTAAAAAATCCAAAAGGAAAATGTCTTCTTTTAATGAAATATCATTACAACATATCTACTGGGAAGGAAATAGATTGGAAGATATATTTTTTAATAAGGGGTGGAAGCTTTAGATTTTATTGTGGTTAAGGAAGTAACCAACCTGGAAGATAAAATAATTCATAATCTTGAAGGGGAATATGTCCCCAATGCCATATCTTCTTAATGATGATTGATAAATATGAGGTTTCATCTAGGATGACGTATCTAGTTTTGATGATTCCTAGACTCGTGTCAAACATAACTTCCAATCATCCCAAATATTGGATTGAAAAGAAAAATATGCTCATTTATTTGATCCATCCGCACATTTTTTGTAAAACCGGCTACCAAAATAGAAAGTGTTTGTAGGACCACTACAGGAAGAAGAGTTACAAGGGTAAAATGAGAGGATACTTGGTGCGAACTGAACCTGACACAATCCCTGCTATGTCGAAGGAAGTGGTTGAGTTGTTAGATAAGGAAAGTTTGATGAAATTTTAAAAATATTTAATGGTTTCAATGAAGATATTAGTGAATTTGTGGCTAAAAATTGGAATGAAGGCCATGTTCGTGTTTGGAATTTCTCTTTCACTATCTCACCAAATTTATTTCTAAAGTCACAAGTCTGGCCCTAGAAGGAATATGTATTTTCAATCCTAATCATAATTATAGTTTGGAGATTGATAGCTTCATGTAAGGTAAGGGCACCCCTAAAATCCTTCATAATGGTTATTCTAAGGAGTATTTTCCTCCAACCTAAGAATAAATAGCTCTGTTAATGATGTTGTACATAACCCTGGAATGGAGATACAAAGTTGTATACGGGTATCATTTCCCTATGTCAATCATGTTAAGAATAGCAGACTCTACAACTTTCCAAATTTTTTGTATATTTCTCTTTCCAAATCTATATCATAGGTTGGGAAAGGCACTTTTACCCTTCCATTGCATCAAGAGCTTATTAAATATATGTTGAAGCTAGGCACACTTCTCATTGGAAAAAATGAAAAATTCAGGGATAATTTAGTGAACCTTGATCAAGAATATTTGGGGAAAAATGAGATCTCTAAAACTAAATTTGTTTTCACTTGTATGGAGGAAGTTGGGAAATAGGTGGCAAAAAGGACTAGGTCAAGCCTGGACAAATGAAATTTCCAGAAGAAGAGTAAGGATAGTGAGGCTTCAAGACCACAGGAGAATATTGGAGTTATCTCTAATTATAGGGAACAAAAGGAGGATAAAGTGAACCATTTTAGTATTTGAGAGGGGAAAGATGATGGGGAATAAGGTCATGATAACTCTAAGGGAAATAATTCCTAGAATATGGAAGAAGCAATTGAGAACCTACATGCTCTCAAGGTTACACAGAAGAATTTTTTCAAATCCCAGGATACGGCAGTCAAATCTAATCTCTTTATGAAAGAATTTGAAAATTGCAGGATGGATATTGATGTCAACAGACATAAAATTAGCATGGTGTCTATTGAATTGAGGGAGCTTAAAGAAAATGTAGAGAAACTCATGACTATTTTCCTTTGATCAACTAAAGAATGCTAATGAGAGATGTATGTCTATGGAGAAAGAAATGTTGAAAATGAAGGAGATCTTTATGTAGATTAGGGATGTCCATATCCTCAATGTCAAGAGCACCATTCACCACCTTAAACTATTGGCAGAGATGATTCACTCCATGGAAATTTCCAAGAAAAAATAAAATGAAGGATCTAGGCCTAAAGTGGGGATTGTTGAACCTGATTATCAGTACTGGAAGTCCACTATTTCCAGCTTGGTTAATGAATGGAATTGTTGCATTCATACAGTGGGATACTTGATTAAATAATGACCCATGTTACGCTTTTTTGGAGGCAAGATCCCCTTTTGGTTTTCCTTTTAGTTTCTCAGATCTTGTTATTAGTTTAGTACTTTTGGTATTTAAGTGGGGTTTTTTATCTTTAGCACATAGTTTTGTTTTTTTGACTTGTGGGGATTCAATGGGTACTCCCTTGGCCCCCTTTTATCCTAGATATTTCATACTTTGTTCGGGGTAGGGTCCCCTCAACCCTTTTTTACCTCTTATATAAAAAAATTAAGTCACTAAACAATAAAAAATACAAGTCATTAATAGATAATTAGCTAACTTATGTGCGTAAAAACATGAAAAAATATACACATCAAGAAAAACCTAAGGCCAAGAATATTGGGCTTCACATTGAAAATCAAGGGGGTGAAACGATGAAATATACTTGAGTATACATACCATCTTCCCCTACCAAAGAGAAAATCCTCACACAAGAGTTATAATCTATGAAAAGTATACTCACGACCCTTCAGGAAAATAATTTCAGAAATAGTAAAAAGTACCAATACGAAGAGCTATATCCTTACCCCTTTGAAAAAGCTATGCTACGTACACCATTCCCTAAAAACTTTAACTACCCAAATTTTGATAATTACAAAGGTAAAGGTGACCTATGAGATCACATTAAGGAATTATACATGGCGTGCCAAGAAGAGGCATATAATGTTAAATACTTTATACAATTATTCCCACATAGTCTGGGGGGTCAAGCTTTGGAATGGTTTCTTCACATACTTGAAGGGTCTATCTTTACATGGCCTGAATTAGTAGAAATATTTGTACGACATTTCTCATTCAACTTAGAAAGTGACGTTATCATGGTGGACTTGTGTAGCACTAAACAAAGACCCAATGAGACCTTTGTTAGTTTCTTGCAACAATTGCGGGGGTTAACTAGCCAATTCCCTTGTTCAATCCCAAAAAAGAAATTGGTTAGTATTTTCATAACCAATCTAAATCCAAAAATTTATTTCCATTTACAAATGCATTGTATCAATAACTTTGAAGAAGTTATATAAAAAGGAATCTAGATCGAAAAAATATATGATAGCTAAAGGGACACTAAAACCCTTTTCAAAATATCAACACACATCCAAACCTACAGACAAACCAAATTTATTTTAAAAAACATCGTAGGAGATGGTATAAATGAATCCAAACATATCCAAGCAATTTAAATTGGTACTCATTTCAAACTAACTAAAGGACTTATTCATCCCACAATCAAATGTCGAGTGTTCAATCCTCTCATGGAATATTTATCCCCAATCCTAAAATAGTTGGATGTAGTGAGCATGGTTCAATATCCTAACACAACGCCATTTGCATATGATGCACCTAAACCATTATGGTAGAGTGAAAATTAATATTGTGAGTATCATTGTGTCAAAGGCCACAAAATAGACAAGTTCCTAAAAAAAATTAATCCAGGATCTTATTGAAAGTGGATAAATTGAGGTTGATTTAGATGAACCTAACCAAAAACCCAATTAAAAAATGGGAATATTCAAATAACCTTTCTCTAAGCATGATAGAAAGGTGGAGAAGAAGTTGAATCAAGGTCAATCTTCCAAGAACTATAAAGCTACCAGCTACCTCTACACCAAAACTAGTAATCCATTTGAATCACTTATTATATATGTTATTTCCTCCAATGAGCATGTAAATACTATAAGAATAGAGATCTAAGAATGTTTTGTGGAAACATGACGTGATTTCCTTCTGATTCTAGAACCTCCTCTACCTACCCCTTAGGATGGTCAATATGATCTCTTAGAACAACTTGAGAAGATAACTGCTAAGATCATGATCTTAGATATTCTTAAGATATCAAATTTTCATAAATATATCCTTTATAAAACAATTTAGGGGTCAGGAGTGTTAAAAGATATTGATCCTTCACACCTCCAAGAGGTGGTCGTGCATTTTACTCCTAGTGAAATCCTTACTTTTAGCCAAAATGAAATTCCTCACAATGATAATACACATAATTTTACCCTATACATTTAATTATTTGTTAATCACAAACAGATAAAAAGGGTGCTTGTGGAAAATAGATCTAGTTTGAACATATGTACTTTAAAGCTAGTTAAGCAATTGGGACACATAGAGGAAGAAATAGACTCGTATATCATTACCATCACAACCTATGACAATGAACAACGTGATTCAATTGGTACTATAGTATTGCCTATGAAATTGGGACCTACATATAATGACACCAAGTTCCATGACCTAGAATTAGAACTTCCCTATAAAATGTTCCTTGGCTGCCCGTGGATCCACACCATGCAAGCCTTATCAGCAACCTTCCATCAATGAAGCAAGCTATATTATGAAGGACAAAAAATTACTATTCAAGGAGATCTAGATCCATTTGCACATTGCATATCCTTGCGTAGCTTCTCTCGTACAACCTATGAATGTCCTTCTATTGATATTGTTGTTCCTATTCATACCAAAGCTATTGCTTCTCGTGTTGAACCAGACACACTAAGTTCCTATAACATCCAATTTCTATGACTTAGAAACAAGGGAGATTATTATTATTATTATTATTTTTTACATAATGTTCTCTATTCTAAATTCATATAATTCAACACACATATTCCATTTCTAATCCATCTAATAACAAAAAACCATATGCAACTGTAATGACTTGGTGTAACACCGATCTCTCATTTCATGACTTAGTATTAAACCGATATCTCATGTTAACTTGTTCCTGTGTATACTATGTATGCTTTGTTTCTTTTACCTATTACAAGTCACTCAATTGTTCTATCTAAGAAGCCTATATGAATATCTGTTACTGATATTCATCTGAAATCCTAGATTCTTAAACTAGGTTACATAAGACAATGCAAGCGACATTTTATGATACTTTAGCCAAAGTTTTAAACATGTTTATGATGTTTACATTCCAAGATGACATACTCGTTGAAAGGAATATGTCTTTCACCCCACTCGAACTGTCAACCAAACACTATGATGCAACCAAACATGGATCAAAGTTTCACGCTAAATAGGGGAAGCTCACATACACTAGTGATACAATATACTCATGGTGACTAAGGATAAGTAGACATACTCAATTGAATTTTGACAATTGGGTGTGTTTATTTACCCTAATTCAACATGAGTTGACCACTGCACTAGTCCATGTGTCTATCTTTGTTTAGAGTAGCACTATGAACCGAATTTCCACTTGTGTCAATTAAGTTAATTGAACTAAGTGGGGTGTTGAAGCATATTTGGTTGCATCACAATATCCTCAAAATGACTCCCATCATTAAGAGGGTACTCTATGGAAACCCCTATATTACAAAAACCTACTAAGTTCTTTCAATGAAAATAACATACTTAAGAACATTAGATTATTAACCTTCAATTTATTATCTTGTTTAATTATTGTTAAACATCACACCTAAGGTTCCACTAAGTACGATTGATCCAAAGAAAGGATTCAAAATGTACTTTTACACTAGATGAAGGTATGCAGATAAAATATGTGTTCATGCATATGAATTTTTTTTAATTTGAAAACCATTATTTCCTTTTATCAATAAACCTTATTTCAATATCAAGTAAGTAGGATCATTAAGTTTCCCTACCATAGTTTAACAATGTAAACAATCTTGATTGAATCTTGTTGATTAGACTTAGTGATACCATAATATTTAAATGCATCTTACTAATTCTTTTAAGCATTCCAATTTCCAATTTCAATGATGATTATACTTTATCACATAATTATGGAAAACATACTTAGTTCTTATTTAATGATAAAAACAAAGTATCCTTTTCTTCCTAATTAAGGAATATTGTCCCATTCATGAAATCTAAAAACATAAAGAGTAGATTCATAATAAGAATGCCACATTCAACTATATATAAATTATCCTTATTCCCTTTTTAGAATAAGGATCTATAAATAAAAATAATCATAGTTATACCATTACCCCAAAATTAAATGGTTTGGAAATATATATATCATTCCTTATCCAAGCATCATCCTATACTTTAGATTCTATTAATCCATGTTTGTTAATATTTAAGAAAACAAATAAAATCTCATCATGCATGTTAATATTTAAAAATATTAATCAAACTTAAGTTTTATATGACCATTGAATAAATCAGTAATCACAAATCATTACACAATAATCCATTTATATAAAATAGAGTTCAATTCACTCCAAGCTTATTAAACATTTCATAATTTTATAAGAAAACATTTTTCAACAACACAAAAACTAATTGATACACCCTCATAGTTTTACCAACAAGTTCCTTTCAAGATAATTTCAATACATAAAGCATCTGGGTGAAGAAAATGACTTCGTTAATAAAATAAATGTAACTTTCGATAAGTCTTTTTCCTTTCACTTTTCAAGAAATCCATCTGCAAAATTGTTAGCATGATTCAGTTCATAAGAGATGAGCACAATAAGAGCTATAATGTTACAACAATATGATTTTATCTAACTATTTCATAAAAGGAACCTTGTTGTTTATGAAAATGTTCCAAGTACTCAAATTAAGATAAATTAAATAGAATGCCCAAAAATCCATAATGTCATAAAAGGATAGAAAGTCACTAAACCTCTTTAGGTTCCGTTTTCCCATGAAAAGAAGTTAAGTTTTCCAAAAAAATTAATCTCTGTAGTGTCACAGTCATGATAATCATTCATCATTATAACTTTTAAAAACTTAAACCAACTATTAAAGAGAAGAATTAATAAAAAATATTGATCAGTCCTCATTAATAACAAATAAATCATCACCCTTAAGTTTCCATGACATTACCATCATTTTCCTATTAACAATTTAAAAAGGGAATTTAATAAAAATACATGATTTCATTCATTCCTCAATGTATAAAATTATTTCTTCAAACAATAGTTCCCTAGTTATTACCAATCAAAATCCCTATCTCCAATCCAAAAGGAATTGATATTTAAACAAGACTATCTTAATATTGACAAAGTACTACAAAAATATATATCTACAAGAGGGTGGATTATTTCCTAAACAAAAATGACTCAGAATGCAAGGAAATCACCATAAGAACAGTCTACTTTAATCACTATCATAGAAAATATCAAACGAAAATTAATCAACAAAAATCCTTTTAACTCACTCGACAAGGAGTTCTAACTAAACCACAGGCACCAAGATCTAAATCAACGGTTTGAATCAAAAATACCTTCATAAAAAAACTTACAGAAAAAATTGAAACCAAATAAAATATAGAACAAAGGCACAAATAATGGTCTTAACCTTAAAAGATCAGGGTTTCAGATTTAAGGATAAAAATTTCCTTTATCTATAATCATAGTAACTCTCATCCTCCATTCACACTCGAAAAAAATTCACAATAAGAGCAATAGTTACCTCATAAACATTATAAACCAACCAAAAAATAATCTCAGACTCAAATGAGACATTTCAAAGGGAAAAATCATTCAACTTAACATGCTATAGTCACCTAGGGAGTACATTCCTTGTAAGCGCTAGTGATCCAACCAAAATTGATCAAGGGATCATTTTTGAAAATTCCCTAAACATCCCTAAATGGTGTCAATGTAGAATATCATCTCGAGAGCTTACCAATGACTGTGAGAATGTGAAAAATGGACATTGGGAGCTCTAGATATGTTCGATCAAAGTTAAGACAGCGAGAAAGTCAACTCTAGTCAACTGGTCAATTTTGGACCAAGGGCACCGTGACACATGGTGAAAAGGTTAAAGGCTTGTGGAAAGGTGGAAATATTAGCCTAAGAAGCTTATTATTTGTTAAGATTATTTGTGGGATGTGCAGAATTAGTAATAAGTAAATTTTAATATAGTGTTGTAAACTATATTAAATTCCTAAAATTACTATAAACAAATATTGTTTATTGGCCTATTACTTTAGGAAATATTAGATGGAATATTTGTGATTGGGAGTAAATTATAATCTACCCAATAGGCCCATTGAGCCACACCAATTACTTACAAATCCTAGATTGTCGACCGGAGTGCTAGCGTCGCATTGATAACGTCGAGAAGGCCGATCGAAGCCGAAGGAGATTGTGCATCAGGAAGGTGAAGAATAGTTCGACTGATCATCAGAAGTTGGTATCAGAGTTGGTGATCGACACTTGCAAACTTGCTAATATCTGAAATAAGTTTGGTATCAAAGTTGGTTTAGCTCCATATTTGTTGTTAGTAAATCTGATTAACAGAGTGATTGCTTCAAGATTGGTGCAGTTGGTTCAGTTTGTGTGAACAGGGTACAAGTGCACTATGGGCAAGATGTCTAAACAGGAAAAGCTTAAGGAAATTAAAGCTTATAATCACCATATCTAGGAAGATAATTCTCTCCTATGATTAATGTATTAATCCTTGGAAGAGGAGAATGCTCGTTTGAAATTAGAACTGCAAACCAAGGATGATCTCTTGGCAAGGTTGCAATGTGGTGATCAGATGAAGGAAATACCTTCAACTTCAGATGCAGTGACCATGGCATATGATTACACTGTAATTTTTTCACCACTGGAATCTTCGTTTTCCTCCCATTTGGTTTCGGATTCAGGTAATGAAGTCTTTGGTTTGTTTGAAAAGCATACTAGAGGCATTGGATCCAAGTTACTAGATAAAATGGGATTTGATGGAAGATTCCTTGGTAAAAATGGCCAAGGAATTGCTAACCCAATACAGGTCGAGGATCATCCTTGTTTTACAGGTTTGGGTTTTTCTAGTGCGGGAATGGATATTGGAGAATGCTCCAAGAATGCTGACGGGAGCCAAGCTTCTGAAAGCAAAGTGAATACTCCACTAGTCCTATAAGAATATTCTGAGCAGGAAAGTTGTTCTTCATTGTCATAGGTAGGATGTGGTAAGAGAAATCAACGAAGAGGTAATGAGATTTCACCTCCAGTTTCTTACCATAATCATAAGCACAGTAAAACTTCTAATCCACTTTTTTAGCTTAAGAAGTATGGTTATGATTTTCAGAAGAAGTGGAATTCCTTTCCATGTACTTTTTGTGGATTGCATAATCATTCAGTGGCTAGATGTTGGAAGAGAAGGACATTGATGAAGAAGTTGATGCCATTTGTCAGGAACAAGGCAACCCAGAAAGACCAATCTCGTCATGAAGAGTCGAGAAATGGTAGAAAGAGTTCCTCATCCCAGAAGAAGGATATTAAGAGGAATGTTTGTGCTCACTACCAAAGGAATGGGCATCGGGTGGAAAATTGTTAGAAATTGCATCCATATCACCATCAGAGTAATTGCAAGCCAAATATGGAATGGAGGCCTATTGTAAAGGTAGAGGAAGTTTCTACTCCACCACCAATTGACAAGTAAACCTAGGACCAAGTAATACCTAAAAGTGAAAGTCCTTTATAATGAGTAATTCAACAATTTTTCAACTATATATTGCATAATTCAGATTGATGAATAGTATGCAGTATTAAGTTTGGAGATCATATTCTGTGAGGAAATGCTGAGAGAAAGGTTTACAATACTCAGTGGATTTTCTTACTTAGAAAAATTGATTAATGCTCCAAACATATCTCCTAATCAACGTGTGAGTACTTGTTACAGTTTGGACATAGGAATTAACTCATATAAAGCTTGGAGATTGATCTGTCATTTTTGTAGATAATAGAGTTCAAATAAAAAAGCTAAAAACTTCATTCTATGTAGAGGCATTATGACTGTGTAACAGAATGGTAGCTGAATCACCATTAGCATTGACGTCGGGTCAGAGCTTCATTCTATGTAGAGGCATTGTGATCATGCAACAGAGTGGTACCTGATACTAGTGTTTTAATAAAAGGAGATCTCAAAAGATTAGCTCAGAACTTCATTCTATGTAGAGGCATTGTGACCGTGCAACAGAATGGTAGTTGAATCACCATTGGCATTAATGTCGGCTCAGAACTTCATTCTGTGTAGAGGCATTGTGACTGTGTAGCAGAGTGGTACCTGATATTAGTGTGTCAACAAGAGGAGCTCTAAAAGGATCAGCTCAGAACATCATTCGGTGTCAAGGCATTGTGACCACACATACGAATGGTAGTTGATTAACAAACTTAGCATCATGCATTAGAGGCTTGAGATCTTAAAAGAGGCTTAGCATCATATATTGGATGTGTTAAGGTCTATAAGAGACTTAGCATCATGCATTAGAGGCTCAAGGTCTTGAAAGAGGCTTAACATCATGCATCAAAGGAATTGAGGTCTACAGAGACTTATCACCATGCATTGGAGGCTTGAGGTCTTGAAAGAGGCTTAGCATCATACATCAGTGGCATTGAGGTCTGAAAAGGGACAAGTCATTATCCATCATCGACATCAGATCGATCATAGCTCTACGTAACATGAAGTTCCTTCAAACTAGTTTGGATTATGTGAAATCAACTCAGAACCAAGAGCTATGTTATAGAGTAAAATAAGATCCTTATTGTCATATATCAAGAAGCTTAGCACCACACAATAGGATCATTGACGTTTCATGCAAAAACTTAGCACCATACAGCGGAGGCATGGAGGTCTTCTTCGGATATCAGAGTGGCGCAATGGAAGTGTCATGGGCCCATAGCTCACATGTCCAGGATAGGAGAAAAGTTGTTGAAGAGAGAAGTTTGTAGAGGAAGAGACCTAAGAGTCTACTACAGCAACACTTCCGAGGTGGGAACAGAGTTCTAGATTCAAGACGGGATGGAAAAATGTTCCAATATAAGCTTTTTAGGATAAAAATTGTTTCTTAGTGGGGAGGTGTGATCAAGGGATCATTTTTTCCCTAAACATCCCTAAATGGTGTCAATGCAAAAGATAATCTCAAGATATTTCCAATGACTGTGAGAATGAGACAAACAGACATCGGGAGCTCTAGTTATGACCGGTTAAAGTTCAGACAGAGGAAAATCAACTCTGGTCAACTAGTCAATATTGGACCAATGGCACTGTGGCACGTGGCAAAAAGGTAAAGGGATTCATTTGTTGGTTGTCTATCTCTGGTATTTGGTGGTCATAAAATATTACTCACAGGTCGCCGTGTGGACTATGGTATTATCGCCAACGTGGTGGGTCCACAAGCCACCACGTGACTTGCCACTATGAATCAAATACGATCGATTTGCCTATCAGGAGATGACAAGTGGAATATATGCTATTGACCAAGTTAATTATTTTCTATACCCCATGGTATGGGTTGAATTTCTATTTACTTGGTAAGTCCACTTTCCAAATGCCATGCATATATGTCAAACCGCTATTTATTAATTTTTATACATTAGTATTAAACCATACCTAACCACAAACCCACATAAACCACCATATATGCTTCCACGCGTAGGAGGAGTGAAGTGGTGGTAGGGGGCATTAAGCCATGTGTGGATGTTTCCACATGTAAGGGAGGAGTGAAGTGGTTATAGTGGAAGCTTCCACATGAGGAGAAAGAGGTGGGGACGGTTAAGCCCATGTGGTCCCATGACCACTTCAAACCAAAGCGTGGAAAGGCTTTAAAGCCTAAGCCTTTATCTCCTTTAACCATATGTGGGAATTTATACCCACTTAACCAATGCTGCACCAAATTTGGGTTTTAATCCCATTAAAAATGCAACCCAAATATTATCCCAATTGTTATGCTAAGATTTAATCCCATGTATCTTGCTACGAGCTAGGTTAAAAATATCCTAAGGATGATTTTTAATTGCATATTTTTTGGGCCCTAAAATTGTATGAATAGGGAACCCATTTTCATTGTAAACTACACACACTAGCACAACGAATAATCTCATTGCTAGAGCATGAGAGGCGAAGATTGAGCTAAGAGGAGGATGAGAAATTGCAATTGAGTGAAGAGCTATTTATTTAAATAGGCATTATTATGGCTAGGAGTTATTAATAGTACCTAGTCGGCCCATAGTGCCACACTAAATTTTGAAGCCTAGAATATTGACCGGAGTGCCATAGGGTGTTACAAAGCGTCTGAAAGGCCGATCGAGAACCGGAGGTTTTCAAACAGTGGATTTGGTGCCATCGAGCTTGCTGAATATGCCATGAAGGTGGAAGTCGGGTGCTATCTTTCACCCTTGTCAACCGAAGGTCTAGTTATTCTTCTAAGAAAGTTTAAATAGTTTCCATTAGGTTTTCTTGTGAAAGTACTATTGTAACTTACAAGTTTTTACTAGTGGAATGGTTCGACCACAAATCCGAAGACATAGGAAACTTCTGAACTTTGTAATCAATCATTGTATAATTGTCTTATTGTCTTGCATTTATTTTAAATTGATTACTTAAAAGGAGTAAATAATCGGTAAATAATTAAAGCCTATAAGGGTCCGAGATCAGGTAAATAAAAACTTGATTATTTTCAGATCAAAAATAAACTCCAAAGTTAAACAAGAGCATAAAAAACCTAGATATACCACTCATGAAACTCAAATAGTAATAGATCTTTGAACGGACATTTAACCAAAAGAAAACGAAACCCAGTTCAAAGTGTAATACAACATGGGTCCTTCCCAAAAATCAACTAAGTCCAAAAAATTAAGCCTACCCAAGAAGGGTATTCATGAGACAAAAAACATAACCAAAAAGAAGAGAGAAATAGGATATTTACCAGTCCATGTTTCCAAACAATATCCACCCAAGAAGTGTATATAAACAAAAAACGTAACTTAAAAAGACAGAGATAGAAGACTCTATCAGTCACCTTAATATTATGCACTTAAAGTTCTTGAAATACCTCCATCTAAGATACCCAGTATGGGTCGAAGCTTGAATTCCTAAAAAAAAAAATCAAAAGATCAGTTACAATTCTTAAGCCAAAATGAATGACCATCAAACCGAAGTAGGAGTCCAAATACAGGCTTATAAAAATTTGATCAAACATTATTTGTTAAAACCCAGTACCATGACAACCTGAAAGTTCCAAAATAAAAAATGACTTCCACCATAACCCTACAAATATTTTTAATGCCAACAGAGTACGAATAAAAGAATATACATTCATCAGAAACACAACATATATTTTAAAAATCATTCACAATTTCATACATTACACACACACATTTGTTTTTTTTTCAAATATAATCAAAAAGAATAATCATATATAACAACTTCATACCACATGATCATTCATATCCATAAGAACAATAACCATAAAAAACTCTCAGAAGAAAGAAGAAGAAAACAACACACAAGAAAACATTTTCAAAGATGTTTTCATGAAGAGAAAAGTTCTATTTATGAAAATGTTTAAATAAAAGAAAAATTTTTAAAGAGATAAAGCCTATCATTCCTAGTTGTACCCCTGGATTCTCTTCCTTGCTTTAAACCTTCAAGCAAAGATTTCACTAAAATATTTCAAATGAAAATTCCAAAAAAATCCTCTACAACTTCCGCCATTTTATCCTTATAGTTTCCACAACAATTTTTTGCCATTATTTCCACCATGCAATGACGATTTTTAATTTGCAATAGAATTGAATTGATATTTCGAATAATGAAAATAATACATGCATAGCTGAAGAGCTAAAAAAATCCAAATGCACAGTAAAAAAAACCATTCCTTTTTCCCCAAACCCATATTACTATTCCCCATGTGGTTTTCACTCAAGTTGAGGCTCACTACTTCCAACTGGACTGCCAATGCCCCTCCCGAAACTCCCACCAATGCCAGCTCAATGTTATTTAAAACTAACAATTAAAAAATTCATTCAACCGAAATTAGCAAAGTTTCCAGCTCAAAATTTTCCACATGCCTTCGCTAAATTGGCAGCAATAGGATATTAATGAAATATTTAAACCTTATTATTGCCTTTGGAATGGTACCACTACAATTCAATAACTTGACATCAAATCCAACCACATTTCTTTCTCCTAGGTTAGTTCGATGCCCTTAGATTAGGTTTCTATTATATTAGTTTATAAACCATAGCTTAGGACCTTACGAATAGTTCATATTATAGCTTAGTATAATTAGTATCCAAGACTTAGGATAGTCCTTTAATTACCCTTCTAGGAATTAATCATCACAATAAATATAATCACCTTAAATTAGGTTAAAAATAGGATAAATAATCAAAGGAACTTAAATTAATTAGGTCCCAATAAATTAATCAAAGGACATTAATTTTTGTAATTTATTAAAATGATGTTATTAGATCACTTAGAAGGGTGCATGCAAAATATGCTTGAGGATGCCTCTGTGATCCCAAAGCAAGCCTAAGTTTAGAAATCATCACATTGACCAGCTGAATCAAAATGATCAAAACATCACAAAATCATAGACATGACTTGGATCACTGAAATTGATCTAAGGTATGGTTATTCCTTCATTTTGTAAATCAAATAGACTAAAGAAAGAGTTTACAAATGAAAATTAAGCCACATACAGTCATAATCTTATTGGATTGAATTTATTTCATTCACCAATGTAAAAAAAAATTCAAATTTCAACATAAGGAACATGTGAAATACTGCATTATTAATTCAAAATTTACATGGCATGATTTTATCCTTTTTTAGAAGATAAAACATATCATCTACAATAGACATGATCACTTAGTTCAAAAGAATACACCGTCTTTAAACAAGAATCATTTATCAACGTTTGTAACTTCAGTTTCAGAAGAAATCAAGGATAACAACCAAGGAGAGGGTATTACATACCTCCCCTCTAAAAAGCATCATTGTCTAGATGATTAACTTAATCCATATTCATTTTCACAAAAAAAATCATAACTATAGTTCTTTTATCCACAAAATTTTCAAACAGAAACAAATTTACATAAATTTAAGTTTTTCATAACTTATTACAACATCAAAATTGCTATCCCAATACTTAAAAAACTATATTACCTGCCCAAAAATGGTATAAATTAAAAATAGTTTTCAAACAAAGTCTTTAATTATCTCAAAATCAGAATTAATTATGTCCAAAAAGATGAGGAAAAGTAGTTTTCATATCCTCAAGGTTTTCCCATTTTACACTTTCTTCATTAAATTGGTCCCACTAGACCTTGCATTGACTGATTTCATGATTTCGCAAGTGCAACTAGCGAGTTTCGAGCACTCTTATGGGTTTAACCATGAGTATTCCTAGGTCTTGGACCTGTAAGGAATCCTAATTTAATACATGTGATAAATTTGAAATGTATTTCTTAATAAAAGAAATATGGAAAACATCATGCATTCATGACAAGGTGGGAGGTAATGCTAAGTGATAAGTTGCATGGCTAATAACTTCAACAATATCATAAGGTCCCAAAAAATGAGGTGATAATTTGGATGTCTTGCCAAAGGCAATAGATCTCTTTTTAGGCTTAACATGTAAAAATAATTTTTCACTAAGTTCAAATTTCTTATCAACCCTTTTCAAATCTACATAACTTTTCTTCTTGTATGAAACTTATTTCAATCATTCACAAATTATTTTCACTTGTTGTTCCATTTCAATAAGCATTTCAGGTCTAATTACCTCTCTATGTTCAATACTATCCCAACTAACTAGAGTTCTGCATTTCCTTCCATACAATGCTTTGAAAGGTGCCATTTTTAGAGAGGAATGATAAGTATTATTGTAAGAAAATTTAAATAAAGGAAGGTATTCTTCTCATTTTTACCGCTGATCCATATAGTACATTGGTAACGTATCCTCCAAAAACTGATTTTCTCTCTCTGTTTGACCATCTGTTTCTAAATGGTATATGGAACTAACATTTAGTTTTGTTCCTAAAGCTGCATTTAGTGTTTTCCAGAAACAGGATGTCATTCTAGGGTCTATATAAGATATAATCAATTCAGGTACTCCATGTAATCTCAAAATTTCATGCAAAAATATTTTTGCTAAAACAAGTGAATCATCTTTAAGATTACCAGCGATAAAATTTTCTACCTTTTGTAATTTTTTAACCACAACTAAAATAACATCATGTTTATTTTTAGACATAGGAAAGCCTTGAATAAAATCCATACTTATTACTTGCCACTTATATTACAGTATGTTATGTGGATATAGTAAACTATTTGGGTGCATATGTTCAGCCTTAACTCACTAACATTGCAAGTAATGTGAAACAAAATCAATTATGTCTCTCTTGATCCCTTTCCAAAAATATTGTTGTTTTACATCAACAAGCATTTTTCTAACACCGGGATGTCCTGAGTAAGGTAAATCATGAAATTCCATCATTAAATTTTTCCTTAACTCATTTTTTGAAGGTATATACACTCGCTTCTCATATCTTAAAATTCATTCATTATAAAATTTAAAACCCTTATATCTTACATCATTAATATATGAAGCAAGTGTTGTTTTTACTAAAAATACAAATCAAAATCCGTGATACTCTTTACTTCATCCTTAAATTGAGTTCTCAATGTTATATGTGCATAAATATGTTTCCTACAACTTAGTGCATCTTCCACTCTATTTTCTTTACCTTTAATGTAACTTATGTCAAACTAATATTGTGACAAAAACTCAAACCATCTTCGTTGTCTTGTATTCAGATTTGGCTGAGTGAAAATATACTTCATCCCAAGGTGGTCAATTTTTAACTCAAAAGGTCTTCCTAAGAGATAATGTCTCCATACTTGAAGTGCATGAACTATGGCAGAAATATCTAGGTCATGGGGATCATAATTCAACTCATGTAACTTGAGTTTCCTACTCTCATAAGCTATAACATGATCATCTTACAATAGTATACCTCCTAGTCCTTCTCTAGAAGCATCTGTAACTACTGTAAAGCTTCCATTTGGATTGGGTATAATCAAAATAGGTGCAGAAGTTAGTTGTTCCTTTAGAGTTTTAAATGTTGATTCACATTTATCACTCCACATAAAAAAAATTGTATTTCTTTTGTAATGAAGTAATTAGTGCCATGAATTTTGAAAATTCCTTAACAAATTTTCTATAATAACTAGTAAACCCCATGAATATTTTGACTTCATGTACATTTTAGGTGCATACCACTCATTTATGGCAGCAATATTTAATGGATCAAATTCTATTCCATATTTTCTTATGACATGTCCTAAATAATGCACTTCTATTTTATAAAAATTACATTTGGACAACTTACCATACAATTTTATTTTTCTCAAAATCTCAAGTATAATCTTCAAATGCTCTTAGTGCTCATTAATAATCTTAGAATATATAAGAATATCATCTAAGAATACAAGTACAAACTTTTCCAAGTATTCTTGAAAGATATTATTCATCAGATTCATAAATGTTGGAGGTGCATTTGTCAAACCAAAAGGTAAAATCATGAATTCATAATGTCCATACCTTATTACAAAAGTTGTTTTATGAATATCTTCATCCTTAATTCTAAATTGATGATATCCAAAACAAAGATATATATTTGAATATACTGATGCACCATGCATCTAATCAAACATATCATCAATTCTAGGAAGTGGATATATATTTTTTGTATTGTTTCTTTGTTTAACATTCTGTAAACAATACAAAGTCTTAAGTGTTTCATCCTTATTTTTCACAAATATTACCGGTTCTCCCCAAGGTGAGACACTCGGTCTTATAAAAATTTTAGACAACATAGTTCTTGTAACTATGCCTCAAGTTCTACTAGTTCAATTTTATAGTCATGCAATAAGGTGCCTTGGAAATAGGTTCAGTTCTAGGTTTGATTTCTATTGTAAAGTCAAATTCTCATTTAGGTGAAAGACCAGGTAGTTCTTCTAGAAACACATCGCTAAAATCTCTTAACAACGGATAATTTCTCAAGAAATTACTACCTTATTCTATTTTTTCATAAAATTTTACTACATATAACATGCAACATTTGTTTTTGGCCTTCTTAAGTTGCATACTTGACAATTTCCTAACTGAAATTTCTCATTTTACCCCCTGAATGTCTATTGTTTTCTGTAGATCATCAAGGCATATAATTTTTTTTTCAAAATAATCAACTTTTTATTTATGATTAGTAAGCCAATTAACACCAATTATGACATCATATGACCCCAAAGGAGCAACATAAAGATCTACTTCAGTAGAAAAACTTGGTAACTCTAAAATTGCTCCAAAAAGACATTTACTAACAGTATGGACAACATTATTACCATAATGTATAGTCCAAGTTTTCTCCATTATTCCTACTTTTATTTTTAATTTTTAAGCTAATTTACTAGAAATGAAACATTCTGTAGCACCAGTATCAAAAATTATAGTAACAGGTGTACCAAATAATTTACCTAGCACTTCTATGGGCATAACTTGCTTTTCAACTTTCTTATCAGCTACTGCAGCATGTATCTTATGTTTCTGATTGTTGTCATCTTTCTATAGATGGCACTGATTTATGTAGTGATCCTTACCACAGCTAAAAAAATCCCCTTACATGTCCCCTTTTTGGTTCAAACTTATTTCTGATCCTGAAATTATTGTTTTGACCTCCATAATATTTCTGCCCATTATTATTGTTCTTCATAAAATTGTTTCTAATATTTACAGCAGGTTTATTTGTTGTTGTTTTCTTATTTTTATCATTCATAAACCTTTTTTTTATCTCCAAAATTTTTCCATGCCACCTTCTTATGTACAAGTGATGAAGAAGAGTTAGAAATTTTCTTCTGATTCTCCTCTTTATGTGCAAAAATTACCTTCAATTTTTGTTCTTTCCTTATGGATTTTTCTACAACCCCTTCCATGGTGGTTGAGATGTGCACATCTACCTCTCCTTCTATGAAAATATTTAACACCATAATAAACTTCCATATCATGAGTTTTTCATCAGTTTGATACTATGGAACATACTTAAGAAGTTTGGTAAACTTCTCCCAGTACTCAGTTATAGTTAACTTTCCTTGAACTAAATTTAGAAATTTTGTCATTTTCTGATCATAATAAAGTTGTGGCAGCCAGTGTTTCCTAAATTATCCCTTAAATTGATCCCATGTAATTATTGATTCATCAATACTTATTTCATCTTTATGGTTGTCCCACTAGGAGGATGCCTCATGTGAAAGATGACATTCTCCCCATACTGACTTTATTTCTTCCAAGAATTTACTTATTGCAAAGTACTTCTCCATTTCACTGAGCTGATTCTCAACCCCATTCCCCAGTGTAGTGCCATAAAAATTTGGTGGACTTATCATTTTTATGTCATTAGAAAGTTTAGCTGTTAATCTTTCCTTTTTATTTTCAGATGGATTATGTACATTTGCATTTGTAGCGTTATTATGGGCATTTGCCACATTTTTATTTTCTACATTATTATTATCAACACCCAAATTTCAAGAATCAGAGTTGTTTCTTAAAGGTGGTTGATTGTTATTATCAGCTTAATCTTCCTCCTCTTCATTACTCATTACTTATTGTTCAAGTACAACGATACAATCTCTTTTGTCCAATAGGGCAGCATGAATTCTATCAAGTTTTTGTATGGTAGCTACCTCTCCACCTGGAGGTGGATTATTTGCAACACCTCCCCTTGTTCTAACCATTTTCTATTAACAATAAATTAATTTTTTATCAGATATGGACTCAATAGGTCCAAGAGCTATAACCTCACTCTGATAACAAAACGTAGCATCCACTTTCTATGAATTTTAAACAAGGGATTTTTTTTACATAATGTTCACTATTATAAATTCATACAATTTAGAACACACATTCCATTGACAATCCATCTCATAACAGAAAACCATATGCAACTGTAATGACTCGGTGTAACACCGATCTCTCATTTCATGACTCAGTATTAAACCGATCTCTCATGTTTAACTTGTTCATTTGTATACTATGTATACTTTGGTTATTTTACCCATTACAGGTCACTCAAGTGTTCTATCTAAGAAGCCTATCTGAATATTTGTTACTGATATTCATCTGAAATCCCACTTTCTTAGACTAGGTGACATAAGACAATGCAACCAGCAATTTGTGATACTTTGGCCAAAGTTTTAAAGCATGTCTACCATGTTTATATTCCAAGACGGCATACTCATCGAAAGGAATATGTCTTTCACCCCACTCGAACTGTTATCTATATTGGTCTTCCTTGACTTCTGTCAACCAACCTTGAGTCAAATTTTCACACTAAATAGGGGCAAGCTCACATACACTAGTGTTGTAGTCTACTCATGGTGACTAAGGATAAGTAGACATACTCAATCAAATTTTGTTGATTTGGTGGGTTTAGTTACCCTAAGTCAACATGATTTGACCACTACACTAGTCCATGTGTCTATATCTATTTAGAGGAGCACTATGAAATGAATTTCTACTTATGTCAAATGTGTTAATTGAACTAAGTGGGGTGTTGAAGTATAGTTGGTTGCATCATAGTATCCTCAAAATGACTCCCATCATTAAGATGGTACTTTGTAATAATTGATATATTACAAAAACCTACTAAGTTCTTTTAATGAAACTAACATACTTAAGAACATTAGATTATTAACCTTTAATTTATTATCTTATTTAATTATCATTAAACATTGCACCTAAGGGGTCCACTAAGTACAATTGATCCAAAGAAAGGATTCAAAATGTTACTTTTACACCAGTTGAAGGTATGCAGATAAAATTTGCATTCATTCATATGAACTTTTAATTCTTAAACCATTATTTCTTTATTTCAATAAATCTTATTTCAATATCAAGTAAGTAAGACCATTAAGTCTCTTTACTTTAGTTTAACAATGTAAATACTCTTGATTGAAGCTTGTTTCTTAGACTTAGTGATACCATAATATTTAAATCCAACTTACCAATTATTTTAAGCATTCCAATTTCAATTTATCATTTTCATAAAGTAGAGCATACAATCAATCATCAATGATGATTATAGTTTATCACATAAATAATGGATAAAATACTTAGATTCTTAATTCAATGATAAAAAAGAAGTATCCTTTTCTTCCTAATTAAGGACTATTTTCCTATTCATGAAATCATAATCATAAGGAATAGATTCATAAAAAGAATGCCACATTCAACTATATAGTAACTATCCTTATTATCTTTTCTGAATAAGGATCTATAAATCATAATCATCATAGTTATACCATTACCCCAAGATTAAATGGTTCGGAAATATATAGATAGTTCCTTATCCAAGCATCATCTCTATACCTTTAGATTCTATTAATCCATGCATGTTAATATTTAAGAATATTAATCAAATCCAGTCATGCATGTTAATATAGAAGAATATTAACCAAATCTAAGTCTTATGTGACCATTGAATAAATCAGCAATCACCAAGTCATTATACAACAATCCATTTATCAGAAAAGAGAGAGAGAGAGAGTTCAATTCATTCCAAGCTTAATAAACATGTTTCATAAGTGATTATAAGAAAACATTTTTCAGCAGTACATAAAAACTAATTTGATACATCATTATATTTTTCCCAACAAGTTCATTTCAAGATAATTTCAATACATAAAGAATTTGAATGAAGAAAATCAATTCGTTAATAAAAAATGCAACTTTCTATAAGTATTTATCCTTTCACTTTTCATGAATTCCATCTGTGAAATTATTAGCATGAGTCAATTCACAAGAACTAAGCATGATAAGTGCTTATGATGTTAAATCAATATGATTTTATCTAACTCACTTTCATAAAAGGAACACTATTGCTTATGAAAATGTTCCAAGTATGCCAAAATAAGATCAATTAAAATAGTCTTCCCAAAAATCCAAAATGTCAAAAATAGAGAAGGAAGTCACTAAACCTATCTTAAGGAATCAATTTCCCCATAAAATAAGTTAAGTAATCCAACAAAATTAACCTCCATCCATGTTACAGTCATGATAATCATTTCAAATCATGATAACATTTAAAAATACAACCAACTATTAAAGAAAGAATTAATAAAAATTCCTTAATCAGTCCTCATTAATAACAAAATTAAATCAACAAGCCATAAGTTACCAACATTACAATAACCAATTTCCTATCGATAATCTTAAAAGGGAATTGATATACAAAAATAAGATGACTTGACATGAACCTAATTATCAGTCACCTATATTTCTTCAAACCAAATCCCTGTTACTATCCCATATCAAGGATTCCATCTTAAATCCAAAAGGAATCGAAATCTAACCAAAATATTAACTGTACATTACTATAAAAGGTTATACTCTAACATGAGGGTGACTCTATTTCCTAAACCAAAACATTCAAATACAAAAAGTTAACTCCAGAAAGGTCTATCTTTAAGCAGTATCAAAACATAGAGATCAAATTCAAAATTTGATCAACATAATTCTATTTCCAAATTCAAGATGATAGTGAGATTTCATAACAGACCATATTTCACTAATGATCTAAATCTACAGGTTGAATTAGCAATCAACTCTGTAACCAAAAATTATAAGGAAAAATAGAAACCAAACCGAATAAGAAAACAAATTCACATTAGACAATTTCTTCACCAGATAAGGATCAGGGTTCCAAGATTTAAGGATAAGATTTTCCTTTATCAATAATCATAGTAAATCACAGCCTTCTAATCACAATTGAAACAAATTCAGAGTAAGAGAAATAGTTATCACATAAATGTTATCAAAATAACTAAATATACAGGCTCAAACTCTCTGATGATAGGCGTTTTAACAGGGAAAGTAATCATTTGACAAACTTAACATGATTTGGTTGCCCAGTGGAATACATAACCACTGTAACTCTCATGACTTGATGACCCAACCAAAATAAACTCCACCATGGTTGAACAAGATAACATATAAAAAACCTAAGATGTCCAACTCATGAAACTTGAAGAGAGTAATATATCTTTGAAGGGAACGTTTAAACCAAAGGAAAGATGAAAACCCATTTCAAAGTATAATACAAACCTAGGTCCATCTCAAAATTAAACTAGACTTCAAAAACTTAGGCCAACCTGAAGAAGGGTGGTCATTGCAATGAAAAAGCATAATGATCAAAGAAGAAAGAAACATGAGATTTACCAGTGCCTTGTTTTCGATATAGATCTACCCAAGAAGGGAAAATTATCAATACAACAAAATGTAACTTAAAAGGACAGAGACAAAAAACTATATCCATCCATCATTTCTATTCTACACATTAGAATGCTTGAAATACCACCATTCAAGAATACCTAACATAGGTCGAAGCTTGAATTACATAAAAACAACACAAAATATCAAAATATCTGTTACAAATATTAAGCCAAAACAAATGAACAACAAACGAAAACAGGAAGTCCAAGTACATGCATCATAAAAATTTGGACTAAACAATATTTAATGATACCCAGTTTCTCATGACAACTTGAAATGTTACCAAAAACCAAAATGAATTCTACTAGATCCCTATGAAAAATCATTTAACACCAATAGGGCATGAATACAAGGAAATATATATTTATCTAGTGAAAAATATAGCACAATTTCCCCTATCAATCATTCGTAGATTAATATCATATATATATATATATATATATATATATATATATATAACACTTTTTTTTTTTTCCACATTTTTCCAAAATCTTGAATTATATATAATAGACTTTAAGCTAGCACATGAGTCATTTCATATTCACAAGAAACCATAACTTTCAATACATCCACATAAATCAAGAAGAAGAAAACAACACACAAACATGAAAACCATTCTCTAGAGATGTTTTCACAATGTGCAGAGTTCTCATTTAATGAAAACTGTTTAAATAAAGGAAAGAAATCTTAAAGAGATAGAGCCTATCATGTCTCCTAGTGCTCTTGGCTTTCTCTTCCTTATGCTTCAAGTCTCTTAAGCAAAGATATTTCACTGAAAGATTTCCAAATGAAAACACCAAACGAAGCCTCTACAAATTTCCCTATTTTCTTATTAAAGTTTCCAAAACAATTTCTTTCCATTATTTCCTCCATGCAATGGCAATTTTTAATTTGCAACAGAATCGAATTAATAGTTTGAATAATGAAAATACTACATACAGAGACAAAGAGCTTGAAAATTTTGAACTGAACAACAAAGACCAAACCATTTCTTTTTCCCCAAACCTATCTCACTATTCCCTAGGTGGTTTTTTTCACTCAGGTTGAGGCTCATTAATGCCAGCAAAACTACTATTGTCCCCCTGAAAAATCTTGTCATTGCCATCTCATTATTTAGTTACAATTATCAAATAAAAACTTCATTTAACTAAATCTTAACAGATTTTCCATGTTAGAAACATTCAACCACCTTCATGCTTTGGCTAAAATTGGAGTTAACAGGTCAATTTAATGAATCATCTAAACCTTTTTAATTTCCTTTTGAATCGTACCACCACCATTCACTAACTTTCCATCTATGCTGAACTCATTTCCCCTTAGGTTATTTTGATGCCACTTAGGTTAAGTTTCCATTAGTAATATTTTTTAAACCATATCTCAGGACCTTGGGAATAATTCATATTATAGTTTAGGATAATTAGTATCCAAGACTTAGGATAGTCCTTCAATTACCCTACTAGGAACTAATCATCACAATAAATACAATCGCTTTAACTTAGGTTAAGGATAGGATAAATAATCAAAGGCACTTAGATTGATTTAGGTCTCAACAAAATACATCAAAGCATAGTACCTTTAGCAATTTTATCAAAAATGACATTATTATATCACATAGTATGGTGCATCCATAATATACTATATGATGCGCTCATGTGATCCCTAATTAGCAAGCTTGAGTTCAAATGTCAACACATACTAATCGGCTAAATTAAAATGATTGAAATAACGAAAAATAATAGCACATGCCTTGGATCAATGCAATTGATCCGAAGGTATGGTTCTTCCCAAATTTATGAAATCAAATAGACTTAAGAACAAGTTCACAATGCAATTCAAGCCATGTATAGTCATAGTCTTATTGGAATGACTTTATTTCATTCACTAATGTAAGAATGTATTTCAAAGTTCAGCATAAGGAATATGTGAAATAATTCATTATTAATTCAGAATTGTCATGAAATTATTGTATCTAGTTTTAGAATATATAACATATCATCTACAATAAACATGATCACTTAGTTCAAAAGAGTACACCATCTTCAAACAAGAATCATTTATCTACATTTGTAACTTGAGTTTCAGAAGTAAGAAAGGGTAACAACCAAGGTGAGGGTATTACAGTTTCCGTGATAAATACACTTCTATGTCCATTTCTCGCTTTGATTCGTGGGAGATGAAGTTCATATATTACAGTTACAAAGAGTATGACCTTTAACAGGAACTCCATGTCTTTGATCTCTCATTATCACCCAAGACACTGGGTAGACCAAGTTACCAATATAAGCAGTCCCGATAAAATTGTACTGTAGAGAAATTTCTTCTTGGTGGCCTTCTAGTAGAAGACAAAATGTTGGATTATCCCACAAACTGGATCCTTGAAGGCACAAAGGCTTCTTGCTACCAAACTCAAAAATATGCCATACCTAGAAAAATGATGTACGACATGGGCTATAATGGGTATGGGTGTGGTGCAGATGAAAAAGGCATCATAGAGCCTATTCCCTCTCCAAATTTCAAATCAGAAAAATATGGCATCGACATTAGACCTTATGAGGCTTAGCTCTTAGACACCAATGCTACTTCTTTTGAGTGTGAGGATAGATATTGTAATTCAGCAATACATGCACAAAGGAATCCCCAAGTGTCATTTAATATGCACATAATAATATTTTTAGTAATCAAATATTAATTTAATAAAATTAAAAAATAATATATGTTTCCTATAAAGACTTACTCCCTCAAATGAACAATTCAATATAACATCATCCTTTTATACTTCTTGCATACAAAAAGGTGAGGTTTCATTCATAGAACATACTGAAAACATGATCAGGGAGAGGGGGTCTAGGGGTGACATCCCCAAAAGGGATCCCGGGGTAGTGCCACCTTCCGGTTCTATGGTCAGTGCCCCCATCGCACTACCTATCATGATACAAGGTGGGGTCAAGGGGAAACAACTATTAACACCAAACACAATTTATAACTTACTCCTTTGAAATTGAAAAAAAATCAACTCTTTTTTATCAAACAACATGATTATTACAACTTTTAAGATCAATTTTTTTATAAAAAATTGTGTTTTACGAAGGAAAAAAAAAACAAAAAGATTTTAGAAACAATCCCCTATTATTTGAGTGCATATATCATTTGTATTTCGATGAGTTTCCATTATTCAAATCAAAAATTTTACTTGTCAAAAAAAATTCTACAAAAAAACACATTAGTTTGACTATAAGGCATATTTCATTTAAATGTAAGTGATTTTTTTTTGGTTTTGCAAGAAAGTATGATTCACTTGATCATCGTAAAAAAAATATTATTATTTCTTATTTCATGAAAAAACATTAACAAACAAAAAAAAATCTTTCTTAATACAAAAAAATACTATTAATTTTTCAGATTAGATAAAAAATTAACCTAAAAAATATTTAAAATGATATATATATATATATATATATATATATATATATATAAATGGAGGATAGTTGTTTTATACAATTACTTTATTTAGCTTGTCTTATTTTGTTTTTGCTATCCAATTTTTCCCCTTAGGTCTTATTGGGAAACAAGAACCTAAATGGACCCCACAAGCCAAAACTTGAGTTTCAATAATTTTATGGGGTCTCGAGAGCTCATTCAAGGAGTTCAAGAGTAAAAAAAATATCAAGGAATTTTTTCCTCTTCTAGGTTTTGACTCTTAGAATCAACTTGAAAAAATATGAGTTACGGGCCTTGTGGGCTGACATCTAACCAAAATAGAAAAAAATGAATGGAAAGGTGAAAATTCTCTAAACTCCTTTCACATAGCCTCCATCAAGCATCCAACATGATAAAATTCCAGAAAATTCAAAAAAGGGGTTTCATGGGATCAAAAATCTTCATTTGGCCCTTAAGGGGACACCGAGATGAAAAAGAGCTCAACGAGATAAAGTTGTGTTAGAAAAGGTGAGTTGATAGTGGGCTTTCTGAGTTTATCCCTGAGCTACTCAGCAAGCTGAGTCAAAATGATAGCCAGACATGCATTCATGGCAATTTTGTGGAAAAGGGGAAGGGGTGAGCTCCCTGATCTTGGTCGGTGCATGCATCGGTGGACGATGAAAACCCCTGACTTAGAGGTCAAACGATGCATGGGTTTCAGGATATAGCTTGGGGATTCAATGAGCCATGAGGAAGTGTGCAAGGGATGGCTAGAGAAAGCATAGAAAAATGAAGATCTTAACAAATGAGCTATGGGTTTCATTGGATAAGCGTGACACTCGTGACATCAAAGGAAGACTATATTGAACCGATAAAGTCAATGAAGTGTGGCTAGGAGATAATGGCAAAGATGTGTTAGCTTGGTGAATGGCATATCCATAGAACCAAAACAAGGGGAGAATTCATCATGGCAAAAGGTGGGAGGCCCATAATGGGGTAAAGCATTTTCACAAGTAAATGAAGGTTGAGCTCCCTGAGCTTGGCCCAATAATGCATTGTTGGGCAATGTGAATCCCTCGGAAGATACCAAGGTATAGAATTAAAGTACTAATGCATTATGGGGATTGTTCTCGCATGATGAGGATAACAATTAGCTGAGTCAATGAATTGTGCAAATGTAAGTCAAGACATGGTGGAGGGAGGCCCACTTCAATTGAGGAAAACCACTTCAGGCATTAGCGAGGGAAAGTTATGAAGTCATTGAGTCAGGATCCCTAAAGTACAAATATATTTAAGTCTAAAAAGTGGTGGTTGACATGGCATTTAGAGGTGATTTCGAGGGTCAACATGACATGCTTTTGGGGTTAACTTGGTGCGATGTCCAAAGGTTGGCGGGGAGAGATATGTAAGAAATTTTGAGCTTGCAAGTTCTTAAAAGGGAGAAGCCCAAATTCAAAAAATTTCAAACTTCGTGGTGGATGCATTTGGAGGTTTCATGAGTTTTCATTTAGTGGTTGGAGTGGCTAAATCCTGAAATGGGCAAGGTAAGGTATCTAAAGAGCTTAGGCCAAAAATCCTGAAAAACACACTCTCGCCAAATAGTCAAGCCCCCCACTAAGCTATTCATTGAAATCTGAGATGCATTGGGAGTTATGAGTGGTAGGTGTTGTAGCCTATAATTCACTTTTAATAACCCAAGGCACACTAGCATATCACTCATCCCGAACTGAGTGCTCACTCGAAGCACACAAAGGTACCAAGTCCCCCTTTAGAGTTGATTTTCCATAATGTTAGCATGATTGTGCATGTATATGCTTAGATTCATAATAGATAATTAAGTATACCACAATGCATGAACCAAATCTAGATCTAAACCATATTAAAGATTGAATAAACCATGATCATACTAAGAATTACCATGTAAGAACCAAATTCAGTCACTTCTAACACCAATATGTAGCCAATATGTTCTATTATATTAAATATTGCAAAATATGGAAGCTTCATACATTCAAGATCATGTTTCCATGGTTATGCACGCTAAAAAATCCGCAACATATCTCTACAATAATTGGTCTCTCAAAATCGGGAAAATCAATACATATATATAGTGGTGGGGAATTTCCATTCAACACCTATGCACATTCCAAAAATAGGCTACATGCTAATAATAGCCATGTGCCTTTACAAGGGAATACAAAACATGCAAGTGCTCTAACAATAGATTTCTTATAGTTAACTCTAAGTAGAAATCATATTATTAGATTGTAACTATGCATGGCACTTGAACTACTGTAAATCCCAAAATAGCCTTATGTGAGCTACAAGTCTTCATGTTATCATGTGCTCAACACTCCATCCTCAAAAATATCCTTGATCCTTAAAAAGTGGCTAAGTTCTGAATTCAAACTATCCTGGTGCGCTCGTATTCCTCTATAATTCCATGACTTCCTGTGCGCCTGGTTCCTATGCACCCAATCCTTATGTACTTTCATAGTTGAGCTATATTCCATGTGCTCAACATTACCCCACACTAATTGCATTATCGTCCCCAGAAATGGGAAATCCCACTTATATCTCCATAGTAAAGAATAAAAAATGAAATAATAAAGACTTTTTTAACAAAAAGAATGAGACATCACTCAACACTTTCCTCCATAACTGGTAGTATTAACTCTGGATACTCATTCTTAATTTCTACCTTTAATGTCTTCCATTCAATCAACATCTCACCTATCTTATTTGGGATGTCTATCAGAATGGCATCTAATTCATCTTGAGTCATATTTTCTTTCTCATTTTGTAGAACCCCAATAAGGTTAGCCATGCTTAACATTATTCCCTCCATGGAGTCCATTTCTTGCACATTAATCTTCCCAATTTCATCTATTATATCCCTATGTGGATCTTGGGCAACTATAAGGGATTCACAATTATCTTTTACTAGAGCATGTCTATCTTTGCACCCTTGGACTTGGAAGATATTGCTGTATTTTTACACATAGGTGTGGCACCTGAATGAATGAAGGCTTTAGAAAAGAAACAACTTACTATCCATGTTAGGCCTTACATGTTGATCAGTGGAGACTTTTACAAATTGCGACATGACAAAGTTTTACACTGGTGTGCTTGAACATGAGCGCAACGAAACTATGGCAGAGGCTCATGGCGGTATTGTAGGTGGACACTATGTAGGGGATGCCACCATGCTCAATATTCTACTAGATGGACTATGATGGGAAAATTTATAAAAGGATTGCAAAGCATATTGTAAGGCATGCGACCATTGTCAGCGCCTTGGAAATCCCAGGCAACATGATGAAATGCCTTTAAGGCATATTACTAGTGCAAAACCTTTTGAGAAGTGAGCATTTGCCTTTGTGGGTCCTATTTCTCCAGCTGTTTAAAGGATTAGGATTGCACTATATTATAACTTGTAAATATTATCTTACAAGGTGGGCAGAAGATGCACCTATAAAGGATTACACAATAACTACAGTAGTAAGGTTTATGTGGGAAAATATTACTGACAAGTATGGCTGCCCTTTAAGTTTGAAAAGTGATAGGGGTACACATTTCATTAATGAGACTATCACAATATTATTGGTTCAATTCATGGTTGCACACCATAGGACAACCCATTATCACCCTCATAAAATGGAACTGTTAAGGCCTTCAATAAGATATTGAGCCATACTTTGAAAAAAAATTGTGATGTTGGAAGACGAAATTGGGATGACAAGGTTTCTACAGTACTTTGGGCATACCGGATAACCTACAATATGTTGAATAAAGAAACACCATTTCAGCTGGTGTTTGGCACAAAATTAGTTCTCCCCATGGAATTCATGTTACCTTCCTTGTGTATTATGTGCGTAGGAAGTCTAGCTGATGAGCAAGCAGAATAATAGATTGATAAGTTGATGCAACTAGATGAAAGGCGCACCATAGCACAATGGATTCAAAAGCAAGAAAATGCCAGGAAAAAGGAATGACATGATAGGAACATCAAAGATAAGAAGCTTGACGTTGGGAAAATGTTTCCTCTGTGTGATTCAAACTTTTTGGGCAATCGTGGAAAGTTGAAAGTGCATTGTTTGGGACCATATACCAATTAGAGGTTCTAGATGAAACACTATTACCCAGTTACTTTAACGAGAGTATGTTGAAGCCCTACTATAAATAATCCTTCTTGGTGTTTGTAATAAGGTAGTATTTCCACTTAGCTTAGGTTTCCCTTAATGCATTTCCTTTATATGTGGTTCCTTCATCGTTGCTATGCTTTGTCACTTTAGTTGAGTGTTTTCTATGAAAAACACACTTGCATGCTACAATATGATTACCATTTAAGTGTTTTCATGTATAGAGGACCTTGCATGTATTCATTTTTATGCCCTTTCAAATAACAAGGAAATCCCATGCACATCGACCTATCACCCAGTAGGTGTTGGGCGCTCACTCGAGGCACACGTGGGTGTTGAGCCCCTCATTTATGTGAGTTGTGTGAGAATTCATTAGTTATGATAGAAACTTAAGTGAAGAAACTGGACATGAACCATACATTTATCTTAGAAGAATGACTTCTAGACCAATGTATTCATTCAAATAAGAAGAGCATTACAAAATATAGATCTGAATCACAACAGAAGGGAAATACATAGGGGTTTACACCCAATCATGTGAAATATATATAAAACTTATCCATACAGATATAAGTAAAAATGGAACCACACATATATTCATATTAAGTATGTTGATAACCACATTACATTAACTGAGGAAATCAAAGATCCATATAATAGTGCAAACCAATGTCATGCATCGGACCTAGAATTAGGCCCTTCATAGTACAAAGAAAAATACTCAGGCCCATCCCCTTGATACAACATACTCCTACGAATCATCTAAACCCAACCCATGGAGCTCTCACATTATTCATGCATGGCTTCACCTCCATTCAATTCTCAGTCTCTCCATGTGTCTCTTTCTCTTCTACCTAGCGCTCATATATATAGCCTTATCAAGCACCACCATGCCTTTATGAATTTGCAGATAAATTTCCATGTGTCTAAGTGGTCCTCAATGGGAAGCATGATTCTTCAGATGTGAAGCTCTCCATCCTTTTCCATGATGACCTTCTAGAATCTTCTATCGCAAGGTATATTCATTTCATGTGAGCACCAAGTTGCTAGGTTGGCACCTTATCCACTCCACATGTGTAGTCGGGTCATGCTTTCCTTGTGTTCTACCCGATATGCCAAATATGGATAAGTCCCAAAACCTTTTCTCTACCTTGCACGTGCATGCCACTAGTTCTACTAAACCCTCCTAAAACCTTGTCTTGTGTGATTTCACGTTACACACCCTTCTTCAAATATGCCTTGTGCACCTACGCATCTTCTTATACTTAGCCAATATTATAGGGGCCCAACATCACCCCACACTGTGCCTGTTCTCTACCCTCGGGAACATTTTCTCAATGAATAAAGAATGAATTTCCTTGAATATTTGGAGAAAGAATAAAGAAATGAAGAATTAGGTGAAGAATGAAATAATGGGGAAACTATGATTACTTCTGCAAGAGGAGGGGGAAATATTTCATCAAGTATACCTCCAATTTATTCCAGGTATCAACCTCACTCTATTCCTGTTGACAAAGGTCACTGACTAGGGTGCTCATCTCTTCAAATCTAAACTCTTCTCCTTGGGTATTCATTGTTTCCACGATCCCCTCCAATTGTTTTCCCAAATCCTTGAGCACGTCCATCCTTCGAGTGATCTGGGGATACAAATCCTTCAGCTGATTTTTGATTGAGCCCCACAAGGTCTCAATAGCCTCTGATTTCTTCTCCACCTTGGCTAGAATTCTAGCACGTTCTGCTCTATTCCCCTTGTTCTTCTCTTGGAAATCCTTGAGCTCTACTTCATGATTGGTGACTAAAATTCTCGCCACTATATCTCTATCGGCATCATTTTCATAGGCAGCCTCAGTGACTTGGGTGGTGAATTTCACATCAAAGAGGACTTTCTTATACTAAGAAACAGTTACCAAAACCTTCAACTTGTTCTCCTTCTATTTTTCGTGTCGATGCCTTCTCTACAAATTCCAAGGCTAGTGGTCATCTCATTGTGAGGATGTAGGTCAAGTCCTCTAGGAACTCCATGGTGGATCCATACTTCTGTATTGGTGGCGTTAGATCTGGATGCTTCAAGAAAATGGAATCTGTGATCATCTATGCTTTCTTGCAAACCTTGTGCACCCTTGCATTCTCTTATTTCAACTCACGCCTTAGTTGATGCACTAATAAGTTCCTCCCTCTTTAAGTCCTTGGTTATTTCCTTGAGCTCTTCTTATTCTCCTATTCTTCCTCTTGGAAGTTCACTTTGTTGTTCCTCCCGAAGAGCCTGACTTCTACTTCAACCGAAACCTTATTCAGCACACAATGCAGATTTGTTAGTCTAATAGCCATTGAGCGTTTACCAAGGGTTTTTCACCTTTAAACTCTGGTACCTTCATTATTTCCCCTTGTCCTACTTCAAACTTTGGATCATCAATGTGAGACTCAAATGCCAAAGAAATCATTTTCCTCGTCTGAGGGTATGCACCTTCTTCATCAAAGGATTCCATAGCCAAGAGTTACTCTGTCATGGTATGGTGCTTTGCAAGTGGAACGCAACATCTTGTTTAGATCTTCCCCTTCCCCTATCCCTTCTAACTTTTTAGGTGAGATGATCTTCTTTGCTCTTTCTCATTAGTTGTGGCCTTAGGAAATCACTTATAAAAATGATCTTCCTCTGTGCTCTATATTATCATGCTCTCCTCCTCTACTTCCTTCATTACTCAAGTCTGCATGTGAATTCCATCCTCTTGCTCCCTAGATGCTCAATGACCCTAACTGGAACCTCTTTCTCCACAACCTCCTCTAAAAATTCCTTTGTCAACAAATTGGGTCCTTGTTCATTTGTACTTCTTCTCCTACTGGTTTGAGGATCTACTCTAGTCACGTCCTCCTCTTTCTTGTAATTCTTCCTCACACAGATCACTTTTGGATGCCCTAGTCTGTGAGAACTCTCCTTCACTCCTCTAAGTCATGTAAGGTAAATATATGAGGTGACTTGAACTTCAAGTTATCATTCATCATCATTTTCCTTGTTTCCAGCATCGTAAATGTCTATTTTCATCTACCATCGGTACTTACGTCATAATCGTGGTCGTCGTCGTCATCATTGTTGGCCTTATGTCGTCTTCATCATCATGCACCCAATCTTCATAAAACATCTACAACCTTCTGGTGCTCCTCCATAGGTGACCAAGCTCTCTGTACGCACCGATGTCATCAACACTCTGGCACCTTTTACTTCTATCCTGATAGGAGATCCTTTGCTTTCGCTCCTACCTCTGTTGTTCCCTGATTGATGGGATCTTCCTTCTCTATATGTGGTCTTCTTCTAGAAGTCTTATGCTTTCACCAACCTTCTTTCCTCCATGCATAGGTCTTAGGATTATCACTTGTCTTACATTCTTACACACTTGTGTAGTCTAAAAACTTAGTGTCTTTCACCGCAACTTCTACTACCAATTCCCTCTTGTATTAGTGGGCCTATACTTCGTTCCTGTGGGGTCACTCAAAAATGGATACATCAGTCCTCTGCAATGTAAGAACCTTTTTCAAACTTCAGCCTTATGTGAAGGTAGATCCTTGTTGCATCCCTTCCAATGATTGGCAATGTTACAGGCTTCATCATTTGTATCATGCTGGTGTGATGATTATAGTCACTCACATTCATTTTTCGTAAATGAGACTCCCATTCTTTTCCTAGAAATACTCCATTTGGGTATTGCATCTCCGCATACCACTCTTCATTTGTGCTTGCAACGATAGAAATTTTCTTCCCCTTGCCCTTTCCCATCTACTTTTTAGGTGAGGTGGTTTCTTTCTTTGGTACCATTCTTTTGGTTAGGTCAACACTTCAAACATCTTCTCCTTGCTATGTTCTACCACTCTATCCAACCTCAATGCTCAATCTTGCAAAAAAACCCTCCTAACACCATGCCCTAGTCATCAAACCCTAACTGGAACAATTCTTCCACAATAAAATGCTTCTCAACAACTTCCTCCATGCCCGTGTACTCCTTTCCTACTAGTTTATAGATCTACTCTAGTCATGTCCTCTTATATTCTTATATTTTTCTTTGCACATATCACCTTTGGATGCCCTATTTTCTGAGAGCTATTTTCACTTCATAAATGCAAGGTAAAATAATGAAGTGCTCGACTTCTTATTTATAGATTTTCCTTCTTTCCATCATTAAATGCTATTTTAACTACCACCATACTTACCACTAAATGTGTATTTTTCCACTAAGCCGACCTTACTCGCCTTCACTTACGCACTCAATCTTGCGTGAAACATTCTCCAACCTTCTAGCATGCAAACAATCCATCTCATAGAAGACTCTTACACGCGTGTCAAGAGCACCGAAGGAACTTCTTCTATCCACTTGAGTTTTTCTCTTTCCTATCTCGTGTTATTCCCGTGCTTCTTCCTCCTTTGTACATGGTTTCTCTTAAGTCTTATCCTAACATTAACCTTTTTCATCCACCTCTTCTTCCATATGCTTCCTTCATCCTTATGTGCTTTTTATCCGTCAACCAGGCCATTCATCACAACTTCTACTGCCAGTTCAACTTGCATTATGGGCATATACTTTGCATCACAACCTAAAATGTAATGTGGTTACTGGTGCCCAAGACACAAAACAAACAACGAGAAAGGGAAACACAAGAAATTTCTATTACATAAAGGGAAATTCTAAACTAACTGTAAATACTACCTTATTACATACACCAAGAAGACTTATTTATATTAGGGCTTTAGCCTACTTCCATTAAAATGTCCTGGTAATATTGTCCCATCCATTGATCACAATTGGAATGCACCTGAATCAAGGATGTTCGAGATGATATAGGGCCCCAGCCAATGGAATTTCAACTTTTTGGGGTGGCACAGAAACTTGGAATCATATAACAGTACCATCTTCCCAACCTTAAATTTTTTTTTTTATGTGGTGATCATGCCATGCTTTTTGTTTAGTCTTTTTAGCCTTTTGAATCCACCTAGTCAATGATCGTCTCTTATCTAATTTCATCAATTTTTCAATCCTTTCTTCTAGCACTTATTCATCAGCCAATCCTCCTATGCACGCTATACGCAGAGAAGGTAACATGAATTCAATGGGTAGGATAGCCTCTGTGCCAAATACCAATTGGAATCGTGTGGACTTATTCAACTTCTTATAGGTTGTCCTATATTCCCATAAAATTGTTGAGACTTTTTCATCCCAATCTTGTCTACCAACCTCAAAAAATTTGGTCAGGGCATGACTCAGTATTGTATTAAATGCCTTGGTAGTTCCATTTGCTTATGGATGATAAGGGGTATTCTTATGATGAACCACCATGAATTCTGCTAACAAAATCCTGACGCTCTCATTTAGGAATTACGTACCCCTATCACTAGTTAAGCTCAATGGGCATCCATACCTTGTAATAATATTTTCCCATAGAAACATGGCTAATGTAGATGCTATAAAATCCTTAGTAGGTGTTACTTCTGCCCATATTTTTAAATAATCCATGTAATTGAATATATAGTGTGATCCCGTCCTACACGCAACTGGTGAAATGGTGCCTAAAAATATATGGCCCACTTTTCAAATGGCTATGTAATTGGAATAGGGAAAAAAGGAATTTCATTCCTCTACTCTGGTTTACCAAGGCACTGAAAATGATCACATGCCTTGTAATACTCTTTGCAATCTTGATATATGGTCTCCCACCATAACTTAGCTTGTAATATCTTGTGTGCAGTGGCATCCCCTACATAGTGTCCACCTAAGTTTCCTCCATGTGCCTCCTCTATAATATCCAGGTACTCATGTTCTAGCACACACCGGTTCAAAAATTCATCGCATCCTACTTTATACAAATCACCACTAACCAGCATGTAGGGTGTGGAACGTATGGCTAATTGATTTATTTCTAATGCTTTCATCCCTTTTGGTGCCACACCCATTTTGAGAAACACCGCAATATCCTCTAAGTCTGAGGGCATGCACCACAACCTAAATAGTTACACGTCTAGCATGGTATCCTCAATGCTTTGCGCATCCTCTCTTGAGTCAATTATAGAGAAGTGATCAGGTCCATAATTACTCTTCCCTGGTTTGAAAACCACTTTGAACTCAAATTATTTGAATAACAGGACCCATTGACATATGTGCCCTTGTAGAACAATGTTTTTTTACCAAGTATTTTAATGCCATGTGGTCTGTGTAAAATAAAAATGGTGTTTCTAGTAGATATTGCCTAAATTTTTGCAGTGCGTAGATCATGGATAGTGCTTCACGCTCAGTAGTGGTGTAATTTTGTTCTATTGATGTTAACTTTCTACTTACAAAACACAAGGGATGGTCAACATTCCCTTCACTAGGTTGTGCTAGTACTACTCCAATGGTTGTACCAAAGGCATCCACATGAATGTGGAAAATATTATTCCAAACGGGGAAACAAAGTATGGGTGTTGTGACAGGCCTATCCTTCAAAGTGTTGAATGCCCTCTATTGTGCCTCTCCCCAATGAAAGGAACTCTTGTGTGTAATTAATTCCTCCAAAGGCATGGTGATATTGGCATATCCCTTGATGAACTTCCTATAGTAACCAGTATGCCCAAGGAATCCGTGCATGACGTTTTCGCTAGTAGACTCCCCTAAACCCACAATGACTGTAACCTTGGTGAGATCTACTAGTAAGCCTTCCTTACATATGATATGTCCCAATAAGGTTCCAAATGGGGTAGCAAAGACACACTTCTTGATGTTGAGGGATATCCTCAACTATCGACACCTTTCAAACATTAGTCTTAAGTTATCACAATGGTCTTTGACTAGACCATACACATTCCAATCATCCAAATAGACCTGAAGAAATTTATGGATGAATTCCTGAAAGGATTATACTACAATGCATTAGAACACAACAGGAACATTCTTCAATCCAAAATGCATGACCATATATTAGGAAAAACTTCCCCATTCAGTGGCAAAATTTAAATTTCTCTGGTCTTCCTTTGCAATCCTCACCTGGTGGTACCCTAAGAACCCATCCGCGAAGGAGTAGACTTCGTGCCCGGAAACTCCCTCTAATATGTCTTTAGTAAATGGGGTTAGGGAAAGGATCAATGACACATACTGCATTTAGGTCCCCATATTCAACATAGATCTTTATCCTCCCATATCCTTTTTGATGTTGATGACCATTGGGCTTATCCATTCTCGAATCTTCCATAATCTCAATGATACCTGATGCTATCATTTTTTCTATCTCCTCCTTAACCCGTATGAAAAAATTTGGGTTCATCTGGTATGGCCTCTTTTGGATTGGGTGCGCACCTTCCTTTAGTTTTATCTTCATCTCCCCTAAGGAATGGTGGACGCATTTGATTTCATGATACCTGCACGAGGAAAAAATATCCTAGAATTTGTGTAGCAGATCAATGATCTTTGAGACCTCCTTCTCTGACCAATAGTCTCCAATGATAGATTCCTTGGGTTCTACTTCTTACCCAATGTTAATCTTCTTCATTTTTAGGGGACTCGTGGTAAGCCTGCATCCTTTCATCAGTGATATCTATAACATCACGCGTACCTATAGATTGGTTAATGTCTAGACTCTCCATTTCCTCTCCATCTATGACATAAACCATCTTTCCTTTTTCCTTTTCTATGCACGCATGCTCTTAAACTACATCTCCTCTTGACTCATCCTCATCAAAGTGTGCCTCTAAAATGGGCTCACATAGTAAATCTAGTAGCCTATATTTTTTCATGGCACTATCCCCCATCATAAGGTGTTTGATCACTTGTAATCCCTTATCCACTGATGGCTTTTTGCTTCAATATTAAAAATACTTGGAAGATATCAGTTGTCAGCTCCTATCAATTTCGTATTTGATGGCGTGTTTCTGAATGTATATACCACGCATGCGTGCACAACCTTGTAGTGTGGAATAAAAATCATGCACCCATAATGATGGTGGAAAGGCTTCTGCATGCCTCATATCTAGGCATTCTCACATGCTTGGATATGAAATGAAGTGGTCTCTTTACCGTGGATAGTCTTGAATGACCTAAGGCATGTTCCTTCGTAGAGAAATCCTTACAGAAGGAAATCATGATTCTTATCTCGCACCACTCCAAGAGGTTCTCTTGTGATGTGTAGCCCACCACCATGCTGCAGTCCTAAGTAGGATATAGTTCAACATCCCTCTTCTTTCATCCTCACTCCTCCGGTGAGCTTCCATGTCTTGTAAAAAAATTTCAGGCTATGCTCCCCCAAAGTAACTTGGAAAATTATTTCCTCCTAGGTTCTTGAGTGAGCGTGTCTTGGTCACTTTTGTTACAGATCCCCTTAACTATCACCCAATTGACTCATAGGTACCGTGTGCCCAATTTTCACATGCCATGCTTGTGGTATCACTCATAGACTGAGCATCTTCAAATTGGATAACTCCTTCTGTAGGGTGATTTATCTCTAGGGTCTCGGATGGAGCGCACATAAATTCTATCAAGGACCTCTTCTCCCAAAGGTTCAGTGTAAAGTGCCGAACTTCCCATCTCGTCAAAGGGATGATGACCCATTCTTCCTTGTTATTGAAATTGATATATCCTTTGTTGAACCTTAGGTTAGCATTGTTCTTATAACACCATGGGCACCTATGCAATGCTATAAAATTGTCTTCCTCGGTAAGTGCCAAGACTTTGAAGTCCCCAGTAGACTTGGCCCCCTGAATTGTAATCATTGCATCCTTTAATAATCCAATGGGCATTGCATTAGTTTTGTTTTCCATATACAACACATTCGAAGATGGCTGTAATGTGGGCCTTCCCATTTGATGGCAGACATCCAATGTAAGAACATTAACTTCTACTCCCATGTCAATCAATATTTTGCTTAGAAGCCAACCATCCACAACTGCATTCAATGTGATATCTTTATCATAGTCAAGGCTATGGGGAGGGAGGTTTGCATGCAATACCTTCCTTTCACATTCTTCTCATGTGTGTGGCATATTCTCCCTTATCCTTTCTCCTAGCAAGGGAATAATATTCTCTTGCCTTAACATTTTACACACTTCTTTGACCTCATCCAGGTCCTTCTGTGGAGCTTCAACATTCCTCCTTTGCTCCTGCTGCTTGGACTTCTCCTTTAGACACTGGATTTCTCCCTGTAAACTATGAATGACATCCATTATCTCTTGATACACTTCCTTCTAGTGGGAAGGGTCTGGATACTTCCCATGCACCACTTCTTCTCTTAATACTAGAGTCCTTTTCCCAGGGTTCATTTTAAGACACCTCTAGAAAATTGTAGGTGGAAAATACCTGGCGAATATCCCCGGAACCAGTTTCAGTGAAAGGTGAATTTGATAGTATTCCAAAACTAAATTTTTGCCAGGTTCTTCAAGCCAGAGAAATTAGAGTTCCAGACATAGATGCACCTTTGACGCACAACATTACGACGTCAATAACAAACCTTGACGCGCGTTAACACAACATCAACAGATCCTATTGACACACGTCAGCAGGGGCTTTGACGCTCGTCAGTAGGGGCATTGATGCACGTCAACAAGGGTCAATGACATGCATTAATTGGCCTATGTTGACGTGCGTCAATGCCCCTACTAATGCACATCAATGGCCTCTATTGATGTGCGTCAATGGGATCTATTGACACTCCTCAATGGTCTCTATTGACGCGTGTCAATGGGATATGTTGACGCATGTCAATGGCCTCTGTTGACGCGGGTCAATGGCCTCTATTGACGTGGGTCAATGGCCTTTGTTTATGCACGTCAATGGACTCTTTTGACTCATGTCAATGGCCTCTATTGACATGCGTCAATGGCCTCTATTGACGCATGTCAATGGCCTCTGTTGACACGCATCAATGGCCTCTATTGATGCGCATTAATAGAGGCCATTGACACATGTCAACAAAGGCCATTGATGCATGTCAATAGAGGCCATTGACATGCATCAACAGAGGCCATTGACGTGCGTCAACAGAGGCCATTAATGCTTTGTTATGCCTATAAATACCCTCCCTCTAGTCATTTTTTCATTTACACTGTTCAGATCTTGATTTTTTTTGCAGGGATCCCTCATTGTCAAAGACAAAAGCACAACTACAATGGCGACTTCAAATGCTTCCCAACCACAAGCTCAGGACAAAAATCAAGAAGAGAATCTAGTCCAATCCATGGGCAAGATCATTTACAAAAATCCCTTGTGCCCCCACATCCATACTATTTTAAGGATGTGTGTCAGGGTTTATTTTAAGACACCTCTAGAAAATTGTAGGTGCCGGAACCAATTTCAGTGAAAGGTGAATTTGAAAATATTCCAAAACTAAATTTTTTCTAGGTTTTTCAAGCTGGAGAAATTAGAGTTCCAGACACAGATGCACCTTTGACGCGCAACAATACGACGTCAATGACGAATCTTGATGCACGTCAACACAACGTCAACAGAGACTATTAACACATGTCAATAGGGGTCAATGACATGTGTCAATTGGCCTCTATTGATGCACGTAAATGCCCCTGCTAACGTGTGTCAATGGCCTCTGTTGACGCGCGTCAATGGGATCTGTTGATGCTTATCAATAGTCTCTGTTAATGCATGTTAATGAAATCTATTGATGTAAATTCAATGGCCTCTATTGACGTACGTCAATGGCCTCTGTTGATGTGCATCAATAGACTCTATTGACACGTGTCAACAGAGGCCATTGATGCACATCAACAGAGGCCATTGACAATTTATTATGCCTATAAATACCCTCCCGCCGGTCATTTTCTCGTTTACACTTTCCGGCTCTCGATTTTTTTGCAAGGATCCCTCATTGTCCAAGACACAAGCACAACTACAATGGCGACTTCAAATGCTTCCCAACCGCAAGCTCAAGACAAAAATCAAGAAGAGAATCTAGTCCAATCCATGGGCAAGATCATTTATAGGAATCCCTTGTGCCCCCACATCCATACTATTTTAAAGATGTCTTTTGAATATAAAGATTTGATGGATGTATGTGAGTTTACTGGGCTCATTGACATGCCCCATTTCGAAACAAATCCAAATATATTGAATTACCTTCTCTCGTCCTACAATACAAAGGACGGCATTTTTTATGTGACTCTAAACAACGGCTGAATGTTTCAATTCAGTATCGAAGAAAATGACATCCATTGGTTTACAGGCCTTCTGTTTATAAATTTACCAATTGTTACAATGAAGGCAACACTCCTAGAAGAAGACAAGAAATATCTCAAATCAACGTTCGGTTTCCATGTTGATTGTAAGTATAATTCATTTTCATTCATCATTTTTATTCTATTTTTTATTGTGATACAATTTGGTGTAATAAATTTATATTAATTTCCACTGTTTCGCATTTGCAGCTCATGTCAATAAATCCAGGTGTGGTGTGGATATGCAAGCAATTACACACCACTTTCTTGCTGCAGTGATTTCATTTTTTCAATCTAGAATAGTTTTGCAAGGTCACCAAATAGATATACCAAATTGGGCCATCGCATACATAGTTGCCACTATCTCAAAACAAAAATTTGATAGGTGCACCTATTAGTAAAAAAAATAAGAACTGACATAACAAATTCAAAGCTTTTAGAAAAACCTGTCATTTATTCCATAAACTATCTCCTCGGCCTTTATTATGAGGCACTTTTAAATTTAAAAGACAAACAAATTCCCACTTGCACTGATGAGGAGTTGATGAAGTTTTCAATTCCATTTGAGGAACAATAGGTATAAACTATTTAGTTTGTATTTCAATTTTCGACATTACACTCGACAGTTATTAACAATTTACAGTTTACAGAGAAGATTTATTAAATCCCTTCCACGAAAAAAGGTGTTATCAAGAGGAAGAGGTCAACAACACGCTGAGGCTTCAGGAGACTCCCAATCTGAAATGGAAGCTCACTTCTCTCCGAACCCTCAATGGTTTGAACTTGTTAAATGCCAAAGAAGTAATACCTTCTCATATATTTTTTACAAATTCCAAATTTGTATTTTCATTTTCCAATTTAAATTTTAACCAATTGAATTGACATAACATTCAATGTTGATGACATTGCAAGGACTTTGGACCAGACTCATGTTTTGGAAACGCAACCTTCTTCCCCAACTCACTCCATACAGTCATATGCATTTGTATCTTCTCAAAAACCACCAAATACTACTCCTACATGGCCACCCTTAGCACCACAAAAAACTGCCCCTTGACAACAAGGTACAACTTTTGAATACTATGTTTAATTTCGTAGTTTTTGCCTTTTTGGATTATTTTCTAGTTTTTAATGTTTTTTTCTTGAAATTTTTAGCACATTGCATTCCTTCTGTTCAAATAGAGGCACCGACCCCCACTCAACCAATAATTTTTAAAATGCCAACCAGAGGAACGGTTAAAAAGAACATTAGTAAACGCATGCCAATTGCTCCGGCCCCTAGCGGGACACTAAACATTGCCTCCTTTCGAATTCCAACGCTCTCACTTGGTGGCTTGCTCAGTGCAATGGGCATATCGGTTTTGAAAAATATAAATTTAGATGAAGATTATTTAGGCATTGATAGAAATGACCCAACTTGTTTTTTCAATAACCGTGAGATGATTCAAGGCCAGCAGGTATACTTCAATTTCAACATGCTTTACAATATTGAATTACATTTCAATTTAAATTTATTTATCTGAATCTTGATTAATTTTATCACAAATAGGATCAGGCCACCCAAAGGTAGAAACGATTAGTAGTTGGTCTAGCCGTAAGCCCCCATACTTCTCCAGCAAGATCATCTTCATCAGATACAGATAGTGAACCGTTGCTACCTTTTCCTTTGGAGAACTTAATTAGATATTATTGTCAATCCCATGTCAGTGAGTTTATTCTACCTCATATCAATTAGCTCATAGAATGGGAGAGAAGGGATAAAGTTCTTATCAATGAGATTATTAGTCGTTTTGAAAATTATTGGCAAAGAGATAGTTTATACGCCGCAGTCCATAATCAACCTGCGAAGATGGATTCCTTACTTACCCAAGTAAGAAGTGGGACTGTCACGTATAACAACTATAAAGATGACATTTTGGATAAGAAATTAAACAAATTGGAAAATATTAGTGCTGAGGCCTAGGCATATTTCAACAAATGGTCCAAGGACAAGGATCTAGTAGTAGTTGCAAATGCTGAGAGAGATAGAGCGGTTGTAAGTACTATCACTTTCAAACAATTTTTCTTGTTAATTTGAAATTTTCATTTTTTAGTTATATGTTGAATTGACATTACTCTTTTTGTGTAGTTGAAATATGAAAATTTTAAGATTCAAGCAAAGGTATTCCAAGTTCACTTGAAAACAGTGAAGAACAATTTATCTGTAGCGAAGAATTTGAAGGAAAATATTGTTTTGGTTAACAAACAAAACAATACACTAAAGAGGATAATTAAAGAGCACGGCTTTGACCCTGAAATATTATTAAAAGCTAAGGCAATAGCTAATCCAAATTTGTTGTCCCATGGAGATGTGACAAAGCAAGAAGAAAGAATTTTTAATAAAATTTGGACAGTGCTGTGGAAGATCTTATAAGTTATGGGGTTATTTCAGTTGTTGACGAAAGGGGTACAGCCACAGGGGAAGAAACCATTGGGGAAAAGAGCACGAGAGTTGAAATGGATACAGAAAAAGAGGGCTGACTTTTATTATTGAGTGTGGAAACTTTAAATATTGAGTCTATATTTGAAAATTTGTAACATTGAATGTTGTGGTCATGGTATTTGAATTTTATTATCTGGATTTGATAGCCTTTTAAAATTTGAAATACTATATAATCTTTAATTTTGATTGCATATGGATTTAATAGAATTTTTAGATTTTATATGGAGTTTATGCTTCTTGGTTTACTCTTAATGCTAATGGTTATTACATTAGATAGGGATGAATCGTGATGACATATGTTTCTTGTTTACTTAGATTATCATGAATTATATGTGGATGTAGATGATGAATGATATAGATGGATATAGATGATGATGAATGATGATAATGGATAATTGTTTTTAAAACATGGAATGATGATAGATGATGATGAATGATGATGAAATATTATAATGATATGATATATATGGATGATGATCAATTTAATGTGGACGTATATTTAGCTTCAAACACGATAATTCTTCTTCTCTAGATATTTAAACTTGTTTTAAGATAATAATTCTTCTCTATACTTGTAATGATATTATCATGATGTCATTAGAATGGATATAGATGATAAATAAATGGAATGTGTTAAAATGGACATAGATGACATTAGAATGGATATAGATGAAAGTAAAACAGATATACTTGTAATGATATGATCTATGAATTGTTTTAAAAAAAATGGAATTGTTTTAATACATTTAAATTAGATAAATAATTGTTTTAATAATAATTGTAGTGTCAATGGATTATGATAATGTTGGTGATGATATGATATATATGGATGATGATGAATTTTAGTGGACATATTATAAATTGTATAATGCATCATTTAAAATAGATAAATAATTGTTTTAATAATAATTGTGTCAGTGTCAGGATTATGATAATGATATGAATGAAACATTAGATGAAATCAAGAAAGATGATGATATGGTTTAACTTACCTATGTATTAGATGATGATGAATTTTATGTGGACATAGATTTAGCTTCTAGCACAATCGAGGATGACGATTATAGATAGATGGATAGTGGATTGTATGAATTGTCATAAGAAGTAATGGATTGATCTTCAACCCACGATTATAAAAAGATTGTATTTAAATAAATGGAAAAATATAGACCTGTAACATCTTTAATGTAAGAAGAGCTAAAAAAAATCAAAGTTAAGATTAAGGTGATACCTATTTAAAGTTGAAATCCACAAAGTTTTGTTTTAAAAAAACTATATCAAAGCATTTTGCAAATATAAAAAATAAATTAAACATAATTGTAAAAAATCAAGAAAGACCTGTAACATATGATAGGGCTTAAAAAAATGTTACCTCTTAAGTGTTTTAGATGGCTGTGAAATCATCACTGCCACTAGTGTGCTAGATATTTGTTTTAAGAAAACTCAACACAAGAAATGGATTAGTAGATAGATGGGTGAGTTTTCTGACATTGTCAGTCCCCGAGAAGTACCCAGCTTCCTCGGATGGATGTCAACCCACGTTTTAAAAAAAAATGAAAAAATTGTATTTAAATAAATGTAAATATATATACTTGTAACATCTTTAATGATAACAAGAGCTGAAAAAAATTTAAAGTGACAAACAATAAGATTAAGGTGAAGAAGATACCTATTTAAAGTTGAAACAATCCATTATCAATAGCTTCTTCAAACTCGATGTTCTCTTCTGTAGAGTGTGACGATGCGCCAATTCCACTCTCAACTGTTGGGAACAGTTGTACTTGTAGTTGTATTATTCACACCTCTTCTTTCGCAAAGGAAATTCCAATGCGCAATTGCTCTGTCGAAAGGAAAGGTTTCCATGGAGTATCGAGATACATAACACCTCATGCAACTTTCCATATTTTTATCCAACCTGTTTCTCAATTTTGATTTTATAAATGATAATGCACTAAAAACCCTTTCATCCTCCATAGACCCCAAAATCATTGTTTGACATAACTCATATAATCTGAAATATTCACTGATATCTTCTTGTAAGATAGAACTTTGATAGATTCCTCGCCACAACCTTGTAATAACACCACTTTCAGAAGGTTCGTCTAAATTTTTATATTGGTTCCTCATTGTTGTTGCAAAATTTGTTGATTGAAATTTTAATAAATCAGAATTCAGTATACCTTTGATTTCCATACCTTTGAACTCTGAAGTCTTTGTGAAATGTTCCATTATTATACCCATGGATTTATGGAAATGCTTTCTTACAAAGTCTGCATGACCACCTTCAATATTCCAAAAATTAGGATTCATCACACCCATGGCTTCAAGAATTTTATCTTTGGAGAAACGTTCTCTAATTTCTGATGATAAGGATTCTGAATTTTTTTAAAGCTTTATTCTTGTTTCAACTATAACAGACTCAAAGAGATTACGTGTCACGAGAACATCTTCTCATTCTGATCCTGTAATATCTTGACGTTTTCAAAAAATGTGCAGTGGTATGTCCCTCCCATTAATAGTGATGCAGAGGTGATCGTGGATATTAAATCTCAAATAGTTACTGGGATTTTTAAGATCTAATAAAGCTTTCCAATTCTCAAAAATAGGTGTATCAAAACTATCTTGGGAACAATACAAGATATCAAGACTTTGACATACCATTTTTTCTCATCCGTATAAAATCCACAATATAGATTAATCTCCCCTGTGCATGCTTCATCAGTGTATTGATCTCCTGTAACATTGGAAGAATACCAACCAATGTAAGCAATGTCTCCAAATCAGTTAAATGGAACAAAAATTCCTGTTCCCTATCAAATTCATGATGATATTTATGCATGAAACCAACCAACGAAGGATACTCCTCATGAACTCTGCATGCAGGTTCATACAAAGAGATCCATCTAGTCTCAACATCTTTTATAAGTTTTTTGCCATCTATAATTCCAATTGCAAATTTTTGGAACTCAAGAAATCACTTTGGGCTGCTTGTCATATAGGCATGAATTTCTCTTATAAGGTCTTCTAATTTAGCAACATTTTCGTGGTTGCTTACCATTTTATATGCTAAATTCATTCTGTGATCCATACAGTGAATTGGTAGCATATATGGGGCCACTGTTGTTTGTAATCTAACACACAACCCTATTCGGTGACCCTGTATGATAGATGCACCATCTGCTCCAATGCATACCAACTTTATAGCAATTTCATAATCAGTCATTCCAGCAAGATCTTTCAAATTAGAAACAACTATTTTATGTAGGTTTTTGGCATTGCATTTTTCAACCATTTTCATAACACCCAACAGATGATGTGTCCTTATAAGATTTTCTAAAGTATAGACATATGTCACTTCATCAATTGAAAGAGAGATAAACTTTGATTTTTTTACATTCTCTTTCAAATCTTCCTTCTCTATCATCGAAAGGAATTTTTCCATTTCCCATCCACTACTTTCAGACCAATGAGACTGAGGTACGTTCAGCATTCCATTATATTGATACAAAACTTTGAAATCAAGGAAATCCGAAATCAGTCTTCCTTTCTTTAGTATGTGAAATAAAGTAGAGAATTGTATGAATTTTGCATGTAGATTTGTTTGATTCATCTTACCAATTTGCGATGTGATTGTTCCTCCCTTTTCCAAGAGATGTCTATGTTTTTTCTACTCTTGCCTCATAATCCGCTGCGTATCTAACATGCATGCATTCTTTTTCAGTTTTCCACCTGTGTGATTTTCTAGCCATCCACCCCCGTTATAATCAAATATTGTTTTCCACAATGTTTTTCTATAGTGTCCAACTTATTTTGCATTTTTTGTTGCTTTCCCAATTTCCACATACATATTGTACATGTACATTCAAATGGGATCTCTTCAAAATTAGATGATTGTACAAGTTCGATAAATAGAAATTCAGCTTCCCAATCAAACTTGTATGTCCTGCCAATGGTCCACATATTCTTGTTTGTTTTTCAATGTTTTACTTTTTTGAGTAGAATTTTGAGAAATATCACAATCACCTGGTTTCCTCTTTCTTGGACCGGAATTTGAATTTGATTTATGTGTTCCATTTTGCTAAGTATTTGTATGTGTGATATCTTGATGCACTTCTGGTTACACCCCAACAGGAATAATATCTTCAAGATCTGGCATATTATCGTAGGTGTCATTTGATTGACTTTGATACTGTGCAGAATGCATGTCCACCTCAATAATACCTTCCACACAGTCATTATTTGATTCTTTGTGGTGGCATCTATATGGTTGTTGGTATTTTCAATATCTGTATCCGTAGAGTTTCCAAAATACTTAAAGAGTGATTTCTGAGATTTCTTAGTTACTTTTAGGGTCTTCAAATTCTTAGAACTAGCACCTTCCATTATTCTGAAGAGAGTCCTGCGTTAGCAAAAGAACCAAGTACTCAGCGAGTCAGACTACCTGTCACACATCAACAAGGCCATTTGCAAGGTCAACAATTAACATTGTCACACATCAACTATCCCTGTCGTCAAGGTGTCCACTGTCTAAGGTCACTGTCGAGTGTCAACTCTACCCTTATCGCACGTCAACTACCTATGCCCTGTCACGCATCAACTCTCTCTTGTCGCGTGTCAAACCTATTCATGCGTTAACTTCCCCCTTTTCGCATCTGTAATATCTCCTTGTCGCATGTCTGCAATAACTCTTTGTCACATGTCAACTATATCCCTATCGCGTGTCAACAACTAACACTAACAGGCTAACAACAATCTTTGGTGCTTAAGAGTATGCAAGTTCAAACTTCACAGTATTGGTAATTAGGTAAGCTACTTGGTAGTACTGTAGTATACTACCCGATGAATCACCTAGGTTTTTATAGGAGATGTTTTCAAATGAAGGTGAAGCCGACCCCCAAAAAAAATATACTGTATATTTTAGGCGAACAGGACACCGACCTGCTCCGAAAAAATCACCTTTTCAAATTTTCCTAAAATGAAATTTTCACCATATTATGAATATTCACCACTAAAATTATCCCTGGAGTTAACAACTTCCCCAAAATAGCTCAAAACCTCTCCTAATTTCACCCAAACCTCACCTAGAGCCTCTGCTACACCTACAGACTCAAACCAACCCATTAATCATCTAGATTTAATTCTAACCATTACATGTTGAGTTAAATTAACTTGTTGTATGTTAATAGGAGATACCCAAATCTTATCAACTACAATAGTAATTGTTATTTCTTACATTAAATTATATTAAATAGAGGATTGACATCCTCTCAAGGAACAATCATGCTTCCTGTATCTAGCCTTGCTAGGAAGTCCTCTAACTCTTGCTATTTTATATTATTTAGTGGTCTTGTTGTGTTTCTTATACAGGTCATTCCTCCTAGCCAAAGGGAAGATCACACAATCAGATTGGATCAAAATTATATAATGCGTGTATTCTACCTTCCACCTTCGTCTCACATGTATTCCTCCTTAACTGTTTAACTTATATTTGTTTTTTTCCTAGAAAGCGTAAAAATTATTGGTGAAACACCCACTATCAAGTGAAATTGCACAAAGGAATCCTAGGGCACAATTTATACACACAATCACAAGAAATACATGGAGTCTGAGATTTAGTGCATCACTTGGTTGTAAGTTCACTCTCAGGGTGACCATCGAGGTCAATCTGACTCCCTATTCTAGATATTTCTTTTTAGGTTTGAGTGGTTTCTAAGATTGTGCAAGTGAAATCTTATCTTATAGGTTATGGGTACCGTTAACGATCCATGAGTGACTATTAAGTGATCAACAGGTAAAAATAGCAAAACTTTAATGACACAACAAGAATGATATTTAAAGCTTCTACACATTCACGGGATCCTAGATCTATTCACCAGTGCCCCAGGTGCCCCTATCCTGCCATGGGCACCCTTATCCAACCTTTTTTATGAATTACATAATTCACAAAGATTAATCACGACACTTTTTGCATCCTATTAATCACTTATCCCAGCCCAAATCAATTCTTGATTGCTAAGAAATCATCTAAGTCTTGTTTTCTTATCCTCTTTCTTAGGGTTTCAAATTTAATATCTTAGTTTTCTTATTTCATTATTATACTTCAGCATTTATACATCAGTGACTGTAATATTTAGATTTAATTCAAATTAAATTAAATAATTTGGTGAACCCTACTCATGATCACACACTAGGATCCTCATTTTTCTTGTTGTATCCAATATTCTATCATTACTCCTAAAATTGCTCAAATCTCTTTACATGACCTACTTAAAATGCATCCACCTTGCAAGGTTGTTCTCCAAAAATCCCTAGACATTATGTATCTCCCTCGTAATATGCCACCCTCTCAAGTAAGTTCCATTTTTGGGTGTCTATCTGATGACTCTATCACTTGTAATCCTCCATCTAATCAACCCATCTTATAGTCCATTCAAGCTTTACATTTTTATTTCATGATAAAATTCAATATATGGAAACAACGCTTACATCTCTTAAAGATGAAATCCAACATCCCGAGGATGCTTATCAAGCCCATGCTAGTTCTTCTTCTACACCTTAGCCCAAACATATTTCTTCTACATGTGCTCATATCATTGAACCTAAAGTCTTACCATTACCAACACCTCTCAATTTCAATATACAAACTAAGAAACGTGATATTATTCATAAGCTCCTCACTCATCAGTTTATTAATTTCCCAACTACTCATTACTACTCTCCTTATCCGCTTTCCAAATAACAAGGTCTCCAATTTTGTAATTATCATAGAATTAATGGGCATAATGATAATTACTTATATGATTTAAAATGACAAATTAATCACCTTGAGCGTGAAGGTTTTATATTATTTATTACACAAATTTTTTCCCCGTGCTCATATTTAGTTGTTAAATCCCAATGGGATCATAAATTTGATCCCTCCATATCTAATGAGTGTCATTCCATAATCACAAATGATCCTTCTTTGGTAAGTAAAGAGTTTCCTATCCATCCCATTTCAAATAAACAACCTCTTTTAAAAACCAGTTCATCCCATCCTCCTCTCAATCCTTCTACAATGTTACCAATTCCACCTAACTAACTTGTTCTAAAAATTAGTCCATCCCCTCCTCCTCACAAGTCCTCTCGAAAATTACCAAATCCAAATCAACAACCAATTTTTAAGAAATACCATCAAACTCTAGTTAACCTCTTTAAACTATCTTCTGTCAACCCCAAATCAAACCCTAGTTCTACTCTTTCTCCTACCAACCACTATGATGACTCTCTATATTATGGCACGTTATATCACCATCTTCCACTCTCCATGGTGCTTCAGATGTTTTACCTAAATAGATCTCACCATTGGCACACTTGGGGGAATCTATGCACTTTCTAGATGACCTAACAAGGTATTCATATGGATTTACATGACACACTTAGGGACACTCTGCTCTTCAGTGAGACATCATTACCTTTCCTATGCTACTTTATATGGGCACTTTAATACTGGAACAATATGGTCATACGGATTGAACCATATGAATGTTGGTCTCTAACTCCATCATATTCATACGGTTGGAACTATTGTAGGGATGTAAATGGATGGAGATCTAAGTCTCGACCTCTCTCACACTCAAAACTTCATGATCTCTCATTATTAGTCACGCCAAAATCCTCCCATTTACAATGCCAAATTCTTGTTGTAATGGATCACTAACTACTTCAATGTTGAATTTTCCAAAAAAACCTAATCTCATAATCATCCACATCAATTCGAGGGGGGGAATTGATTCTATCACATTCACATTTCATATGCATTCCATCAATTTCATTCACTGCATGGGTTGACATATCTTGGTTGCACCACACTACAAGCTTTCTACATATTTACATGATGTACTTTTACAATTCGGCTATGCTAGTGAGACTTACTCAGTATGTTATGTATCCTTTACTTCCTTTACACTACTTGAATTTCATTAAAATAGTATTTTAGGGGGGGGGGGAATATAGATACAAATATCATACACATATTCACTATTTTACTATACTGCTAAGTATTAGTTGATCCTAGGATGCATCTGATATTAAGTAACAAAAGTCATTCATCGTATGTGTTATTATTTCAATCCCTATACTCCATCCACTTGTTTAGAAAATTGACTTTCTATTAATACTTTCATGCCTCTCACACCTATCACTTTTGTACCTAGTTTCTGGTCAAGCTCACATAGGTTATTCACTGTCTAGCATTGGTATTTTCAGGACTATATGCCATCTTCATGGTTATCTGATACAAATTACTAGTGCCATAGTTCTAGACAATAGTGCTCAAGCACTCCTGTCCATTCAAGGCACTCCTGTCCTCTTTGTTATTTTCACATATTTTGATCATTTGTGGTCGGACTTTTTATTTTTTTATCCTTATCCTTATCCCGAGGTTCATAGTTGTGACAGGTTGTGATCACTAGTGTCAAATGTTTGAAACAATAGTATTCATGATCCACTATATTTGCACAACATACACTCTATTATAAGGGCATGATACTATAACAGGCTTTATACTTTTTCTATTATATACATGCTATTAACCAGGGAGTTTGCATTTGCCTTGGGATGCATACCATGCATATCCCCTACCCCTGAAGGGGATAGTTTACGAATTCACAACATCACACATCCTCTCATTTTGGGAAACTAGTCACTAGCCTGCGATAGTCTTCATACGCCCCAAATGGCGTGAGGGAAACCTATTGGTGAAACTATATCACACGCTACAACTCACACATAAGCTACATGGATTATGTAGTGTACACAGCTACAAAAACACCATAGAAGTATAGTCACATAATGGCCTAGAATCTAACTTGGTTCCTTAGTACAGTATAGACACTATTGCATATTTCATTCCAGACATTGATTTTTTTGTGAGCTTGTGTAGGTAGCCTAGGTGTTTTTGTCCTGTAGGCACACAGGTACATTTTCTCAGTAATCAAGGTAGTTCACATATTAAGAAATCAATAGTGAAAAGTGTGACAACCCTACATGAACAGTCCTCCAGAAAGAAAATTTCATTGTAGTCTCCTACATTCAGTCACTGATCACCTAAAAGTAGTCTCTAATGCCTAGGACTCCCTCGCTCCAATCCCAGGATGCACTCGTGTATCAGCTGATATCTTATCAGGTAGAGTCAAAGATGGAGATACTAAGCATTTCTAAACACTGTCTCCCTAGTCTACTTAATCAGTTGTTCTAGTTTAGATCTGTTCCAAGACTAAGTCTTGGAATCAGATAAGTTCCTATATATCTCTTATTTGGCTTGACATAATTACATCATTAAATCAGTCTTCGCATCATTTGTATTATACTGTAATTGTATCATTATTAGTGACTCTAAAATCTTATTATAGACTAATTACATATTTTTACATATAAATCATGCATTTGATAATAGTGTATGTCATTACCTAAACTTTAGCAGTCTAGCTCCTCTATCAAGTATAAGCTTTAACCATTATGCTTTATAACTTGATAATACACACAATGTTTACATCATTCATGCTCCCTAGGGTCACCTTTCCTCTTTCTATTATCCATGCTATCAATTTTCCGTGGGGAACGCATATTCTACCTTGTGTTCCTTTTGGATAATGTGTGTAGATTGGGGAGGTTGTGAAATCTGCATTGGTAATGATCTGCAAGTATCCAAATTTATAAAATAAATTGTGGATGGATATCTAGACACCTAAATCATCCTACCTGGGTACTTGTATATTTAGGTCCTACGACTATATCTTCCATGCTCTATAGTAGCATTATTCCTAAGAAATAAAACTAATGACGTTAACTAACTAATGATCTGGCTTCATGAATTTGATCAATGATGCGATATTATGATGTATCATGAGTGTGTGTGTCTTACATATTTTATAGTACCAATGGATACCTTTACTTGTTTATCTTTTATGCCTTCAGACACCAACACCCATCTAGGACAGTAGCACCCAGGAGGTCATGTCCCCTCTAGGCTCCCCTAACCCTTTTTCACCGTACTCACTTCTTTTGGGTCTCTTTTATCTTTTGGGAATATTTTTCACTTAGGGGTCAACCTTGTTGTTGTCAATTATGAAATTTAAACAAGGGAATCATATAAATACATAATTATGTGTTCAAAATCAAGGACCAAGCATTAATCATTACTACTATCACCTAAAATTACATTCAAAATTCACCTAAAACACTCCAAAACATCCATATAGCATCCATTCAAGGGAAAAGGGACTGCATACATAGCATAGGAAGGGGAATTTCACTTTATTCCATCTACACATTCTACTACATTGCTACATTTTAGTTACAGTTGGCTATCAAGTGCACTTTCATAAGGGCATCCTAGGGAACAATTTATACACATTAAAAATAAATACATTGAGTCAAGGATGTAGTGCAATACACAGTTGTAAGTTCACACTCAGGGTGACCGTCAGGGTCAGTCTGACTTCCCATTCTGCATCTTTATTTTTATAGGCTTATACAAATGAACTCTTCTTTTATAGGTCACAAGTATCTTCACCGATTTATGAGAGACTACCAGGTGATCAACAAGGAACAATAGAGACATCCTAGTGACACAATAGGAATCATATCCAAAGCTTTTACATAGTCACAGATGGCTAGATATAGTCACCAGTGCCCCAGGTTCCCCTGTTCTACTCTAAGAGCTGCTATCCAGCCTTGTTTTTGAATTACAGAATTTACAGAGATTAATTATTACACTGTTTCCATTCTATTCATCACTTCTCCCTACCCAAATCAATTCCAGATTGCATGGAAATCAGCTAAGTCATTTTATCTCATCCTCTTGCTTAGAGTTTCAAATATTATATCTAAGTTTACTTGTGTCATTATTATACATCAGCGACTCTGAAATATTTAGATTTTAATTCAAATAAAATTATATAGGGTATAAAGGGAAAATTATTTGTAACAAGAACAAATATTCCAATCAATGACGATTATTATTCAGGAGAATTGCTAAGTATTAATAAATCACTTAGGCTACAGGAAAGGTGTGTGCACTAGGATCAGAGAAGCATGTAAGGGGAACACGCAATGGGAAAAAAAGTTAGCATGGGGATGTGTGCAAGAGCAATAAGGACTTATCCATTTTCTAGAGTCGGGGTGAAAAATAGAAAAGCAGAGTTAGAGTGTTGATCAAGTAAAAACCCAAAAATAGAGAAAATCAAGATGAGTTAACAGCCAAACAAGGCTATAATTGGAAAAATGCATGTAGAGAAAAGAGCACATGAGGATTTCTAATAATAGGACTAAAGTATGTTTTATATTTAAGACAATCTATTATTAGCAGCCTTTGTAAAATCATGTAGGCTATTTTTTATGCATGTCAATTATTAGGAAAGAAAGCATGTAAGTGGTGAATGGAAAGTCCCCACCTTATAAATATTTATGGTGTACCATTATTTAGAGGGTATTGAGTGTAATGAGGGAATATTGAGTCTTAGTGAATACTATTTGGGGGTATAACCTAAGTTTATATCGGTGCGTGCATGGACCAACAAATGGATTTATTAAACTATGGTGTAATTAGCTACTTACTTATGTATTGATTATGGTTTCCTATGATGGATAAGTAATTATAACTTACAGATGTGTGTTCAGATATTAATTATTAACTTTAATGAATGATTTCCTTATTATATGTGTTTCTCAGTTTTCATGGTTTTGGGAATGAGTGGTAGATTTATTTATGAATATGGAAAATATATGTTGAAAATCCTGAAATATTCAAAGTATTGGGTGCATAAATATAGGGCACTAGAAATGTGTGGTGCTATAAAGTATTAAAGCACCCCAGCTCAGAACTTAGTTGTTTTGTGGATAAGGGATATTTTTGGAGATAGTGTGTGGAGCACACATAGAGATGAATAGTTGTGCTAGACACTATGGTATTTTAGGAACAATGGCAGATAAGTGTCATGATTTAAGCTAATAATAGGTGTTCTATTTAGAGTTAACTATAGGACATATATTGTTAGAACACTTGCATGTTGTGCATACTATTGTAAAGGTGCATGGCTATAATTAGCATGTTACCTTTTTTGAGAAGTGTATGGGTGGTCAAGGGCAAGTCCCCACCCCTATAAATATGTCTTAGCTTACCTATTTTTGTGGTGAATTATTGTAGAGTTGTGCCGCTGGTTTTTCCATACACATAACTCATCCAGATAATTTACAGTGTAAGAAGCTTGTGTATTTTATAGTAATTATGAAATGAAATATATTGGTTGTGTTGGTGCAATTTCTGGGTTTGCACACTTTGCTCTGATTTTCCATGCTCCATTTTTGCTCCAAAGCATCTTTTGGCTCGAGCTGGTGGTCTGTAACTCATTCTACCCAGTCGAATGCCTTTGATATGCTCATAATGTTGTTATTCTACCCTATTGTGAAGCAAAATCTAGGTTTCCCCTTTATTGTGCCCTAATTTTTCATTTGCACAGGCTGTGTCATTTTTTCCCTTGCCCAAATCGTGTAAAAACTTGAAATGGAGGGAATTCGAGTCATTTGTTGCTAAAATCCTAATCCCCAGGCCTAAATCATTGTGAAAACATGATTCAATTGATTCAAACCAAAAAATCCACCTTCCTTGTGAAAATAATTTGATTTTAGAAGCATCCCCTATGTTTTTTGCATTTTGACGGGCATACAGGCATGTTCTACCTGTCAAATTTATCATTGCAATGTTTATGCTAACGAGGTAGGTTTCTATTGGCTGAGGATGTGCGGGAAAATTTTATAACTTGTCATTTTTAAAAATTTTGGCGAGGGAAAAAAATTTGTCCACAGCCCCACAGTGCTACATTGATGTGCTTACGTGGCATGATTTGATTGGTTGATGGATCAGAGGGTGGTGGGACGCACTTAGGAAATTTTCTTCCATTTTGGAAAGTTTCTCAAACTCAAATTTTTACCCGAAGGCCTGTAGCAAATGGCATGATGACACATGGCACAGGAGGGTCAGGCGGATGGTGAAGGACTTTGGAAATTTTTGATGTCTTTTGGCTCAAGGTGTCAGGGGAAAAATTTGGCCCTCGCGCCCATGCCCAATGGGAAGGTGACATGTGGCACGAGAGGATCAAGCAGGTGGCAGTGGAGTTGAAAATGTTTCAAGTTTTTGCTCAAAATGCCAAAGGAAAATTTTGACTTAGAGGCCCGCACCCAATATGAAGTGGACATGTGTCCAAGAAAGTTAGCATGGATGGGTGGAATTTGTGAAAATTTTGAAGTCTTTTAACTTCAAAATGTTAAAGTTACAATTTGGCTTGAAGGCCCACAACGAATAGGAAGGTGACACGTGTCCAAGAGGAGAAACAAGAATGGGGGATGAAGAAAACTTTTGGGAATCTTTACCCTTGGTGTCAAAAGGTAAAAAATGAAGAATAGGCCCATGTCCAATGAAAACAGGACATGTGTCCTAAATTTGGCGGAGGCTTAGAGCACGGAGAGGAAGTTGAAAATTTTGCAAAATTCTAGCGAAAAATCTCAAGGTGAAAAATAAACCCGTAGAAAACTTTTGGGGGTCATCTCCGTATCCAATCAAACAGAGACACGTGGCACATTTCAAAAGGTGAAAAGGAGAGCGTAGGCCCACAGAGGATTTTGTGCTCATGGAGGAATGAAGGTAAATTTGGTGAGTCAGCTAAGCATCCAATGGGACAGCGACACGTGGCAGAGAAACAGCGGGCATTCGGGGGCGTGGAACATTTTGAGAAAATTTCCCTTTTCTCAAAAAGGGAGCAAATTTGTCATTTTGGCCCATGGTTTTCAACATGGTCTATAAGAGGACACGTGACGCATCCAGGGGCTTGCGGGGAAAATTTTCAAAATTTTCCCAAGGTCAGAAAAGGTTCCAAATGCATTTTTTAAGGTTGGAGGCTCAGTCCAATGGTATTTGGACACATGTCCACATTAAACAGAAGTAAAAGAAGATATTTCTTGGTCTGCATGATGAATCTCATCAAGACACGTGGAGGGTGGAATTTTAAAGTTGATTTTAATCAATGGTAGCTGTGCGTTTTCATTTTTGGGCACCATGGATGCTCCAAGAAGTGTGGAATTGTCAGTTTTACACCAAATCACATGAAACTTTATATGAATCTGCATCCCTTTAGCCTTCTGAACATAATGGCACCATTCTTTTGAGTTGATTCAGTGCCTTATGATGGTTTTTTATGAAATTTTTCCCTCGACCCGTGAAAAAATTGTGAAAGGTGAAAGTAAAAAGTTACAGAGTTAAAAATGGTGAGGGACAAAGGTGAAAAATGATTACAAATGCATGTTGGCATGGTGGAATGCCAAAAACGTGACCCTTTGATGGATAAGGATCTGAGTTCATGCAATATTTTAAAGTATTTGTGCATCTTTGGCATTTGGCGAGCTGTTCCATAGTTTTATATCATTTTTCATCAAATGGATAGGGTTTTGTAACAAATTTGATCCCTTTGGCATATTCTTTGCTTGGGATGCAAGGATCCAAGTTGGCATTGGGTATATCATGTAGTTTGGAAACATTTGGTAGGTCTATTGAGAATTTTGGAAAAAGAGAAGAATTTTCACAGGGAAAACGGGAAGAAGTCCATTCCTTTTGGAGAAACTACCTGAGAGCCATTTTTTATTCCAGTTTGCATCAAATGTTCATCATGTTGAGTTGGTTTTAGCTGTAAAGCCATCAACAAGATTTTAGATTGTCTAAATAACATTCCCTTGCTAATATATTTTATCAAATTCTTGGATTAACTAGTTTTATCTCTTGGCAAAGCTTGCATACACTTGTATTTCAGTATGTTTTCAATTTGTGTTTCATGCTCATGTTACAATCTTGTGTTTGGTATCTTTATTGGTCATACATAATCTCATTTCTTGTAGAGGTTTTGAAGGCATATGCAATCTTCCATTTAGAAGAGCATTCATTTGAGTGGAGTTAAATAGATTTAAATTCATCTTACCTTCCTTGTAAATTGAGGGTGTTTGTAAACCTTTGGGTGCACCTTAGGTCATGATCTAACAAGGAGTTCTGAATGCTTTATTGATATTTGACTTCAAGCCTTTATGGTAGGCTATCAAAGTTTGTATGGAACAGTGCAGATTTGGGCATCCATGTGTGCATATATCCTGGTTGAAAGAGCACATTAAATTCATTGAAATATCTCTCTTGTTTAGGTGTTGTAATTCTTTTGCAAGGTTTCCCAAAGAAGGTGATGACTCCTAACTACTCTTGTCCCAACATCTCTCATTATAATTTCATTTTAAACTAACTCATCCTACCTACAATACCCCTACATATGTATTGTGTGTCCACAAAAGAATTCAATCCTTTCACAAAAATGCACAAAGTTGATCAGGGTTCTATCATGTCTTTAGCAGCTCTAGCTTTGTTTTTAAAACATTTCCATCATTTATTAGTGACAAATCCTTTGAGTTTGGATAATGGATATTTGATCATGTTTTCACAGAGCCTCCTCCACATCACATGCAAAACACAAGGATATCTCCATCTCCTTACCATATAGGGGCTGCAATATATGTTCTCTTGCCTTGGTTGATAGGCACAACCTAAAATAGTGAGGGCTAGATCAAAACCCTTATGAAGGTGTTATCCACTCCCTCAAATCTTAAATGTAAACAAGCAGATAGGTGTTCTCCCCAGATACAAATGACATACAAACCATCTATCTATCCTTGAGTGTCTTGTGTAAGTTCATGATGATGTTCAAGTTGTGAAGGAGATTAAATCTGGATACCAACACCCGAGTGGCACCATTTCCGGGGACTTCTTACAATTTCTTGGTGGTTTTGAAGTACTTGAAAGAATTGAGCATTTCTGTGATCAAGTATTTTAGCTATTAAATTCTTGAGATATCATTTCATACTTCAGATCTGGATGTTTTGGGTAAGAAAGACTTCAAACTCAACCTGCTCTCCTCATCTACCAATAGTTTATATGATTTGGATGCACTGTTTTTGGTTGAATATTTTTTAGGGATTTCTTGCAAAACTAAGGTGAAAATCCTTGGTGGAAAATCCATGTTGTTGGTATCTTGAAATACTAGTTTTCTAACACATTTTTATCATTTCAAACTTGTTGTTTAAATATGTCAAACTGGAGGGAAGGAGATCCATCTTCATCAAGGACTCTTCTAAGAAGTTTCTCACTTAATCAAGAAGCTCAGAACTAGAAGGAAGAAGAGTGTGGAAAGTGGTTGGTGATTTGGTTACAAGGAAAGAAATCCCCATAGTTGAATTTGAAGGGGAGCAGCCTGTTATTGAAGATAATAATTCCTCTTCAAGTACATCTGATTCAAGAAATCTTCTTGCTGATTTTCATTCTCCATCAAGTGAGGGACCTTCTTGTGTATTTAAAAAAAATTCTCCTAAATATGCTCCTGTGGTTTCTAAGTTTGCTAAAGTTTATCAAGAGAGAGAGCCTTTGGAGGGTTGTCATTTTAAAGATCATTCGTCTATTCCAATCAGACCCATTATTACTCCTCATCAGCTTGTTTCACCTCCAAGATCACCCCCACCAAACAATATGGCTCAACCTAGACTTGCATTTGTTGTAAACACCTTTGGTCCTATAAATTTTGGAGGAATGGATGGTTATCCAAATGCTATCCCACAGGATGTGAGAAATAGATTACCAAAATTCCAAGGTAACAATGCCATAACTGGAGATCAACATCTCAAACTCTTTGTTAACATGATGGAAGACTTTGAAATAGAATTTGAGGATGTATATATCAAGTTGTTTATCCATACACTTGAGGAAGATGTAAGCGATTGGTATAAATCTCTACCTGATAACTCTATTGATTCATGGACTGAAATGAGTAATGCATCCAGATTACAATATGGAGACAAAATAGATCCAAGGTTCCTTTTATCCGAGTTTGAGAACATCAAGAAGAACCCTAATGAGACCGTTCATTATTTAAATACAAGATTTAATAAGACATTGAGAAGGTTTCCTATAATTTTGAGGCCTTGTGATGAATCTTTCTTGATCAAATATGCAGATGCATTTGATAAAAAGGCAGCCTATTACTTGAGAGACAAAAATCCTACAAACTTGAGGCAAGCTTTCACCATGGCACTTCAAATTGAAAATAATATTAGGGCTATTGGTAAACCACTTAAGAGGGATAGTGTGAAGTTGATAAACCTTGAGAAGCCTCAAGCTAGCAAGGGTGCTGATTTGGAAGATGTTGTCAAGACTTTGGCATGGGTTATCAAAGAAATTTCCTACAAATTAGCCCGGGCTAAGAAAGGAATTGGGAAAAGTTCACAAGGACAACAAAGAACTCAAAATCATGATAGATTTGGAAATCATCCTAGGGGTGATCAAAGACAAGATGACAGAGGTAAAGGGCATATTGGATTTGCAAATAGACAACCTCGAGCACGTGAAAATAGAGTGGTGCCTGAACCTTTGACTGTAAGAGTTGCTGCTGTTCAAGAAATTGCTGATATGGATTGGTGTGACAGATTTTTTCTTCCTCATCCGCTATGTGAAATAGACCAGCAAGATATTGATGATGATAATGAGAATGAAATGGATGATGAAATTTGTATGATGGGCAGCTCTTTAGGCTCACAACAAGCAACAACATCAACAAATATGATAAGTGCAAGGACTATTGCAACCTTTTGGGATTGCATAAAGAGGGTACCATTTCTTTCTCTTCCTCAAACTCATGATGTAGATGTAGTTTAGGCCTTTGAAATTCCTAATAATGACTTTGAATATCTAAGGGATTTAATGATAAAGAAGTATGATGGTGGTATTCCTTTGGAGGAAGATAGAAAATTGTTAATGAATGTTGTGGTTGGTCAAGAAAAAGAGTACAATACAAGAAGTAAAGTTGTTAGAGGAGCTGGTCCTCAAGCCAAGCCAAATACACCCTTACTCACAAGAATTCCCAAAGATAATCCTAGAAGAGAAACAATTTTCAAGAACCCTATTGTCCCATGCAAAAATATCAATCCTCTTTATGCCCAGGCTGCCAAGAATACTTCTCCATCTGATGAACCTTATTTTTTCCCTTCCAGTGCTATTTTGCAAAAGAATGTTCCATATGATATATCCCATGTATTGAGCCAAATTAAAGTGAGTGTTCCCATTATTGAATTTCTTAGAATTCCTGAAGACAAGAAAAGAACTTTTGAATACTTGGGATTGAAAGAAGAAAAGGTTATACCAAGCAGAAATGTAAATGTTGTTGAGAATCCTCTTCAAAGCATTGTTGGCCCTGAAACACCACCACCAGTGGAATATCTTGGAGAGGCACTTGAAGTGCATTTGGGGACATCCTTGGTTGATTTCTAATTGAATGTTGATCCATTCTTCACAAATTTGCTCATAAAAGATAGGTTACTTCACAATTGCATGTTTGATTCCATTACATCATGTAATTTTATGCCTCTAGAAGTTATGAATGAGTTACATATCAAGGTGATAGTAGCATATGGGAAGTGTACAGCCATGGATTCAAGGGAAGTTCCGGTTGTTGGTTGTGTGAAGGGGTTAGTGGTGCAGCTTGCGGCCTATCCGGATAAGAATTTAAAACTTGATGTTGTAATTGTTGACTGCCCTGCCAAATGGGGTATGCTTTTTTCAAGGAAGTGGGCTGCAAGTGTTGGTTGTAGTGTTCAAATGGACATGTCCTATGCCACCATTCCTATTGAGGTAAGCCTTGTCAAACTCTATGGTGAAAATAAGATGTTACACTTGATTGAAGATCCCAACAATGCTTCTTATGAAGTGTTGTTTGCTGATGTAGATGTTGACAATTTCATTGGTTTTGCTGATGGAAAAGAGAATAAGATGGAAAAATCAGGGTGCCTTGGTATGGTAGGTTCTCCATGGACATTACTATTTTATGGATCTTGCTCCAAAGTTGGAAATGGTGCTGGTATAGTGTTGGTTTCCCCTAGTTTAGAAGAGTTTCCTTTTTCCTTCAAGCTCAATTTTGAATGTACGAACAACATTGCTGAGTATGAGGCATTATTATTGGGATTAAGGATTACATGGAAGTATGGAGTGAAGGATATTGTTGCCAGGGGGATTCAGAGCTGGTTTTCAAGCAAGTAAGAAAGTTGTATGCTACAAAAAATCAGTGTATGAGACAATATAAGCATGATGTTTGGGACTTGATTGAAATGTTTGATTCCTTTAACATTGTTTACCATGATAGAAGTCTTAATGCTGCTGTTGATAAGCTAGCTGTTCTTGGTTCTAAATTTGATAATTGCATTGTTTCACCTTTTTGTGAATATGATGTTGAAGTTCTAACAAGGCCAGCTATCCCGGATAATGTGAAACATTGGCATATTTTTTATGATGATGCACAAGTGTTGAGATTCTTACAATGCCAAGGAGAGTTTTCTGGTCAGAATAGTGATTGGGAACCAATGGTGTGCATGAATGAAGGTAGAGAAAAAAAATTTGACAAGGATATTATACAATTAAAAACAAATACCATTCCTAAAGGTCTTGTTGCACTTGAATCCAATTTTAGCAACGTTGATTGCATCATTAATAGAAAGATGTCTGCTTCAAGGGATGTGGAAGAGCACAACTTGGGAACTAAAGACAAACCAAGGAAGATTTGGTTTGGCAGTCATCTCAGCAAAGAGGAGAAATAGTCCTATGCCCAACTTTTAAAGAAATATCAAGACTGCCTTGCTTGGTCTTATTCACAGTTGAAGGCATATAGAGAATATTTATTTCAGCATGAGATCCCTCTTGAGGCTAAAACCAAACCATTTAGACAAAAAAAAAGGCCTATTAACCCACGAATTTCCATGAAAATTCAAGAAGAGTTGAAGAAATTGAGAGATGGTGGCATCATTCAGCCTACTAAATACTCTTCTTGGGTTACCAACCTTGTGCTAGTTAGAAAGAAGAATGGAGATATCAGACTTTGTGTGGATTTTAGGAATCTAAAAAAAGCATCTATGAAGGAAAACTATCCTTTGCCAAACATGGAGAATATGTTGCAACTTGTAGCAGGGTCAGAAATGCTTTCTGCTTTGGATGGTTTCTCTGGATACAATCAAGTAGTTGTCAAAGAATCAGAAATACTTAAGACAGCCTTCACTACTCCTTGAGGGACTTATGTTTTTGTAGGGATGCCTTTTGGATTGATGAATGCTGGTGCTACTTTTTAGAGGGCGATGGATGTTTCCTTTGCTGGCTATATCAATGAGTTTATTGGAGTTTACCAAGATGATGTGACTATTTTTTCAAGGCAGCGAGCAGACCATTTGCAACACCTAGGAAAAATGCTAATCAGATGTAGAGAGTATGGAATTTCACTTAATCCAAAGAAGTGTCATTTTGGTGTGCCAAAGGCCAAGCTGTTGGGGCATATTGTGTCCAAAGAAGGTGTTATGATAGACCCTAAGAGAGTGGAAGCAATTAGCAAGATGCCTATGCCAAGAACCAAGAAAGGTATCCAATCTTTCTTTGGACAAATAAATTTCATTAGAAGGTTTGTTTCTAATTTTGTTGAGCTAACTCTCCCAATCTCGAGCATGATAAGAAAGGATAAAGTTATTAGGTGGGAAAAGGCTGCCATCCAAGCTTTTGAAGGAACAAAGGATGCACTCAAGCATGCACCCATTTTGGCAGCTCCAAATTATAAGATGCCTTTCCAAATCTTCTCTTTTGCATCTAAATTTACTATTGCTTCAGTTTTTCTACAAAAGGATGAAAATGGAGCTGAGAGACCTATTGATTTCTTTGGCAAAGCTTTACAAGCAGCTGAATTGAGGTACACAATTATAGAGAAACAAGCATTTGCATTAGTAAAAGCAATAAAGGCTTTCAGGCCCTACATTTTGAGTTCAAAGGTTTTCGCTTATGTTCCCCACACCATGGTTAAAGACATATTATCTGATATGGAGATATCAAGTAAGAGATTTAGATGGGTTAACAAATTACAAGAGTATGATATGGATATCCAAACAACAAAGTTGGTAAGAGGTTTAGGTCTTGCCAAACTCATGGCTAACAGTAATTTGTAGAATGTAGAAGTGAAGTAGCTAGGGGAAGAAAGGGCAGATCTCCTTGACAAATTGATGAATTCTGAGTGGTACAAGGATGTGGTCTATTACCTTAAGCACCTATGCTATCCCAGTCACTTAAATAAAAATTAGAAAAGAGCCCTCAAGCTAGCTTCTCAAAAGTATGTCATAACAGACCTTAGGCTGGAACCCTGAAGGTGTGCTCTTGAAATGCATAACTGAAGATGAAGCTCCCAAGTTGATTGTTGATTTCCATGGGGGAGTTTATGGAGGAAATTTTACTGGGAGAGTGATAGCACATAAGATTTTAAGAGCTGGTTATTGGTGGCCAACTCTTTTTAAAGACACAAATCGGTTAGTTAGAAGGTGTGATAGTTGCCAACGTTTTTCAGGAAGATTGAAAGCTTCAAGCTCCCTTCCTTTGCAGCCTGTATCAGTTGAAGCTCCTTTCAAACAATGGGGAATGGATTTTATTGGTGAGATTTCAGATCCTTCTAGTGTTGGTTACAAATGGATCCTTGTAGCAACTGATTATTTTACAAAATGGGTTGAGGCAATTCCATCTAGAAAGGCAACACACCAAGTGGTAATGGATTTCTTGTTGAATCATATCATATGTAGATTTCGGGTTCCAGTTAAGATTGTGTCTGATAATGCTATGTGTTTTAGAGCCAATCCTTTAATGGCAATGTGCAATGAATATGGGATAAATCTAACCTATTCTTCAAACTATAACCCACAAGCGAATGGGCAAGCTGAATCAAGTAACAAAAACTTGCTCAAGATCATTAGAAGAACCTTGGAAATCAACAAGAAGAAGTGGGGAGAACAGTTCAAATTTGTAGTTTGGGCTGATATGATAACTCCAAAAATAGAAACTGGTAAAAGTCCATTTGAACTGGTGTATGGAACTCAGGCTTTTCTGCCATTACACCTGCAATTATCCACTCTTCAGTTTGCTCAGCAATTGGAAGATCAAGAACATGGCCCATATGAATCAAGAATCAATCAAATCATTGATTTGGATGAAGAAAGGAGAGATTCTCATCAAAGGCATGTCAGGTTTAGGGAGAAATTGAAGAAGTTGTTTGATAAGAAGGTCACCCCTAGAGCTTTCAGTGTTGGAGATATGGTTTTGCTATGGGATAGTAGGCATGAAGGCTGGAAATCATGTCAAGTTTGATGCTTTATGGATGGGCCCTTATTCCATTGATATCAGGATTGGAGAAAATACATTTTTTCTCAAGGATCTAGATGGGGATTCGCTGGAGCTTCCTGTTAATGGAAAACATTTAAAACATTTCTTGGATTAAATCCCCATGTGAGGTATACACAAGTTATACATTTTGTATAGCCCTTGTTTTTGTTTTTTCTTTTCCTTGTTCTTACTGTTGTTGGCTTATGGTTTTCCCTTTTGTCCTTGGCAACCATTATTGGTGTGGTTTTCTCGGTCTATTTTTGGTGAAAATTCTGGTTTTTGGGTTGTTATGCATGTTTGGACTCCTTTCCCAATGGATTTTTGGCATTTCATCTACATTGTGATCTTATGCAACTCGCTGGAAGTTCCCATCCCCAAGCAGGAGCCAATGTTGGTGCAATTTTTGGGTTTGCACACTTTGCTCTGATTTTCCATGCTCCATTTTTGCTCCAAAGCATCTTTTGGCTTAGGCTGGTGGTCTGTAACTCATTCTACCCAGTCGAATGCCTTTGATATGCTCATAATGTTGTTATCCTACCCTATTTTGAAGCAAAATCTAGGTTTCCCCTTTATTGTGCCCTAATTTTTCATTTGCACAGGCTGTGTCATTTTTTCCCTTGCCCAAATCATGCAAAAACTCGAAATGGAGGGAATCTGAGTCATTTTTTGCTAAAATCCTAATCCGCAGGCCTAAATCATTATGAAAACGTGATTCAATTGATTCAAAGCAAAAAATCCACCTTCCTTGTGAAAAAAATTTGATTTCAGAAGCATCCCCTGCGTTTTTTGCATTTTGACGGGCATACGGGAATGTTCTACCCGTCAAATTTATCATTCTAACATTTATGCTTACATGGAAGGTTTCTATTGGCTTAGGATGTGTGGGAAAAGTTTATAACTTGTCATTTTTTAAAATTTTGGCGAGGGGAAAAAAATTTTCCACAACCCCACAGTGCTACAGTGATGTGCTTACGTGGCATGATTTGATTGGTTAATGGATCGACGGGTGGCGGGCCGAACTTAGGAAATTTTCTTCCATTTTGGGAAGTTTCTCAAAATCATTTTTTTTCCCAAAGGCCAGTAGTGAATGGCATGATGACACATGGCACAGGAGGATCAGGCGGATGACGAAGGACTTGGGAAATTTTTGATGTCTTTTGGCTCAAGGTGTCAGGGGAAAAATTTGGCCCGCACACCCATGCCCAATGGGAAGGTGACACGTGGCACGGGAGGATCAAGCGGGTGGTGGTGGAGTTGAAAATGTTTCAATTTTTTGCTCAAAATGCCAAAGGAAAATTTTGACTTAGAGGCCCGCACCCAATATGAAGTGGACACATGTCCAAGAAAGTTAACATTGATGGGCAGAATTTGTGAAAATTTTGAAGTCTTTTAACTTCAAAATGTTAAAGTTACAATTTGGCCCAAAGGCCCGCAACAAATAGGAAGGCGACACGTGTCCAGGAGGAGAAACAAAAATGGGGGCTGAAGAAAACTTTTGGGAATCTTTACCCTTAGTGTAAAAGGTAAAAAATAAAGAATAGGCCCGCATCCAATGAAAACAGGACACGTGTCCTAAATTTGGCGGAGGTTTGGAGCGCGGAGAGGAAGTTGAAAATTTTGTAAAATTCTAGAGAAAAATCTCAAGGTGAAAAATAAACCCACGGAAAAATTTTGGGGGTCATCTTCGCATCCAATCAGATGCAGACACATGACACATTTCAAAAGGTGAAAAGGAGAGTGCGGGCCCACACAGGATTTTGTGCTCATGAAGGAATGAACTTAAATTTGGTGAGTTAGCTCCGCATCCAATGGGAGAGTGACACATGGTAGAGAAACAGCGGGTGTTCAAGGGCGCGGAACATTTTGAGAAAATTTTCCTTTTCTCAAAAAGGGAGAAAATTTGTCATTTTGGCCCACGGTTTTCAACAGGATCCACAGGAGGACACGTGGCACATCCATGGGCTCGCGGGGAAAATTTTCCCAAGGTCAGAAAAGGTTCAAAACACATTTTTTAAGGTTGGAGGCTCAGTCCAATGGTATTTGGACACGTGTCCACTTTATCCAGAATTCAAAGAAGATATTTCTTGGTTTGTATGACGAATCTCATCAAGACACGTGGAGGGCGGAATTTTAAAGTTGATTTTAATCGACGGTTGCTGTGCATTTTCATTTTTGGGTGCCATGGATCCTCCAAGAAGTGTGGAATCATTAGTTTCGCACCAAGTCACATAAAAATTTATATGAATCTGCATCCCTTCGGCCTTCTAAACACAATGGAACCATTCTTTTGAGCTGATTTGGTGCCTTATGATGTTTTTTGATGAAATTTTTCCTTCGACCCGTGAAAAAAATGTGAAAGGTGAAAGTAAAAATTTTCAGAGTTAAAAATGGTGAGGGAAAAAGGTGAAAAATGATTACAAATGCATGTTGGCATGGTGGAATGTGAAAAACGTGACCCTGGGATGGATAAGGATCTGATTTCATGCAATATTTTAAAGTATTTGTGCATCTCTAGCATTTGGCGAGCTGTTTCACAGTTTTATATCATTTTTCATCAAATGGATAGGGTTTTGTAACAAATTTGATCCCTTTGGCATATTCTTTGTTTGGGATGCAAGGATCCAAGTTGGCATAGGGTATATCATGTAGTTTGGAAACATTTGGTAGGTCTGTTGAGAATTTTGGAAAAAGAGAGAAGAATTTTCATAGGGAAAACTGGAAGAAGTCCATTTCCTTTTGGAGAAACTGCCTGAGAGCCATTTTTTATTCCAGTTTGCATCAAATGTTCATCATGTTGAGTTGGTTTCAACTATAAAGCCATCAACAAGCTTTGATATTGTCTAAATAACATTCCCTTACTGATATATTTGATCAAATTCTTGGATTAATTGGTTTTATCTCTTGGCAAAGCTTGCATACACTTGTATTTCAGTATGTTTTCAATTTGTGTTTAATGATCGTGTTGCAATATTGTGTTTGGGATCTTTATTGGTCATACATGGTCTCATTTATTGTAGAGGGTTTGAAGGCATCTGTAATCTTCCATTCAGAAGAGCATTCATTTAAGTGGAGTTAAATAGATTTAAATTCATCTTACCTTCCTTGTAAATTGAGGGTGTTTGTAAACCTTTGGGTGTACCTTAGGTCATGATCTAACAAGGAGTTCTGAATGCTTTATTGATATTTTGCTTCAAGCCTTTGTGGCAGGCTATCAAAGTTTGTATGGAACAGTGCAGATTTGGGCATCCATATGTGCACACATCCTAGTTGAAAGAGCACTTCAAATTCATTGAAATATCTCTGTTGTTTAGGTGTTGTAATTCTTTTGCAAGGTTTCCCAAAGAAGGCGATGACTCCTAACTACTCTTGTCCCAACATCTCTCATCAAAATTTCATTTTAAACTAACTCATGCTACCTACAATACCCCTACATCTACATTTTGTGTCCACAAAAGAATTCAATCCTTTCACAAAAATGCACAAAGTTGATCAGGGTTCTATCATGTCTTTAGCAGCTCTAGCTTTGTTTTTAAAACATTTCCATCATTTATTAGTGACAAATCCTTTGAGTTTGGATAATGGATATTTGATCATGTTTTCACAGAGCCTCCTCCACATCACATGCAAAACACAAGGATATCTCCATCTCCTTACCATATAGGGGCTGCAATATAGGATCTCTTGCCTTGGTTGATAGGCACAACCTAAAATAGTGAGGGATAGATCAAAACCCTTATGAAGGTGTTATCCACTCCCTCAAATCTTGAATGCAAACAAGCAGATAGGTGTTCTCCCTGGCTACAAACGACATACAAACCATCTATCTATCCTTGAGTGTCTTGTGCAAGTTCATGATGATGTTCAAGTTGTGAAGGATATTAAATCTGGATACCAACAGGTTAGATAATGGTGTTAGACATGACTAAATCTAGTTCTTGTATGGTTAATCTTATCATAGTTATTTTTTAGTTCATTTATCATTATTATCTAAGATATAGATTTAGATTTTACACTGTGGAATATTTATGTCTACTTGTGAATTTGAACATGTTTAAACATCATCACACTAACATCTTATACAAGCAACTCTAAAGAGGGACCTGGTACCTTTGTGCTCTTTGGGTGAGCGCTCAACTCAGGCTAAGTGATGTGTCAGTGCACCTAGGTTATTCACAATAAATTCTAGGTTGTATCATTTGTTTCATTATCGGGACCTCTTTTTCAGATATTTTTAGGATGTTTCGTGATGAAGACATACCGGTTGAGGAGTAGATAGTAGATCTAGAAGAAGAATACACTCAGAGATTCAATACTAGATATGGGTTTGACGCGCGCACATGGGTGGAGTAGAATTTGTAGTAATGTTTATATGAGAGTTTCTTTGTTATTTTTCCAATAGAGTTGTACAAGTTGTTGGTTGTTTATGCATCTAAAAGGAATTAGAGGTTTCACACATTTTTTTGGATGTAGGTAGAATTTTAGGCCCTCCTTGATGTTGATCTGATTTGGATGAGCACTATGGACACTTGGTTTCATGGTGTTCTGAATATCTATATTTTAGAGTACTTAATTTCCACTTATTCTTTCCTGGAGGTAGCTAAATTCTAGTTTTTACATTATCCTAGGGGAACCTATCTGCAAATCATTCCACTAGTGATTAAGATCCTATTGGTAACCCTTATTTTGGAAGAGAAGTCGATGGCTAGCTAAACCCCACCACGTGTGAGGGCAGGGATAGGTTTGGTGAAGGATGGTGGACCTAGTAGCAGAAAGGAAAAGAGAAGAAAGGTGACTTAAGTACAATGAGGTGTGTGCGTGGGAGTTAGGGAAGTAGTGTGAGATTACATAATGGATGGCCTTGAGGAGATAGATGGCTCATGAAGGATTTGAAACTCACGCAAATGACATGGAGTCAAAGCATCTAGAACTCCTCCATTTGGGAAAGAATGACATAGAACCCTCATCGACCTCTTATGAGAGCACGCTTGTAGAGACGACATTGGCCACAGGCATGCGTCTAAATCTACTTGGCAACCTATCACTTACACTTATTTTTCTAGTTTCTAGTACAACCAATAGTCAACAAGCTAGTTTGGTTAGTAGAATAAAAAGAGTAAATCAAATAGAAAGTACATCAATGGCCAGATAGATTTCTTCCTTTTTATTTGTAATTACCTATTCAAGTACGTCATCGGTGTAGAACTCAAACGCGTAGAATTTTGGACTCACCTCTGGGAGTAGTACCACCTCACAAAATGTAGGAGTTCAGTTTAGTACCACTATTGGGACTCAGGGAAGTACATCCTCTAGTTCAATTTTGGCTACAGGTGGAGGATTAGGGGGTAGAGGTGGCTCTAGTTCTGGTTGATGTGGTGATTCTAGAGGCATACGTAACACAGGAGGTTAAAGATCCAGTGGGAATGGTCCTCACCAACCCCAGAATATTTATATGGAAATGTCACTTCATCTTCCATAGTATAGGGGAGTAGAAGATTCTATTGAGCATGTGCACATGTTTGAGATATTGTGGTGCATAAAAGGGATCATGGCTGCTGAGTGTGAGGTAAGTCAGTTCGTAACTACGTTGCAGGGACGTGCACATAGTTGCTACAGAAAGTTTGGCCCTGATCATACTTTCATAGATTATACAGCATTATGTGATGCTTTTGTTATGGAATTTTATATCCCTGAGTTTGAGAATAAGAGTATAAACATGCTCATGGATATTAAGCAGGGAACTACTAAGAGTGTTCAGGAATATGATGCCCATTTCAAAAAAAAAAATTCTAAACTTTCATATGATATACATGCAATCCAACATGCACAGTGGTTTTTCAGAGGCTTTATCACACCTTTTAGGAGGGCGCTATCACATAAGACATATATGGATCTGTGTGAAGTGCTTGAAGAAGTTTTACATAGTGAGACTGTTGGAAGTATAAAAACTAGAGTTATAGACACCTAAAATATGCTTACACTTAGCATTTTCTCCAGTTCAACTAATTAACAACACTTCGTTAATTATCTATTTGTCACTCCATTATCAGAAGCCTATTCATGACCCTCTTTCAGTCATATTCCTTCTATATTCAACCCATTTGGTTAATATCTCTCTAATTAGCAAAAAATTCCTACTTTTGACCATTCAAAACCTCTCTAGTTATCTCTAAATCACTTATATTGGCTTCCTAGGCTATCTATTAGTCACAATTGATTAACCATACCCCTCCCAACTCTCTACAAGTATCTTATCACTTGCTAATAAATTTTAACTATCCTAATCCTAACTTGTCTAGTACAAACGGCATGTTTATCAACCCCAACATGGCATGGAAAAGGGATCATTGACTCCTCTTTAGTCACACAGGCAAGTCAGTAATTGCAAACTACATTGCAGACCAAAAACTATGCGTATAGTCCTAAGGCTTTCATTTCAAATGGTCCTTCTTTCTCACATGATGGAGATCTTGACGTTAGACCTCATTTACATTAGCTAAGCTATATGGGCATTCTTTCACTTAAGGCTATCCTCCATTGTTGATATCTCCTCCAGTCTTGCAGCCAGACCTTCATGTATAAGCGTTACTAGAAGGATATTTAGCAACTTGGAATTACTGAGTCAGTGTTTGGAGAGACCTATTCATGCTCCATTGAAGCAAAAAATACATCTAATTTGATTTCTCAAATGTTTAACTATGATCAATCCATGTTTTAAGCCAATCATACAGTAGTTAGAGATAAAATCGATCAGAGGCTTAGATCACATTCAGTATTGTAGAAGTAATGGCTTGATTATCACTCATAAGACATATTTATGATACGTTTAGTTACATCATGTAACTACTTAGTTAGTAAACATCTTTTGTTGAGGTATTTGGAATCTTCTCAGACATATAGGAGTTAGCCCATTCTTGGAAGCTTAGATTGCAGATATGGAAAAGAAGTTGGAGAAACTATTGGCCAAATCCATACACAAGACATGCACATAGGGATTTGGTGTACAGATTGTGTACTAGAGGGGCATACTAAGGATAGTTATCCCTACATAGGTCGAGTGCATTCATTGTTGATAGAATCCAAGATATGTCATTTAGATCATGATGTGAGCCGTTACCCATTATTACAATGTGTGATTAGGAAAAATGATATCTTGCTACTGTAATATTTACTGGTCCATGACTCATAATACCAAAGAATGCCAGGTTGATTGATCAGATCCATGATGCCATTGATATTGGTGTATTATAGACAGTGAGTCTTGAGATAACTCTAAAGGTAAGAGTGAGCACCATGATCATGATCACACTCAAGGGTGCACTATGATCAGAATGAAGGGATGCTTTGAAGGAGGTCATGGAAGAGGTTTGAGGATACCATGGTGGATTTAGGTGCCTGAGGCCATGGTGGTGGATGAGGTGATTTTCCTCTTGAGAACATGTTATACGTGTGGATCTCCTGACCACTATAGGCATGAATTACCTCAGAATATTACTTGTTATTTTTGTGGAAAATAATCATAACTATGAGGAGTTCCCAGACTTATATGAGCATCTTAGAAAGAAAAAAAAACAAGATAACATAGGTGTAGGGATGGTTAGAGTACAAAGCGTAATGGAAAATCAAAGGATGCCAAAGTTGGCATTGGAACCTAAGGTAGTACCTGTGAAGATTACTACATGCGCTAAAGCATCGCGTGCCAGAGAAACATTATAACAGAATCCTACCATTACTGAGGAGGTTTTACATAAAAGATAACTAGATCCTACACATCAGAAGGAAGTTTATCAGGAGACCATGGAGGTTCTAAAAAATCTTCAGGGTGAAATACAATGTTTAAAGGAACAGTCACAAAATTTGGAACAAAATAAGGCAACAGAGATGGTCCAGTCAGATGTTGATGATTTGAAAGAGGTATGCAAGATGTTGCGCCAGGAGAATATTATTCCATTATTAGGGAATTGGTTAAAGGGAAACAATCCATGCATAGGTACTGAGAATGGATGGCAGATTCTGCATGCTAATCTCCTCCCTCATAGCTTGGATTATGACAAGGATGTCATTCTGAATGTTTTTTTGGATGGGTGTATTTTGAGAAATATATTGATTGATACAGGCATGGAAGTTAATGTTCTTACTTTAGATGCATGGATACAAATGGGAAGACCTCCATTACAACCATCCTCTAATGTATTGGTTATGGAAAATGAACTAAGGCCACTCCAATAGGGTTTTTAAGGGATGCATCCATTACTATACAAGGGGCCAAGTTCACTAGGGACTTTGATTTTTTAGTGCTCGTGGAAGCAGACAACGTCCTAGCTCTACTTGGGTGCCCTTGGTGTTATGCAAAAAATGCTTATCTACGATTCAACAAGGGGTATATAAGATTTTATAACAAGGAAGAATGAGTTATTATCCCTTTGAAAGATGGGAAATATACACCTTATGTTGAACCTTTGAGTGAGGAAGACCTAAACAAAAATTTTGTGTGCATCATTTGAGATCCAAAAGTACTTGAGCCATCTAAGGAAGGGATCCTTCAGTCGGAAGATGCATAGTCCATTAGTGATACTACAAGTATTTCTTGTGATAATTGGGTGAATGGAACCTATGAGATGGTTGGGCACAAAGTAAGACACATATCTACACGAGGAGGTAGACCTCACTGTATTAGGAGGATAGGTAACAACTTTATATCCCGGTACACTAGAGAAGGAGAACCTGTGGTATTCCTGTACACCATGGAGGAACAATGGAAGGATTAATTAGATATAAGAAATATGTTAGTGTAAACCCTATACGGGACTATAGTGCACTGGTGGATGGTTTACAGGGATAATCTCATAGAATGGAATGAAGTGAGAATTGATCTAACAACCTGATTTCTCAAGAGAAATGTACCAACTCAAATCTACACATATCATGGTAATCATTATGTTCAGCACCACATTTAGCAGTGTGAGAGACTCTGGACAGAGGGGTAGGAAGTTTTACCACCTTCACTGTGGGTACATAATATTTATTTCACTTTGTGAGGTTGCGCACACGCTTGGTACGTTTATGTGGAGCTGCATATGGAGACTTGAAATCGGAAATACTTGACTACAGGAATGATCCAGACTATTGAATACTTCTCCACTAAACCTCCAATGAAATAGGCATTATGGGTTATGGAGCACTTGACTATGGGAGATAGTGCAAAGGCTGAAGAACTAGTTCAGGAGTTATTTGGTGAGAAAGACCTAGGAGTGCATTTTGATGAAGTAGATGAGATCGATGTCGAACTACTTAAGCATGATTTTCTTGAGAAGGAGAAAGGAAAGATGGTCTACATAGTGGATGATGAAGAAATAGAAAATTTGGATATTGATAATTCATAAGGTACGCGTGAGGTTTAAGACAGTGTAGATAAGAAGGAATGTGCCTATCATGAACCTATGAAGTCCAAGAAAGTGAACATTGGCACGGATGCTGAAAATAAAGAGGCCATTATTGGAGAATATTGGTCTAATTCTGAAGTGGATAAGATAATTGATTTACTACATGATTTCTAGGACTTATTTCCTAGAGGCTACCATAAGTTAAAAGGAGTGCATGAATCTTTGGGTGAGATGAAGATTAAGCTAAAGGAAGGTGTATGCCCGGTCAGCAAGAGACCTTGCAAGATGAACCCTAACCTACGCATAAAATTTAAAGAATAAATATATAAGATGTTTACATCTGGAATCATTAAGCCCATAGAAGAATCAAGGTGGGTTAACCCCATGGTAATTAGTATAAAAAAATATGGTCAAATTAGGATTTGTGTGGACTACAGAGAGTTGAATTCTGCATGTGTGATTGATCCTTTTCCTACACCTTTCACCAAGGAAATATTAGAAGGCATTTCAGGGCGTCGAAATTTACTCTTTTATAGATGCATTCTCTAGGTATCATCAGGTACGAATTTCTAAATAAGATCAATAGAAAACAACATTCACAACTGAATAGGGAATCTTTGCATATATGATGACACCCTTTTCTCTGAAGAACACGCCTACTGTATTTTCACACATTCTAGTTCAATCATTATAGGATTTTATTTATAAATTCTTGCACATTTACCTAGATGATTGGATAGTATATGTGTTTGTCAAGGATCATTGTGACAACTTGAGATTAATTTGTGAGAGTTGTAGATAGTTAAGCATCTCTTTAAACATCAAGAAGTGTGTATTTTCTACACCCTTTAGAACTCTGATAGGGCATATCATCTGCAAGGATGGTTTGTTAGTAGATCCAACCAAGGTTGTAGTTATCATAGGCCTAGAGGATCCTACCAGTTAGAGTGAGGTGCATATATTTTTGGGCCTCACAAGGTATTATAGAAAATTTATCAAGGGATATGTTAAAATTTTCATGCCCTTGAAAGAGTTACTAAAAGGAAAAGGGACGTTCTATTGGGGAGAATCGCAATAACGTGCTTTTGAAGCATTGAAGGAGAGAGTTACTACAGTGCCTATTTCACGCTTTCACTCATAGAACCAACCTTTTCCTGTGCATGTGGATGCCGCTAGTATGGTCATTGGTGCAGTGTTAGCTCAGCCTGGAGAAGGTATTATAGGTCATCCTATAACCATACAACTACAAAGTGTGAGGCCTTGTCGATGATCTACACTCTATATAAGTTTAGATATTAATTGCTAGTAACACCTTTTGTGTTTTATATGGATCACATGGCATTGAAATAATTGGTAAATAAGCTCGTTTTATATGGGCACATATGTCGGTGGTATTATTATTCCAATAATTTGACTTTACAGTCATGGTAAAACCTAGTAAAATTAATTTTGGCCTAGACCACTTATTAAGAATTTGTTAGGAACCTAAAATATTGACTAAGTACACAAAGGCATAGGAGCACGCAAGACTGAAGTTAAGAAACAGGCATGCAAGAAGAAGGCACAAAAGGCAATATTTTAAGAGGGTTTTAGAAGGTTCGTGTTACACGTCGGTATAACAAGGTCTTTGGACATATCCATATTTGGCGTATTGGGAAAGACACGAGAAAAGTGTGATCTTACTACGCATGTGGAGTGGATAAGGTGTCAACCTAGTGATAGGTTGGCCTAAGAAGGAATATGCCCTACAATGGAAGATTCTAGAAGATATCATGGAAAAAATTGGAGAGCTCAATCCTGGATGAGCATGCTCCCATGGAGGACCACATTCAGACACTTGGCACCAGATCTGGAGGCCACTAGAAGGATGAGTTGGCACTTCGGGATGCCTATATATACAAGCAATCGTAGAAGAAAAGAGATAGAGAGAGGAAGAAGGAGAGGAAGAGAAATGTTGTAAAGGAACTATATTTAGGTTGGGTAGATTCAATATAGGAGAAGGATGTATCAAGGACTTGGGGTTATAAAATTTATTTTTGAGAGGTAAATGATATGGATCTAATTATGATGTATGACTTCAGTCTGCCATAATGTTTTGTTTTGTAGTAAGTCTAATGAATGTAATGAGGTTACCAAGTTAATTGAATATGATTCTTCTTAGTTTGAATTCATACATGATTCTTCATAGTTCCTTTTCATGTATGTTTATAAGATGAATATGAACTCCTATGAATTTTCCTTTCTATTTTGTTTTAGTTCTTTAAGTCTGTTAAAGTATCTCTGTCTATAATGACTGCAATGATCTAGAGCCATTCTAAGCTCTATGATGTTCGCATGTCTCATTCCCACTCACTTTCTTTAAGTTTCATAGATGATATATTCCCACTCAACTCACATAAAAGAGAGACTTGGTGCTCACTGAATGATTGGCCAGCGTGCATGGTATTCCCTTGTTCTTTGGTGGGTGTAAAAATGACTACATCTTGGTTTCATTTTTGGGACCTCTTTTCAAAGTTATAGTGGGAAATGACACACATCATGATCTATGTAATAAGTGATGACAGAACACCTAACTTTGGAAAGTGTTGAATCATGGTTCAAGAGCACGAAGGATGAATTTTCTCATAGATTCAGCACTGGAACTGATTTTGATGCATGTAGATGGGTAAAAGAGAAAATCTACCATGATTTGTATGAAAAAATTTTCTATTGCTTCCTAGTAGAGTTGTATGAATGGTGCTTGACATATGCTTCTAGATCAAGCTATTATTATAGATCACACATGGGGACCCAAGAATAATACTAGAGGCTACAAGATGTAGATTTGATGTGGACTCTTGTTGTGGATAATTGGTGGAAAGGAGTATTGGCTAGCTACACTCTGGAGTACGTTATTTCTACATATTCTTGTCCAGAATTTTCTAAGTTTGAGTTTCTACAGGATCCCAGAGGATCATTTCTACATGTTATTCCTCTGGAAATGAAGATCTTGATTGTTACCTTGATTTTAGAGGCATTTCTGATGGCTGACTAAACTTTTCTGAGTGCAGGGCGAGGAACAAAAGGTGGAGGAAGATAGCAGACATTGCGGAAGAGAAAGAATGGGAGGAGAGATTACTCAAGTATAGTGAAGCACGTGAAAGGGATATTTCTAGAAAATGTGAGGTTGTAAGTGTGATGGATCTATGGAGGAAGACGTTTCAGGAAGGAGTTGAGGTTCACGTGGAGGATGTGGAACCTGAGAAGTCTATGCTACCTCATCTTGAAAAGTGCATAAGAGAGACCCCTTCGGCTTCTGATGAGAGTTCATCACGTGGAAAGAGAAGAGTCATTGGCATGCATCTAAACCCACCTAGTGACCAAACCATGGCACTTGGTTTTCCAGATCAAGGAAGGAGTATCGCTGACCTAGTTGGTATCAGTAGAAGTGACAGATCTGTGCCCAGGAGATATAATTTCTCATTTGGGAATTATATGGCTACACATACCATCCCAATGTTTGGGGGAATTTTTGGACAAGGAGCAAGTATACAAGGCTTGGGTAACGCATTGGGGAGTGGCACAGGACACACATCCGGTAGTGGCACAATCTCACAGACGGTTGGTGCATAGTTTAGTGGGATGTTGGGGACCCTAGGTACGACTACTTTAGGCCCATTACTAGCTACTGGTGGATCTAGAGGTGAAACTGGTGGATCTAGAGGTGGATCTAGTGGATTTGGAGGTGGAACTGATGGATCTGGGGGAACATGACCAGGTGGATCTAGTGGATTTGGCGGAGGAGGAAACCAAGGCTCTGGCTCAGGAGGACAAGGGCCTCAACCACCTCCTCAAGTCTTCTTTGAGATGTCTCTACATTTTCCAGATTACATGGGTATTAAAGATGCTACAGAGCATCATCACAAGTGTGAGTTTCTATAGTGTGCAAAGGGGATCATAACCCTAGAGTGGAAGGCAAGTCAGTTTGTAATGACGCTGCAAGGGTGCGCATATAGCTGGTGTAGTAAGTATGAACCCCATCAAATGGTGGTAGATTACACCACGTTTAAAAACAACTTCCTAGTAGAATTCCACATCCTTGAGTTTGAACAAAAGAGCATTAGCACCCTTAAGGAGATTTAGTGGGGAATGGAGGAGAGTGTACGAGAGTATGATGCACAATTTAAGACTCTCTTGTCAAAATTGTCATATGGTATTCACCCTTCACAACATGCTCAATGGTTTTTTGGACGGTTTATAACTACATTTAGAAGATATTTATCTCATAAAATTTTCACAAACCCGTGCGAGGTGATGGATACCATCCTACACAATGAAGTTGTTGGAAGAGTTGATATTGGGGTTATCCCATTTCTAGAAGCTCAAATCACTTCTATGGCTAGCAGCTAGAAAATTTGTCTGCAAACTCATCTCATGAGACTCGTACTGGAATGTGGTGTAAAGATTGTGAGGTAGAGGGGCATGCCAAGGATAGTTTCCCTTAGAAGACAGTATGCGCTGTAGTAGTAGACTGTGAGATTTTTCATGGGGACCATGATGCAAGTAGATGTCCCTTGTTACAACATGTAATTCAAAATAATGTATCTTTATACTATAATATTTTCACCTCTATAACCCATGACACTAAGGATTGTAGGATTATTGATTAGATTCGTGAGGTCATTGATCTTGGTGTGCACCAAACTAGCCTTACCAGTAGTTCTAATGATGATGACCACCATTATGAGGAGCACGAAGATGAAGGAAGGCACGGAAGGGGATTTCGTGGAGGATTTCATGGTCAAGGTAACTGTAGGGGAAGAAGAAGTGAGTTCCCACCTGGAACATGTTTTAATTGTGGGTCTACAGACCACCTCAAGCGTGAGTGCCTAGACTTGTTACAGTTCTCATGGTGCGGGAAGAAGCACAAGTATGAGGAGTGCTCTGAGTTGTTTGAGTATAGGAATAAGCAGCACCGAAAAGACAATGGTGTTGTAATGGTAAGCATTAAGAAGGCTAACACACAATGGATGCCACAGGTGACACATGATGTAGGCTTGGAACCTGTTATGGTAATAACAAGAGCAGAGGATGTGCACGCAAAGGAAATTCCAGGGTAGAAGAACCTAGTTTCAAGGGAAGAAGTGGTACATGGGAAGTACCCAGACCCTACGCATCAAAAGGAGGTATATCAAGAAACCCTGGACGTAATTCAGAGTTAACAAGGAGAAATACAGTATCTAAAGGACTAGTCCGTGAGGGAGGAGCAAAGAAGGAAGGTCGAGGTGCCAAAATAAGACCTGGATGAGGTCAAGGAAGTATGTAAAATGTAAAGGCAAGAGAATATTATTCCCTTGCTAGGAGCATGGTTGAGAGAGAAGGTACCATGTGCTGAAGAAGAGTGCAAGAGGTAGGTCTTGCATGCAAACCTTCCACCTCACAGCCTTGAATATGATAGGGAGATCATGTTAAATGTGGTCATGGATGGACGGCTCCTTAGTAGTATCCTCATTGACAAAGGTGCAGAGGTCAATGTTCTCACCTTGGATTCATGGCATTAGATGGGAAGACTTGCATTATAGCCATCTTTGAATGTGTTGTATATTGTAAACAAAATGAAGGAAATTCCCATCAGTGTCTTAAAGGATGTAGCCATCACCATTTAGGGAGCTAAGTTTACTAGGGACTTCGAAGTCTTGGCGCTCACCGAGACAGAAAATTTCCCAGCACTACTTGGGCACCCATGGTGCTATAAGAACAATGCATATCTTTGGTTCAACAAGGGAGACATGATATTTGAAAATGAGGAGAAACGTGTCATCATACCCCTAGCTGATGGGAAATCAACACCCTATAATAAACCTTTGGGAGAAGAGGTCCTGGACAGAATATATGTGCACTCAATCAGGGACCCGGAGATAATTTATCCCACAGAGGGAGTTATCCAATTTGAGGATGCTCATTCCCTAAGTGACACCACTAATATAGCATGTGATAATTGGGCACATGGAACCTATGAGTTAATTAGACGAAATTTGAGGGATCGGTGACAAAGGTGATCAAGGCACGTAGGAGGAAAGGAACTACCTAAGTACTCAGGAGGAGCCTTCCCTGAGCTCTTTTTACAAGAGATGGAAGCTCAATGGAAGGAGGAAAATGAACGAAGGGGGATGTTAAGTTACGTCCTACTTGAAATTTTTGTGCATTGGTGGGCAACACATCAGGATAATCTCTTGGAATGGCGTGAGGTGAGAATTACATTCTCTGTGAGGTTTTGAAGGAGCAAATCACCCACAGATATAAAATATTACCATGGTAAAGAGACTACTTCCTTCCATATCCAAGCATGTGAGACAGCCTAGATGGGAAGCGTAGAAGCATTTCCACCTGCATTATGGGTTTAAAATTTGTATTCCACCCTACAAGTTTGTGTGCACGCATGGTACATTCATTCTTAGACATGCCACCAGACAGGGAATTGGCAAGAGTTAGTGGCTAATCTCATTCAAGCATTTAAGTATCATAGTACAAAACCCTTGGTAGATAAGGCATTACAGGTTGTCAAGTGCCTTACCATTAGGGATAGTTCTATGGCAGAAGATAGGCTACTACAGTTGTTAGGTGAACTTGGCCTGGAGGTGCACTTTAAGAAAGAAGAAATAGAAGAGATACAGTTTGAGCGCGCATGTTTGGAAAAATAAAAAGGGAAGATGGTGTATGTTATTGATGGCAAAGAAGTAGAAAAAATGGATTTTTACCATTCTGTGGGGACATGCGAGGTGGTAGACAGTGCTGATGAATGGGTGTGTTCCTATCATGAACCTTTGGAGACAAATAAGGTTAACATCGGCTCAGAAGAAGAGCCTAAAGAGGCTTTCATTAGAGACTATTGGTCAGAGAAGGAAGTCTCCAAGATCATTGATATTTTACGTGAGTTTGAGTATGTATTCCCGCGCGAGTATCATGAGCTTAAAGGTATCCACCATTCCTTAGGGGAGATGAGGATAAATCCAAAGGAAGGTTTGCGCCTAGTCACAAAAATACCATACCGAATGAATCCTAACATATCCGTGAAGGTTAAGGAGGAAATAGATAAGATGATAGTGTCAGGCATTATTGAAGTTGTTAAAGAGTTAGAATGGATAAGTCCAATGGTAATTATCATCAAGAAGGATGGAAGGATAAATATTTTTGTTAATTATAGGGACCTGAATGCAGTATGTATTATTGATCCTTTACCAACCCCATTTACTGAATAAATCTTAGAGGGAGTGGCAGGGCACGAGATCTATTCTTTCACAGATGGATTCTCGGGCTATCACTAAGTAAGGATCGCAAAGGAGGACCAAAGGAAGATGACTTTCACCACTGAGTGGGGAAGTTTTTCCTATACCATCATGTCATTTGGATTGAATAATGCACCTACTGTGTTCTCACACATTGTGGTAAAAGCTTTCCAGGACTTCATCCATAAATTCCTTCAAGTCTACCTAGATGATTGGATATTATATGGGTTAGTAAAGGACCATTGTGACAACTTAAGGATGATGTTTAAAAGGTGTCGATAGTAAAGTAAATCCCTTAACATTAAGAAATGTTTCTTTGTTACCAAGTTTGGAACATTATTGGTGCACATAATATGTAAGGAGGGACTACTAGTAGATCCCATAAAAGTTACAGTAATTATGGGATTGAGGGATCCTACTAGTCAAAGCACAATGTGTGTATTTCCTGGGCATACAGGGTACTACAGGAAGTTCATCAAGGGATATGCCAAGATCACCGTGCCTTTAAAATATTTACTTAGACATAAAAGTTCCTTTCATTGGGGAGAGGCTCAGCAGAAGGCATTTGACACTTTGAAGGATAGGCTTGTCACCGTGCCCATCCTATGTTTCCCTTCTTGGGATAAGCCTTTCCATGTTCATGTGTATGCCTCAGGGACTGCCATTAGAGCAGTACTTGCACAGCTTGGTGAAGGGATGGTTGATCATCCCTTATGCTTTACAAGTAGGAAATTGACACCAGCAGAGCAGAATTACACTGAATGAGTGTGAGGCATTATCAATGATCTACACACTTCATAAATTTAGACATTATTTTCTGGCAACCCCTTTCATATTTTACACTGACCATGTGGCATTGAAATACTTCATGAAAAATCCCATCCTACAAGGGTGCATATGTCAGTTGGTACTATTGTTCCAGGAATTTGAGTTCATAGTGGTTGTAAAACTAGGAAAAAGTAATTCTGGACCTGACCATTTGTCTAAGATTGATTTAGGGGAGGACACACAAAGTATTGAAGAGACTATGTCAGACGTGTAATTTTTTAGGTTACGGCGCACACCCTCAGATTTGGAGGACATTATAGTATTCCTTAAAATAGGTGTGGCACTAGATGGAATGAAGGCCTTGGAGAAAAAGAAGTTGGCCATACATGCCATGCCCTACATGTTAATTAGTGGAGACATGTAGTAAATGGGTCTTGATGAGGTTCTGCACCGATGCGTACTATAACATGAGCACATTGTAATTATGGAAGAGGTGCGTGGTGGGATCGCAGGAGGACACTATGTGGGAAATGTAACCACATGGAAGATTCTACTCATAGGGATTTTGTGGGAGACCATTTATCAAGATTACATTGAGTTTTGTAAGGCCTGTGACCATTTCCAGTGCCTTAGAAAACCTAGAAAAAGGGATAAAATTCCCTTGTGACCAATAGCCAGTGCGGAACCATTTGAGAAGTGGACTATTGACTTTTTTGGACCAATCTCGCCAGCAACGTGAAGGACTGGTTCGCGGTATATCCTCACTTGCACTGATTATTTGACAAGGTGGGTAGAGGTAGCACCTACAGAGGATTATACAGTTACTACCGCTGCTAGATTTTTATGGGAAAACATAATCAGTAGGAATGGATGCCCATTGATTTTGGAAATTGATAGAGGTACGCACTTCCTCAATGAGATGGTCATGATTCTATTGTTATAATTCATGGTGGCCCATCACAAAACTACCCCCTATCACCCTCATGCAAATGGAACTGATGAGCCATTTAACAAAATACTTAGCCACACATTGACTAAAATTTGTGATGTTGGTAAACAGTATTGGGATGACAAAGTATCATTTGTTCTTTAGGTGTATAGGAAAACCTACAAGAGATTGAATAAGGTCACACCATTTCAATTATTGTTTGGCACAGAGGCTATCCTACTAGTTGAATTCATGTTACCTTCTCTGCGTATAGCACGTGTAGGAGGATTGGTCAATGAATAAGCACTGGAAGAAATAATTGACAAATTAATGTAATTAGATGAGATATGATCACTCTCTAGGTGAAGCCAGAAGATGGAAAAAGAAAAACAAAAGGCATGGCATGATCGGCACATTAAGAACAAGAAGTTTGAGGTTGGGAAGATGGTGCTACTATATGATTCTAATTTTTTGTGCCATCCTGGGAAGTCAAAATTCCATTGATTGGGTACCTACATCATCTTGTACATCTTTGATTCAGGCATGTGTCAGTTACAAGCGCTAGATGGGGAGAGATTTACAGGACATTTCAATGGGAGTAGGTTGAAGCCCTACTATAAATAAGTCTTATTGGTATTTGTAATTAAGGCATTATTGCCAATTAGTTTAAGATTTCCTTTAATGCATTTTATTTTCTTGTGTTTCCCTTTCTCATTGTTGTTTTGTGTTGTGCCTTGGGCACCAGTAATATCATTACTTTTTGAAGGTTATAACTACATAGAGGATCGTGCATCATTTTAGTGTGGGGTAGAGTAAGGTGGAAGAAATTGCAAGGTATGAAGTGCCAGGAAGGATTGTATTGGAAATCCCAGTTGAATGATCCTATGAAGGAAGTGCATGCAAGAAAAGGTGAAAAAGGATGGTTGGTGTCAGGGTAAGGCTACATTGGGGATCCATGTATAAGAGAGGAAGAAGTAAAATGCAACACGAGGAAGGCAAGAGAAAAAATCATGACAAAAGAAGTGCCTTCGGCGTTGGTTACGCGTGTGCAAGAGTCTCCTGTCAAGATGGATTGGTTAGGTGCTAAAAGATTGAAGAATTATCCGTGTAAGGTTGGGAATGTGAGTTAAAGCACTAAAGTCATACTTTGTTGAAAAATATACATTAAATTTTGAAGTACGGTGGTAGGTAAGATAGCATTTAATGTTAAAAAGTGGGAAATACTATAAATAGAAGGTTAGACACTTCATTGTTTACTTTGTGAATACAAAGAAGGAAGAGATTTTGCGAACTAGGGTTTCCAAAGTTGATCCGTGTGAAGAAAAATTGGAGGAATTTAACTGCGAGTGACTAGTTTGAATCTCCAAACTAGGAGGGAAGTAATTCATGGGTGTGGGAAGAGTTGAGGAGAAGCATTGTCTTGTGAAAAGATATTCCAGTTAGGGTTTGACAACTAGAGCATGGATTAAATAAAAAAGAGTATTCTATGTAGGTTAGAGATTTGAAATTGGAAAAGATAGAAGAGCAGAGCTAGGAAGAGACATTTAAGTGTAGATAAAACCTATGCAATGGCACCCAAGAAACCAACAGTAACATGCATGTAATAAGGGCAAGGGAAAGGGAAAAAAACAAGAGACTACTGTAAGTAACAATGAGGAATGGTATGCAAAAATGTAATACCCAGATGGGGTTTCGTTTGGGATGGAATGGGAATCCCACTTGAGAAAAATGATAGTAAGTGTCTACAATCATCGCACGAATATGATTAAAAAAGAAATGGAGTTGGAGTTAGTGCACCCGACTAACCAGAGAACACCTGAGGAGTTATTAATTTATAGCGATGAATTCAAGGTGAAGTTACAGAAGGCGGGGTTATTGCAACTCTATGAGTTGCCCTACTTTGGAAAGCCAGAGTGCCTCTATCAGTGCCTAATGTCGCGCGTACATGAAGACCACTTTCACTTCACAGGGTGCAAGTTGCACATAACCCCTCAATTAATTTCAAGATTCACATGCCTTTTCTGTGAGGGAGAAATCTTAGAGGACGACCTATGCAACAAGGAAGCAAATAAGGAAACAATGGCTGCATATGCGTACAAGAAGGGGTAAAGGTATTTTGATATCGGGGATATCCAAGACCTAGTGATGAGAATGGCCACGTGCCTAGTAACAAAACTCAACACACAAGAAAGATGGGCATAGGTAAACAAGTCCTGGTTGAATGTTTGTAGAATAATATCAGAGGGTACCATGTATAATTTGTCCACATACATTGCAGATGAAACTATCACTAGTGCACAAGAAGCAAACAAGATTCTCTTTGGTAATGTCCTCTTAACCATTGTGTTCTCAGAGATTGGAGTACCAGATGTAGTAGACAAGTTCATTTGGGAGTAACCAAAGGAAGACCCCTCGCCTAAAAAAATATTTGAGAGATACACTTGTGATAGCATGACGTCCATTCTAAAGGCGCATCTTGAAAAGTGGTATGCACTCTTAAGAAATGCGTTCGGGGTAGAATGGAGAATACAGGAACAACTATCAGTGCTTACAGTAGGAGAAGTTGAGTTCATTATATACCAACACTTTTGTATTGGTAGGTTCAAATTGACTTATGAAAACATGAGCCCAAGGTGCAAGCTCCCATTCGCCTTCACAGCTCAATACTTCTAGGTGGGAGTTAACATATTCAAGGAGTCCAAAACATTAAATGTTGACCTTGGAAGTTTGGACCGAGACCATAGGGAGATGTGCAGGATGTTGGTCTACCCTAACAAGTGCACGTATGTGGAAAAGTACATGTCACATGAATTTGAAATGGTAAACCCCCTGACTCTGACTATTGTAGGGAGTTCCATGGCACATGTATACCTTTGGATAAGGCCCAGGTTTGAGAAGGGTGCTTATCTTGAAAACGAGATAGCGATACCTGAGGACCCAACATGTAGGAAGAAGCCCATGCCTAGACAAAACAAAAAATAAATGCAGAAAAAGGCACCAAGTGCCCAAGATACATAGGAAATAGGTGCCCTAGGAATAAGTGCTATAATAAGTACTTAAACATGCAAGAAGAGGTCTCCAGTCAAAGAGGAGGTGCCAAAACAGGAAAAGCTTATCGCAGAGGATAAATCACCATAAGAGGAAGAGAAATTAGAATCTCATATACTTGAATCCCCAATTAGGAATAGACAGAAGGTGATGCAGGAATTTGACTCGGAGGAGACAAAGAGCTTGGAGAAATACACAGGTGAGAGGGATGACAATGAAGAAGATAATCTTGAAGGGGACCAAGAGCCACTTGTTTTTAGCATGCTCGATTCAAAAGAAGAGGGTGGAAAAGATTAACATGAGTTCCTTTTTGTGTGGTGTAAGGGTAGCCAAGAGGAGGAAAGCACACAGGACATGGTAAGAAGTGAAGAGGTTGGCATGCACGATCATAAAACTCTAAGCCTCATGAAGGAGAAGTTAAACGAGGTGGCAAAAAGAGAAGCAATGTAAAATCATCAAAGCCTTAGTAGAACAATAATTGGAGCATAGCACTGACGCAGTGATGGAAGAGGATAAGGAAGAAAGTGCAGGGAAATATCACAGCAGCGCGGGAGGCCCTAGTTTATCAGTAACTATTCCTAAGGGCACGCACACAAGGGGAAAGCACATGGAGATCCAAAGTCAATGAATGAGCTACATTAATGATCTATACAAGGTGTTGCGTGTGTGCTTCCAAAGCACTGTCCCAACAGATAAACTCGTGGCAATGAATTCATTTGATGAAGAAGGTGCATACCCTCGAATGAGGAAGATGCTCTCTTGGGAAATTGAGTCCCAAACAGATGAGCTAGAGTTAGAGGTAAGCCAGGGGCACTAATGAAAATTCTTGAGACAAAAGGAGACAATCCCTTGGTAAATGCTCAGTAGCTTTTAGATGATAAGTTATGTAATGTGCTCAACAAGGTCTCAGTTGGGGTTGAAGCTAGGCTCTTTGGACGAAATGAAAGGATAAAATTTCTAGAATCAGAACTAGAAAAGGAGGAAGAACTAAAAAAAGGAGGAAGAGATAGAAGAGAAGGACAAGGAATTAAAGTTAAAGGAGTTAATTAGTGCTCAATTAAAGTGTGAACTTAGGTAATAAAAGGAAAGGGTGCACAAAGTACATAAGAAGGTAGAATCCATCACAAATGTCATTGTTTTGAAGCATCAAACTTAGCACCACCCGCGGAAAAGTATGGATCTTCCCTTGAGTGCCTTGAAGACCTAACACGCATCCTCACAATGGAGAGGAAACCTCTAGCCTTAGAACCCGCAGAAGAAGTAGCAGCACACCTACAGAAGGAGGATAAATTAAAGGTAGTAAATATTGTTGCCCATAACACTGAGGCCACATATGACAACTACATAGACAGATATAAAGTGATAAGTATTCTAGTCGCCAACTATGAAACAGAGCTTAAAGAGTTCTAAGGAAAGAACAAAGGGAATAGAGCAGAGTGAGATAGAATCCTGGCCAAGGTTGAAAATAATTCAAAATCTATTGAGGCCCTAAGGGGTAAAATCAAGATCTAGCTAAAGGAGTTATACCCACATATTACTAGAAGGATGGACACACTTGAGGACGTGGGCAAGGAGTTGGAAAAAATATTTTACACTATGAACACTCAAGGAGATAGACTAAGTTTTGGGGAGGTAAGTGCCTAGTCAGCAACCTCTGCCAAAAATCACAAAACAAAGTCAATGCCAAGAACAAGTTGGAGGCTGACTTGCAAAAAGATTTTCCTAGCTCGTTGCAACAATGCCATCACTTCCCCATTCTTTATTCTTTCCCAAATTCTTCATCCCCTTATTCTTTTCCCAAGACGTTAAGTCTATTATGATTATTTATTCATTGGAGAAGTGTTCCCATGGGCGGAGAATAGGTGTAGTGTGGGGTGATGTTGGGCCCCTAAAATATTGATTAAGTACACAAAGGTGCATGAGGGCGCAAGACTGAGTTTAAGAAATTGGTGCACAAGAAGAAGGTGTGCAAGGCAGGGTTCTAGGAAGGTTTTATAAGGGTCATGTTACACGTTGGTAGAACAAGGTCTTAGGACTTAGCCATATTTGGTGTATCGGGTAGGACACAAGAAAATCATGAGTTGACTATGCATGCAGAGTGAATAAGATACCAGCCTAGTGATAGGTTGGCCTAGGAAGGAATATGCCCTACGATGGAAGTTTCTAGAAGACATCATGGAAAAAAGTGGAGATCTCTGGCCTAGAGGAGCATGCTCCCATGGAGGACCACATTCAGACACTTGGTGCCTATTCTGAGGCCACAGAAGGATGAGTTGGAATTTTGGGATGCCTATAAATACAAGCACCCATAGAAGAAAAGAGATAGAGAGAGGAAGGAGCGGAGCTCTACAGAAATGTTACAAAGGAACTCTATTTGGGTCGGGTAGATTAAATATAAGAAAATGATGTATCAATGACTTGGGGTTATAAAATTTCTTTTTGAGAGCTAAATGATATGGATCTAGTTATGATGTATGACTTCAGTCTACCATAATGTTGTGTTTTGTAGTAAGCCTAATGATTGTAATGAGGTTACCAAGTTAATTGAATATGATTCTTCTTAGTTTGAATTCATACATGATTCTTCATAGTTCCTTTTCATGTATGTTTATAAGATGAATATGAATTCCTATGAATTTTCCTTTCTATTTTTTTTCATTTATTTAAGTCTGTTAAAGTATCTCTGTCTATAATGACTGCAATGATCTAGAGCCATTCTAAGCTCTATGATGTTCGCATGTTTCATTCCCACTCACTTCCTTTAAAATTTTTATCATAGATGATGTTTTCCCAGTCAAATCACATAAAAGAGAGACTTGACACCCGCGTGTGCCTCAGATGAGTTCCCAGCACCTGCTGGGTGATAGGTCGGCGCGCATGGGATTCCCTTGTTCTTTTGTGGGTGTAAAAATGACTACAAAATTCAATCAGGAGAGGACGAGAAAACAATTGAAGATACAATGACAGATGCACAATTGTATATATTAAACAATGTGCCTTTAGAATTAGAGGATATTTTTTTCTTTTAACACATAGGTATGGCATCAGAAGGAATGAAATCCTTGGAGAAGAAACAACTTACAATTTGTGTTGCACCTTTCATGTGGATCAGTGGTGACTTTTAAAGACTAGGCTGAAATAAGGTATTGGGTCATTCTGTAATGGAACATGAGTTCATGGATGTCATGGAAGAGGCTCATGGCGGTATTGTAGGTGGTCACTATGAAGGTGATGCCATCGCACGCAAGATTTTACTTTTTTGTTTATTGTGGGATACCTTGTACAAGGATTGTAAATAGTATTGTAAGGCATGTGATCACTGTCAGCACCTTGGAAAAGCTAGAAAAAGAGATGAAATGCCTTTAAGGCCTATTAGTAGTGCATAACTGTTTGAAAAATAAGCAATAGACTTTTTGGGTCCTATTTACCCCACCGCATGTAGAACTAGATCGCACTACATCATCACTTTTATAGATTATCTTACAAGGTGGGTAGAAGCAACTCATATAAAGGATTGTACAATGACTACACTAGTAAGGTATGGATTTTCATTGATTCTGACAAGTGATAGGGGAACACACTTCTTGAATGAGACAATCAAGATATTATTGGATGAATTTATGGTTTCCCAACACAAGACTACACCTTATCACCCTTAAGAAAATGGTACTGATGAGGACTTCAACAAGATATTGAGATAGACCTTTACAAAAATTTGTGATGTTGGGAGGAAATATTGGGATGATAAATTTTTTGTTGTACTTTGGGCATATAGAACAACCTACAAAAGGTTGAATAAGGCCATACCCTTTCAGTTGGTGTTTTGTGCAGAAGCAATTATTCCTATGGAATTCATGTTACCTTCTTTGCATATTACACACGCGGGAGGTATAGTTGATGAGAAATAATTTGAAAAAAGAATTGATAAGTTAATACAACTAGATGAGAGGTGTGCCATAACATGTTAGAGTCAGAAGTAGGAAAAGTATAGATAGAAGGCATGGCATAATAGACACATCAAGGAAAAGAAGCTTGAGGACAGGTAGATGGTACTTATTTATGATTCAAATTTTATACGCACCTAGGAAAGCTTAAGGTGCATTTTTTGGACCGTATGTTATCACTCACATACTTGAATCAGATGCTTTCCAGTTAGAGGTGCTTAATGGAACACGGTTACCCGATTACTTCAAGAGGAGTAGGCTAAAGCCCTACTATAAATAAGCCTTATTGGTGTTTGTAATAAGGAAGTATTGTCATTTAGATTAGATTTCCTTTACTATATTTCATTTAATGTATTTCCTTATTTTTCTCTATGATTTGTCAATTTAGTTAAAAAAAATTCATAATAAGCTCGTTTACATGCCAGAAGTTGATCATCATCTAAAGTGTTTATATGCGAAAAGGAATAAACATACCCTTAGTGTGGGGTGGATAAATAAGGTATGGAAAATAAATAAACTCGCGGGTAACCACATGATGAACAGAAGGAGAAAGGTTTCAAAATTCATGAGAACTTCTAAATAAATACTAAAAAATAAAAAAATAAGACCACACGTAAAGCATTGAGTGCTCAATATAATTAAAGGGAGGTTGTGGCATTAGAGACTATGTATTTTGGGTCACATTTGATAAACTACTTCATCTTAAGGAAGAAAGGGTAGAGGATATCTGTGATAGATAAGTAGCGACATGCTAGGAAATTATGATTGAGGTGCAATACTTTGAGGCACGAGACATTGAAGCATGGGATAATGAGGCATGCAACACACTCAAGAGAAATTAATGTCATGTATGGTGGTAGGTGGAGAAATTAGTGAAGGTAATTTTTGAAACTTGGTTTAAAGTTTGTGTTCTCAATGTTATTTTCTACCTTATGAACTTGGAAAAAAATTACGAAGTGTGAAGAAGAGCATTCTATAGATTAATTAAACATGTCACATTGTGAAGCACGGTCTTAAGTACCTAGGCACAGAAGTAGGATTTAAGGAGTTGTGCATGCACATGATTGAAGGGTGATTAGGGTTTTCATTTCAAAGCTAGTTTTTTATGCATTTACATAATCAAAAGGGGTGATGGCACCACAGAAAGCTCTAGTAGTAGAGAAGGAGGTTGATGATCCAGTACAGGAGTTGGTGGAAATGTTATATCTAGAAGGATTCATTGAAGGGAGGTTGTGGACAAAAAATATTACTCAATGTAGGGTTGCAGAGATTAACCACCGCACTATAAAATGTATGAAAGACATTGTTGCATAAGTCTACAGAAAGACTAACCAGCGACTGGTAGACCACACTAGGGTTTTTGATGCCTTGGTTATGAAACTACTTGAGAGTGTAGGAATTATGTAGATCCTGGAGTTTCCCTACTTTGGAAATCCTGAGAAATTGTACTAGTGTCTGATGTCGCGTGTCTATGAAGATTATTTCTATTTCATGGGCAGGAGAATAAGGATTACTACCAAGTTTATCGGGAAGGTAACATGGTTACACGACATAGGCTCAGAGCTTGCTAGATACCTGTTAGATGGTGAGGTAAATGATGCCATAATAGCCTTATACAAGTATAATAAGGGGGGCTGAGATTTCAAGAACACTAAAATTGAAGACATGCCCACCAGAGTAGCATTACAGTTAGTAGGGAGTAAAATATGGGCCACTGAGCAATGGAACAAGGTAAACATGCATTGGTTGCATATAGAGAAAAAAAAGGAAAACAAAACATACTACAATATCATTGGTTACATTGCAAAGATCTTGGTGAATGAGGCATGCATTAAAGAAGAAAACGGTGAGAATATAACCTGGGGAGCAATTTTTTTATTAATTGTGTTCAGTGAAGTTTGGGTACCAAACGGTTCTATGGAAAACATATGAGAGTTTCTGTTAGAGAAAAATTCCCTAACCAAAATATATGCCAAGTACACATTGTGTGGGTCTATTTCCAACACATACAAAGAGCGCTTCGAAAAGTGGTTTTAGAGACTGCACATGGTATTTGAGGGAGAATGGCGCATTCCACATGAGCTACCAAAGGTTTTGGATGGAGAAGCTGAATTTGTAGTTTACCAACATTTCAGCTTGGGGCACTTCCACATGAAGTATGGGGAAAAGAACATGTGGTGTAAGTTTCCCTTTGTGTTTACCACAAGATATTTTAAGGACTCTGTAAATAGATTTCATGATGGGCATTAGCTCTAGTTTGATGCCAAAAAAGTGGACACAAACATTCACATTCTACGCAAAACATATATATGGCCAAATAAAGAGGCCTATGTAGAGAATATGGAGTCTGATAATGTTGACATCATGCCAGAGAGTTTAGCTATTGGACATATTGAACCAACACGCATCTACATTTACCTAATGCCAAGGTTAAAGGACGTAAAAGTGGTGAAGAGCATAGATACATCTCTTCCCAGACCTCCTAAGAAGAAGAGAACATTGGGAACTTCAAGGAATGTTGCATTTGTGCCCCCTTGTCCAAAAGATCCAGTACATACAGGACTAGAAAATGTCCTAGAACAACAGGAACCTAAAGACAACATCAGACTTGTGTACACCAAAAGGATTCTGAGAAAGAGGCATGCTTTAGGAGACACTAGTGTTATAACTTTGCATCCAATAAGAAAATCACCGTGTGTGACTCATGTAAAGGAAGAAGAGAAGGAGAGGAGAAAGCACGGGAAATATATTCCTATACAAGATTATGAATGGTAATCTTCACATCCAAGCATGTAGGAAGTAGAAGAAAATCCAAGAATGAGTGGAGATAGAGTTGAGGCCACCCCTAGTGTGGAAATAAAGGATGATGAAGATATGGGTGAGCGTGTAGTCTATGAGACTATAGACCCCAGTTTGAGTATTCGAAAATATATCTTTGGTGAAGTGTTGATCAGAAAAAACACTTAGTTGAACTTGCACATAGAGTCCATGCGGAAGAATGGCATAGGAGAAAAAGCGTGAAGGTATTGGAAGGCATCACACGTGGAGGTGTAGAGTAAGACTCTTAAGGACTTAGCTGATTTTGGAGATCAGGTCTATTCTTAGAGATTGGCGTGCGGAGTTCACAAAGTGATACCGAGATTTGTGCGCCACTCTTCGTGGATATTTTGGAAGGACATGTCAACTCACTCTTACATGGGCATAAGTTAAGAATATATCCATCACTTCAGTTAACTATCAGTAATCTATAGATAGCATACTTGCATTTATGGCTATAATTGTAAAAAGGTGCGTGGTTATTATTAGCATGCGACCTATTTTTGGTAGAGTTAAGTGGTGAAGGGTTAGTTCCCCACCCTATATATATATGCAATGAATTACTTAGAGAATATATAGAGACATATAAAGAGATATGGATGGAACCATATGTTTGGAGGAATGGAAAAACATGAGTACATGTGACTGGATAATTGTAACAGATCCATGCGTGCATGCTTGGTAATGTATGAAGGTTCTGTATTGTTGGTTCAATGAATAGATAAAGGAAATTGGCTGAACAAAGTGTGTGATGTGTTTTATCAATGCATGTTATTACTTTCATGATGATTTACCTTTGGCGCTTATAGATATGGTTGGATATAAATGGCGAATGGATGGATTAGTTCCTAAAATATATGTTTATTGTTTTATCATACCACCATTCTGCTACTGCAACTCTTAAGAGGGACCCGGTACCTTTGCGCACTTCGGGTGAGTGCTCAGCCTAGCCTGAGTGATGTGCCAGTGCGACTAGGTGTTAACTAACAATTCTAGGTTGTATCATTGGTTCCATTACCAGGACCTCTTTTTCAGTTCTTTCAGAATGGTTCGTGATGAAGACATACCGACTAATCTTAGTGAGCATTGAAGAATGGATTCATGATATGGAGGAATAATACGCATGGACGTTTGACACTGTATCCGGATTTAGTGCACGTACTTGGATAGAGCAGAATCTATATGACAGTTTATATGAAAGCTGATTTGTTATCTTTCCAGTAGAATTGTACGAATGGTTGACTGCGTATGCATCTAAGTGGAATTAGAGGTATCACACACTTTTTTGGACACAGGAGGAATTTTAAACACTATATGATGCTAACCTAAGCTGGAATCATGCGGTAGATACCTGGTTTTGTGGTGTCGTAAATAGATATATTTTGGAGTATTCAATTTTGACTTATTCATGCCCGAAGGTAGCAGAGTTTCATTTTCTACGGTATCCTAGAGGGACGTATTTGCAAGGTATTCCACTGGTAATCAAAATACTATTGGTAACGTTGAACTTGGAAGCTAAACCCATGGAAAACTAAAGAATCTCCACGTGCAGGGTACGAAATGGATTGGTGAAAGATGGCAGACCTAGCGGCAGCATGACAGAGGGAAGAAAGGCGGTTGAAGTATGATGAGGCATGTGAGAGGGAATTATGCAAGAGGAAATAAATTTCATAACATATGGGGTTGCGGAGAGAGATGGCTCATGAAGGATTTGAGGCTCATGGGGAGGAAGAAGAGCAAGAGCATCAAGAACTCCCCCATCTAGGGAAGCATGACAGAGAACCCTCTTTGGCCTCACATGGAAGTGTGATAGTAGATATGACCTAGGCCACGTGTGCGCATCTAAGCCAACATGTTGACCTAGCCCTTGCACTTGGTTTTCCACTATCTAGTACAGCAGGTAAAAGTAGTTTTAATTTAGGAAGTGAAAGCACAAAAATAGGTCAGACAACAAGTACACCAATGGTATCACAGAAAAATTTGTTATTCTTTAGGGGTACATTTTCAGGCTCATCATCTGCACAGAATATGAGTGCGTTGAGTGTGGGAATCACCTCTAGAGCTAGGACCACTTCCCAGACTATAGGGGTCTAGTATAGTACCACTGTTGGGGCACAGGGGAGTGCATCCATGGGACCTATTCCAAATTCTGGAGGAGGATTGGGCGGTATGGGTAGTTCTAGTTCTGGTGGTTTGGGTGGTATTAAAGGAAGAGGAAACCAATGAGGTTCTGGGTCAAGTGGTCAATGCCCGCAACAACCCCAGAACATTTATATGGAGATGTCCCTTCATCTCCCAAAATACAGAGGTATCGAGGATGCTGCTAAACATGTTCATATGTGTGAAATATTATGGCATGCAAAAGGTATTACGGCCCCTGAATGCAAGGCAAGTCAATTTGCTACTACATTGCAGGCGTGCGTGCATAGCTGGTATAGGAAGTTTTACCCCAATCAAACTTGTATTGACTATGCAACATTGAAAGTTGCTTTCTTAAAAGAATTCCACATCCCATAGTTTGAGTAGAAGACTATAAGCGCACTCAAGGATATAAAGTGAGGCACTACTGAAAGTGTACGTGAGTATGATGCGTGATTTAAAACACTTTTATCCAAACTCTCTTATGACATTCATGCAAGTCATCATGCACAATGGTTTTTCGGGGGACTGATTACCCCATTTCAAAGAGCACTATCACATAAGACTTATACCAATCTGCGCAAAGCATTGAAAGCCGCTTTATGTGCTGAAGCAGTTGGGAGTATTGACACTGGAGTTAGTCCATTTTTGGAAGCTTAGATAGCAACTATGGCAAAATAGTTAGAGAAATTATCAGCATACTCAGCTCATGAAACGCACTCAAGGATCTGGTGTATAGCTTATGAATTAGAAGGGCACACTAAGGATAGTTGTCCTCACAGAACTGTATGTTTGTTGTTATTAGACTGTGATATTTTCCATTTGAACCATGATGCTAGTCACTGCCCCTCCTACAAGGCACGATCAGGAAGAATGTATCCTCCTTTTGTAAAATTTGTAGGTCCATGACCCATGATACTGAGGACTATAGATTGATTGGCCAGATCCATGATGCCATTGATATTAGGGTCAGACAGGCAAGTGTGGCTGATAATTCTAAAGAGAAGAATGAGCATCAGGATAGGGATTATAATAAAACCCGCTATGATAGGAATGACGGATAGTTTGAAGGGGCTCGTGAAAGGGGATGAGGATATAGAGGCGGATATAGAGGACAAGGCCAAGGTGGAGGAAGGACTGAATTCCCTTGAGGAACTTGCTATACATGTGGCTCACCTGACCATTATAGGTGTGAATGCCCGCAGAATATTTCCTGTTCATTTTGTGGAAAGGGGCATAGTTATGAAGATTGCCTGGACTTATATGAGCATCTTAGTAAGCAGCACAAGCAAGAAAACAAGGGCGTGGGGATGGTTAGAATTTAGTGTGCGATAGAGAATTAGTGGATGCTAAAGTTAACACCAAAACCTAAGGCATTAACATTCAAGATAACCACACGAGCTGAGGTGACACACGTAAGAGAGGTGTTGGAACAGAAGCCAAAAATCACTAGGGAGGAAGTTTTGCATGTTAGATATCCAGATCCAGCTCATTAGAAAGAATTCTATCAGGACACAATGGAGGTCCTTAGGATCCTTCAAGGTGAGATAAAAGGTTTAAAAGAGAAGTCTCAGAAATTGGAGCACAAGGATACAGAACAAGCCCCATCAGATATTGATGACATCAAAGAGGTATGTCGAATGTTGCACCAGGAGAACATTATTCCTTTATTAGGAAATTGGTTAAAAGGGAATACTCCATACACAAGAACTGAGACTAGAAGACAAATACTTCATGTGAATCTTCCTCTTGATAGCATTGACTACGAAAAGGAGATCACTTTGAATGTTGTTGTGGACGGGTGGCTACTGAGCAATATTATGATTGACACAGGTGCAGAAGTAAATGTACTTACATTGGATGCATTTAGCCATCATCTAATGTATTGTTCATGGAAAATAGAACAAAAGCTACTCCCATATGATTTTTGAAGGATGCATCTATCAATATATAAGGGGCCAAGTTCATAGGAGACTTTGAAGTGCTAGCACTTGCGGAAGCAGATAGTTTCCCAACTTTGCTTAGGTGCCCTTGGTGTTATGCAAACAATGCTGATTTGAGGTTTAACAAAGGGTATATCAGCTTCAATAACATGGAGGAAAGGGTCATAATACCATTGATAGATGGGAAATCTGTGTCATATGTGGAACCTTTAAGCGAAGAGGACTTGAATAGAATCTATGTATGTCCTATTCGGGACCCAAAGATCAATGATCCATCTAAGGAAGGAATCCTTCATTGGGAATATTCTCATTCAATCAGCAATACTACTAGTATTGCTTGCAATAATTGGGCTCATGGCACTTATGAACTAGTGGGGTGCAAAGTTAAGTGCACGGTTACTGGACAGATGATTTTTTGCTTTGTTCGATGTATAGGTTGAGTAGTTTCCTACTATGCTGGATCTGAAGATTTGGATGGGTTCTTACAGGCCATATAAATAAATTGGGCTGAAGACCTTAAATGACACACTATGCTATCATATACTTTGTGTGGGATGGCCACATACTGTTGGGTATTCCACAGGGATAATCTCTTAGAATGGGAAACGATTGGGACCGCCTTATCAAAAAGGTTTTCAAGAAGTAATGCACCTACAAACATAAGCCCTTATCATGGTGATCAACCTGCTCAACATCATATCTAACAGTGTGAGAGACTCTGGACAGTAGGCCAAGAAGCATTACTTCCTTCACTTTGGATACATCAATTTTATTCTACTCTAAAAGGTTACATGTGTGCTTTGTATGTCTATGCTGAATTACATCGTAACACTGGCAACTGGAAAACTTTGATTGCAGGGATGATCCAAATGTTTGACTTCTTTTCATCTACACCACTAGTGAACACATCTTTAAGCTTTATCAAGTGCTTAAACTATGGGAGATAGTGGGAAAGTGGAAGAACTTGTTTAGGAATTATTTGGTGAGACAGAGACAGGGGCGCGCTTTGTGGATGAAGAAGATGAGATCATATTATTTGAGCACGCTTCTTGGGAAAAATATAAGGGCAAGATGGTATACATAATTGATGAGGAGGAAATTGAGCACTTGGATGTGGATCATTCACATGGAACACGTGAAGTGTTATCCAATGTGGATGTAGATGCGCGTGCATATCATGAACCTATGAAGACAACAAAGGTCAATATAGGCACAAAAGCTAAACCTAAGGAGGTGATAATTGGGCATTACTAGTCAGAATCAGAGGTAGCAAAGACCATAGAGTTACTTCATGATTATGAGGACTTATTCCCAAGAGGATACCATGAACTTAAAGGCATGCATATATCACTCAGAGAAATGAAGATAAAGCTCAAGGAAGGTGCACACCCTATTAGGAAGTGACCATATCGGATGAATCCCAATTTGCATCTGAAAGTAAAGGAGGAGACTGAAAAGATGCTGAAATCCATGATCATTCGACCACTGGATGAATCAAAATAGGTCAGTCCTATGGTGATAAGCATAAAAAAGGATGGTAGGATTCGAATTTGTGCTGATAATAGGGATTTGAATGTAGCATGTGCTACAGATCCCTTTCCTATGCCATTCATAGAGGAAATATTAGGAGTGGCCAGGTGTGAAATATATTCATTTACAGATGGGTTTTCAGGGCATCATCAAGTTAGGATTGCCCCATAAGATCAAGAGAATACCACCTTCACTACTGAATGGGGGAGCTTTGCTTATACTGTGGTGCCCTTTGGATTGAAGAATGCACCTGCTGTATTTTCAAGGATAGTGGTACAAGCCTTCAAGGATTTTATTCATAGCTTTTTACAGATCTATCTTGATGATTGGACCATTTATGGGATGATAAGGATCATTGTGACAATCTGCACTTAATGTTTGAAAGATGTCAATAGTTGAGTATCTCATTAAACATCAAGAAGTGAATCTTTACTTCTCCCTTTGGCACACTTTTAGGACATATCATCTACAAGTAAGGGTTGTTGGTTGATCCAGCTAAAGTTGTTGTCATCATTGGCTTGAAAGTACCAGCCAGTCAGTGCGAGGTGTACAGATTTTTGGGTCATACAGGGTATTATTGGAAGTTTATAAAAGGGTATGCAAAAGTTGCCGCGCCCTTGGAAGATTTTCTCCTAGGAAAAGGTACATTCTACTAGGGGAAGTCACAGCAGCGTGTGTTTGAGATATTAAAGCAAAAACTTACTACCATGCCTATCTTGCATTTTCCTTCATGGGATAAACCTTTTCATGTTCATGTGGACACTTCTGGCATAGCCATTGGTGTTGTCTTATCTCAACCAAGTGAAGGTATCGTTGATCATCCCATTTGCTTTGCTAGTAGGAAGTTGACCCCTGTAGAATAGAATTATACCACTATGGAGAGCGAGGCCTTATCCATGATCTATGCCTTACACAAATTTCATCAGTATTTGTTGGCTACACCGTTTTTGTTTTATATAGATCACATGGCATTAAAATATTTGGTGAACAAGCCCATTTTACAGGGGCGCATATGTTGGTGGGTACTCTTATTTCAAGAGTTTGACTTTATGGTTATGGTAAAACCAGGCAAAATAAATTCTATACCGGATCACTTGTCTAGAATTCAATTAGGGGAGGAGGCATAAGTAATAGAAGAGACCATGTCTGATGCACAGTTGTATACATTACAACGTGCACCATTAGAATTAGAGGACATTTTTGTCTTTCTGAGAACTTGTATGGCGCCCAAAGGCATGAAAGCTTTAGAGAAGAAGTAACTTGCTATTCACGCGGACCCATTCATGTTAATTAGTGGTGACTTGTACAAGCTAGGAAGAGATGAGGTGTTACGCCGTTGTGTCTTGGAGCATGAACGAAAGGATAGAATGGAAGAAGCACATGGTGGTATTACAGGTGGCCATTATGCAGGTGATGTAACAGTGCATAAGATCCTATTTGCTGGGTTGTGGTGGGAAACATTGTACAAGGATTGTAAAGAGTATTGTAAGACATGTGACCATTTTCAACGTCTCAGTCGACCAGGATAAAGGGATGAGATGCCCCTATGACCAATAACAAGTGCAGAACCCTTTGAGAAATGGGAAATTGACTTTTTTGGGCCTATCTCACTAGCCACATGTAGGACTGGATCGCATTATATCATCACTTGTATAGATTATCTTACCTGATGGGTAGAAGCAGCACCTACAAAGGACTATACAGTGGCTACAGCAGCATGGTTCTTATGGGAGAATGTCCTTACAAGGTATGGTTGTCCTTTAAGTTTAACAAGTGATAGAGGCACGCATTTTTTAAATGAGACAATACAAATTCTTTTAGACAAGTTTATGGTTGCCCACCATAAAACTACACCCTATCACCCTCAAGAAAATGGGACTACTGAGGATTTTAACAAGATCTTGAGCCACACATTGACCAAGATTTGTGATGTTGGGAGGAAAGATTGGGATGATAAAGTATCTACTATTCTTTGGGCTTATATAACAACATACAAAAGATTGAACAAAGCCACACCTTTTCAATTGGTGTTTGAGGTGGAAGTTGTTCTACCTCTAGAATTTATGTTACCTTCCTTGCGCATTGCACACACTGGAGGTCTAGCTGATGAGCAAGCCTTGGAAGAATGGATTGTGAAGATGGTTCATCTAGATGAGCACTGAGAAATCACACACTGGAGTCTAAAATAAGAGAAAGTACACCAAAATGCATGGCATTATTGGCACATCAGGGATAAGAAACTTGCGTTGGGATAAATGGTACTTCTATATGACTCCAAGTTTTTCTGCCATACAGGAAATCTCAAGGTGCATTGGTTGGGGCCATATGTTATCACTCATATACTTGAGTCTGGTGCTTGCAAGTTGGAAATAATTGATGGCACACGGTTTCCCAATTACTTTAACGGGAGTAGGTTGAAGCCCTACTATAAATAAGTCTTCTTGGTCTTTGTAATAAGGTAGTATTGTCAGATACATTAGGTTTCCCTTTATGCATTTCATTAATGTATTTCTTTCATCGTTGCTATGCTTTGTCAATTTTAGCTCTTGTTTTTGTAATAAACACGCTTGCACGCATGAAACTAACCACAATATGAAGCATGTTTATGCGTAGAGGACTGCACATCCTTTTCATGTGGGGTGGATTTTTGGTGACTCTCAGGGATATGCTGTGAAGATGTCATGTTGTGGGTGTTGAAAGAAGGTTGCTAAGGGTAACTAACAAAAGATTGCTTCTCAAAATAAGAAAGGATGAATATGGATAAGGGAAAGTATAACGCGAGGTAAGTGGCAGCCATGGTAATTACCAGGAGATCATGTAGTTACGAGGTACTTGGGATCTAAGGTGCACGCTGAAGAGAAATCTATGACAAAGGGTAAAGATGCATGCTAGAAGGTTATAGCTTTGGCATGAAAATATATTGCACATAAATGATAAAAATAGGTCATAAATGAGGATAATTTGGTAGGTGGAGGAGTAATTAATGCAGCAAAAAGTAGAAATCTATATAAGGACGGGATGCGATTTCATTTTTACCCTTACGACTATGAGAATTTGATAGAGAGCCTATATGTGAAGAGCATAAAGCTAACTGATTCGAGGTATGAAGCAAGCAAACCAGGCGTGGAGAAGAGATTTGTTTATTAAAAGGGCTTGGATCCCCTAGAAAAATGGTTTGACGATGCAGAGTAATACAATAGAGTTAGGGTGTGCAAGTTCATGATTACAAATTAGGGCACAGAAGAATCAGGTTAGGATTCGAAGCAAATTACTCAAAACACACAGGAACTGACCTACAAAACAAAACCCTAAAAGAGAATGGCACCAAAGAAGAAAGTAGCACCGATAAAAGAAAAGAAGAAGGTGGTGTTAAAAGAAGAGGAGGAGATGGCCCCAAAGAGAAATTTCTCTAAAATTCAGAACCCTGAAGAATTTATTGTGGGGAAGGAATGGAATACCCACATAAAACAGAGCAAGATAAGTGAATAAAATCACCAAACCAGTGAAAACCAGAAGAAGTTAGATGACCTGCTCACCTCTCAAATGAATAGGTGCACTAAGGATGGCATGCCGATATATGATGATTCCGAGGAAAAGCTACTCAAGGGAAATGGTGTCTACCAGCTTTATGAGCTTCCATACTTTGGAAAATATGCACCCTTGTACAAATGGCTGATGAGCTGAGTCCATGAGGACTTCTTCTACTTCGCAGGACGGAGGGTAAGACTGACACCCATCCTCATTACCACAGTTACTAGATTACAGGAAACGGGTGAAGAAATTAAGACCACCTTAGCTGAAAAAAGCACCATTTTGGAGACACAGAAGGCACTAGGCTATCAGAAAGGACCGCGTGGGATGGACATTGACAATTTGAAAAAATTTCTAGTAGTACAGGTAGCAGCACATCTAACCACAAAGTTGAATGACCGAGAATTTTGGTCACAAGTTAATTCTATATGGTTGCAAATGGCCAAGCGCATGTCAGAGGGAACCACTTATAACATCGTTGGATTCATTACAGAGTGGATAGTCAAGAAAGTGCACGAAGGGAGTAAGAAAAGTTTTGGTTGTATCTTATTGAGTTTAGTCTTCATGGAGATCAGGGTACCTAATGGCCCAAAAGAGAACATATGGGAATACCCCATGAATCATAAGTCTCTAGCTGGGTGATTCAGAAAATATCTTTGCAAAGGGGTGATGACGTAGGAGGTTAAGGAGCGCACTGAGATGTGGTATGATAGGTTTTGCATGATGTTTGGGGAGGAATGGTACATACCCAAGGATTTTCTCTCGGTCCTGGGAAAATACGTACAATTTGTAGTCTACCATTTTTTATGTATTGTGTGCTTCCCAATGGTAGATGGGTTGTGGAGCCCCTGGTGAAAACTTCCATATGCATTTCCCGTACAGTACTTCTAAGTTGCAGTTCATTAGTTCAGCAACACACGGAGGTTGGTATTTAATGCAGATAAGGTGGACTATGAGTATCACACCCTGAGAAAGACTTATGGATATACAGGGAGGAATGCATACAATGAGAATAACATCTCGAAAATCTTAAGCATTAAGCTTGAGATAGTGGCCATTGCAGATATCGGGGCCACGCTAATATACCTCCAATTGAAGCCTAAAATGGAGAATAACAAGTATGTGGAGAATGAATTCATGATTTTAGGGACATTGAAGGGAAATCACACTATGGAGAACATTCTGATGCCTAGGCCCTCTGTGCCCAAGCAAGATGATGAGGAAGAGGATGAAAAACCTGAAGATAGTGGTGGCCTGGTGCAAAGGAGGAAGCAGCCATCTGGCCAAGAGGGGGAGCGTGTGACAACTCTCTAGGGTGAAGGAGCTACTGGGGAGGAGTAGGGTGCATAAAGATTTAAGAAGGTGTTTAAGTGCACAAGGGTGCAAGGAGGAACCCCACAGGTGAAGGAGCTAGAGGAGAAGAAACGAAGAAAACTCAGGCTGAGCAAGGGAACAGAGGAATCTAAGGAGAAGGTGCCTTCATCTCCAACTGAAGAAGATCCTCAACATGAGGAGGAGAATATGGAAGGAGAAGAAGGGGGTCAATCAGAGGCTACACAGGACAAGGGTGGGGATACATATGGTATTCCCAACCATGATGTAGCCATTCCAAGAGGACCCTGATCCCATCACACAAGGAAGGATGCCAAGGCACATGCCATGGGGTATGCAAAAGACCCAAAGCTGATCATTCGCACTTGGTTCTAGAGTACCATCGAGCATAAGGATTTATTTGGATGGGTGCTCATGGACGAGGACAAGGTGACTCTGCGCACAAGGAAGCAGCTCTCATGGTCTATGCACATGCGCATGGATGAGCCCGACTTTGATGTCGGTGAAGAATTGTGCACATCAAGGTGGTTGAAGAAGGCACCTGAAACATGCCACATGACAATCAAACCAACAATGATGTCAGATGAGCAGGTGAGCAATGCTCTAGTGAAAGTATCCTCTAAAGTAGCAAGAAGAAACATAGATAAATCTACTACCATCAAGGTGCTGACAGAGAGATTAAAAGCCAAGGATGTGGAGGTAGCGTGCCTAGTCCAAGAAAAGGACTTAATCAAAAGAAAATATGACAATTTTGTTAGTATGGTAGAGGAAATTGGAGATGATGTTCTAAAGTTACACCCATATCTAGAATCTCGAGTACCAAAAGAATTTCCTTCTGCAATGCACTATGTGAAAACAATGATAACATTAGTGTTGGAGGATGAAAAGGTGCACGAATCCTCACAGCCCAAGGACTTTGGGGAAAATACAAAAAAGGTGCAGGCTACAGTAGCTAGGAAGGTTACTACTTATGAAGGTCTAATGCAAGCCACCCATGACAAACTAAAGAAGGTCGATCATGTGCTAACCATATGCACAGCCCCAAATGCACTGATCACAGTGAAAACCTTGGAGGAAGAAAATGAGGTCCACAAGGTGATGAAGGATGCTTCCCTAGGCCACGCTAAATGCTTATCCCTAGTAAAGAAAAAGTGCGAGGCACTAGCTGCAGTGTAGGTACCGTATAAGGAGAGGTTGGAGGAGATAGGAAAGCTCATTGCTCAGAAGATGAATGTACTGGAAGGGGTGCAAACCTCTATGTCAATCATAATGCTTGTAATACAAATTGAGCAAGGGAAACTCTCCATAGAAGAGCTACAGTCCATCATTACAGATATTCCTGAAATAGCAGGAGTAGTGCTAACAGCATGGGAGAACCTGGAAGTAGATATCAAAGAAGAATATCCAAAGTTGCTGCTTCAGGATGAGACAGAGGGACCTGAGGCCTAAACAGTTTTGTTAGTTGTGTATATCTTCTTCAAAATTCTTATTCAAAATTCTTTATTCAACTATTATTTATTTATCCATTCTATTTATAAGTTTTGAGCATTGCCATTTTTGAGGTGACAATGAGATTAGTGTCGGGTAATGTTGATCAGAGAAAAAACTTTGTTGAACTTGCACACAGAGTTCGCACAGAATAATGGCACAGGAGAAAAAGCGCGAAGGTATAGGAAGGCATCACGCGTGGAGGTGTAGAGTAAGACTCTCAAGGACTTAGCTGATTTTGTAGATCAGGTCTATTCTTAGATATTGGCGTGTGGAGTACACAAAGCAATGCCGAGATTTGTGTGCCACTCTTCATGGAGATTTTGGAAGGACGTGTCAACTCACTCTTGGATGGGCATAAGTTAAGAATAGATCCATCACTTCAGTTAACTATCAGCAATCTATAGATAGCATACTCGCATGTATGGCTATAATTGTAAAAAGGCACGTGGCTGTTATTATCATGTGACCTATTTCTGGTAGTGTTAAGTGGTGAAGGGTTAGTTTCCCACCCTATATATATGCAATGAATTACTTAGAGAATATATAGAGACATATAATGAGATATGGATGGAACCATATGTTTAAAGGAATGGAAAAACACGAGTACATGTGACTAGATAATTGTAACATATCCATGTGCACATGCTTGGTAATGTATGAAGCTTCTGTATTGTTGGTTCAATGAATAGATAAAGGAAATTGGCCGAACAAAGTGTGTGATGTGTTTTATCAATGCATGTTATTATTTTCATGATGATTTACCTTTAGCGCTTATATATATGGTTGGATATAAATGGTGAATGGATTTATTAGTTCCTAAAATATATGTTTATTGTTTTATCATACCACCATTCTGCTACTGCAACTCTTAATAGGAACCCGATACCTTTGCATGCTTCGGGTGAGCACTCAGCCTAGGCTAAGTGATGTGCTAGCGCGACTGGGTGTTAACTAACAATTCTAGGCTGCATCATGAAGGATATAGAATTCCTCATGTGCCCCACGTAATAAGAAGGGAAAGATGAGGAGGAGGTCAACTAGGTGGTTGAAGACACTATCCCACAGGATACAAACGTAACCACATAGAAAGAAGAGGGCACACTAGCGCACGAGGATATCGGTGAGCATGCAGGTGCACACAAGGAAGAAGAAGTGATAGGTACTCAAGACTTGGGTTGTATGAATGACCCTACAAAAACAATTTGAACACATTTTTAGATTACACTACCGAACAAATAGTTATATAGCTTGGATTAGATGGACCCTAAAATAGCCAATACACATGCTCACAATAAACTATCTTGGGGCATACAGACTCACATGGATGAGCATGATTTTTATGTCTATGAGGAGGTGTGAACTTTTATGAAGATGAGGAAGGCACCTCATATGTGCCATATGAACATTAAGCCAACCTAGTTTTGAGATGAGAAGGTAAGCAATGCTTTGATTAAGGTTTCCACAAAAGTAGCGTGCTGAAATATGGAAAAGGCGGAAATAATTCGGGTGCTAATGGAGGATAAAAAGGAAAAGGACAGAGAAATAAAGTGCCTTACTAAAGAGTGTGATAATATAGTCACATAGGCCCAAAACATAAAGATGATGGCGGAGCATATTGCAAATGAGATTTTACTACAGAGGCCTGAGTTTTAGGAGAAGGTGCCTCGGGACTTCAAGTCTAAGTTGCACTATCTGTGAAAAATAGTTCACCTACTTTTAGATGAGGGACCAATGCACCTCCCCAAAAAAAAGGATACATGGGAAGAAGCAGAAAGAGCAAGGGCCACTATTGATAGAAAAATTTAAATATATGAGGTTGTAGACAATAAAATTAGGTCACACTCCCCTTTGGTCCCTCAACAAATTAGCACCCTTCATCACATTAACCTATCCATGGCCCCCTTCACTCCACTAATATTAATTTAATTATATTAATTCATTATCGTCACCATATTTATTATTTAAATATCTTAATTGGGATAATGTCCACATATATCTCACCTAGACACCTAATCAAGCCAACTCACCCTAAGACCTATTCTTAGTAAGTTGCCATAACTAACTAAGACTTACCCACACCCTAGAAATCAATGCCTACATTCCCTCTAACCACATTCCTACATGTTTATAAGAAGCTTCTAGTCTAATATGTGGGTTAACAACACAGGATCCCAAAAAATCAAGGGGATCTACCTAGTTTAGAAAACCTAGGAAATCCCGCCTTAACTGATACCGGTTACCCCTAACTATCGCCAGTTAAGTCTAGAACCGCCATCAGTCACCTTTTAATCCCCAAAAAAACCTTATTTTGGAGGTTGGTAAAAACATTGGCACATTCTTGAGAGATATCGCATCTTTTGAGAATGAATTTCAATGAGAACATGCATGCAAGGAAGGGAGATCAATCATTTTCTCTTACACAGCCATCCAGCATTCACCCCAGCAAAGATTTGATCCAACCAAGAAAAAAGATAATGCACATGCATCCCATACAGAAGCTTTCCTAGCATTTGTTTGATCATCAACAGCATTCAACCCCCTTTCCAGTAACTTTATTCATCACTCACAGACACCCAAGACCATAGGTTCCAAGTAAGTGGAACAATTATACTTCTTTGGTTCATTGGTTTCATCATTATATTATCATCATTTGTTCTCCTTAGCCACCCATTGACCTCCATTTATACTCACCCCTCCACATACCTGTTAAAACCTTGCCAAATCCGCACCCAAACCAGCCTAATACCTCATTCTGACCAACCAAGTAAATTCCTTGTGTCCAATCACAAGGAAGATCCAAAGCCTCATTTTGTGGCATTCCTAGTATTCCACAATAATTGGCACTGAGTTTTCCCCAACCGGCGTCGGTCACCCTTAACCGACATCAGTCTCTATATTTACCTATATAACCCAGAACAGGTGACCTATCCACTTGTTCCCACATCACCCTAATCCATCTGTGACCTGCCTGAGACCTCTGTCAGACCTGTAAAGACTGAGAACCAGTTACTTGAACTTCAGGATCTTATTTTAACTTAGTCTTGTTAGATTAGATATTTCTTGTTGTATTTTGGATGAGATACCCAAATCATTTAATTGAAATAGGATTTACCATCATTAGCCCCAATCATTAAATTTTTTTGACCATGACCCTTCCACCTCCATATACATAGTATCAGCATCCTCCTAGTTTCATCTAATGTTCACTCTAGGTACGTACCCCACATATTTCACTACCTTCTTCTCAATATACGGTACATGACAGCACTATATACTAGAATGACCACCCTTGTTACATGCCCAAAACCAACCCTCATGCTATCAGGAGGCACCCAATCATTATAACCTACCAGCGACCTAATCAAATTAATGATGGAGAAGATGCAAACATTGGAGGTGTCAGTTTCCTATCTCCCGTAACACTCTCACCTATGATGATATTTGCAATGAGCCCATCCACCCATCCATTCCTATCCGTCCATACCCCATACATTGGGAGATGCCTAAATTCAACCACTTCAATAGCAAGGAATAACCGTAACAACATTTTTAGTCGTTCAAACATGGGTGCTACCTAATCGCTCACGATGATGCTTTGCTCTTAAGGACCTTTCCCATGTCTCTGACTAGACCTATATTAGATTGGTATAGTGGGTTACCTAGACACTCTATATTTTCATTTAATCAGGTATCCCAAGCCTTCTTGGATCATTTCTCCATCAATATCATCAATAAGGTTACCATGACTGATCTATACTCACCACGTCAGTATGACGATGAATCTATCACAGATTTTTTTGCTCGCTGGCGTAGCCTGATCAATCAACTCACCTTCCAACTACCACAAAAAAAACTCATCGAGCTCTTCACATGGGATATTGCTATACATATCTCATCGACCCTGTAGGTTTAGAATTTCTGAACATTTGATGAAACATTCACCATGGCACAAAAGTTAGAAAGTTAAGAGATTCAAGACCTGTCACTCTGATACCATTTGAAGAGAAGAAAATCCAATTACACAATACCAAATTTAGGATCTATTCAAGTCGAATGAGATACCTCTTCTTCTTCTAAACCGCAAAACAATTATTCAAAGGCCAAGGGCACTGCTAACGCAGTGGTACTAAAAGTCGGTCTGGCTCATCCATCAAATCAGGCTACACCCTCATCTAATCTCTCGCCCATTCAGAAATTTCAATTCATATGAGAATAATAGAAATACACCCCAATTCGGGAGCCCTACTCTTTTGTCTTAGAAAAGTTCATCAAATTGGGGCCATCACCCTTCCACCTATAAAACCACACACTGGTTTTGACCCTGCTCGCCCCATGCCCGCATGGTATAAAGAACATGACTTCTGTAACTATCATCGAGTAAAGGGTCACAGTGATGGAAATTGCATCACTTTCAAAAACATTGTCCAAGAAATGCTCGAGAAAGGTGAGTTAACAATGGATAATCCTAACGCACCTACCAATAAAAACCTACACATCTTCAAGAAACCATTTCCTAATCATGCCCCTTCATCTGATCAAACTGGTGAGGCCTCAACTCATGATACCCATACCCATGAGGTCCATGCTATTTTTAGTGACGCACCCATTGCTTCCTAATTACCCCATATTCCTTCCATAGAGGAGATTCTAGCCCAAAATCCTCCTTTCACATCTGAACCAACCTCCCTTATTCCTTCACCCACAGAGGAACACCTTTCACCTCCTTCCTCACCTATGGAGGAGACCTTCCGCTAACATCAAGACCATTTCACCTTTGGCTTCTCCACCTAGAGAACTGATACCCACAGTACTTCTTCAGTTCACGGAGGATACTTGTTTATCCTCCTCCACCCATAGAGGAGCTCCCATCATCTCCTCCACCTATAGAGGAGCACCCATCATCTCCTCCACCTATAGGAGCAACCATTTTCTCCTCCACCTATCAAGGATTGAGATACCGTTTGCCTCTTGGTGAGCATTCTCCATCAGCTACCCAAGATCCTGCAGACCTACTTTCAGCTCTCTTACCCACAGAAGCTGAAGCTAGCCAATTCCCCATCTCTAAGACACATTTTATGGGAATTACCATTAGGTCCTCATCAACTCCACCTACAGACGTGTCGTTCTCACATTTGGCCAATCACTTAGATTATGTGGATAGGGCCTTACTTTGGGGGCACCTTTTGCTTCCTGTCTCAACGCAAATGCAGATGTCACTTGCTGATACCTCCACCATCTACCCAAAAATATTTTGACCAATCGCAATGAACATAACCACCTCTATCACAACTTCTTCCATGACACCCATCATAGCTCAATACACACCCTTACCCATAACCCAACCTACATCTAAACCCAAACCCACACCTACAACATCTTCCTCGACTAAACCTATTACCACCTTAGGGGTCACCCCAACCACCATCCTTACTCATCCACCTATCAAACTAGATTTAGCTACATCTTCCAAAGTCAACACCACACCTACTCCGGCACTCAAACAGAAGAACCATTCCCATATAAGTCAAACCTCATTTACACCTATCTACACCGAACAACACCTTCACCCTTTCCATCTATCTTATAACCTCAACGTCCCAACACGGTTAAGAAGCCTCCACCCGTCAATAAACCAAAAACACAATAGCCCATTCCTTCCTCGCAAACCTCTAACATACCCAGGCACCTGACACGACTTACACCCACACTTGTAGCATCTTTACCACCCATACCTCCAACACCCTCAGCAACTTCTTCACTACCTACTACACTTTCAGTCTCTGGTCCCTCACACCCCTTACACAACCCATGCATCATCTACCTTCACAGCACCTTTGTTATCCCCATGGGTAACTCACCCTCTTCCCCCATCCATTTTTCCTTCTAGATCTTATACACCCATATCACCTTTACCCAAGAAGGTGTAACCCAAGGAAAAAAATATACTACCTCTCCAATAAGGTAGTTAAAACAACCATACATGCTCCTACCTGATCATCTACCATACCCACTACCCAAGCAAACATGACCAACACTTAAGACAACTCTGGCACCCAAAACTATAGCTTGACCTACTCCCCCTCTTGCAAAGACCGTTCCTCAACAATCAGTTGCACACTTGTGCCCAAACCCACTTTCACTTCCCATTGCGACCCACTAATAGGGTCCTATGCCAAAATATTAACCAACCTCCTTGATACTTGTGTCATCACATTACCACCGCTCAAACCTTATGACCCCCTCAAACTGAAGCCGAAAAGGGTTTTATGACACTGAAATTTTTTTGCCTACCATCATGTGCTAGGGCACGATGTGGAGAACTGCAAGGATTTGAAAACCATCCTTATCCAGAGTGTGTCCTCTTGAAGCCAAATTTGACAATGATGAACTTCTTGATGAGGACCCTAGCTTCACCAACAACCATTCCCACAGTCCTTCCCTCACTACCTACTCAACAACCACATGACCTCTTCCCCCTCAACTCTTAGAGCTACCCCCAAGATTCACAATTAACATGGTTTGCATCAGATAACTTGCCACACCATCATCTAAATGTTGCATTGTGCCCAACTCACTTCACAAGGATTTTATCGTCTAGTAGGGTTTTTCCCGTCATGTCATTACACCACTCATCCTACACCTTCTCCATTCACCAACTCCCCTCAAATCAACATAATTCACGTTGCTACCCATGATCAGAAGGACAAAGGCAAGGGAAAGGCAACTAACTTGCTAACCAATTCTATACCCAACATACCATCTATACCCACACCTAAAATCATTATCCTTGGGCCCACATATCCTATTTCTAATGGAGTCACACATTGCGCCATGCTCAAACAACTACACCAATATCCCCCGTCAAAATGTCCTTATATGACCTCATCCAAACCTCAGAATCCCATCGTCAAGCTCTCATGGAGGTTCTTGCAATCTATTGAGGTTTTCCCCAATGACCCTACACCCGTAGCCTCCATTATCACACCCCATTATGTAGCCTCTCTCACCAAATTGCCACCTTTATTCATCAGCTCACCCTACTCACCAAGTAGCCTCCCTTAGTCTTCTTAGAGGAAGAGATCGCACTTCACCAAACTGGATGACCCAGACCTATTTCTATTCATCTCTTTCCACATTGATGATATATGTGTACAACGTGTAATGATTGATGGGGGCACAAACATTAATATCATTTCATCCCATGCATTTGCTGAAATACACATACCTAACAATTACATGCATAAACATCCTATCATGTTGCATTCATTCAATGATGTTATCACCTCTACACTAGGCACCATCATCCTCCACATTCGTCATGGGCCACCGACACTATTCCAGAGTTATTTTATGTCTTGGAGGTAGAATTCTCAATATAACCTTGTTGCTTGGCAGACCCTGGATTCATGTCATAGGTTGCGTTCCTTCCACTTGGCATCGTTGTGTAAAGTTTGAGCATGAAGGGACAAACCTATACTATTCCAACTGATCCATCACCTTTTAAAACATATAAAATTCTTTACCGACCCAATGATGTGCTTACACCCATTAAGGTGTCTATCTCCGCGACCACCACCGCCTCACCTACACCTCCGCTTACTAGTACAACCGCTGCCTCCACCGCACATACCTCCTCCACTCCTACCACTGCCACAACCTCCATAGCTGGCCAACCCATCAGCCTCCCAATCCGTTAGCTCCACCTCCGCGTTGACCACCAACACATCATCTATTCCAGCTACCCACATAACAACAACTGATCCCTTGGAAGGAATTTTTCAATGCCTCACTCTGGGGGAGTATTGCCTATATAGTGTCAACACATTCCATACTCCACAAGAGTATGGAAGTCTTCACCAATACCCATCGCTATGATCACCACGTAGGAGAACACCTCCTTTATGGTCCTCTTCACCTCTCACACCAGTCTAACATATGGGGTACTTGACATTACCACTTACACACCCGAACCACCATCACAAACCCACCCATTTTCTATTGACTTCCAGTCTCTCACCAATCACCATTTCGCCCACACCTTCCTACACCGATGTGCATGGAAGGGTTTTGGTTTTGGATTTTACGAACAAGGCCACCATACTGTTATTCCATGTACCACCTGCAAACATAATGACCATAGTGGTATCAACTTTCTTGAACCACCTACCAAACAAGCTACACATTGAACCCATTGAAGGACATCAACCCTTCTCCACCTTCTTCACCCGCTCCACCTTCATCACCACCTTCACTGATGGAGTCTATAGATATTACGTGGATCCTTGGCCAAATCTATCCCTCCTAAAAACCTTACCATTCATAAACACCATTTCCTTGGGGCCTTAAATGACTTATCAACAAGAGGGAGAGGCTCCTTCCTCTCTTCTCTTCCTGTATCCTGAAATGATTGATGATGATACACTTTCAATTACATGTCGTTTAATGTCAAGGCCATGAAGAATTCCTATACTCACCTATCTTGGTGTAGAAGACTCATATATTCATCAGTCATTACCCTGCTAAGACGTAAGACTGCATGTCTATTCACCGTTATCATCACACATTATCTGATCAGGTGCGACCCGCACATCAAAGACCAGTCATCTTTAGATAATACTGAACAGGAATCCATCACTTATAAATCCTCGATCATAACTACGCTCATAGCTTTTGAGGTCTTACAATACCTTCGCCACATTCCTATTGAGTCTACCATTGGTCAACCTATTGTAACCGATAAACCAATGCTAAACCAATAACAAAAAGCTGACTGATCACCTCCATTACTCACTTCATCGTCATGAACAACATTCAGGTACCTTTATTTGGTCTTACTCATATTGTACATGATTATTCTCATTGGATTTATACATTGTCCCATCCTAAAAAACTGGTCTTAGGGGGACTTATTTTTTGTTTGCACCATTCCTCCATGACCTAAACCTAATCAACCACAAAACCTATGACTTCTGACCAACACTTGATACCGCTCAACTGGTTGATGTACCCAAACTGGTCAAAAAGTGCTATCACTCAACGGATGGCTTCTTCTTGTTATAACCTTCATCCTTCTTGACCCAGAATTCATTCATCACAAGATTCCATCAAGGGCCAAGCATCACCCCTATTGGCTAAGGTGACCTATCTGCTAGGGAGTCAACCCTTTGCAATTTTGACTTTCCAGATGACCTCAACCTGCCACATATCCCTAAAGATGACTTACATCCCTTACCCAATATGACAATCTTGACCTTACCATGGTTCACGAGATGCTATCATGGGGGTGGATGGCTTCTTAGGCCAAATTCTAAATGCCACTTTGAACACCTTGCCATTTTCTTTCAAACTCAATTTTGAACCTACATTACAATATTACCGAATATGAAGCACTCGTATTAGGTCTCCAAGACTACTTATGCCTTAGCGGTCCTCAATCAACATCTTTGGTGATTATCAGTTGGTCATAAACCAACAAATGGTATATATCATTGCATGTAATGAAGATACGTCAAAAGTATAAACATCATGTGGACATAACTTTTGACCACTTCGACTAGTTATGCACTCCTCAAACCATCCCACATTCAACCAATTCATTTACAAATACCTTGGCCTGTTTAGCTTCCCAAATACCTGCTTCACCCATCTGACTCAAAAAGTGATGTCTTCCGGTTACAATGACTGAATCACTGCCTCTTATTTAGGCCTCAAACAATGTTTCCTCTATGTGGTAACCGTCACTTTGACCTAGAGTGACCTTTGGTATAAACAATATTATAGACTATCTTTCTCTCTCCATTTTACCCATCCATGATCTCACTCGTAATGGATAATGTTCCTTCCTTAAAAAGTTCTCGTATTATGTCATCATGGGGGGCCTCCTTTATAAGTGTAGATTTGATGGAATTATCTTACGATGCCTCACAAGTTTTGAAATTCCTTATACCATTAAGGAAGTTCATGATGGCATATGTGGAGGTCACTTCAGTGGCCTTGGTGTTACTAAATGTATTCTTCACCTGGGCTATTACTGGCTGACCCTTAACCATGATTGTTGTAACTATGTCAAATGCATTGTATAAAATGCCAACAACATGCCAACTTCATCACACACCCAGTCATGCCTTACAGGTCACCTGTGACCTTTGGCCCTTCTCTCAATGGGGTTTGGATCTTGTCGGAGAGATCAACCCCATTCTTCCCAACGCCATCAATGGATCATCACCATGCTACCAAATACTATACAAAATGGGTGGAAGCCATACCCCTCATCTCCACGAAAGCTGAGAAAATATGTGAGTTCATCAATCATCACATCATTTTTCACTTTGGTGTTCCTCATCGCCTCATCACTGACAATGGAAAACAATTCAAAAAAAAAAACATTGCAAAAATTTGTGATGTCTTTCGGCATTCAACTCAGTTTCTCATCACCTTATTACCCACAAACCAACAGCCAAACCGAATCCACTAATAAAACCCTAAAAAAAATTCTCATGAAAGTGGTTAATGATACTAGGAAGGACTGGCATATGCACATTCCTTTTGCCCTATGGGCATACCACACTAGTATTCACACTTCCACTACTGCCACACCATTTTCTCTAGTCTATGGTACAGAGGTTGTTCTACCTCTCGAAGTCTAGATCCCTTCACTCTGCATTTCTCTCCATGACATGCTCAATGATGATGACTTTTTCCAGGACCATTTAGCACAACTGGAGTTATAAGAGGAACGCCATCTTAAAGCTCTTGACCACCTTCAAGTTTACCAAAAACATATCAAATGCGCCTATGAAAAATGTTTCCATGAATGAACCTTGCAAGTTGGTGACCTTGTCCAGAAAGAAAATCAACATGTAACCAAAGTGGAAAAAATTAAATATGGAAAATTTTCTCCTAATTGGCTTGGACCATACATCGTGACTCATACTTATGGATTAGGTGCTTATCATTTATCTTCACTAGATGGTAAACCCAAACCTAAGCCCCTTAATGCCTTGCATCTTCGACCATTTTATTGTTGATTTTAGTCCTACTATCACCTTTTGTCTCTTTCCATGCTCGTCCCTTGAGTGTTATCCACTTCCATACACCTCACCAATGATTAAACAAGAATCATGTGAGTACCCATCACCTTTTATCTTCTCTTGAATATGTGTACCATGGCGTGCTACACATAGCATGATTATCATGGATACTTTTCATCTACCTTTAAGATGAGATCCCATGGTCCATGTTCGAAACACCCTGCTTTCATGAACAAGAATCTTATTCTTCACCTTGGTCTTGTCCATGAATTCAAAGCCCTCACATGAGGACCCAACTCCTTGAGTCAAAATTCTAACAAAATGATGACTCCCTCAAAAGGACATATTCCTCTTAGTAATCCTTGATGTAAATAGACTACTCCCTTAAAGGAAAGCTATGTAAAGATAAAAAAAAATAGAGAGAGAAAAGTGGAATCTTCCCGCATCGATCAACTTCACGAAGACCTCAAGGAGTTAATATCCTCATCCCATATAGACTTCCCACATCGATCAGTCTATCTCAAATAAAGTCAAAAAAGAGGAAAAAGATGAAATAGTCATGGACTTGCCCATTGTGACCTCTGGATTTCTTGCCCAAAGAGCATGCTACCTCATATCATATGTAAAATTAACAAAGCCTTTCACCCTTTTCACCATTTCCACTCCCATTTCCTACTGCCTCAAGGGACCTCTTGAAACCAAGACATTTGGTGATCATGTGACTACTTTTCACCTTAGAACAATCAATCATGTAAATGTCTTTAGGGTCTTATGTTCATCACCTCCTCCAAGGTGGTGATCTACTTGGTATGATCCTAGCCAATCAGGTGGCTTTATCACCCCCTCTTATCTTTTAGCCGTCTTTGTTTACATTTTGATTACCTTAAACAAGACTTGGTCCTCGACGCTTACCTTTAGGGTAATCTATCTTCTTCTTTTGCCACAATCAATATCACCTATATCACTTTATCTATAACCCACCCACACCTAACATGACCTAAACCCACAACTATGCCTTAAAACCTACTCCACTCATTTTCATACCTCATCATATTCTTCCCTAGCTCATGGGAGAACTACATTGGCCTGAGGTCCCCTTTTCAACCGGGACTATGTAGGCAGCACTCCGAGGGCATGGGCCCTTGAGAGGTTAGCTCGACCACTCTCTACCCTAAACAACTCATCTTTCATCTTTCCTAACATTACATCATACCCCACTTAGTTTCCCTTTTATATCTAAAATTGGAAATTAAACCACAAACATAACAAGTTGCTTCATATTTTAATCCTCATCACAACATACATTTATTACTTATCTACCATTTCTCTACCATCATCATGCATATATTATAACACATCTCACACATGACCACATATTATCATTCATTGCACAAAATAATGAATTACAACTTCAACTATTTTAATCACAACAATGACCCCATGCCTGACTCAAATGACTAACCTGACTCCAGCCATGCCTAACTAAACCTGACTCAATCCATGCCTATGACCTGACTCCAACATGCCTAACCAAACCTGACTCAACCATGCCTATACACCTGACTCAATCGATGCCTAAACCAAACCTGACTCCATGATGCCGTATCTCACCTAGTTTATAGGTCCATATCACAACAAAAAACTAAAATTCTCATCAAAACATCAACAAATCAAGAATCTCATGTATCTCATCATATAAATAAATGTGTATCTCAATACAATATACATGGATATCCCATCATGTCTATCTCAAAAAAATCATCAACATGCAAGCTGATACTCAATACAAAATGTCATCGGCACGCAGTCTGGTCTCATATACAATAAAATAAAAAATCAATACAAAATATCTTCAGCATGCAGGCCGGTATATGCTCCAAATATACAAAACACTCTCATACATCCTCAATATCTTCAGCATGCAAGCCGGTATATATCAAAAAATGATCACCATACATCAAAGATTCAGGAGCCATATATCAAGCATCTCGGTGGATATCCTCCATAAATGTATCACATGTACCCTATGCCTCCTCAGCCACTGTCTGGTGACCGGCTTACATCTCCTCATCCATCAGAGGGGGTGGCTGGGTCCCTGACTAGTACCTCACCTAGAGCTGGTCTCCACGAGCTGGTGGCCTCTCCCTGATCTGGCCTCGAGCTCAATGGCCCCCTGTGCTCTCCATACTATGAGTGTGGGATCTAGTCCTCTCACTCAACGCTTGATGTGCCCGGTATACTCTCCATAGGATAGAAAATCTATCCCAGCTACCATCAAAGCTGGTCCTGGTAGTATTTGTACCTCACCTAGGGCATCTCGTAACCTAGATATAGGCATTGTTTATGGTGGGTGCCATAGGCCTCGGCCCCTATACCTATCTGTACGGGACCTTGTCCCACTCCTACCTGTAAATTGGGACCCTGTCCCTGGTGCCTGTGACTGGTGACCCTCCTATCCCTGTGCCTGTATCTGGGCCTGTAAGGCCCTGCAATCTGTGCCTGAGCTATGGCCATCTAGCCCTACAAACCTATCAATTGTGCCTATAAGGCCACCACCTGACCATCATCCTCATCTCCATCTCCACCCCTGCCACTACATGCCATTTGGACCTAGGCAGACCTGGCCACCTGTACATGTAGCTCTAGCTACCTCTACCTCTGAGCTCGCCAGCTGCTGTCTACACCATACCAAATTGGGTAATCAGAGTAGCCACCTACCCTATAGGGCATCTCTCTACACCGTGGATGGTGGCTAGATTTGGCTGCCCTAGGTCTGGGTGGTATGGCTCATAAATGAGCCACCCACCACTGTCCGTATACTTGTCTGTGACCCCAACATCATCAATCCACCAGTCCACTCACCTGCTCCTCCTACCCTATGGGCATTGTACGGCTGTGGTAGAGGTAAGGGCCTCTCCACATGTCGTCTCTCTTATACTATGGGAAGGGTGGAGGTATATCTTGCAAGCATCCCAAACTGCCGCCTGACTCTTGTCAACGAGGATCATCTCGTGCTCCCCGGTACACGGTGACCCTGTATCTATCTCAATAGCTGGAGCTCCAGCTAGCTCATCACGGCCATCTGCCTGTTTGAGGGAAATCCCACATACAACCGCCATATGATTTCCACTCTAGACAACCCCTCCAATAAATGTACCAAAAGTAGGTAACATCATATGTGCGCCTTGTCTGATCTCAACGCTATCCAATAATAGGCACCCATCGCCTGTACCCCATTCGTACCAATCTTATCTTTGAAATGCATCTTCTTGAGGGCATGCCCTACTGGCCGCACACAAACTAATGTGCTCATAATCCCAACATACTGAAGTAGGAAATGTGCATCATAATTTGAACCTCTGTAGCCTCACCCATTACACCCATAACTCCATGTATAGCTACATCAGGAACACTGGTGCACCTATGCAAAATGGGTCTGGTATATCATCATGTATCATGTAATACCCCCATCAAATGATTGTGGGAATCACACACCCTCTGCATCTGGTCTAGTGTAAAACAACATACTGCCTTCATCAATAGACACTACTATCCTAGTCTCCTCTGGATGGGCCTAGGTACATCTCTCTATAACTCAGGCTGGCGACTGTGGAACCTCAACTCCACCAACCCCTCTGCAAAGACCATTAGCACTTCATCTTCTCTTAGACACCTCAGAGGAGATCGAATACACCTGTGTACCCAACTATGGGTAGCAACAGCAAGGTCCTGGACACATCCTTTAAGGTGACAGTGATCACACCTGTTTGTATATGGATTGTGTTGGTTTTCTGTAGAATCCCATCTATGTCAATGAGGGCGTGACCATAAAACTCGGTTGTCCAGACTCACATGTCCGATAGTGTCTAGACCCTACTCAGGCCCACCGCCTCTGCAACATACTACAAATCCTTAAGGGTCACACCCCATCGATGCATTGTTACAAGCAAGGGCGGCACCCTATCTCGCATTCGTAGCTGATCTATCACCCATACATCCAATAGGAACAGATCACATTAATCTACACCTTAATCATACCCAAAATCTTCTTGACACCTCACCTACACCTATTACCCTCCCTATTTTTTCCCTTGTATACCTTCTTGTCACATATCTTATCTACCCACCCCAACCCTCACCCACTATCTCTCAAATCATACCTATTTCCACCTTTTACCCATGTTATGTTTTTCATCAACAACATCTTCTTTGCCCACTATCTATCTCACCCACCCACCCTAGGGCTCTTTCAGACCCTTTTCTCCACATGATGACTGGTACTAGTTACCCCTAACTGACCACGGTCTCTCCCAAACCAGCATTGGTCACCTTATCCATGACCGATACTGGCTCGACACCACCAACATCGGCCACCCATTAACTGATGCTAGCCACTATCACGCCGAAATCTGCCAACACCTCCCCTTTACCTTGCCCATTTACCTCACCCAACCTTTACTCTGACCATTTACCTCACCCAACCTTTACCCTGATTATTTACCTCACCCTCGTGACCTCATCCTTTACTACCTACCCTCATCCTCCTTTGGGGACTCATTATTTTACCCATACCTTGGCCTTACCCATGTCATGACCTAGATATTTGGACCTGGACCATCGCTAGTGACCTTTGACCTCACATATTTGCTATACCTTGCGGTACTGTTACCTGTGTTGTTGACCTAATGACCTTACCTAGAATTTTTTCATGACCATTTATCCTAACCCTACCTTTGGTGTACCAGAACATACCTAAACGTTCCTGCACCTAACCTACATTGTGTTTCCTGACCATATCCTATACCTTGGATACCAAAATCACTTCAACCTTGTTTGGATAAACCTATTGACCCTAGATGAATTAGATTTTGACTTCTCTTCAACCCGGTAGCATGCTACATTTTATACATGTGTGTGCATTTGACTATTGCTACCTTTGACCCTGATCCACTACCTAGATTTCCTGAGTAGACCTTTAACCCTTTTTCCCCTGTTAACCACCTTCCCCTTTCTCACATTTACCTTTTATCAAACCACTCTCTGATTCTACCTTCTACCTCATCAGTTCCTAAATTGAGGGAGATCACCTTCACCCACACATGGGGCAACTACATCTTATTTTTGTTAGCATTGCTTACCAATACAAGCTATGCAACAAAAAAGGGGCAAAATGTAGACACAAAAATTAGGTCATACTCACCTTTGGTCCCTCAACAAATAAGCACCCTTCATCACATTAACCTAGCCATGGCCCCCTTCACTCCACTAATATTAATTTAATTAATTTAATTAAATTAATTCATTATCCTCACCATATTTATTATTTAAATATCTTAATTGAGATAATGTCCACATACATCTCACCTAGCCACCTAATTAAGCCAACTCACCCTAAGACCTATTCTTAGTAAGTTGCCATAACTAACTAAGACTTACCCAAACCCTAAAAATCAATGCCTACATTCTCTCTAACCACATTTCCGCATGCTTACAAGAAGCTTCCAATCTAATCCATGGGTTAATGACACAGGATCCCAGAAAATTAAGGGGATCTACCTAATTTAGAAAACCTAGGAAATCTCTCCTTGACTGACATCGGCTACCTTTAACCATCGCCAGTTAAGTCAGAACCACCATCGGTCACCTTTTAACCCTCAAAAAAACCTTATTTTGGAGGTTAGAAAAAACATTGGGACATTCCTAAGAGATATCACATCTTCTAAGAATGAATTTCAGTGAGAACACACATACAAGGAAAGTATTTTCTCCTGCAAAGCCATCCAACACTCACCCCAGCAAGGATTTGATCCAACCAAGCAAAAATAAATGCACATGCAGCCCATGTAGAAGCTTTCCTACATTTGGTGATCATCTGCATCCTTCAACCTCTTGCCAGCACCTTCATTCCTCACTCACGCGCATCCAGAAGTAGGTTCCAAGTAAGTAGAATGTTATACACCTCTGGTTCATTGGTTTCATCATTATATTGTCATCCTTTGTTTTTTTAGCCATCCACTGACCTCCATTAACACTCACCCCTCCATATCCCCATTAAAACTTCACCAAATCCCACCTAAACCACCTAATAGCTCATTCCAACCAACCAAAGTCCTTTATGCAATCACAAGGGAGACCAAAAGCTCATTCTGTGGCATTCCCAGTATTCCACAGTAACAGGCACCGGTTTTCCCCAACCGGTGTCGGTCACCCTTAACCAGCATCGGTCTCTATATTTACCCATACAACCCAGAGCAGTGACCTATCCACCTATTCCCACATCACCCTTATCCACCTGTGACCTGCCTAAGACCTCTGTCAGACCTGTAGAGACCCAAAACCAATTATTTGACCTTCGGTTCTTATTTTAACTTAACCTGTTAGATTAGATATTTCTTATTGTATTTTGGATGAGATACCCAAATCATTTCAATTATGATAGGATTTACTTTATTACCCACATTAAATTGTTTTAAATAGTGGACTAACAGTCATCTAGGAAGTATCACACTTCCCAGATCTAACACACGCTAGGCAGTTCACTACCCATATTGTTTAACTCTTTATGGTGGTCTTGTTTTCCATTACAGGTAGTTCCTCCTAGCCAAAAGGAATCTCTCACAATTAACTATGGATTCAGAAGTCATACACGTGCAAAAACCCATCGACCATCATTTCAATAGGTATTCCTCCTGTTGGTATCCAAATTTGTTCTCCTTTTTAGTCTAAGCAACACCGCAGTTATGCCATGGAGCTTAAATATAGATTAGACCATGTTGTATGTCGTTGGTAGCCAGGGATATGGTCTAGCTAGCACTCAATTTTGTGGAGAAATGGATAGCACATCAATAGGACTTGATCTTGTCCTAGTTGTTTTAGGTTGTTCCTTATAACCAAGGTAAGAGGACCTATTTTGTAACCTTGTAATGGTGAAGGAGATGAAGATGTCCTTCTCTTTTCTTGAAATTCTATGATGGAGACCTTGATGAAAACATGATCAACACCCCAGATCTGAACTCTCACAAGTTTTCACTTATCAAAACATGGGTATGTTCTCAAAACAAGGCAAAGGTTACTAGAGACATTAGAAATCCTGATCAATTATGCATACTTTTGCAAATAAATTTTGATCTTCTATGGGTATACACATGCAAATCAGGAATAGTATATGATAGGATCTTTGTTGTTGGATGATTTTTCGGTGGTAGATTGATAAGACAAACTAGAATAGATCAAATCTTTAACAGTCTGTACAATGCTTGAACAGCTATCAGATGAAATGCCTAAAATAATCAGGATGTTCTTTCAACCAGAAGAGGCACATATGGAAACCCAGGTTGCACTCTTCATACAATATTTGAGAACTCACCACAAAATCTTAAAGTAAATAACTCAATTAAACACAAAAACTCATGATCAAACCACACCTAAGGTGCCCCCAAAGGCTTATAAGAAATCTCTATAGTCAAGGAAGGTAAAGTGATTTTAAATTTGTTTATATCCTTATCAGATGAAGGCTCTTCTGAGTATGAGATTGCAAATGACACTAAACTATCAACCAGAAATGGAGATTATGTGTGATTCCTGTTGGTCGTCAGATAGGACTTTACGAAGAGCAACAGTTAGGGGACAAGAAGTCCCTCCTCTTTAATGGGAGAGGTTCCCTTATTCAGAAATGAACCTATTTACAAATGTACAAAACATGCTTTGTTGGTTAAAATTGGATATTACGAAAGTGTTTTCTATGAAGATCATCAATTACAAAAGGACTGAGGAAAAAGAGTATGGGAAAGAGCAGAAAGGCAACATGCAGAATTATAGATATCAGAGTAATTCTTTATGTATGCGAAGTCACAGTAAATTGAAACAAGATCATTTGTATTGGATAAATAAGATGGAATTAAGAGACACAAAGTTCTGTAAATAACATCTGCTAGAACACAAAGTTTCTTAACATAACACAGATTCATTAATCAAGGACACAAAGTTCCTTCTTGGTTATACAAGATCACCAAGCTTGCAAAGTTGAAGAGTATGCAATCGGTGAGACTAAAAAACTTGAGACAAATGATCTTCAAAAAGAAAATAAATGAAAGCTTAGGAATAACGGAGATCAGATAGACAAAGAATGGAAAGTCCTTCTGTATTGATTTTCTTTATGATATATTTACACTTTTCAGAAAATAAGCCAAGTTCTTCCTTCTTCAGAATGGTGTGGAAAGGCCATTATATAGCTTATAAGTCAGTTACTCTTTGTAACTACTTCTTTTAACTAAAGATTAGTTAAGGATTGCCAATCGCAATACCTCAACCTATTACAATGAATCTGAGAAAAAGAAATAGAAAAGAAGAGAATAATAAGGAGAAGAAGACAGGTGGTCGGTCATTAAGAGGGACCCACTGACTTCAGAATTAGCTGCCTGAATCTCTTCAATGCCTCAGCTATATCTCTACCATGAGGGACTAACGTGTTAGTCGTAGACTGAGTCCAAAATCCCAGACACTTCTCCATCTCTTTATCAAACTTGACATGAGTATGATAATCTTTTTTTGCTTCTTCAATGGCAGATTGAAGAGAGCAAATCTCCTTCATTTTCTCCTTGGAGATGGAACTTTCCTTGAATAAGTTATCTTTGACAAAATCTCTGAATTGAGCTTTGATTTCTTGCAAGGAAAGGGAAGTACCAGAAGTCTCATCCTGAAGATGACAGTGTATGTCTTTGAAAGCAGAGATAACCAGTGTCTTGAAAGCTTCGCCCTTCTGCCAACTATTCTTCAGTTCTCCCAAAGCCTCCTCCAGGACTCTGATCTTCCACTCCACGCTGTAGACCCAGGACTTCGACAGATTATCCTTTGCATCATCAAAGACTTTACTCGCCAACAAAACATTCTCATCTGCCTGTCCCTGAAATTTGATCTTCATATTGATAGTCTCAAAGCCGCAACCTAAACTCGGGAAGGAATTACAGAGAAAAGGGATACACGCGCAAGAAATTAGGTTGCAAGGACAGCATGGAAACAATGTGAAAAATGCAAAGGGGGAATACCCGTTATATAGCCGTTTAGGAGAGAGAAAGGCCATGAATACGCATTTAATATATATACCCACCAATTTGAATAAGCAGGATATTCAGGTAAAGTGGAAAAAACTGGCATGAATGACACTTGGTTCATTAGGGACATGTGAGATGCAGATGCGTGAAACACGTGGCTCAGCCGGTTTGGGCGAGGTAGGGAAAAGACGCACAAATGAATTTTGGGACACGCGGGACATGAGTGTGCGAAGTGCACGATTCGGGCGAATCGGCCGAAAAGGTTCCAATGGGTCTGAAAAAGTTTGGGACATTTGTGATGAAAATGTGTGAAGTACGCGGTTCGGGAGTTTCAGCTGAAAATGGAACAGCTTACACAATTTGATTTGGGACATTTGGAACACGAATGCACGAAGTACGCGGTTCGGGAGTTTCGGCCGAAAATGGAACAGCTCGCACAATAAGTTTTGGGACACTTAGGACAAAAATTTCCGACGGGCCCGAAAATGGAACAACTTCAGGGATTTCGGCCGATCGGGGAACAGAACGCACTTTTGAAATTGGGACAGTTGGGACAAAAATTTCTGACAGGCCCGAAAATCACACAAAATGACCCAAAAACGTAGATTTTCTCAATTTCACGACTTAGGTACTCTAGAGAAAAACACTTAAACTCAAAAAAAAATTATTTTTACTTTCATCAGAGCAGGGAATTTTGAGTGAACAACAACTGGCTCCTTCTGGGGATGACTTGGCATAAATTCAAGGAATGAGACAAGGAAAGAACTTAGACAAACTCAGGGAAGCAGACCAGTACCTTATCCATTGGGCAACGGAGTCAAAAAATAGACCAAAACAGAGGACAACACACCAAAACAAAAAGAAAAGAAAAACAAAAACACTGTACAGAATATACAAGGGACTCCCTAATCACCTAGGACTTGAACAACTTGAGATACTGCCCACTATAAGGAAGTGGGAGAGAAGAACCATCCATGTAATCAAGATAAAAGGAATTCTCACCAGCAAAGTGTCTAATCTTGAAAGGTCTGAGCCATAGGCAATCAAACTTTCCATGGCTGCCACGAGGTTCATGTCTTTTGTCCCATAACAACACAGTGTCTCCAACTTGGAAATCTCTGCACCTAGCTTTCTTGTCAAACAGGACCTTTACCTTCTGCTGGTGAATAGATATCCTATTAGTAACCATCAATCTGTCCTCATTCAATTTGTGCAGGTACATAATTCTCTTATCCAGAGCATCTCTGAAACTAGTATCTTCAATGGCCTTCATTGGGTGCAAGGCTGGCAGTTCCACTGTCACTGGCAATTGAGCTTCTACTCCATATACCACTTGAAAAGGAGACATTCCAATAGCTCTCTTTGGTGTAATCCTATCTGCCCAAAGAGCATCATAGAGCTTCTTGTGCCAGTTTTGTTGAGACTCATTTACTAACTTTCTTATAATAGTCACCAAATTTTCGTTAGTGGATTCTGCTTGCCCATTGCCCTGAGGGTAGTAATCTGAAGAGTGAGCCAAAGAAATTCCATACCCATAGTAGAAGTCCATTATCTCAGCTGAAGAGAAATTTGAGGCATTATCTGTTACAATCTTGTTAGGTACACCATACCTTACCAAGATGTTCTCTTTGATGAAGCTGCATACCACTTCAGAAGTAGTGCTCTTGACTGGAATAGCTTCCACCCATTTGGTGAAGTAGTCCGTGGCAATTAGTACATGAGTGTGACCAGCACTAGAAGCAGGATTAAGTGTACCAATGAAGTCCAAACCCCACTGTTGAAATGGTTCCTCAATCACAACTGGATTGAGAGGCAAAGAAGCCAATTTAGGTCTTCCCACAAAGGTCTGACAAGCCTCACATTTATCCACCCACTTGGATGCATCTCTGAACAAGGAAGGCCAGTAGTATCCTCCACGGAGTATCTTGTGAGCAGTGACCATTGATGAATAGTGCCCTCCACATGCCTGATCATGAAAAGCTGAGAGAAACTTTCTCTGTTGTTCCTTGTCCACACACTTCAAAAATCTCCGATCTAAGCCACGCTTGAACAAAGCATTTTCCCATAATACATATTGCACTGACCTCAATTTAACAGTCCTCTTTTCTTTGGCAGTTAAATGAGAGGGGCATTCCCCATAGGTGAGAAAATGGGTGATGTCAGCATACCATTCGTCAACTGAACTAAGGAACAGAACGGTAGGAAGGTCAACTTTGTTCTCCAATAATTCATGCTTAGCTCCTTCAGCAATGAGCTCACAAAGACCTTTTCCACGAACCAGCTTGGTCGGCTTAGTGTCAATGTCATACTCTTGGACCTTAGCAACCCAGTTCCCTCTCTTGGATCCAAATTCTTGTTGTGTGAGAATTGACTTAACAGTTGTATTTGGAACCAACACCATGGAGTGAGAGTTGAGGATATAAAAATGAAACTGCTTAACAGCTTTGACCACTACAAAAGCATGCTTCTCCATCATGGCATATTTTAACTCATGATCCTTCAGAATATAGCTCATGAACGCAATTGAGAGTTCATGCTCATTAGAGTCTTCTTGAGTTAAGACAGTAGCCAAGGTATTATCTGTAGCATAGCAATAGATGATGAAATCTTTACTAAAATCAGGACAGGCCAAAACTGGAGTTTTAGCGATAGCTCTCTTGATACCCTCAAAGGATTTCTTTCCTTCAGAAGACCAACCAAATGTTTGCTTCCCTTTCATCATCTGAGAAATATTCAAAGTTAACTCTACAAAATCAGGGATGAATCTTCTCAAAAAATTGATCTTACCGAAGAAGGAGTGTACACACTTTTTACTGGTTAGGAGAGGAATTTGCTGGATAGCTTGTACTCATTCAAGATCAATCTTAATACCATCCTTGGAAACGATGTGCCCTAATAACTTTCCCTCAGTGACACAAAAGACAGATTTTTTAGGGTTCAGAGAGATCCCATGCTCTCTGCATCTCAACAGAACTGTCTCTAGGTGATCAAAATGATCCGCTCTTGTCTTGGAAAACACTGTCAAGTCATCAAGGTATATGACAATACACTTCCCTTTTAAGCTTCCAAAAGCTAGATCCATAGCCCTCTGGAAAGTGGCACCAGCATTAATAAGCCCAAAAGGCATTCTCTTGTAGTTAAAGGTGCCCCAAGGAGTAGTGAAAGCTTTTTTGTGTTGACCTACAGTATCAACCTCTACCTGATTATATCCATAAAATCCATCAAGCATAGATAACATTTCAGATCCTGTTACTGCTTGCAATACTTGATCCATCATAGGCAAAGGATAATTATCTTTCAGAGAAGCCTGATTCAGGTTCCTGAAATCAACACAGATGCGGATCTCACCGTTTTTCTTCCTAACAGAAACAATATTTGCAATCCATGTTGAATGGTGAATGGGAAAAATAATTTTAGCCTTCAACAACTTATGTATCTCCTGAAAGATGGTGTCAGCTATTTTGGGGTTGTATTGCCTCTATTTCTACTTGAAAGGCTTAATTCCAGGCTTAAGAGGAATAGAGTGCTGCATATCTTTTGGTTTGAAAGCTTTCAAATCTTCATAAGAGTAAGTGAGAACATCCTTATACCTCCTTAGAAGATCAATTGCTTTTCTCCTCTCATCTGCTGTGCAACATTTTCCAATATTTACTAGCTTAGGGTCATTAGAACTCCCAATATCAATCTTATCATACTCAGTTGATTGCTGAGGTCCAGTAGAAGCTTTAGATTTTACATACCTGTCATGTTTATCAAATAATTCCTCCAAACTCACCAAACCTTTAGGAATCTTGTTTCCTTTGAGATTGATGCATCCATCTTGATCTGTTTCTTCCCCTTGGGCGACTGCTTGGTCAAAGGACACACTTTCACGAGGCAGGTTGTCACTTCCCTCAAAATACAGTTGTTTGAAATTACCCTTGAGTTCTAGGAAGGAAAGCAAATGTTGATCATCATTGAAAACTTGCCAGTTATTGGTATTGTCAGGTACACTAGGCCGATGGACCATTTCAATAGTGAACTTATCCTGAGAGAAGTCAGGATGGGGAATCAGTAGTGACCCCGAGACTGCTAGTGAATCAGCCCTACTGTTCTTCTCCCTAGGTATTGCCTCAATGGAGAAAGCATAAAGAAATTCAATGGAATCCCAAACCTAATTCCGGTAATGCTTCAGCCTCTCATTTTTTACTTGGAAAAGGCTTCTCACTTGCTTTACAATCAGTTCTACATCACCACGTGCCAGAAGATTCTTCACACCTTGTTCTTTGGCCACTTGCAGTCCAAGAATGAGAGCCTCATACTCTGTTGTATTATTATTGTTTTCAAACTGTAACTTAAATGAAAAAGGATGTAGGCATCCTTCAGGTGACACTAGCAGGACACCAGCTCCAGAACCAGCTAAGGAACAACTTCCATCAAACTCTAAAATCCAAATACCATTAGGATCTTTAGGTGACATTCTAGGAAGTTAGATTTCATCAGGGGACATAATCATGTAATTGTCATGACCCATATCCTCATAGAGTATTTGTGCTTTAGGATCATCCGTTTTTTGAAAAATATACTCAGATTGTTTCTCAGGCATCAACTTCTTCATTTTTCCATTAACAGGTATGAGTGCATGCGACCAGTCCATTTGGATTTCCCCACCCACATCTTTGTAGAAGTTCCTACTTAGCAACATCCCGTATGAAGGAGGGATATCTACTACTAAGATGGTAGCCAACACTTTCTTTTCAGGCAAGGCAGCAAAAGCCACTTGTGCATCTTTAATTCTTCCGACCAGGGGCACTTCTTTACTCTCCATGGAGCAACAAGATCCATAAGTGCGTGTGAGAGTCAGGCCTAAAGCATGAGCTACTTTAGCAGGCATCACATTATCTGAGGCTCCTGAGTCAATGACACAATTACTGAGCCTATGACCAGCTATAAGAAGTGTTACATAAAATGGTTTAATTTTTTCACCAGGCGAGGTGACAACAGCTACCAGACTAGGCTGTGGTGTAGAAGGAGGAGTAGGTAAAAGGCCTTTAGAGGTGGTTTTAGAGTGGGAATTAACAAATTGAATCATTTTGGCAAAAACTTTGGGATGAGTTTGATAATACTCAGCCTCTAAAATTTGAACCTTAGTCTTTTTTAGATGATCGATAATATCAAAAGACCCAGAAGTGGATGGGCCATCATCATTTGGAATTCTAGGCTTATCAACTTTAGGAGAAAAAGAAGGAACCTTGCTAGTAGGATTGACAGGACTCACCTTTGGTGTAGATGAAGTAGGGATAGGAGATCCTCTTTTTGCAATTACAGGAATAGTTATCGACTACTCCTTAGATTTCTTTATGGGCTATGTCACTTTCTCCCTCTGATGTGTCTACTCTCGAGTCATGACAGCAAATGATTCGCTATTCATGTCTGCTACCACTTCATCATAATCATCTCCATCATCGATGCCCTCAGTGGTGAAGAAATTAACCCAAGATCCCTCAAGTTCCTCTGCCTCATCATCAAATTCCTCCACAAACTCCTCGCAAGCTTCATTATCCTCATCATCATCTGGCTCTTCAACTTCACAGGTTGCATTCACAGGAACCTTAACAGGAGGTCCTTCAAGTGCTAGTCTTGTTTGAGAAGAAGGCAAACGATTTCTGGGCTGAAAATTTCTCCTTGGAACATCTGCATAAGGGGCATGCTGAGCCAATTGTTTCTTTATAGCAATGAGATCATTTGCAAGCTTTTGGACCAACGGATCAGTATTAGGTCCAGGAGTGGAGGAGGAGGAAGCAACAGACTTAGATTTGGAAGGGTCTCTCCTCAACTTCCCTAACATGATCAGATCATCCTCGACACTAACAGCAAGAGTTTGATCCTCCACCAATGTTGCAAGATTAGCCCTTCTCAGTGCATAACTGACTTCAGATGATTGGGCATTTAAGAAGAAACATTTTTGGATTTGATCAATAGGTCGAGTATTTACAGGAATTTTGTTGATCAGTCTGTTGAAACGGGCCACAAATTCTCTCATGGGTTCTGATGAATATTTCTTTATCTGAGAAATTTGGGCAAGCAAGGCATACACATCTTCTGCCAGCTTGAAATGGTTTTTGAACTGAGTTCTCATTGTGTCCCAGTCGGTGATAGTGCCAGCCGGAAGGTGATAAAACCAATTAGCAGCATTATCTTGTAAAGTCTCAATGACCAGTCTCACGGAGACATCTTCGTGCTTAACTCCCAGGACTCCACATGCAACAATGAAGGCCGCGATGTGTTCATCAGGATGCACTTTTCCATCGCCTTTGAACTTAGGAAAGTTCTTCCGGTTACCTCTGGGTAACTCATGCAAAGGCTGAAGAAGAGAAAGGGGCCCGACACGATGACCCCATGGTAATGGCGCCACCATTCTTGGAAAAATAGCTTGGAGAGGAACTGCAATACCAGCAAGAATCAAAGCTCACAGATTAGGGCTAGCTGACTCTGAAGGAATACCACCCATAGGACTTCTATCTTGAACAGGTGGAGTGCTTGTCGAACGAGTCCTTCTATTTCTTATTGAAGGGAAAGGAAAACTCTACTGCTCCAAAAGCTGAAACTGAGAGTCTTCAATACCGAGGGCCCTTCTCCCTCGAGTAAAACGCGGAGTCGCCAGATCAAAGGATGATCAAAAAATTACAGAACTGGAATATGATTTTCCCCAACGAAGTCACCAAAAACTGTTGGTCGTCAGATAGGACTTTACGAAGAGCAACAGTCAGGGGACAAGAAGTCCCTCCTCTTTAATGGGAGAGGTTCCCTTATTCAGAAATGAACCTATTTACAAATGTACAAAACATGATTTGTTGGTTAAACTTGGATATTACGAAAGTGTTTTCTATGAAGATCGTCAATTACAAAAGGACTGAGGAAAAAGAGTATGGGAAAGAGCAGAAAGGCAACATGCAGAATTATAGATATCAGAGTAATTCTTTATGTATGTGAAGTCACAGTAAATTGAAAAAAGATCATTTGTATTGGATAAATAAGATGGAATTCAGAGACACAAATTTCTATAAATAACATCTGCTAGAACACAAAGTTTCTTAACATAACACAGATTCATTAATCAAGGACACAAAGTTCCTTCTTGGTTATACAAGATCACCAGGCTTGCAAAGTTGAAGAGCATGCAATCGGTGAGACTAACAAACTTGAGACAAATTATCTTCACAAAGAAAATAAATGAAAGCTTAGGAATAACGGAGATCAGATAGACAAAGAATGGAAAGTCCTTCTGTATTGATTTTCTTTATGATATATTTACACTTTTCAGAAAATAAGCCAAGTTCTTCCTTCTTCAGAATGGCGTGGAAAGGCCATTATATAGCTTATAAGTCAGTTACTCTTTGTAACTACTTCTTTTAACTAAAGATTAGTTAAGGATTTCCAATCGCAATACCTCAACCTATTACAATGAATCCGAGAAAAAGAAATAGAAAAGAAGAGAAGAATAAGGAGAAGAAGACAGGTGGTCGGTCACTGAGAGGGACCCACTGACTTCAGAATTCACTGCCTAAATCTCTTCAATGCCTCAGCTATATCTCTGCCATGAGGTACTTACGTGTTAGTCGTAGACTGAGTCCAAAATCCCAGACACTTCTCCATCTCTTTATCAAACTTGACATGAGTATGATAATCTTTTTTTGCTTCTTCAATGGCAGATTGAAGAGAGCAAATCTCCTTCATTTTCTCCTTGGAGATGGAACTTTCCTTGAATAAGTTATCTTTGACAAAATCTCTGAATTGAGCTTTGATTTCTTGCAAGGAAAGGGAAGTACCAGAAGTCTCATCCTGAAGATGACAGTGTATGTCTTTGAAAGCAGAGATAACCAGTGTCTTGAAAGCTTCGCCCTTCTGCCAACTATTCTTCAGTTCTCCCAAAGCCTCCTCCAGGACTCTGATCTTCCACTCCACGCTGTAGACCCAGGACTTCGACAGATTATCCTTTGCATCATCAAAGACTTTACTCGCCAACAAAACATTCTCATCTACCTGTCCCTGAAATTTGATTTTCATATTGATAGTCTCAGAGCCACAACCTAAACTCGGGAAGCAATTACAGAGAAAAGGGATACATGAGCAGGAAATTAGGTTGCAAGGGCAGCATGGAAATAATGTGAAAAATTCAAAGGGGGAATACCCGTTATATAGCCGTTTAGGAGAGAGAAAGGCCATGAATGCGCATTTAATATATATACCCACCAATTTGAATAAGCAGGATATTCGGGTAAAGCGGAAAAAACTGGCATGAATGACACTTGGTTCATTAGGGACATGTGAGATGCGGATGCACGAAACACACGGCTCGGCCGGTTCAGGCGAGGCGGGGAAAAGACGCACAAATGACTTTTGGGACACGCAGGACATGAGCGCGCGAAGTGCGCAATTCGGGCGAATCGGCCAAAAAGGTTCCAATGGGTCCGAAAAAGTTTGGGACATTTGTGAAAAAAATGTGTGAAGTACACGGTTCAGGAGTTTTGGCTGAAAATGGAACAGCTTGCACAATTTGATTTGGGACATTTGGAACACGAATGCACGAAGTACGCGGTTCGGGAGTTTCGGCCGAAAATGGAACAGCTCGCACAATAAGTTTTGGGACACTTGGGACGAAAAGTTCCGACGGGCCCGAAAATGGAACAACTTCAGGGATTTCAGCTGATCGGGGAATAGAACGCACTTTTGAAATTGGGACAGTTGGGACAAAAAGTTCCGACAGGCCCGAAAATCACACAAAATGACCCAAAAACGTAGATTTTCTCAATTTCACGACTTAGGTACTCTAGAGAAAAACACTTAAACTCAAAAAAAAATTATTTTTACTTTCATCAGAGCAGGGAATTTTGAGTGAACAACAATTCCTAAAGACTTTCAATGCAAGATTGCAACAAGAACAATAAAATTTATTTGCAGGCATTCAAAATTGATAATAGACATCATATTACCAAAGAAAAACAGTGATTTAATTCAAAGCTTGTTAGATTCAATAGTAGGGGAGAGTTACATGAAAAATCTCGGATCTGTGTGGTGGCTATACACTTGTAACCAACCCACATACATGAATTTTCCAACACATGAGACATTAAGCTGGTTCTTTAGCGGATTTTCTCAGAAAATGAGTTTTTTCTCAAAATTTGCTCGTGATTTTCAACTCCTGACCTTTCACAATTTCTCTAAAATGCATAATATACCTCATGCCATCTCAAATTTTTCCATCCCAAGAAAAGAATATGCTTATGGGATCAAATTTGTTACAAAAACTTCATGATTTAAAGACAGTGACACCAAACGGATAAACAACTTGCAAGTTGTCAGGTATGCACAAAAATCAAATTATTACACAATTTTGGATCATTATCCACCCCAGGGGCACGTTTTTATCATTTAGGCATGTGAGCATCTTTCATTAATCATTTCTTACCTTTTTCCCTTTTCAAATTTACCTCTGTAATTTCCAGATCTGACTTTTAAATTTTTTGACGGGCCTGAGCCAAAATTACATCAAGAAACACCCTATATCAATGAATTAGGTCATAAAAATGTTGCCAATGTTCTCATAAGGCCAAGACAACCCAAAATCATATAAGGTTCGATGAAATTTGATGAAGAAATCATGATTCCCAACTTCTTGGAGCTCTCATGGCGGCCCAAATAAATGAATGCACAGTAGTTGTTGATCTTGTATCGACATTAAATGTCTGCCCTCCACATGGAAAATGAGATCCAAAAGTAAGCTCATAATTACCTTTTTAACCTTTGGATAAGGTGGGACACGTGTCAAAACGTGACTGGATTGGGCCCACGCCTTTAAAAAATGCATTCGTGACCTTTGAAATTTTTTGAAAATTTCACCAGTTTTCTCCACCTACCTTCTGGGCCCACCACATGTCCAAAGGTGGGTCCCATTGAAAACGCAAACCAATTCTATTAATTTTTCCATTTTTTGGATTTTGGGAAAAATTTCACATTTTTCGCATGGGCCTGCACCCCATTTTTTTCCTTTGCCACGTGTCCATCTTCTATTCGCTGCAGGTCCAACCTTTCCCTTTCTTCCTTTAAACCCTTTTCAAAAATTCACAAATTTCAATGTTGACCCGTGTCACCCTTTGACACTTTAAAATGTGCCACATGTCCACCTTGGGTTGTATGGAGATATGCCTCTCATTTGCACTTTAGATCCCTTTGCCAAAAAGGCAACATTTACTTTTACCACCGAAGGCCCACGATCCCGCACAAGCCTCAAATTTACACCTGTTCTAGACCACACACAAAAATTTGACTTTTGAACTTTTGGACACGTGTCCCCATCTAATTGGAGTGGGGCTAGAATATGATTTTCACATTTAGAAAACAAAGAAAAAATCACCAAGTCTTCCCTCGGCCCCCACCTCCATTTTGCAAATATTTGGACATGTGTCCTCATCCCACTGGCTGTCGGATATCAAGCCAAAATTTGATTTTTACCACTTGAAGTTTTAAAAAATTCATAGTCACATAAAAACCTACTACCCCATTCTATCCTTTCCTGGACACGTGTCCACCAGGGATTGGCAGAGGGCCCTTGGGCCAAAATTTCACTTTATCATTTTGAGCCATAAAACATCAAAATTTCACCAGGTCCCCTCACCATCCATATGCCCTCCGTGCCACGTCTCCTCTCCCTATTTGGTGTAAGCCTTCGGGCCAAAATTTGAAATTGAAAATTTTTCTCAATGAAAGCAAAATTTCCTAAGGAAATCCCGCCAATTCTCTAGCCAATCAAAATGTGCCATGTAGGCACCTCAATGCAGAAGGCAAAGTCGTGGACCAAAAATTTCCCTTTTGCCAAAATTAAAAAAATGATAAGTTAGAGACATTTTCTACCGCTCCTCGGCCAATAGGAACCTGCCACGTTTCCCTTGCATGCATAGGATGAATTTGATGGGAAAAAGACACCTGTCTAACCGTTAAAATGTGGAAAATTTAAAGGATGCCCTAGAAATCAAAATTTTTAATGAGGATTGCAAATTTCTTGATTTTAACTCAACTGAAGCATGGCTTGATATTATTTTCAACCTTGTGATTGGGAAATTAATTGCATAAAGTTTAGATTGGATCAATTCAATTTTTCATGATCGGGAAAGAAAGGAAAACGGTACAGCCCAAAAATTGGAAAAACCTAGGGCAAAAATAAGAACATACATGGATTTCTCTTTTAAACCAGGGCCCAAAAATTATTTTATGGGCAATTTTGAAACATTCAACTAGAGGAGCTGAATTTCAAATCACCAATTAGAGAAATAAAATGTTTCTGAGAAAATACGGACATGAAAAATTTAGGGCACACAATGCAAGCTCAGAAATGGCACTAACACCTCCTATGCCCGTTACCCTATCTATTTCATCAATATTCCAAAGAAACATCTAAGAATCAAGTGAAATAGAGGCATTGCTCTAAACATTGAAGGATGAGCTAAAGATATTTGATCAAGCTCTTAATTTATGTGCGGCACCAGATGTCATAATAAGGACCAAAAATTTAGTGGAGGATAATGAAGTTATGAAGGAAATGAAGGATGAAACATTTCGGTGTGCAGAAAGGTTAGCATTGATAAAAAAAATTGTGAGGCCCTCGCAGTAGCCCAGGATCTACACAAGGAAAGGATTTACGAGATTGGAAAACTCATAGCGTAGAACATGGAACTTATAGAGGGAATGTTGTCAGGTATGTCCAATGTTATCCGGTTACTATAGAATGAGAAATAAAATATCACTCATGATGAATTGGATGACATAACCACTCATATTCTAGAGAAAATGAGGAACGTGCTAAGTGACTGACAGACCTTGGAGGCTAAGCTAAAAAATGAATATACAGAATTAATCCTTCCAGTTGAAGAAGAGGGTGCTGCAGAATAAATTTCATTCTTTTGTACAGAGTTTGGTTCATTATTTTCATTATTTCATTACCTAATATTTACTATTGAAGACATATAAAGGAATTCACATTGTCAGGATGGCAATGTACTCTAGTGTGGGGTAATGTTAAACAGCCAGAAATATTCTAATTATTGAGCACGTGAATATAGGGCGCTAGAAGAGCATGGTGCTATAATAGCATTAAAGTGCCCCATCTCAGAACTTAGTTGTTTTGTGGAAAAGGGATATTTTTGGAGATAGTGTGTGGCACACACATAGAGATGAAGACTTGCACTACACATTATGGTATTTTGGGAACAAATGGCATATAATGGCCATTCATAGTTTAAGCTAATAATAGGAGTTCTACTTAGAGATAATTATAGGACATCTATTGTTAGAACACTTGCATGTTGTGCATACTATTGTAAAGGAACATGGTTATTATCAACATGTGACCTATTTTTGAGAATTGCATGGGTGGTGAAGGGCAAGTCCCCACCCCTATAAATATGTCTTAACTTACCTAGTTTGGTGGTGAATTATTGTAGAGTTGTGTCGTTGGTTTTGACATGCACATAACTCATCGAGATAATTTACAGTATAAGAAGCTTGTGTGTTTTATAGTAATTATGAAATGGAATATATTGGTTGGATAATGGTGTTAGACATGACTGAATATAGTTCTTGTATGGTTAATCTTATCATAGTTATTTTTTAGTTCATTTATCATGATTATCTAAGATATAGATTTGGATTTTGCACTTGGAATATTTATGTCTACTTATGAATCTAAACATGTTTAAACATCATCACACTAACATCCTGTATAAAAAACTCTAAAGAGGGACCTAGTACATATGTGTACTTCAGGTGAGCACTCAGTTCAAGATGAGTTATGTTCTAGTGTGCCTAGGTTTTTCACAGTAAATTCTACGCTGGATCAATATACATGTTATCCTTATGATAGACATGAAAAAGGAGGGACCTGGTGGCTCTGGGAACTTTGAGTAAACATCCAAGCTTGTATGTATGAGGTACCAACATGCATAGCTATTAAGTGGGTAAAAAAAGACTACATTTTGGTTCTATTGACGTGACCTCATTTCAATTTGTCTACCAGGATGTTGCATGTATATGGTGTATTGATTATCTTTGGAGAGTATTGAGAGCTAGATAGATAGAGATATAGCACTAAGCCTAGTTTTGCTGGATGAAAGTGGGTGGAAAATAATCTGTATGACTTCTTGTATGAGACATTCTTTATTTTTTCCCACTAGGGTTGTACCAGTGGTTTGCAACCTATGCGGTGAATAGACGTCTCTGGCTAGGGAAGATATTTTGGATATATGAAGATTATCAGACACTTTTTTATTCAACCAATATGTGGAATAGAGATATAGATCATTGGTGGGAAGGTTTAATATTCAATTATACCTTGGATTACATAATATCGACATATTTTTCTAGAGGAATAATTCTGGTTTTTTCATGATCCAAAATGATCCTATTAGCATGTGATACCCTTAGCTATCAAGATATTGATGGTAGAACTAGGAATAGAGAACTTACCCATGGATAGATAAATCCCCACTATGTGCAAGGATAGGAGTAGGCTCGGAAAATATGGTGGAGGACTTGGCGGAAGAGAGGTAGAGGGAAGAAATATGACTCAAGTATAATATAGTGTGATAGAGTGAAGATGATAAAACACTACTACTGAGAATACTAAGTGATGAGATCCTCGTAGAAGATGAGGAGACATAGTATCATGTCCTCCCAACATTGCGAAAGTATAGTAGAGATACCCCATCAGCTTCTAATGAGAGCATATCAGAGGAGAGAATGAGGACCATAGGCAGAATGAGGACCATAGGCATGCATCTAACCAAGCCTATCTACCTAGCCCTTGTGCAAGGTGTTTCATATCCAAAGGTCATTGTTGAAGAGAACCATAATGAAGGTGAGAAAGAAGGATCTCTGTGTTAGGAAGGAGATATAGGTACAAATATTCTAGTGTCATCTCAGGAAGCAAAAAAATTAGGGACGCTCACATGGAAACAAAGAAAGTGCCATTGTTTGGAAGTACTTTCAGAGGTTTTGTTTAGGATTATTCATCAAGATAGAGTGTTAGCACACAGACCATTAGAAACAATCCTATAAGTTATGGGAAAATCTAGAAAGTGGGTGTCTAGTACAACATGACAATTGGGACATAAGGTAGTTCATCTGCTGGACCACAGGTTGCGGTGAGAGGCTCAAGAGGTTCAAGTAAGCCACTGCATGGAGGAAATATTAATGAAGGCTCATGATCTAGATTTGTTCATAACCCAAGGCAATTTCCACCACCACAAAAAAATCCCTACTAACCACCACCAAATTATCCTCAACAGACATGCCTCTCATCAGCTTACACCTAAACAACAACATCAGCTTACACCTCAAGTATACTTTGAGATGTCTCTCCACTTGTTACAGTATAGAGGTGTGGAGGATGTGGCTGAGCATGTGCACAAGTGTAAACTACTATCGAGAGTGAAAGGGATTGCATCCCCTAATAGAAATTGAAGTCACTTTTCCATCACACTTTAAGCGTGTGCACACAGTTTGTATAGAAAGTATGATCCACACTAGAATTTTGTGGTCAATGATGAATTGTGTGCTAGAGTTTTGGCTAAATTTCACATTCCTTTTTTTTGAAAATAAAGTATTAGTGCATTCAAGTATATCAAGAATGCTTTATATGAAATTTTGAGGGATTGAGAAACACACTTTAAGACTCTCTTGTCTAAGCTATCTTATGATATTCCTCAAATCTAACATGTAGAGTTTTTTGTTGGAGGATTGTTGACTTCATTTCAAAGGGCCTTATCAAAAAATACATACTCATATCCATTTGAGGATTTAGAAGCAAATCTGTGTGCTGAAGCAGTCAGGAGTGCATACACAAGAGTGAGCCCTTTTCTTGAGGTGAAAATAATAGCAATAGCTAAGCAATTAGATAATATTTTTGCCAATTAAGTATATGAGATGTGAAATGGGTTATGGTGTACCTATTTTTATGTGTAAGGGCATACTAAGGATAGTTATCCATGTAGGATAGTGCGTGCACTGTTACTGTCATATGATATTTTCCACAAAAATCATGATGTTTGGAATTTCCCCCTATTGTAGCATGTAAAAATGAAGAATGTATCTATATATTGTAATATTTTGTACATGCACACCCATGATAGAAAGGATTATTGATTGATAGACCATATTCATGAGGCATGCAAGACTGAATTGTGACAGACCACGGTGGCAAGTAGCTCTCAGGTGTAGGAAGCCTAGCCTATTGAAGGGTGCAACAATGGAGATGGTGGTTTCTGAGGTGGTTATAGGAACACATCTTGTGGTGGTAGAGGAATATTTACATGTTGTACTTGATACACTTGTGGGTAGCTAGATCATTACTATCACAAGTGTCCCTAGAATCAGGGATGCACGTATTGTAGAAAACAACATAAGGTTGAATAATTCCTTGATCTTTATGAGCATATATGTAAAAACAAAAATAAGGACAGAGGCATGGGGATGATCAAGGTACAACACATGAAGAATGATTAATTAGTAACTAAGAAGATTCCTTATCTATAATTATAACATATGTTGATTATTATACATGCAGAAGTAGCACTCGTGCACAATCCCCTTAAATATAATCTTATCGTGAGGAGAGAGGAAATCATGCATGTCAAGTATCTAGATGCTTCTCATTAGAAGGAATTTTATCATGATACCATGGGAGTGATCAAATAGTTGTAAGGGGAGATCTAGTGCATGAAGGAGAAGGCATGCGAAAGGGAATGTGAAAATAATATTGAGATCCCACACAAGGATGTAGATGATTTGAAGGAGATATACAAGATGCTAAGATAGGAGGACATCATCCCACTACTAGGAGAATGGTTGCATGAGAAGGTACCACGCATTGGAGTTGAGAACAAGAGACAAATCCTCCATGTAAATTTATCACCACAAAACCATGAGTATGATAAGGAAATCATATTGGATGCACTGATTAATGGTTGGTTGGTGAGTAATATTCTAATTGACATTGACGTTGAGGTAAATGTTATGAATTTAAATGCATGGAAGTAGATGGAATGGTCACCATTGCAGCCATATTCTAATTTTTGTATATGTCAAACAAGACAATTTCCATGCGTATTGGGGTGTTGAAGGATGCATCCATTTCCATTCAAGGAGCCAAGTTTACATGGTATTTTGAAGTATTTCAATTAGCTGAGGTAGATAACTTCCCAACACTACTTGGGTTTCCTTGGTGTTATGAAAACAATGTTGACCTATGCTTCAATAAGATATATATATATATTAATTTTGAGAATAAGGATGAACATGTTATCATATCCCTAGATGATTTGAAGGATATACCCTATACTAAGCCAGTGAGTGAAGAAGACCTTAATAGAATTTATGTGTGCATAGTGTGGGACCCTGAGAATGTGGAGCCATCTAAGGAAGGCATACTTTAGAAGGAAGACACATAATTTATCAATTACACTACTAGTATTTCTTGTGATAATTAGGCCCATAACACATATGAAATGGTTGGGTGTGATTTTAGGGGAAGGGTTCCCCAGATGATTAGGTTACATGTGATTGGGAACTTGGGAAAAACTCAATTACATAGATATACTAGTGAGGAAAATATTGAATATTTCTCACATGCCATGGAGAACCAATCACCAAATGAAGGTAACAGAAGGAATATGCAAGTATATACCTTGTGTAGAACAACAACACATTTAGGCGACACATAGAGAAAACCTATTGGGATGGCATTTCAACAAGGGTTACCTAGAATAATGTACCTACTCTTATACACCAGTATGATGGGAAGAATCCTTCTTTGGTACACATTTATAACTAAGAGAGATAATGGTTACAAGGCTAGGAGGCCTTTCCACCATCTCTTTGGGTGCATAAGTTCTACTCCATTCTACATGGATGTGCATAAGTGTGGTATGTACATGTTGAGCTCAAGAAAGATACTACAAGTTAGTGATATATGAATGAAGCTATGGCTCACACTTTTGATTTTTTTTTAATAATCCACTAGTACATGAGGCCTTAAATATTATCAAGTACATCACATTAGGAGATAACACAAAAGAAGAAGATCTCATGCTTTAGTTACTTGGGGGGCTCGACCCTAGGGTGCATGAAGATACATTAGAAACAAATGATACAGTATTGAGGCGTGCATGTAGAAATAAAAAGAAAAAGGGAAAATGGTGTACCTCATTGATGATGAATGAGTTGAGAACTGAGATATTAGTAATATAAAAGGTGCACATGATGTAAGGGACTCAGTAGATGAAAAGGGATGCATATACCAATATCCTATGAAGACAAAGAAGGTTAACATTGGGAGTGAAGATGCACCTAAGGAAGCCATCATTGGGGATTACTTGTCACAACAAGAGATATTAAATATCATTAAGATTTTTCATGACTTCTACGATTTGTTTCCAAGATGTTACCATGAGTTTAAAGGTGTGCATCCCTTATTGGGAGAGATGAATATTAATTTGAAAGAGGGCACATGTCTATTTTGGAAGAGGCCTTGTAGGATGAACCCAATCATGTGCATGAACATGAAGGAAGAGATTGAAAAAATGGTTAATTCTAGGATCATTGAACCAATTGAGGAATTTGAGTGAGTTAGTACCATGGTGATCAGCATCAAGAAGGATAAGAAGATTAGGATCTTTATATATTATATGGAACTTAATGCATTATGTTTCATAGATCATTTCCCTATGCCATTCACATAGGATATCCTTGAGGGAGTTATAAGGAATGAGATATATTCCTTAACTGATGGGTTCTCAAGATACCACCAGGTGCACATTACATGTGAGGATCAGGAAAATACCACCTTCACCACTAAATTTGGAAGATTTTCATACACTATCATGCCCTTTGGATTAAATGATGCACAAGTAGTATTCTCGCGCATAGTTGTACATGTATTCCATGATATCATTCATAAGTTTTTACAGGTCTATCTGGATGATTGGATTATTTATGAGCTTGTAAAGGATCATTTTGATAATCTAAGTCTCATGTTTGAAAGACATAGGTAGCTAAGTATCTCTCAATTACGAAGTGTATCTTTTCTACACCCTTTGGTGATTTTCTTGGGAAGATTATTTGTAAGGATGGATTATTGGTGGATCCAGCTAATATTCCAGTAATTTTGGGATTATAAGAACCTACCAACCAAAGTGTGTGGTTTCTTGGGGCATACTCGTTATTATAGGAAGTTTATCAAAGGATATGTAAATATTGTTGATCCCCTATAGTGATTACTTAAATCAAAAGGAAATTTTTATTCAGTTGATCCACAACAACAGTCATTTGAAACATTGAAGGAGAAGCTTACCACTACACTAATATTGTGCTTCCATTCATGGAATAAACCATTCCATGTACATGTTGATGTGCCTAGCATGGCTGTTGGAATAGTCTTGGTGTAAAAAAGAGAGGGTAATGTGGATCATCCCATATGATTTGAAAGTAGGAAGTTAACATCCCCATAGAAGAATTATATAACGACAGATCATGAGGCATTGTTTATGATCTACACACTTTAAAAAATATAATAATACTTATTGGACATGTCATTTATATTTTATATAGGTCATATGGCATTGAAGTAATTGGTAAAAAAAACCTATTTTGAAATGGCGCATATGTCAGTGGATACTTCTTTTTCAAGAGTTTTATTTTACAGTTGTAGTAAAGCTAGGAAAGAGCAATCAGGGACCTGGTCACTTATCAAGGATCAATTTTGTTGAGTAGATTATTGAAGACAATATGCCTAATTCATAGTTGTTTAGGTTAACCATATGCTAGCTGATTTGGAGGACATTACCATAACTTTATGCACTAGACTTGCACCAAAGGAGATGAATACACTGGAAAAGAATAAGATTTCTATTTGAGTCATGCCATATCATCTCATTGGAGGAGACTTGTATAAAATGGGAAGAGATGAGGTCTTATGCAGATGTGTCTTGTAGCATGAGCGTGAAGCCATTATGGAAGAATACCATGGAGGAATTTTAGGAGGCCATTGTGTGAGGGATGTGACTTCACACAATATTCTTCTAACTAGTTTATGGTAGGATACATTGTACAATGATACCAAGGCTTATATCAAAGTATGTGATCACTGTCAAAGAATTGGAAAGCCTATAAATTGATATGAAATGCCTTTAAGGCTTGTTGTGGGTGTTCAACCTTTTGAGAAGTGGGTTATTTATTTTGTAGGACCTATGACACCACTTATGCAGAGGACTGGGGTATGCTATATCATCACATGTATTTATTATTTGACAAGGAAGGTACGGGTTGGGCCTACAAAAGATTGCATCACAACTATAGTAACAAGGTTCCTTTGGGAAAACACTATCAAGAAGTATAAATTCTCTTTTTAGATTGATAAGTGATAGAGGAAATAATTTCTTGAATGAGACAGTCATAATTTAATCAACAGAGTTTATGGTGGTGCACCATAAGACCACTCCTTATCACCCTCAAGAAAATGGCACTACTAAAGATTTTAACAAAATCTTGGGACAAACACTAACAAATAGATGTGATGTTGGAAGAAAGAATTGGGATGACAAGGTATTAGCCATTATTTGGGCATATAGAGCAACCTATAAATGGTTGAACAAGGCCACACCCTTTCAGTTGGTGTTTGGCATGGAGGCCATACTACCTGTGTAATTTATGTTACCATCCCTATGTATTGTGCATGCAGGTGGATTATCTAATGAAAAGGTTTTGGAAGATCACATTGAGAAATTGATACAACTAGATGAACATTGTGCCATGTCCCGTTAGAGCTAGAAGATAGAGAAATCGTGGAAGAAGTATTGGCATGACAAGCATATCAAGAATAAATATTTTGCAGTTGCAAAAATGGTTCTTTTGTATGATGCCAAGTTTGCATGTCAGCCATAGAAGTTGAAGGTTCATTTGTACGGACCCTTTGTAGTAACCAAGATACTTGAATCAGGCACGTGTCAATTAGAAACATTGGATGGTACCAGAATGCTTGATTATTATATGGGAGTAGGTTGAATCCATACTATAATTAATATTCCTTTATGTTTTTGTTACAATAAAATTAGAGCACTTATGATTTTTCATGTGTGTATGCATGAACTATCGGTGTAATTTGATAACATGGGACCATCTCTCAAGCTGTGGGACTTTTAGACTTGAGATGGCCCTCTAGAGAAGGTTATTTCCTCTACCTAGTCCTAGCACTAAACAACTCCTAATGAAAAAAACACCTATCTAATATTTTCTTGCCAATTCCAAGGGACAAGGGAGAAGGAAAAAGGGTGAAAGAGATAAATCCTATACTACATAGGTGATAGCACCAAGAAAATGGGTGTTGAACAATTTACAACGCATAAAAATGGAGAAAGATGCACATGGAGAGGATTGATAAGCATCAAAGACCAAAATACATACAATATACCATATTCATTAAGCACAACATTATTTAAACTTGCAATAATAACAAGACAATGCACATTATACCTATAATCATGAAGAAAGGCAAGAGAAAACAATAGAAACTAATGCAAGGATATGTAAATTATCACAAACACAACTTTAATTGCTCCAATATTTTTCACAATACATCATTATAGAGGAAAGAGGAATTATTCACCATTACACAACCCAAAAATGTAGTCTTGGAGCTCCATAACGACCCAATAGAGAAGAATAAGAGAGAAAAATTGAGAAAATTTTGTAACTCCTTTACAAAAATAGATCTCTTTTACATATATTGGAAGAATGAGAGAGTGAGGGAGAGAAACCAGAAATCATCCTTCAAACACCTACAAAAATAATCAATTCTCCTACAAAATGGATGGGATGACCTGCAAAACACATACTTTCCAGTACTTTTCCTTGAGGATGAATAAATTCAACCCCTTCCTTCATTAAATTCATTTTCTCTTTCCTAGAAAGTGTCATTTAAATATAGGTCTATTTTTCACCTTTTCTCTTTACCTACTCCACCTAATTATAGTTTTTAATTATTTCATGATGAATTAGGGAGAATTACAAATCCAACCATATATTGTTTTTGAAATTTGGATAAATGAGGAAAAAGATATGATGGCGCAGGTCACACGGGGTTGTAAAGCACATTTCCAAATAATTTGGTCTTAGTTCACTATTTCTCCCCACAATCCGAAATATAAAACATTTCCCCCTTACCATTATCTATTTTCCTTACAATGTGTGTTTTATTGAGGTGTGGGGAACCAAGTTGAGTGGGTCAATGTGTCACATATGCCTCCTGGGCCTGACTTTTCCCACAACTTATAACCTCACCTTCCATTTCTCCTTGCCACAAGTCCTCAGTTCATTGGTTGCGTACATTTTGAACTTGAGAGGAACTTGTCCCCTAGGGAAAAATTTCCCCACACTCCCTTGTGCTCTGTGAGCTTTACTGGCCCGCACTCTATCTCCTCGCCACATCCAACTCCTCTACAAGCTCAGATAGCTTGTTGAGACACCATTCTAACTCAGTTTCCTTCAATGCGGTAACTCAACCCCTTTCGGGAACCAAAGTCTCCAATGTCCCATTCATCCAGGGTCACTCATTCCTGCAACCCCTGAGATATCCACACAATGTTGAACTTAATGCCCCGCCTTTATGTTATGGATGAAATGGAGATGTAGAGAACCAAACCCTATAAATAACTTGTTCCCCATGGGTCCTTTGTGCCCACAAACCCCAAAAACTCTACATAACATTGGGGTGTTCAAAATATAATGACAATTGGGTCCTATAGCCATGTGGGGAATCATTTATTGAATTCGATTACGTATTTTCTGGTATAAGGAAAGGAAATTTCAAGGTTTATTTCTTATATTCAATTGCCTTATACTACTGGTTCTTTTTATTTAAATCAGAAGAACAATTGTTTCAGTAGGAACTCATGGTAATTACGGTTGAACTATAGAGTAACTTGACTCTATCTAAATGAAAGAACACTTGAAGGAAATAGACTATAACGATTTTTTGTATATCAATTATTTTGAGCTCGAATTCGAGCACTAAACTTGTGGTCGTGTTTTTGTTTTGTTGTTTCTCCTTGTGGTTGAACATGGGTCAAGTTCATTCTTCCTAATCCAGTAGTCTATTCCATTGATTCGTGTGATGTATGTGGTTCTGAGTTGGCTTGAATGGAAGATTTGACTATTAAGTCTTTCTCTCACCTTCTTCATTTCACCATCAATGGATGGGTAAGCTTTGTGTGTTGTCTCTTTGAAAAGAAAATCATGGCCGAAAAAGGGTAATTTACTTAGACATTGTTTTGTCTCTTATTTGTTTGAGAAACTAGAGTAACTTCTAGAATTGATGCTATTAATGTTTGGAAATAATATAATGTTCAGATGTTGGTTTTGTTTTTTCTACATATATTTTTATATATTGTAAGCTTAGGAAAAACCATTTTTAGTTTGTAGATTCTACGCTACAGTTACTATTATCTTTTGTAATTTGGGAAAACATCATTTTCAGTTTATGACTTTCATGTTACAGTTGTTGTTATCGATTATCCATTGGGGTTGGAGTCAACCTGATACTTTGAAATCTTATCTAAAACTCTGAAACTCAACCTTGAGCCACTTGAAGCACATGTTAAACCTAAAGGTTATCCCTTATTGCTCAATTGACCATCTCATCATAAGAATTCTTTAAATTAGATTTATGAGATTGGAAATTTGTTTTGAACTTACAATTCTCTTTCCTCTACAACCTGATATGTGGGATAAATGTTTGCTAGTAACTGACCCAAATATGATTTTTTCCATGGATGAAGGACTAAAACTAATGATTTCTTGGAAAGGATGAAACATGCAGGAATTTGTAGAACACATGCTAATTTGGAGTGTTTGGAACTGTTGTTAAAATCTGATTTCCCCCATGAACATGCCTTGACTGAAATGGATTGTGTAAGAGCACCGAAGAAGAAAAAAATACTTATAAAAATGGGATATCATACATGCATGTAGTCATTTATTTACCCTTAATACTTCTTTCTAACCCTAGGCATATCAGTCTAACACCCAACAGGAACTGGGCACTCACCCGAGGCACGCGTGAGCATTGTGCCCCTTTTTTATGTGAGATTTATGAGAAGGTTCCACCATTAATGGAGGATTATTTATAGAAGTAGAAGTACATTCACTAACTTAAAAGTTACAATATGCAACTAACAATCTACACATTAATGCATCATAGAAGCTAAATAACATTGTAATAAGTATAATAAACTAGATTAGAGCCATTATAAGTCATATAACACAAGGGTTTAAACCCATAAAAAATTTATACATAACGAACCCATATATATATATTGATTTAAAAGAGTTCTTGTAGCCACATTACAATCAAAAGGGTCATCTCAGACCATATATATTAAATGACAAAGAATTGTCTCCTACAAACCTTCCTGATATGAGATCCTAACTATAATTTTCCCCATTTTATCTCTTTTTACAGATCCCAGTACCCATACATATGCTTATGGAATCCCTTACAACCCTCCAGCACTAAGTGGTCTAAACCCTAGAAAAACTACACCCCCTTCATGCCTCCATGTATTTATGCCCGATTGTTCTGTCTATCTCTCATCTATCTCTATCTCTGGCCCGAGCATTTCTTTATATAAGATCAACATTCACCATCATCCCTTCTCTCCTAAGCACATCGTGTGCTAAGTGTCGATGTGGTCCTCCATTAGTGAATGCTTATCCTTTTGCAAACCTTCCACTCTCTGTAATGATGTCTCTATGAATATTCCTGGTGGGGAATATCCTTTCCTTGACCTCCAAGGTTCCATACTGGCACCCTATCCACTCATCATGCCTAATCGAGTCCTCACATTTTTCCTCAAGTGAATTTGGAATGCCAAATATGGTTAAGTCCTCTAAACCCATTTTCTACCTATCACGCACCTTGGTTTGACTTAAAGCCTTCTTAAACCCCTTTGTCATGTGTGCTTTCCCCTAAGCACCCTTATTCTCACAAGTCCTCTGTGCGTAAGCCTCTTGGTAATTAGCCAATATTTTAGGGTCCAACATCACCCCCACATAACGTGTGTTCTCCATCCTCAAAAACATCCTTCTTCTTAAAAGAATAAATAATAATGGAACTAAGACAATCTAAATAAAGACTAAAAGAATAGAAGAATCTAATATTGTTGTAGGAGTGGGAATTCCTTCTTCATGGTTACCTTGATATTTTCCCAAGAATCTACCTCACCCTGTGCCTACTTAAGAAGTTCACCTACTAGAGCACTCACTTTATCAAAAATTAACTCATTTCTCTTAGCATTCAATGTATCTACAATGCCTTCAAGTTGCTTCCAAAGATTGTGCAACATGTCCATTCTGCAACTGACCTCGGGATATAGCTCCTTAAGCCAATTCTTAACCGAACCCCAAAAATTTTCGATTGCTTTAAAGTTTTTCTCCATCTTGGCTAGGATTCTATCATGTTCTGTCGTGTTTCCTTTTTTATTTTCTTGAAATTCCTTTAGATCCACCTCATGTGTAGCAACCAATATGCTCGCTACCCTATCTCTGTCATCACAATTGTCATATACCACCTCATCCATTTTCACAACAATCTTTACAGTGGCAAGGAGCTCAGAATACCAAGTACCTGTCTCCCCAATATTATTATTTTCTTCCTCCTTCCAGCATGCCATCACCTCTTCTACCAACTCCAATGCAAGTGGATGCCTTTCCATAGTTAGGATGTAGGTTAAGTCTTCCAAGTAGTGAAAGGTTGACTTGTACTTCAAGTTTGGAGGAGTTATATCTGGATACACTAGAATGATGGCACCTGTAATCTCCTCTACCTTCTTGTAAACCTCCCCCACTTTATCCTTTTCATCCCTTAACTCGTGCCTTAATTATGAGTTGATCAGATCCTCCTACTTTATCTCCATGTCTCTTTCAATGATCTCTTCATTTTATTCTGAAGATCTTCCTCTAACACCCTTATTCTATCACTTCTCATGAAGAGCCTCACTTCAACTTCTACCAAAACCTTGTTAAGTGCATTGCAAAATTTCTCATCAGATAGTTTTTGGGAATTCACCATAGGGTTTACTCCCTTGACATATGGTATCTTCATCAGTGCTTCACGGTTGACCTCAAATTTGGGTTCATCAACATGGGGCTCAAAATCCCAAGATAGTATTATCCTCATGTGCAGGTATGCACCCTCTTCATTGAAAGAAGACCATGCAAGGATTTGGTTTTTAGGCATGGTATTTTTGAAACACATGGGAACTACCTTGTTTGGATCATTTATGTAAGTCATGAAGCTGATTTAAATACCCATATATTTAAATCTACATAAACCTTAATGCAATTCATTTCCGATAACTGTCATGAACCATATGCAGCTGTATGAGAGAATATTGAACTTACTCGTTCTCCCTCAATGCTCTATACAAGCCATACATAAAATGTTTCTCCTTTGGTTCTCCTTTAACAGGATATGATATATAAGTGAAAAACCCTAAGTGTGTACTTGGGTTGCACCTATGAAATCCTCAAACATCTCACAACTTAGATAATGGTGAAATCTCGATAGTGTAATCAGCCGATTAAACCACTTTGTATAAACTTTCTGAGTCATGTATGCCATGATCCATTCCATGACGACACACACATCATTAGGAAATTGTTAATTCACCTTAATCACTTACTCAGTTATATGGATTCACAAATGTTAATGTTGTAACAACTACAAGTCTTTAACAAGGCACAAATCCAGTTTAACCTTCACAAAGATGTACCTCTATGTCATGCTATGATGCCTATGGGAAAGTAAGTGTTATCGTAACAATTCACCTTGTTACTTGACCACTTCCCTTCCATAGCCATCATAAGTTGATACAAGGGCACGTACCCAAGAGGTCCAAACTATTTTTGTAACTCTATCAAGGTTTTTACTTAAGACAACACCATGCCACACTCTAGCCTCTTGATAAGACAACTCGGTGTAGTTGCTAAGCATAAATATCCTAATAATGACATCTGTCATTATAGGGATGTGAATGTGTATCAATTGCAGTGAGTTATCCCACTAAGAAACCAGTATGGAACATGGTATCTAATGTTTTCCAAGTAATAATAATCATTTAAGAATAGTATAGGATTTACGAAACCTTACCCACGAATGGGTCATACCTAAGATCCGATTTAAGTTGATCCTAGGACCTCAATGTCCTTATCACTTATTTTCCTTACTAAGTTTCATGCTTACGTTAAAAGTAAATGGAGAATAATACTATTTACGTCTAAGACCAATATTATAGATTAAAATCTATCCTTGCTTAATCAATTAAGCCCATGTTTTCTTTATTTCATAAATTAGGAAAAGGTACTTACCTAAAGCTAGGTATTTAGGTATGCTTCATACCTTTTTGTTCTAAGTACCATGGACTATTGATGCCAATATCAATTAAGCATAAGCGCTTTAATTTTCTCAATTATAGCTTATACACGAGCGTTCATTTATTACACACACACACACACACACACACACACATCAAGTAATATATATCTGGGGTATCTGATAAGATAGGTTTAATGAACCACTTGCTTACTCAATTTCCCTGCATAAGGTCTATAATCCCATTTTAAATGATCACTTACTAATTCTCCTTTAGGGATAATTATAGTGTTGATTAGGGATAAGGTTCAAATACTATGTTCTTTTTAACTTAGTACACATGTTTCCATCTTGCTTCCATTGTATCTGAACTGATTATATGCTCATAATGATGTATCAAGGAACAACCCCTTGTTAAAAACATTTCATCATTTTGAATAGAATATCTCATAACATGAATCATCACTATTCTGCAATTCTAGATTAGTGAAACCACTCTCAATATATTTTCAGGTCAGGTTACCATAAACTCTTCCTAATGATGCTTAGGTGTATTGTCCTCATATGCGACTTAGTGTTGCTTCCACAAGAATTCATAGTTACATTCTGATTTAGCATCACTTAAGTTATAAAATAGTTATAGCTCGATTATACCCTCTTATCATAACCATAATATGGTTCCAAGATCATCCAGCTGCTTTCTTAGCAGCGGCCATTTACGATAGTCAATCTTATTATTAGAAACATATTGTTGGTTTAGGTCACCTTAATCATAACCCTTGATGAACTTATCACCGGGTGTTCAAATTGGTTGATATAATACTTTTTATAATTAGATAGTTACCACTAGTATCCTGATCTATTTCTAAATAATTTTAACACCTTTTTAATTAAAACATAATATTTATAAGAAACTTTCCATTCTTAGTTCATTATCTTCCTCTTAGCATCCACACATAGGTTGTGTGTAGCACCTACTAAATTGTATTTATACCCATCCTTAATACAATAGTATATTAGATACAAGTAGCCTAACAGTATTAATTGTAGATATAAAATCCATCCTTGTTAATTAATTTCCTTTAAAGCAAGACATTGCAACAAGAAATCCAACCCTTAGTTCATACAAGGAATATGTACAATTCATGTTTACAAGGATGATCAAAGTCCTTTCATTCAATGATTAAAAATAGTTACATTTAAGGGCAAGTTATTTCTCACATTCAAGGAGAAGTATTTCATTTAAGAGCATTAAAATCAGTCATATCTTAAGAATTTCCTCGATCAAAAGAATATACCAACTAAATACTTCACCCTTCCATGTTTGTGTTATCTGTAAAATTGTTAGCACAAGTCAGTTCACATGAACTGAGCATGATAAGCACCAAATCATCATAACGACATGCTTTACTTAGTTATTTCATAAAAATAACTCTCATTTTATTTATAAATTCATAGTGCAAAAATTAAGAAGGAAAACCATTCTTCCCAAGCATGCCAAGAGCAAAAAATAATGAGCCAAGAAAGAAATCATTTACAACTTACATTTCAATACAACTTACTTCGTCACTTAAGTTCTAAGATTAACATAAGAACCAAAAGTACTCAACAGATTAAGTACATGTGTAACATGATTTTCATCATGTAATCCATACTTGCATGCCTGTAATTATCTACCCAACCATTAAGTAACCATAAGTATAGAAAGTATCACAGACAAGCAATATCTCAAGTCTTGCTTGACATAACCAACAATGGATTTCATACATCACTAGGGTCAACTAAGATTCAAGAAATTATGCCAAGGATTCAATATTTTTTAACTAAAAGTATATAATCAATGCTTATCTATAGGATGATGAGCAATCATATCATCCTGCACGAAAAATGAACTGATTAAATTCCATCTGCTAATTTCATAGCCAACACTTACATCATCATGAGATAATTGATCATTCCAAGTTTAGGAAAAGAACAAAGTTCCATACCTCACTATTGTTTTCAACATATCAAGATCGGATAACACTATTATCACTTAACAACCTCTAAGATAGCAGTTACCTAGTGTTGTCAAGATAACACGACTGTTACCTAATCAAGATAGCTCATCTGGACTCTCAAAACCTTATGGGTATTTCCTTGGTAAGTCAAAGACACCAATAGAATGAGAAATGATCTCCTAACCCATTCCACTAAACAAGGTTGGAGCATACCAACCAATTTCATGACACAACCAAGAGAAAACAAAAGGAAATTTTTGGATGTCATGAAGACACCATAATCACTAAGGCAAAAGGAATTCAATTTGCTAAGAGAAAATGAATCACTTCCGGTGAACTTGTATACCACACATTTCAGCTTAGAATCCTAACACCTAGAGAGGATCTAACATATTCACATAGACTCAGTTGGCTGTCAAAACCAGTTAACCCATCATAACAGTTTAGGAATATATAGATTAACTATTTTATCCCATAATAAGTTAATAAACAAACTTGTTGCATCCAGTTTATTAAAAAAACACAAAGTATGGCTAACAAAATTAAACAATTTTTGTTCCGTATCAATTACTACGAAGAAGTAATAAAACCATACATCACAATCCAAAATCCAAGAGGCTTTATCGTCGAAAAATTAAATTTCCATCCGTACTTAATGAATCAAATTCAATCAATTAAGACATAAACCAGCTTCAGATAAAACTACTCAGCTCATAAAAAGGGATCAACAAAACTCATGTATCGTTCCATGTCTTTTCCCTAAACCTTCTAACAACTATTTAAATGGTAGATCGGTACTAGACACAATAATCATCAAATCTTCAGTACAGATTTTTAAATCCAAGAAGAAGGGTATCAACAAAATCAGCAATCATAGTCGAGAGTGTGCAGATCTCTGAAATCAAACACAACTAAAAATTCTTTCCTATTTTTTTAGATATTATAACCCAATAAAAAGATCTATATAACCCTTTTCAACCACAAGATATAATGTAAAATCCTCTAAGAGGACAATTCAACTACTTAGGATTATTTCCTTAAAAAAAGAGTAGACTGCAAATATTTCAAGAAGGAGAAGGTTCTTAGTCATAATTGAATTTTCTTTCGAACTCAACATAGCATTGCAAGTAGAACAACCAAGATTTTAAGGAAGTCAAAGTGATAAAATAAATTACTTAGCCCTCGGGATAGCTACAAGATTTTCATAGGAGCACAACAAATTTCCAGTTACAGAAGGATTATAGAAGCATCTGAGTGCTAAGTGAGGTAGATTTTGTCTCTAAGAGAAACCAACTCAGAACATAATAAGTCCTCAACCTGTATTGAACTCAGAAAGAGTCAAATACTACCTGAGTTTAGAAGAAGAAAAATGAATATCAATACAAATAAACAGAGCAGAGTAAACCCGAGCACCTCAACCTGATGAGCAACCAACTAAAACTAGATTGCAAATGAATTACTTTGATTAGCTGTTAGGAGACTTGGCATTCTGTCACGCCGCCATACATAGCTTGAGGATTAAATCATTAACGTCATTCAAGAATGCCCATTCAAGGGTTGAAGATCAAACTTAGTATTTTACTGCAGATACCCTCATTATCTGCAGCTAGATATTATTATTAAATACAGTTGTCTATCCTCAGTACAATTACTTACTCAAAATAAAACCAGGTCGACTAAGCATAAATGATACCTCCTATAATGCCAACATGATTCCATAGGAATTGTTTTCTTTAAAAAGAAACAAACCCAGTTTCGTAAATCTAACGATTACTAGGACAAGGAAAGTCATCTACAACCAAAACCCCATAAACACCGATTTTCAGTATTCCACAGTGTCTTGCAAAATCTATATAACCCCAGGAAGGATGGATAGAAATTTAAACAAAGTTTTCTATGGTTTAATTACTTATTAAATTCTCAACTTGAAATAAGAATTCAAAACAATACTTTCCTGTCAAGCCAAAACCCAATGATGAATACAACTGCAACACTCATTCAACCCATGGAATACATTGTTTTAGAGAAACAATAAATCACATTGAAGTCTACAACCATTAATTTATTTCCAAATAGCATTCATCACAAATCAATGGTAAAACATACTCTACAGAAGTAAGAATAAATCGATTCTACACCACTGAAATTATGAACACAAATTTTATTCAAATTAAAGTTTGTTTTGTGAAATTACTAAATAGAGCAAGTAGTTATAATGAGTTTTAGGGCATATCATGCCTGTTACACCTATCTTCCTTTCCTTGCAATGCTTTCTCGATTCCTCAAAAAAATCCCCAAAATTTTGAAGTGAATTCCTTTATCAATAGATCACAATGTTTCCTCGATGTTTATTAAGTCTGAGAAACTTGTTGTCCAGTGACTTTGGTATTGTTCTCATCATGCAAACTCTCAATAGCTTACAGTTCAATTTTTCTTGCATGCAGAGATTCTGTGAGTTTCTAGCCATGGAATGAATCGATACCAAAAACCGCCTTATTTTCCCACAATCCGTCCATGCACTGCCCAAGGAAGGTGGGAGTTTATTGCTTAATAAATGACATTAATGTAGTGGTTAGAGCTTGTTGCCAAGTTTTTCAAGCCAGCTATCTTTAGTTTCAAAATTTGGTAAGATTCCATATGCATGCCATGGAAAGAACCTAAATTTTTAGTTAACCAAAATATCCTTTCCCAAAAACTCGATTGATGGGGAAAATTAAATAAAACAATAAATAATTCTATGCAGATGTACTGGTGGTGGGGTGTCAACTCACCACCTGTGTTAATTTAAAAACTTTATATTATATAAATTAAGATGTCAAATAATATCCCATTTAATAACAATTCGGTGTTCTACTTTTCATGACTTAGGGCTTAACAAAATTTAATATGTTTATATATCTTTTCGAATAGCCAAAGGATGTCAAATCTAACTTCTCAAAAAATAAGTCCTCATGTTGGGTTAAGAACCATACTACAAGATTAGGTTGTCCCCTCTCAAATTACACAAAGTTAATACATCCCCCATAGTAGTTATTTAACTACTTTAAACTTTGCAAATTCTCGTTTTGTAATATATATATACTTATATATATTCATATATATAACTATGTATATATATATATATATATATATATATATATACTGAAAGTTATAATATTGGCGTTGATCAAGTAAATTACAGGCATATGCTATGAGAGAATTGATATCTTCAATTTTAGTGATAAATTCCTTGACTATTAGTTCTATATCCCTTAAAATATGATCATGATAGCATTAGTCATTTGATGGGGTAGACTATCAGTTTGTCAAATCAAGACCTATTATAAATCAACAGGAAGTCTTGTTCACATTCCAAATTAGGTCGTTAAGCAAACTATCAAAACTGTCAAGGCCTTAACATAACTTAAATGTTTAGCAATTTAATAAAGATGAGCAATAACAACACTATTCACTTTCAAGGCTTAAATTTATGCCAAGTATTTTATGACATACTTCATCACAATGACGTTATGTCCCTTAATTATCAATACACAAAGATGCCAGCAACCAAGGCTAAAACCATTGGTCCTATCATCCATTCAACAACAGTAGTGAATCCATGTGGCGTTACAATGGGTGCCTTCCTTATCCCCATCCTTCTCTTCATTTTCTTCTTCCTCTGACTCATGTACATTGTACACGGGATGGTTTTGAGCCTCACCGTTCTCTTCATCCTCCTTGTTTCCCTTATTGGCCTCCATGCTCTCTATTTCTTCTAAATCCACCTTTTTTGTTACTTTTTTCTTCTTCCTAATTGGCGATGTTAGGAATAAAACTTAGCTTAATTCATCATTACGTTAGATTTGAATAAATGTAATAAGTTAAACTATTTAATTTAAATACTTTAAACTTATGTCAATAGGTATTAGTTATCCTTAGTTGTTAGTTAACTAAGAGATAGTGTTCTCATCCCAATGTTTTTGGGATCATGTACTATCTTGCATATTTTGTTCCTAGATAATTTCCATGAGGGGAAATAGGGGCAGTTAGGGGCAATATGCTATTTCTACATATTTTCTCAAATTAGGTGATTTGCTTCCATATATCGTGGATGAGATAGAATTTTTCCAATATCTATAAATATTGTAGCTCTCTCATTTGTCTGTAATGATTGATTTTGATATTAGTAAAATACATAAGCACTGTCTTGTTTCTATGTAAATATTTTGTGTAAAATATTGTTTTCAAGTATTCATTGTCAAGAGGTGGTTCCAATATAGGATACTTTTCTTTTTCTTCTTCCCTAGGTGATTCCATTATTTTTGGTGATTCTTATTTCATAGGGGACTTCTCTTTCTCTGGTGCCTCTTCCTCGAGTGTCTTATCTTTCTCTTCTGTGGGGGACTTCTTACTCCATGCATAGGTGCTTGGTTTTTTTCCTGACTCCTGTGTGCCTACAGACTTCACTATATGTGTACTTGGTGCCTTTTTCTCATGAGCCTCCTCTCTCTCTCTCTCTCTTTTCCTTGGCGTGACCTTTTTCCTTATAGTGGGGTCTTCTAGGATAGAGACATCATTTTCAACATAATAATATTTCTCATACTTATGAATTATATGCAGGTATACCCTTACTGCGTTCCTCCCAGCAAAAGGAAATTTCACTAGTTTCAACATGTTTACGTCATGGGAGACACACTTCTCCAGATAGGTCCACTTCTTTGGATATGTCAATGTCTTACACAGCTCTTGGTAATCATGGTCTATTGTTTTGAGGTCAAACCTTCTCTTCTTTTCCTTTATGAATCAACTGACCCTAGCCTGAAAGTATTTTTTTGTGAAGGAGAATGGAAATTTGCACCAGGGACCCTTGGCACCATCTTCCAGAGTAAACCTTCCAATAAAAAAAGTTGGTATATAATGAATTCAGCCTCACCTTGTAGTAAAGTAGGTAAATACTCAGGTATTATCCATTTAGTGCCAAATGCCTCACACATCCTCTTATACCATTTTTATAGGCACGCCTTGTGGGCGACCGTCATGGTGTCACAAGTGTAGTGTTATCCAAATTCACCCCCAGGGTTGAATTGATAACATACATTAGAATTCTCAAGCCCCAGGAAAATTGATTGATCCAGGGAAAAAAATCATGTTTCCAGGGTCCCCTCATATTTATCCTAACTCTCTTGTCCAGGTTGAAAAGAGCAAGTTCTGAGAAAAGGTGAAAAAGCTACAAAAACAAGCTTGGGCCAGAAAGAATTGTGAAAATTGGCTAAGTCCTAGTCCTCGCAACAGTAGGGATGTGAGGGAAATCGAGATGCAGATCAGCCGAAAAGCCTCCAGGTGGCCCGAGAAGCAAAGGGATAGTCAGGCCAGAAGTACGCGGCGGACACGAATCGGCCGAACCGGGTGAATCGGAAGGATTTGTCCCAGATAGTCCGGGAGCAAGTGGGACAAAGGTACGCGAAGGTTGCGAACTGGCCAGTTCGGCCGGAATGGGGAACTTTCACACTGGGACATCTAGGCCATCAGTGTGCGGAGGACACAAACTAGCCGGTTCGCCCGAAATAGAGAAATTTCATATTGGTATAGTTGGGACAAAGGGACACGTGGGACGCGGATAGCCAAAAAAGCTGAGAGCCAATCAGATTGCGCCACATGTCATCAGCAGATAAGGGAGAATGAAGCCCATTTTGGGCAGATCAGAGGATTCTATCCCAAATAGTACTGGGACATCTGGGACAAAATACGTGAAGGGGGCAAAAAGCTGGCAGACCCGCAGACCAATCAAATCGTGACACGTGTCACAAGGGAGAAAGTCCAAAAGTCAAAGGGTGAGGTTTCAAGCACTGACCCGAGCCAATCAAAAGAGGACACGTGTCCAATGAAGTAGGAAAACCCACGGGACAGAGAGGAGAGAGAATTACATATCCAATCAGCGCGTGCCACGTGTCATCCAGGTGGCAAAGCGCGGGAAAAATTTCAAAACGCATTTTCACCTGTTTTATGCCCTAAATCTTCAGATCGACATATCTTTCGATCCAGAGCTCGGATTTGCATGTTATTTATATCAATGGAAATCTTGTGAAATTATCCACATGATTTCAGGGTTAATCTTGAGTTTTGGTGTAGTCTAGAGAGAGAAAATTGAGAAACGGCTCTGACAGGTGTTCATCGCCAGAAGTGACATTCCATCGACCAGATTTAATGCAGAATGGGTCGCATTCTCCTGTAATCTGGTCAAAATGACAAGGTATGGGTTTGTAAGGTCCCCCATGCTGTTTTAATGCATCTGCAGTCAAGGAGGGATGGGCTCTCATGTCTTTGTACGCTTTTGTCCCCTGGGCTCGACCCTTGCACTGTAAAAGCCAAATTTGTCTCATTTCTAAAGAGAGGAACATTTTTTGGGCATAGCAGACTTCTTCTTTCACCTCCAGCAAGTGATTGATGTAAGGATCAGACCTCTCCAAAGATTGTAACAATTTTCTTTTACCTCTCTGAGGGTGTAATGTGTGTTTTTTGACACTGAAATGATAATGCAAGCTCTGTGAATGGGTTTCAGTCCTCTATTTGTATTATTTGTTTCATTTCAGATCCTAAATTATACCTTATCATTCTGTGTATGTTTTATGCTATGAACTTTGATTTGTGTCTATTTGCATGACAAATATGTTTCACCACTCCTTTTGGTGCATCACCATCTTTAGTTAGTTTCATATTTTTTGCATTTCTATCCCTGTCTCCTTGCAGTTTAGAGTAGGATTAGGATCTGAACCTCTGTAGTTTTGAAAAATATAGGTCTAAATCAGAAGAGTTTGAGGAACCAGTCTCTAATTTGGAGATTCCTCTCTCAGTTTCACAAGTCCCCACACTTGGAGAGAGGTTTCCATGTTGTGCAATCACATTGGATGCTAGAGTGATCAACCTAGAAGCCTGATCTGCATCCAGGGGTGTTGTGAGTCTGCAACAACAGTTTTGGCACGCTCGGTGGGACCTTAGAGGTCTTTCACTTTATCTTTGACAGGTTGGTGTGTTCCTGTTAAATATTCAGCCTTTTGGAGGCACTTTCAAAAGCACATCTGGCGACTCCATCTGGTAAATAACTCATTCTCTGAGTTGTAGACCTGTGTTCCATCCATTTCCATGCATCTTTCTTTCCACCTCTTTCATTCTTTTCCATTCCATGAAGTTGTGCAATCATGACTTCATTTCCATCATGGATTTCACATCAACAATAGTAGTATATCACACCTCCAACATGTTTTTTAAATCCTCCAAATCAGCATTTTGTACAAGTTCAAGATCAGCATGCATACCCACATGAACAGCAGTGCCAAAGTCAGTTTGGCTATGAATTCCATCAAGAGCAAGAGTGTGCATATAATGAAGACACTCAAATGCAAGATGCTGGTCTGCTGGAGAAAATCCAAAAGATGGAGGTAAAGATGATGCAGTCCAGGACTCAAACACAAATGAAAGCATTTGGAATCAGTTGCAGAGCACCTTGTCCATGGGTGGGACCTTTTCCAAGGCATTACAGCCCACAAGAGAAGCTTGACTTCATGATTGCAACGCTGCCATTCCTTGAAAAGTGGATTGAAGAAATAGAGGTGTATGAGAGGAGTATTCAGCAACCTTGTCAACGGGTAAGCACACCATCTCATGCCTTTTCTTTTCCTCTTTCCCAATCTGTTTTATCTCAGCAGTGTCAAGTTTTAAACTCTCCATCTACTATCCCAAGTGTTAAATCCATTTCTCCACCTCCTAGCCTTCCACCTCATCTCAATTCTTCTATCCTTTTCCCTTTCAAACAGTCATCCCCTCCACAAGAGTGAAATGAAATACCTTCCACTCCAAAGAAACAAGAGGTTTCACCTCCTCCACCACCACAAAAAAATGCCAAATCAATCAAGTTTCAACCCATCCCTCCTCTTGCATTCCCAATTCCATGTGGGGAAAAAGAAATTGCAAAAAACAGTCATCAAGGATAGCAAGAGGAAGAGCCAAGAAAAGAAGAAATGACAGACAACTTGAGGAGTTGGTCTGCCAAATTTGAGATAACAAAGATCCCCTTGATGGTTAAGCCTACAGAAGAGGCTAAGGTTAAACGAATGGTGGTCAGGACTAATTTTGTTGCAGCAGAAGCAGAAGATCTTGCTGTCCCAACTTGTCCTCTAGAGCAGCAGATTGAAGAGTTTGACTTAACAAACTTCATGCTGGAGGAAGAGTTCAATCAAGAGCAAGATTGTCTTCAAAAATTGGAGGAAGGAGAAGATGCTCCAAATCCAAAAGAAGAGGAGCAAATTCTAGTTGTGGAGGAGAAAATTGTAGATCCAAGGGCTTTGAGCACAAAACAGGCTACAGGAGAACCTTCAATTCTTATTTCTAGTTCATCTCTCTTGAGTTCTAGTGTTGAAGAAGAGTTTGATCCCTCAAACTCAATGCTGGAGGATGAAAGAAACCATGGTGGTCAAGTTACAGATCAAGCAGACACCATGGAGGAAGTTGAGCATTTGCAGCAGGACAGCCAGGAGGCAGTTTATCTATCAGATTTGGAGGACTGTTTTGATGAAGAAGAACCTGTTGAGTTTCCACCATTCTCTCTTTCATCATCCACATTCCAAACCCTTGAGTTCGCTGTCATGAAGGAGAGCATTCATTTGCAGCAGCCTGCATCTTATAGTAGCTCTTTGGAACCAAGATTAGAAGATCTTAATCTTTCATGTTCTTCATTGGAGGAAGAGAAAGGACAAAGGAATTTCACCATTTCTTCCACACCATCCACTCAGGAGGGTCTACGAGAGAACTCCATTTTTTGAGTTGAAAATCAGAGCTATGGGCATATCAAATGGATCAGACCTTGCCCAATCAGGTATTTGGCTTCATTCGAGCCAAAGGAGAAGTCACAACTAGTCATGCTTGCTTCTGAGCATGAGGATGAGCTATAAAGTACCAAGGATCAGCTGTCATACCTCTTCAATCCAAATTCAGAGTAACTAAAAGAGGTATTGAATTTGCCTTCAGCAGATACCTTGATGATTTGGGTAGAAGACTAGCTTCTTGTTGATTTTCCACTCATCCTAACAGCCATGATCAGTGCCAAATCAATTGCATGGCTGCCACTTTTGAGAAAGGGAAGCTATTTCTCACAACCAATTGCAGGGTTTGTTTAGCTTGCCTTTGCTCCAGTTAGAGTAAGGTAGGTAGGTTTGCTTTCAGCAGAAGAAGTGCTTATGCACACTCTGCATGTTCCATTTGGAGCATGTATGATTTTTAGTTTTGTACATATTTTTTGGTGTTGTTGGGTTTGCTCTTGCACAGTTCATTTCGGTGGCATTTTGGTGAGAACAACTCTAAGTTCAACGTATTTCAAGTGGCTCAAAGGGAAGTTTACAAGGTTCATATCAGATATCAGGTTGGTTTTAGGTTATTGCTTATGACTCCATGCCCAATGGATTGCTTCAGGCAACTGGTATCTTCTACCTAGCAGGAAGGTATCCCCGCTGAGTCGCCAAATTGTTATCCAAATTCACCCCCAGGGTTGAATTGATAACATACATCAGAATTCTCAAGTCCCAGGAAAATTGATTGATCCATGGCAAAAAATCATGTTTCCAGGGTTCCCTCATATTTATCCTAACTCTCCTATCCAGGTTGAAAAGAGCAAGTTTTGAGAAAAGGTGAAAAAGCTACAAAAACAAGCTTGGGCCAGAAAGAATTGTGAAAATTGGCTAAGTCCTAGTCCTCGCAACAGTAGGGACATGAGGGACATCAAGACACGGATTGGCTGAAAATCCTCCAGGTGGCCCACAAAGCAAAGGGACAGTTAGGCCAGAAGTACGCAGTGGACGTGAACCGGCCGAACCGGGCGAATCGGAAGAATTTGTCCTAGACAGTTTGGGAGCAAGTGGGACAAAGGTATGCGAAGGATGCAAACCGGCTGGTTCGGCCAGAACGGGGAACTTTCACACTAAGACATCTGATCCATGAGTGTGTGGAGGACATGAACTAGTCGGTTCGCCCGAAACAGAGAAATTTCGTATTGGGACAGTTGGGACAAAGGGACGCGTGGGACGCGGATAGCCGAAAAAGCCGAGAGCCAATCAGATTGTGCCATGTGTCATCAGCAGATAAGGGACAAGGAAGCCCATTTCGGGTGGATCAGAGGATTCTGTCCCAAACAGCACTGGGACATCCAGGACAAAAAGATGCGAAGGGCGTGAAAAGCTGGCAGACCTGCAGACCAATCAAATCACGACACGTGTCACAAGGGAGAAACTCCAAAAGTCAAAGGTTGGGGTTTCAAGAACTGACCCGAGCCAATCAAAAGAGGACACATGTCTAATGAAGTAGAAAAACCCATGGGACAGAGAGGAGAGAGAATTACATGTCCAGTCAGCGTGTGCCACGTGTCATCCAGGTGGCAGAGCGTGGGAAAAATTTCAAAATGCATTTTCACCTGTTTTGTGCCCTAAATCTTCAGATCGACATATCTTTCGATCCAGAGCTCGGATTTACACGTTCTTTATATCAACAAAAAGCTTGTGAAATTATCTACATGATTTCAAGGTTAATCTTGAGTTTTGGTGTAGTCTAGAGAGATAAAATTGAGAAACGGCTCTGACACGTGTTCATGGCTAGAAGTGACATTCCAGCGACCAGATTTAATGTAGAATGGGTCGCATTCTCCTATAATCTGGTCAAAATGATAGGGTAAGGGTTTGTAAAGTCCCCCATACCATTTTAATGCATCTACAGTTGAGGAGGGATGGGCTCTCATGTCTTTGTACATTTTCTGTCCCCTGGGCTCGACCCTTGCACTGTAAAAGCCAAATTTGGCTCATTTCTAAAGAGAGGAACATTTTTTGGGCATAGTAAACTTATTCTTTCACCTCCAGCAAGTGATTGATGTAAGGATCAGACCTCTCCAAAGATTTTAACAGTTTTCTTTTACCTCTCTGAGGGTGTAATGTGTGTTTTTTGACACTGAAATGATAATGCAAGCTCTGTGAATGGGTTTCAATCCTCTGTTTATATTATTTGTTTCATTTCAGATCCTAAATTATACCTTATCAGTCTGTGTATGTTTTATGCTATGAACTTTGATATGTGTCTATTTGCATGACAAATATGTTTCACCACTCCTTTTGGTGCATCACCATCTTTAGTTAGTTTCATATTTTTTGCATTTCTATCCCTGTCTCCTTGCAGTTTAGAGTAGGATTAGGATCTGAACCTCTGTAGTTTTGCAAAATATAGATCTAAATCAGAGGAGTTTGAGGAACCATCCTCTAATCTAGAGATTCCTCTCTCATTTTCACAAGTCCCCACACTTGGAGAGAGGTTTCCATGTTGTGCAATCACATTGGATGCTAGAGTGATCAACCTAGAAGCCTGATCTGCATCCAGGGGTGTTGTGAGTCTGCAACAACATGTAGTTATCAAATATTTTGGTGGAGGAAGGGGTCTCATCTGGCTACTCCCAAAAAAATTATCTAACCCATCGAGAATTCCAATATCTAAAAACACAATGGTAAGGAGGACATTACCAAACATGATCTTTTCTCCATTGCACATGACATTGATGATTTCTTCTACTATGAAATTCGAGAGGTTATAGATGGTCCCCTATGAGATATTACAGTAAAAATTCAACCAAGCCTTTTTTATATGTGTCCATCTCTCCTTCCCATTCAGCTTTGTGAACAATATTATTAATGGTATCCTTATCATCCACATCATCATCGAATGATTCTCCTTTATAGATAAGACCATTAAACTTAGAAATCAGTTAGGGAGTTATTTGCATCCTTCATCCTGCAAAGTAGAAGTGGTCTTCATATATGTGTGACATTAACCACTGGTACAACCACTCAGGTTTGCCAAAAGAAGGAAAATCGTAGAGTTACAATAACCCAAACTTCTCCATCTTCACCTTTACCTCATCATCGTAGATAGGCATTCCATCTAGTGTACTCTTGTCTGTAGGGTGAACTAGTTAAAATTCCATCTCATTCTCTGTGGTGCTCATCTGATGGTTATAGTCACTCATGACCATTTTTCTAACATGAGACACCCATTATTTTCTGATCAATACGTCATGTAGATATTACATCTGCACTAACCATTTTTCATTGAAACTAGTGGAAATGACTTGTTTCCCCTTGCCCTTGCCCTTCTTTTGTGAAATGTTTGTTGCATTCCTTAGTTTCATTTCTCCGTCGGGTCACTAAAAGTTCTTCCTTTCTCTTGATCTTGGCTCTACTCAACTATGTGGCTCCACTCCTTTATGAAAATCCCTTCAATCATGTGCCCTATCTATAGAAACGTACCTAGAAATCCTTTTTCCATAAGACGGTGTAACACCCATAGGATCCTTTTTCATGACCTTCTCCACTCACGCCCTTGTACTCTTTTTCCACTCTGGTTTGCTGATAAAAATAGCTATGAACGTAAATCTTCACAACCATTTTTGCATAATTTTTTCTTCAAGAATGCCCTAGTTCACAAGATCTCTTCAATAACATAAATATAAGGTAAACAATAATTCATCCCGACCTTCTACTTAACGCTTTTTCTTTTCCCTACAATAAATGTCATGCCACCTACCAACGTACTTTTTTAATAAAGGTGGTTTTTTTTCTAATGTCAACCTTCAACACTTTTATCCCCAAGCCCAATCCTACACTAAAACTTCTACAACATTTTTACACATAAAAACCCTTACTGATTGAATATCCTTATGTGTGTGATTTCAATTCCAAAGGCACCTCTTCTATCCTTATCCTTATTTTTGACATCACCTACCTCATGTTGTTCCTGTACTTCTAACCCTTGTACGTGGTTTTTGTAAATATTTTCTGACATTAAACTCCTCATGTTCATATTTTCTATGAATGCTCTTCCAAACTATGCACTTTTGATCCTTCAACCCGGGCCATCAAATGTAACATCTTTGATATGGTTGTTACTGTGATGATTTCCACTCTTGACAATGTAAATTTTGACATGTGATTTCTCTTAGGAAGGAGTACTCTTATGATTTTCAGAAATCATGTTTGCAATGGATAATTCTTTATTGGTTGAAAAGAATCATTTTGGTTGTGATTTCTAATTACTTGAAAATAAGGCCATTCATCTCTTTGTACAAATAAAATTCACTTTTAAAAAGGTGATGAACTTGTATTGTTTAGAGATAATTTATCTTGTGCAAAAAAAAAAACCTTGGATAAATTCCATTGATCCAAGGTATGCATCAGTTCTTCTTACATACTCGCCTTGTTGTCTTGACATTCAGAAATGGAAGGTGAAGCTTGATTATGACTTTTTTTTTTACAATGGTGAATAATTCTTCTTAGGCATCCTTGACTGGAAACAGGCTTTAGGATGATAGGCTTGGGCCTTCTTGTTAATTGTTTAATTGTTCTATAGTGTATAAGAATCGTAGACCTAATAGTAAATTACTAAGGTGGATACCCTTACCTAAGTTGGAATATTCTATACTAAGTTTGGACTATAACCTAAGGTAAACAAGACCTACCTAGGAACTAAGGTTGATTTCTAACCTAATAAAAATCTAACCTAAACTATTGCTAACCTAAGGATGAACCTATGGACTACTTGGAAATTGGTAAGGTCGGTGGCATAAATTTTCAAGGCATTAATGGGAATTGATTTTGGTTTTTAATGACTTCGTACTACCAATTTTGGCTGCGGCATTGGGAGTTTAGTGGATGCCTAGTTGGCATCACCACTAAATAGAAATTACATGCAAATTTTGAATTAAATTCTCACCAAACTTGGATGGCGGTGGCGTGGAGAAATAGGATGGAAATTGACCGTCCTTTCCATTAATTGATCTCGTTTATGGTGAAGAAACCACCTAGGAAAAATGCATGGAAGGTTTTTGGAAAGGTTGTTTGATCTTTAGTTCATTTCGATTTTTGCTCTACATCAGGTTTTTAGTTCTTTGAACCAGCAGTTCTATTTTTTATTTATCTTTATTCTTGGAATTCTTGAACTATTTTTGGACTCTATGGAAGTATAAGAATAAGTGGAAAGATTGGGGTGGTTGACATTTCTTGGAAAAGAAGAGACTTTTGAGGCTCAACTAGGAAATCGTCTTCAAATCGAGAAGAAGCTCTATCAGGCATGATAGGCTCTACCCATTAAGTTATTCTTATTTTTCCTAAATGTCTTCATTAAAGGAACTTTTCTCCTGGGGAAACTAATGAGTTTTACATGTTTTTTGATCTTGCTTTTAAAATTTATTTTCTCTATATTTTATCTGTATGGATTCATTGATATGGTAGAAATACATTCTGGGTTTGTTTCTTTTGTTGGAAAAATGAATGAATCTTGATTAAACCTCTGTTTGGACTGGAGATGTTGTTGAATCTTAAGAACTCTTGTTTGAATGTACTGAAACTAGATAATATGATTCACAACTATGTTAGAAATATGGTTTGGGTTTTGTTTCTTTGTTGGAAAAAGGTAGGAAACATGCTTAACTTTTGTTTAACTTGAGATCATGTTGAATCTTTTGTACATCTGCTAAACTGTGCTAAAATTGATAGTAACTTGTCTAATAATGGGTTTAACGAATCTCCTTGAATGCAATCTATCTATTTAGTGTCATTGATAATTAATCTTGCTTGTGTGATTTTTTGAATGATTTATTGAATTTGATTACATATTTTCTGGTATAAGGAAAAGAAAGGTCAAGGTTTATTTCTTGGATTGACTTGCCTTGTATGACTAGTTCTTTTTATTTAAATCAGAAGAACAGTTGTTTCAGTAGGAACTCATGGTAATTACAGTTGAGCTATAGAGTAACTTGAATCTATCTAAATGAAAGAAAAATTGAAGGAAATATAATATAACGATTTTCGGTGTATCACTTCTTTTAAGCTTGACTTAGAGCACCAGACTTATGGTTGTGTTGTTGTTTCATTGTTTCTCCTTGTGGTTGAATCTGGTTCACGTTCATTCTTCCTGATCTAGTAGTCTACTCCATTGATTCTTTTGATGTATGTGGTTCTGAGTTGGCTTGAATGGAAGCTTTGACTGTTAAGTATTTATGTCACCTTCGTTTCACCATTAATGGATGGGTAATGTGTGCATGTATACTTTGCTTAATGCTAAATCAAATGAAGCAAGAACTACCACCTAAAATAGTTCTACAATTTAGCTAAAACAAAGCATAAACACCATCATGATAAGAATTAAACAAGGGTTAGATGCTAGCATTCATCAATACAAACTTTGAAACTAACAATGCTAAATATCTAAACTCCTCTATTCTCTAACAACAAATAAATGAATGGACCTAAGTAAGCTCCATGGCTATCAAAATAGTTGTCATTAATACTCCAAGAACCTAGGAATGGGGGCTAATCAAAGTTGGGCTACAAGACCCTTTTGACACCTCCCATATGACCCAAGCACTTTAAGAAAGAGGCTTAACTCTTCAAGATGATGAACTCTCAAAAGGGCAAGGTGCAAGCTCTTAGTCTCTTTGCTATATGCTTTGCATTTACTCTCTTAGAAAGTTTAGGTGTAAGTAAAAAGGTAGGTGGATGGCTCTTTATATAGCCCAAAGGATAAAGGATTCAACACATTCTCATGAATGTGGGATAAAGGTAAAACATGATTAGGAATGGATAAGGTTGTTTTATTAAAGGTAACCTTACTTTAGAAGGGTTTAATACATGTTTAGCAAGTCATGGGAGTTGGGGGTATTTTAATTAATCAAAGGTGATTAATTAATAGGTAGGGGTAAGCTTATAGAAGCCAATTAGAGGAATATTAGTGCGATTTAGGCTATTATAAGGGGATTAAATCATTTAAATATTGATTTATTGGTTAAATGGAAGGAAAAGCTAATTAATTAATAATAATTAATTAGTCTAGGTAGAAGGGGTGATTTATTAACGGAAGGTCGTTAATTAGGGTATTTGTTGGATAGGAAACTTAATTAATTAGCTTAGTGTAATTAATTAATGATGATATGAGGGAAAATGAGTGCTCTTGACGATATTTCGTTGATTTGCGAGAAAGGGGATAATTAGCACAATTTAAGTATTTAAATTGCTTGGGCGTAATTATAGGTGTCTACATTTGCCCCTCTTTGGGGTGGCATAAGTGATGCCACTTCAAAGATAGTAGACAAAAGAAATTTTGAAGAGATGGAAGAAAAATTAGTAGGAGGGAGAGATGCCCCCTCGAGTGTCGATGGGGTGATATAAGAACTCGATCGACGATCGAAAAAGGTGAGAAGTAGGCAGAAGAATGGGGACAAGGCAGGATGCCCCAAGGAGAGGGAGAATTAGGGGTGAAAGGGAAGTCGTGTAGAAGAAATATGGATGAGGGGAGAGAAGAGCTTAGCCTCTAGCTGCTTATTTGTTTTGAACAAATTTGATGTCATCATATTGCCATAGGAACTACATCATCGGTCCTTATAAAAAATATAAGCATACGACAAGGGTAGAATGACATAAAAAGCCATACTACAAACAATTGTCCATTGCTGAAAGCACCAACTCCACGCAACATACAATAATGCAATGCAATACGAGAAGGAAACAAGCTCATATAACAGGGAAAACAAGTACGAACGCACATATCTAACCCAACAATGGTCAAGACAGTTGTACAAATGTTTTGTTATCAGTGCTGAAGAGATCCACAAGTTCGTGATTGACGACAAGGGTTAAAAATGATGCCCCAAGCAAGGATACATGCAAGGGGAAATGAAAATGGACACGGGGTCCATGAAAAGCATTTGTGCACAACGAAACAGCACCAGGCAACCAAAAGTGCCCCAGAGTACAGACGAAGCAAGCAGCTAGCTTTTGTGAATGGTTGTGAATCCAGTGATCCGCGAGTCGTATTAATCGGGGAAGATGTGAGACAAACCAACAGGATATGGAGAAAATACCATGCGCAAGACACAAGTTTCAGCCGTAAGAAGCAAGTTACCATTTTGTAGGGTGTTTTACTTTTTAGGAATTTTTTGAAAAATTTTGCCTTGTTTTTAGATTTTTTTGATATAGTAAATGTTTGTATTGTTTTGGCTTTCTGAATTGTGATAAACAATAGAAGAAAGGAGAAAAAGAAAAATAAGGGCCTAGGGGCAATAGAAAGTGCCCTAGGTGGAAGAAAAGAGAAACAAACGACAAATAATGTCCTTGTTTAGTGGAAAAATTAAGAAAAAATAATTATTTGAAAAATAATTATTTACGAAGGTGTGAAGAAGAATAAAAATCGCCAAGGAGCAATAAAATTGTCCAGGGGAGAAGAAAGGGGTATTGGACAAAAAAAAATGCCCCCATACAGTGAAAAATAACAGAAAAATGTGTATTTTGATGGATATGGACGGGATGATATGATGATATTGATGCGGGGGGGGATAGATTTTTGATTATGCGCAACCCCTCTTGCCCCCATTGATGATACGATATGTGATGACTAGCTTAGCATACATGCATGATGTAAAACTTAGCATTTTTGTTTATATATGATGTATAGATGATGTATGGAAATTATATATGATGTATAGTAGATTTTTTCCGAGGCTTTTCTTTAGAACTCTTGCCCTCGCTTTTCTTTAAATTTTGCTGACCACAAAGTTCAGCCTCCTCACCGAAGTAGGCGCAGGTGTCTAAGTCAATAAAGAAACCCTTCTTGTGATCTCCAATGGGAATTGTATCCCTTATGCCCATGAACTCTGCAATAGCCTCGTCATTCTCGAATAAATCTAGTGGCACGTGACGTTGTTGGTCCCATTCAACAAGGGAGGGGTATACAAGGTCAAGGGTTGGTTTATTGGGGGGTGATGGTTAGGACAGCATTATTCATGAAAAGGTTCGTGGAGGCCAGATCCTCATATTGGCTACAACAGGAATCCGCATCGCTATCTAGATAATCGGAGCTATCCTCATGCTCAGAACAAGTCGCATCTTGATCGTTGGGGTGTGCTCCATAAGGGCGAATCCCAATGCCATATCTTTCTATTTTGAAATGTGGAAGAGGGACTGGTTCTCTTTGTCCTTGTTCATTCCTCCCACATCCTAGGCCTTTGTAGCCCATGGAGTACATCATTCTGCTAGATTTTTCATATTCTGGGGGTTTGATAACAAGATGGCTGAGTGTCCCTCAGGGACCCAAGTAGTAGGTGGATCAAGTAATTTTTCCTCAGCTAACAAGCCTCCAGGTAGGAACGACCCAATAGTATGTTCCTCTCTAGGTCTCCTGAAGCGGTAGTTGGGTCGACCTCTAGTCTTAGGTGACAAGGAGAGGTCAGAAACCAAGAGCGCTTGTTGTACATTATACTCCCCACAGCCATATTCCAGAATTTTCATCTCCCATAAATTAAATGGAGATGTTGAAGTAGATGCCCCATGAGTGCAAGAACTAAGAGAATTTGACTCTACTCGAGATTCCATGGCCTCAGAATGAAGGGGGACAACTATATCTGTGGAGGGACATGCGTATGTACCCTTTTGTGCAAAGCTATTAAGAGCTCTACAATGAGAAAAGGGCTCTGAGTCTCCTGGTATTGTTACTGTATGTCCCTCATGCTTCAGCTTGATGCATTGATGAAATGTTGATGGCACTGCTTGCATGGCATGGATCCATGGTCGGCCTAGAAGCATATTATATAGAAGTTCCAAGTCTAAGACGTGAAACTTTGTCTGATGGCAAGTGGGGCCCACCTCCATTGGCAGCGTAATGGTGCCTGCTGACTCTCTTTCAGCAAGTACTTGTCCTTTAATTGATTTTTGATGGACAAATTCTATATCAAACTCACTGAGTAGAATGATCCAATTAGCCATTCTACCTGTGAGGGCAGGTTTGGACAACAAATACTTGAGTGGGTCGACCTTGGATATGAGCTTGGTCTTAGTATTTAGCAGGTAATGGCGAAGTTTCTGAAAGGTAAAAACAACAGCCAAGCAAGCCTTCTCAATCTGAGGATAATTACGTTCATGGGTGATGAGGGTGCGACTCAGATAGTACACTGCTTTCTCTTTATGGCTAAGGTCATATTGGGCGAGCAGTGCACCAATAGCATATTGCGTAGCAGAAATATAGAGCAAAAGTGGTTCTCCCGGAGTGGGAGGCATGAGGACAGGTGGATTAGCCAGGTACTGTTTAAGCAAAGCGAAGGCTTGTTGTTGCTCAGGTCCCCAGATGAAAGTGATGTCCTTCTTAAGCAAATGAGTGAATGAGTGACATTTATCTGCAAGCTGGGAGATAAAGCGGCGAATGGCTTGAATTTTCCCTTGCAAGCTACGCAGTTGCTTGATATTCTCAGGTGGAGGCATTTCTGTGATGGCAGATACTTTAGCAGGGTCTACCTCAATACCTCGTCTGGACACGATGAAGCCTAATAGTTTCCCAGATAGCACACCAAAGACACACTTCTTTGGATTTAGCCTGACTTTGTATTCACGTAGGCGTTCAAAGATACGCCGCAAAATGATAGGATGTTCCTCTCTTGTTTTGGACTTTCCCAGGATGTCATCTACATAGTCTTCCATGATGTCATGAATCATATCGTGAAATATTACTGTCATGGCCCGCTGATAAGTTGCTCCCGCATTCTTAAGGCCGAATGGCATCACCTGATAACAGAAGGTGCCCCAAGGAGTTGTGAAAGCTGTTTTGTGTTGGTCTTCCTCAGCGATCTTAATTTGATTATAACCCGAAAAGCCATCCATAAGTGATAGCATTTCATACCCTGCGGTTGAGTCAACAATCATGTCAATGTTGGGCAATGGAAAGTCATCTTTAGGGCAAGCTTTATTGATGTCCCTAAAATCTGTGCAAATTCGGATACCAATAGGTTTCTTCTGGACAGGAACAATGTTTGATATCCATTCAGAATAATCAATTGGCCTGATGAATCCTGCTGCAAGCAACCTTTCCAACTCTTCTTTAACTAACAAGGCCACTCTTGGGTGCATCTTTCGAAGCTTCTGTTTGATAGGCTTAGCGTCTGCGTGCACAACCAAGTTATGCACGACCAAAGTTGGATCTAAGCCGGGCATGTCTTTGTAAGACCATGCGAACACATCAATAAACTCTCGCAGTAGCATAGTGAACGTCTTTTGTTCTCTGGCTGAGAGTGATGCTCCCAATTTTACTATCTTGGGATCTTCTTCAGTACCAATATTGACATCAATGGTTTCTTCAACTAACAATTTTGATAAATCCTCCATACGCGTGGGATCGGGAGGTAGGTTGAGATCTTCATCCAAGGATGTCTCTACGAGATTTTCATCCTTGGCGTGGTCACTTTGTTTGTCCTTTAATTTTCTTATTTGTTTGTCAGCCAATGCCTCAAAGAGGTTTTCACTGTGTGACTTGGACTTTGATTTTTTCCGAGGCTTTTCTTTAGAACTCTTGCCCTCGCTTTTCTTTAAATTTTGCTGACCACGAAGTTCAGCCTCCTCGCCGAAGTAGGCGCAGGTGTCTAAGTCAATAAAGAAACCCTTCTTGTGATCTCCAATGGGAATTGTATCCCTTATGCCCATGAACTCTGCAATAGCCTCGTCATTCTCGAATAAATCTAGTGGCACGTGACGTTGTTGGTCCCATTCAACAAGGGAGGGGTATACAAGGTCAAGGGTTGGTTCATTGGGGGTGATGGTTAGGACAGCATTATTCATGAAAAGGTTCGTGGAGGCCAGATCCTCATATTGGCTACAACAGGAATCCGCATCGCTATCTAGATAATCGGAGCTATCCTCATGCTCAGAACAAGTCGCATCTTGATCGTTGGGGTGTGCTCCATAAGGGCGAATCCCAATGCCATATCTTTCTGTTTTGAAATGTGGAAGAGGGACTGGTTCTCTTTGTCCTTGTTCATTCCTCCCACATCCTAGGCCTTTGTAGCCCATGGAGTACATCATTCTGCTAGATTTTTCATATTCTGGGGTTTGATAACAAGATGGCTGAGTGTCCTCAGGGACCCAAGTAGTAGGTGGATCAAGTAATTTTTCCTCAGCTAACAAGCCTCCAGGTAGGAACGACCCAATAGTATGTTCCTCTCTAGGTCTCCTGAAGCGGTAGTTGGGTCGACCTCTAGTCTTGGGCGACAAGGAGAGGTCAGAAACCAAGAGCGCTTGTTGTACATTATACTCCCCACAGCCATATTCCAGAATTTTCATCTCCCATAAATTAAATGGAGATGTTGAAGTAGATGCCCCATGAGTGCAAGAACTAAGAGAATTTGAATCTACTCGAGATTCCATGGCCTCAGAATGAAGGGGGACAACTATATCTGTGGAGGGACATGCGTATGTACCCTTTTGTGCAAAGCTATTAAGAGCTCTACAATGAGAAAAGGGCTCTGAGTCTCCTGGTATTGTTACTGTATGTCCCTCATGCTTCAGCTTGATGCATTGATGAAATGTTGATGGCACTGCTTGCATGGCATGGATCCATGGTCGGCCTAGAAGCATATTATATGGAAGTTCCAAGTCTAAGACGTGAAACTTTGTCTGATGGCAAGTGGGGCCCACCTCCATTGGCAGCGTAATGGTGCCTGCTGACTCTCTTTCCGCGTTGTCGTATGCGGTGATAGTGATGATATGGGACTCAAGATCTTCTTCCGTATGTCCCAATTGTTTGACTAATTTAAGCGTGCAGATGTTCAATCCAGATCCGTTATCCACAAGCACCCGTTTGATTTTCCTGCGGGTAACAACTACCTCAATGTATAAGGGAAGATTATGTGTAGGATTCTCGGTAGGGACCTCCCTATGGTTGAAAGTGAGATGCTCACTGGGTGTAATATTTGCCACCGCGGCTTGAAGGTATGCAGGATCGACTTCTAAAGGCACTCCCGACCCCTGAAGAGTTTGATACAAAATGTCCTTATGCACATTGGATATCTTGAGAAGATCTAAGATCGAGATCTTAGCAGGTGTCTTCTCAAGTTGTTCTAAAAGGTTATATTTACCAGTTTGTGGGGTCACAAGAGAGGGTTCTGGAATCACAAGGCGGGCACGCCTTGTTACCGCAGCGCAGTCCTTTCCCTTGATCCGGATGGTATTGACACGGTCAGTAGGGGAGCGAATACATCCGATAAGTGAATCGTAATGATTGTTATCTCTCTTGGTATACAAGTAATTTGTGGCTTTATAGGTTTGGGATGACTCCCCCCGATCCGGTTTTGCCTTTTCCGACTTATCATGCTTGGGGAATGGTTCCTTATAAATCCCCATTTTCTCATTAGGTGTTTGCATGTGGCTAGGATTATCCACCTCTATCTCCCCGTTGTCAATGAGGTCTTGAATATAGTGGCGAAGTCGCAAACATTTGTCTGTTTTATGACCTTTAACGCGATGCATTTCACAGTATTCATGTTCCTTATACCATGAAGGTTTAGGAGTGTTGTCATCAAATGGTTGCGTTGTAGGATAGGTCATCATGTGGGCCGCATCCAACTGTTTTAGTATGACAGACAATGGTTCATTGAGGGAGGTGAATGTTCGTCGCTTTGGTGGTGGTTGAATTGGGCCCTTGGTTAGTTTAAAAGGTTGACTGGTTTGGACCGTTTGAACACGTTTGGAATCAGTGATTCCGTCCCCCACCACGTTTTTGTTTTTGTTAAAGATCTTTGGCTTTTCAGTGGGTTTGACACTTTGGTTGTCTTTAGATTGGGTTTTGAGGGTGCCTTTGGCAATGAGAGCCTTTTCTATTTGAATCCCTTTCTCGATAACCTCCTCAAAGGTGCGGACACAATGCATTTGGAGGTGGAAAGCTATATCTGGGTTGAGATTAGGGATGAAAATACTGACTAGCTGCTTCTCAGGGAAAGCGCAAGGGAAGCGACTAGCTATCCCTCTCCATCGTTGGAGGAAGCTGGCGAAGGTCTCATTTGGGCGTTGTTTTGTGCTGCACAAGTCTGCCATGGTGATGTCACTCTCTATGTTATATGAGAAATGACGCACGAATCTTTCCGCCAATTCTGGCCAGGTGAAAATTGATCCTCGTGGTAAGCGCGTAAACCATTCTAATGCTTGACCTCCGAGACTCTTAGGAAAAAGTCTGATGAGGTAATTATCACTATAAGACACCTCTTGACATGCCATGTAGAAATCTTTAACATGATCCCTTGGGTCTCCCTTTCCTTTGTATTTGTCAAACTTTGGCATATCAAATTTCTTTGGAAAGGGTTGAAGGGTTATTGTCTTGTCAAAAGGATAGGGGCATAGTTCTTCATATTTGTATTTCCTAATACTCCCTATATTGCTTTCTTGTATGCTTGCAAGCGTTGCTTTCATAGATTGCACTTCTTGTGCGAGCAATTGTTCTTTAGTGGGAGAAGTGGGGACGTGTACACGATGATACCCCATGTCTTCTTCTCCTTGGTTTTCTCGATGGAGTTCATGGATCCTAAACTTAGGCCTTGACTTTTGAACATTCTTGTTTGTGTCTTTTTGTACCTGGAAAGTAAGCAAAGCTAGTTGTCGGCTTAGGTTACTGAGTTGTTGTTGGATTGTGACTTGGTTTGTGTTTTCTTCTTCTAAAGGTTCTTCCTCTTCGTATTGTGGAGGTTCTTCCCCTGTCTCATGTTCTATCTTGTTTCTTCGTGGCACTTTGATGAGGGGTATTCTATGCCCTACCACTTTATCATTTTCTGCGTAAGAAGTGGAAGCATGCCCACCTGTTAAAATATCTTCCATATTGATAAGGGGGCATTCTTCCTTAGTAGTGTCATTTGTAGGTAATATTGGTTCATTCTCGGTGGGCAATTTGGCCCCTAATTCCACAACCCGTGCCAAAACTCTATCTTTGTTTCTAAGGAGAAACTCATCTAGTAGAGTAGGGTCAAAATCAAATTCTGCGTGTGGTGATTCTAATTCATTTCCACTATGATCGACCATCTCTTCGGTTTCCTTTTCTGCAGAAAATAGTGGCCCTAAATCGTGTCCAATGAAGGGGTTTGACCCTTGTCCGTTAGAGGTCTCCCAAGCATGTGCTTGTTGTTCCTCATATGTCTGTTTCTTCAACCCTAGACGTGTTTTGGGAGCCATGTTTTCGTGATAAGTTTCACTAAGGTAAGTTGTAGATTTTTTCAAAATTCAATGTCTACCCCTAAGTGAAACACAAGATGAAATTGCTAAGAGTATGAATGTGTCACCAATGTGAGAATACCAATATGATAGAGTGATAAATCACCCGTGATACAAGCATTTGGTATTAAAACTTAATCAAAAGAAGCACTTCCTAGACTACGTTTCAAAGTAATTTGTGACGCCAGATGATTAACAAGATGTCTCCACTTATGCCAAGTTCAAAGGAATGAACAAGACGTAAGTAAATACATGAAGTTAAATGCGATCTCCCAATCAAGATATACAATGAGCAAGCTTGAGTCTGATTAAGACCTATATCTCAAAAAGTGCCAATTACGATTTGCGAATGACACAACAATATCACCAAGATATGTTAACCCACTTTGCAAGAAAGTGAAGTATTGATATCGAGGTGTTATTGATATAACACGCACAAATGGTAGTGCCTAGCACCTTTTGAAATCGAGGTAATAATAAAACCGAACAAAAAAAAAAAAAAAAAAAAGCTCAAAGTATAGCTAGGAATAGTTAAGAATGTGTGCAACGTAACCGTACAATATAGGTATTTATGTCGAGTTTACAAGAAACAAGACGTAAATATCAAAATTGTAATGATACGAGACAAACAAGCTAACTCCTCTATGGAAGTCCGCAGTGATGAACCACGCCTAACTACAATGACGATCTTGACATGGGTATCAAGATCACAATGGCTACCAAATGACGTGAAAACGCCTCCACTCACTTTAGACGTTTAACTAACCCAGCCGCAAACATGGATGGGCGTAAACGGACATAAAAGTGAGAGAAACAGTCGAATGGCAACACAAAGGTAATCACACTTCTTTTGATCAACAAAGTGTCAAAAGAATATGAAGGAAATAAATCAAGAAAAAATGACGAAAAATGCTAGCCTCACTTCAGCAGAGTTTCGCCTCGCCCTAAGGCAAGTAAAAACTAGGCGAAAGTAATACGTCACACGTTTCTCAAAAACAAGGTTCACAACTCAACACTGTTTTAAAATGGTCAAAGTGGGCTCCTGGCCAAAGTATATTCTCCTAGGTGGTTCTCTCGCCCTAGGTGTTACCAAGTTGCCACGAGCGAGCGCGATTTACCCAAAAAGTCGCACTGACTAGTTTGGGAGTATCTCGGCTTTACTTTACCCCCTTCAAGAACAGTAGGCAACTAGTGCGTCTACGTGTACTATCACTGGGGTCGCCACAACGGACAACCTGTAACTCTATCTCACAAAGGAATCACTAGTCAAGTAGGTAGTGCGGAGCACTTCCCGTTTCATCCACAAGGTTCCCTCTTGCGTGGACTACTTTGGGGTTCCTGGAACCACCCCCATTGTTGTAGCTTAAGGCGTTATGCCAAAGGGGTTATGTTCCAGTTGAGCGGAGAGGGACGTACCCTTTTCCGAAACCTGCAATACAGTGTTTTGAATATGTTGTTCTTTTTATCTTGTTTAATTAGGTGTGGTTTGCTTGAACACCTTTTGGCAACCTGTATAACAACTGTATTAGTAGTTTTTGATTTCGTTTTGATTCCTCCTTTCTTTGACAAGCGTTTTTAGGTCCTGCACTCAAGCGTTAGTAGTTCTCCAAGAAAATCACATTATTTAAAAGAGGATTAAGAGTTGCTTTTGATTCTCAAGATCATCCAAGGATGCAAGAGAAGAGCATACACAACAAATAATCCAACTAAAAAGTAAATAAAATCTTTTCGATCAATGAACCATACAAAATTCTTGATAAATGTTCATTCCCTTTAAACCAAAAGTGAAAGATGAAGTTTCCAATTTACCAAATGTTATAAAATGAAGAATAAAGTTGCTTTTGATTCTCAAGATCACCCTAAGGTGCAAGAGAAGAGCATACACAAACTTTATCCCAACTATATAGAAATGGAAAACTTCAAATCAAAGGACCATTGAAAAATGCTTTGTAAAAGGTTCATTCCCTTAAGCAAAATGAATAATTAAATTTCCAAGTTTAATCCCAATGTTAAAAAGATATAGATCAAAGTTGTTTTTGATTCTCAAGATCACCAAAAGGTGCAAGAGAAGAGCATACACACGCTTTGATCTAAATCGAGTAAGCATGGAAATACAACATTCATCAAAACATTAGACATGTTAGAAAATGACCAGTTTTAAAATAACAGAAAAACCTGTTACTTCTGTAAGTGTAAATCCCGAATTTATGTTTTCATTGCATAGTTAACTTCAATACCTTTCCAACGCAAAAAAAATGGAGTCATTTCGAGGTCGGGAGCAAAAGTTATGGCCTTCGTAAGATGGGTTACGCATATGCTCTTATGCTCATGGGTATGCACTTGACATGCACTTAAAAAATGTCAAAAAAAACGTCCCTTAATATGCAAAATGGGCAAATTTTTCCAACCAAGATTCAATTTTGACAACAACCCATCACATTAATATATGAATAGAAGACTCAACGCTATCAAACATTAACATACATGCTCAAGAATGTAAGATTTTCAAGAAATTGGCAAAACTAGCATGTAGAATGATGAAAAAGTAAGCTCTAAAAATGAAAACATGATGAAATCTTGAAATTTTCTCACCAACATTAAATTTTGACAGCAACCCACCACATTAATATGTAAATATAAGACTCAGCACTATCAAACACTAACCTACATGCTCAAGAATTGAAAATTTTCAAGAAATTGACAAAACTAGCATGTAAAATGTTGAAAAAGTAAGCTCAAAAAATGAAAACATGATGAAATCTTGAAATTTTCTCACCAAGATTAAATTTTGACAGCAACCCACCACATTAATATGTAAATAGAAGACTCAGCACTATCAAACACTAACCTACATGCTCAAGAATTTAAAATCTTCAAGAAATTGACAAAACTAGCATGTAGAATGTTGAAAAAGTAAGCTCTAAAAATGAAAACATGGAGAAATCTTGAAATTTTCTCCTCAATTCCAATTTTGACAGCACTTCACCTCCTTCATACCTACAAGAAATACTCAACACATGCAAACTCAACAAAACAAGTTAGGAAAAACAAGTTAGATCAACATGTGTAAAAGAGGGTTAGTAATCAAAAATAAAACTTAACTACAAAAACTTGAAATTAAGTGCAAAGGACAATGGAGTAAGTCCCACCGGGCGTGCCAAATGTGTGCATGTATACTTTGCTTAATGCTAAATCAAATGAAGCAAGAACTACCACCTAAAATAGCTCTACGATTTAGCTAAAACAAAGCATAAACACCATCATGATAAGAATTAAACAAGGGTTAGATACTAGCATTCATCAATACAAACTTTGAAACTAACAATGCTAAATATATAAACTCCTCTATTCTCTAACAACAAATAAATGAATGGACCTAAGTAAGCTCCATGGCTATCAAAATAGTTGTCCTTAATGCTCCAAGAACCTAGGAATGGGGGCTAATCAAAGTTGGGCTACAAGACCCTTTTGACACCTCCCATATGACCCAAGCACTTTAAGAAAGAGGCTTAACTCTTCAAGATGATGAACTCTCAAAAGGGCAAGGTGCAAGCTCTTAGTCTCTTTGCTATATGCTTTGCATTTACTCTCTTAGAAAGTTTAGGTGTAAGTAAAAAGGTAGGTGGATGGCTCTTTATATAGCCCAAAGGATAAAGGATTCAACACATTCTCATGAATGTGGGATAAAGGTAAAACATGATTAGGAATGGATAAGGTTGCTTTATTAAAGGTAACCTTACTTTAGAAGGGTTTAATACATGTTTAGCAAGTCATGGGAGTTGGGGGTATTTTAATTAATCAAAGGTGATTAATTAATAGGTAGGTGTAAGCTTATAGAAGCCAATTAGAGGAATATTAGTGCGATTTAGGCTATTATAAGGGGATTAAATCATTTAAATATTGATTTATTGGTTAAATGGAAGGAAAAGCTAATTAATTAATAATAATTAATTAGTCTAGGTAGAAGGGGTGATTTATTAACGGAAGGTCGTTAATTAGGGTATTTGTTGGATAGGCAACTTAATTAATTAGCTTAGTGTAATTAATTAATGATGATATGAGGGAAAATGAGTGCTCTTGACGATATTTCGTTGATTTGCGAGAAAGGGGATAATTTCCATACATCATATATACATCATATATAAACAAAAATGCTAAGTTTTACATCATGCATTTTAAAATGCTATAGGTGTCTACAGGGAAAGAATATAATGTTCAGTTTTTGGTTCTATTTTTTCTACAGATAGTGTTATATATTGTAAGCTTAGGAAAAATCATTTTCAATTTGTAGCTTTTGTGCTATAGTTACTGTTATCGTTTGTAAGTTGGGAAAACGTCATTTTCAGCTTATGACTTTCATGTTACATTTGTTGTTATCGATTGTAATATTGAATAGTTCATTGTGTTTCAATGGTTTTGGAGTTAAATGTTTTCTTTGCTTTGGACAATCAAATTTGTCTCCGTTCTTTTTTGATCTCGGTAAGTGTACCTCTTTTAAGGAAGGAATAATGATATTTTATCTTATCTTTATTCGTTTTTATCCTTTCTTTATGTTCTAAGTTAAGGTATTTACAATACCATCCTCTTCAAACTCTAAAATAAGATGTAGGTTGTTCTCTTTATCTCTTTTTGTTCATCTCTCACATGTATCACTCCTATGGAGGGAGCTGACCTATTTGGTTTGTATTACGTTGAAGGATTGCAGGGTGGGTAGTTGATTGATAAATCCCTTATTTCTTCTCCTTGACTGTTACTTTGGTAATGAGGTAACTATTGGTATGTGCTAATAGTTCTATGTGCATATTAATTTAAATTCATCCTTATCAAATCTATTGAGGTTGATCCTAAAACTTAGGATAGAGCTTGACTCTGAACTTGGATATAGTTTCTTAAATAAGAAACTCTTACTTTAAAGTGTTGTTGGTTCATCCTAAAAATTTTCATAAAGTTTAATTGATCTTGGCATTTAATATTTTAGGATGAAGTAAGTTAATGATGAGTTATATGAATTATTGTTCCATCTAAAGTAGTCATATTCCTATGAGATATCAGAGTTAGTATCTTCTTAGGTTAGATGGAATTAATTTTGAAGTAAATCATAAATATCTATAAATGAAAAGTAGATTGTGATTTTGGTGAAATATTATTTATCTGAAATAATGATTTAAATATTGTATGAAATGATTAGTTGGAAGTTGAAATTGATTATATATTAGCCTTTTCTTAATTAGAGTACATATTATCACTTTGTTTCTCCCTCTTATGACTATTATTTCTTTATGATGTTTATTTATGTAATGCTTTAACTATTTAATAAAAGTAGAGTTATTTTTATGAAACATTTATTTAAAATCACATCATTTTAATGCTTAGTGCTTATCATGCTCAGTTCACTAAACTGACCCATGCTAGCAATTTTTGTAGATGGAATTCATAAGTGGTAAAAGGGAGACAAAATATTTTATGATGTTGTTTTTGTTTACCAAAAGACTGGATCTTTTATGAGAAAATATGATTCATTATTAAAATGTATTTTTGGAAAGGAAAGTTGTAATTTTAAAAGACCTTATTGTTTTTTTTAACACTAAAGATGTTTGGAGCGTTTGTACTTACAATGTATGAATTCCACCTTGATAAATGGAAAATTTTGTGGGATTATCTATACTTGATGTGTCATCTTTTTGTATATTCTGTGAATAGTAGTGATAAGCTTATCTTTGTTCTTATACACACACACACACACACACACACACACACACACACACACACACACACACACACACACACACACACACACACACACACATATATGTATGTATGTATGTATGTACCCTTTTGGGTTGAATTAAAATGAACTAGGTGGTGAGGGTACTAGATATACTACCCCTAGGGTATCAAATTGGCATTCATGGTTGATCATTTAATTAAATCACTATGGTTTATTAAAATGATGTTAATGGATAAATGAATCCATTATGATAACTTGTATAATGTTGAGGGGTTACAAATGAACCCTAATTCTTAACAAGAAAAAGGAAGACAACTATTCCGCAATGATAATCAGTTTGTTTTAGAATCCTTTGGAGTTAAACTTGATGTCATCTTGGAAAGAGGAAGATGTACTTCCTCTTGATTAATACCTTAATCTGAATTAAAAAAATGCAAGGAATATATAAATATATAATAGTAGACTTCATTTCAATGAAGTCTATTATAAAAGAATCTGATTCAAAACTTAAACAAGCTAAGTCATGGTAATGTTAAATAAGTGAACTACACTGTTAGTATGTTGATTCTATTTGTAAAACTAAATCTTAAATTAGGAAGTTAATGAATGAAAAGAAAATATTCAATGTATCTGCATAACAATTACAATTCCTTTATTTCTTGCAACCCTAAAGGTTAATGAAACTAGGGATTCACAATGGCTACTGTAATTAGAATATAATTAAGGAAAATAATTAAGTAATTAAATCCTTTCTTGGGTATGTACATCTATATGGGATGACTCAGTCGGATGTTGGCACACACCAACTGTAACACTGTACCTCCGTGAAGACTTGGGTCTTCATGAGGATACTATGTTACAATTGACATGTTGTAACACCCTTCAGAGTTGAATAATCTAGATCTACATAAACTCAGACTTGATATTAGTTATACCCTAGGTTAGGTTGGAAGCATGATCTAGTGTCGGGGGAAACTCATGATGACTTAGGATAGCTATACACACGCAATCGAATTAGGTTGATTGAGTATGTCTATGTACCCTTAGTCATCGTGAGTAGCCTTCTACACTAGACTATGTTGCTAACCTTGGTTAGGGTTAAACCTTGAACAAGTGGACTAACAGGAGTCAATGAAGACCATTCTAGATAACATATGAAGTGGGGTTAAGGACTATTATATTTGACAAGTATACCATCTAGGAATATTAACATGAACAGTATGTTGTAAATATTTGGCAAAGTATTGTAAGTTGTTGGTTGCGTTGTCCTATGTCACCTAGTTTCAAGAAGTGACATTTCAGATGAATATTGGTAACAAATATTCAGTTAGGCTTCTTAAATAGAACACTTATTACCCTAAAAAGGGTATGAGAACTAAGTATACCTAGTATACAATTCATTAAGTTAACATGAGATATCAGTATGATACCGAGTCATGAAATGAGAGATTGGTGTTTCACCAATTCATTATAATTGCATACGGTTATTTATTATGAGATTGATTGGCATGAAATGTGTGTTCTAAATTAAGGCTATTTAGAATAGAGAACATTATTTAAAAAAAAAATCCCTTGTTTCTAAAGTCTTAAAATGTGAATGTTACATCTCAACACATCTTCTAGTACTTATCACATCACTTCACCCCATAATAAAATAGATGCATGGTCCTTTAAGCATAGAAAATTGTTGAAAAATATTAAGTGGCTATCGGTGCACAACATGCACACAATAAAAAAAAGAAAGGGAACAAGCAATGAGAAAGGGAAACAAAGAGAAGGTAAATACATTAAGGGAAATCCTAGGCTAACTAGTAATACTGTCTTATTTGAAAACACAAAGAAGACTTATTTATAGTAGGGCTTCAACCTACTCCCTTTAAAATGGTCTGGGAACCATGTTCCATTCAATGTTTGTAACTGGAAAACATATGAATCAAGTATATAAGATAAAATGTATGGGCCCATCCAATGGACTTTAAATTTCTCATGATGGCGCAGAAACTTGGAATCATATAATAGAACCATCTACCCAAACTTAAATTATTTTTTCTTGAAGTTTCTGTCATGTCATGCCTTCTACCTGGTTTTTCTTGCTTTCTAACTCTAGTGAGAAATAGTTCACCTTTCATCTAACTGCATTAACTTATCAATCCTTTCCTCAAGAACTTTTTCATGATCCAATCCTCTTGTTCATGTTATACGTAGTGACGGTAGCATGAATTCAATAGGTAACATTGCTTCCATGCCAAACACCAATTGAAAAGGTGTGGCCTTGATTAGTCTTTTATAAGTAGTCCGATATGACAATAACACAACAGAAACTTTATCATCTCAATCCTTTCTTCCAACATCAAAAATCTCGGTTAACGTGTGATTTAAAATTTTGTTAAACACCTCAGTAGTCCCACTAGCTTGTGGGTGATAAGGGGTAGTCTTGTGGTGGGCTACCATGAATTGTGCCAATAATATCCTAATTGTTTCAATCAAGAAATGAATTCCCCTATCACTTGTTAAACTTATTAGGCATCCATATTTGTTTATTATGTTTTCCCATAAGAACCTAGTTGTTGTTGCCACTATGTAATCCCTTGTAGGCATTGCTTCTGCCCACCTTATAAAATAATTTTTACATGTAATGATATAACACAAACATATCCTTCATGCAGCTAGGGAAACAGGGGCTACGAAGTCAATTTCCCACTTCTCGAATGGTTTTGTACTGGAAATTGGTCTTAATGAAATTTCATCTATTTTCCCTAGTTTATCAAGACGCTAGCAGTGGTCACAGGCCTTACAATACTTGATATAATCCTTGTAAATTGTTTCCCACCAAAAAATTGCTATAAGGATATTGTGTGTGGTTGCATTCCCTATATAGTGTCCTCCTGTAATTCCACCATGTGCTTCTTTCATGACTGCAACACGTTCATAATCTAACATGCACTAGCACAAAACTTCATCATGGCCTACCTTGTATAAGTATTCTGTAATTAACATATAGAGTGTGGTGTGTATGGTTAACTGTGTCCTTTTTAAAGTCTTCATTCTCTCTGGTGCCACACCCATTTTAAGAAACACAGCAATAACTTTATAGTTAGTGTAACATTCTCCTTTTTAAAATTTAGAAACAAGGGAATTTTTTTCTATTTAATGTTCTCTATTCTAAATAATCATAATTTAGAACACACATTCCATGCCAATCAATCTCATAACAAATAACCATATGCAGCTAAAATGACTCGGTAAAATGTCAATCTCTCATTTCATGAATCGATGAAACACTGATCTCTCATGTTATCTCATTGAATTGTATACTAGGTATACATGGTTCTCTTACCCTTTTCTGGGTATTAAGTGTTCTGTTTAAGAGGCCTTTCTAAATATTTGTTACCAATATTCATATGAAAATTCACTTCTTAAACTAGGTGACATAAGACAACACAACCAGCAGCTTACGATACTTTTGCCAAATATTTCCAACATATTATTCATATTACTATTCCTAGATGGCATACTCGTCAAATAGAATAATTCCTTCACCCCACTTCATCTGTTATCTAGAATGGTCTTTAATGACTACTGTCAGTCCACTTGTTCAAGTTTTACCCTAACCAAGGATAGCAACATCGTTTAGTGTAGACTACTCATGAGGACTAAGGATACATAGACATACTCAATTGACCTAATTCGATCGCATGTGTCTAGTTATCCTAAGTCATCAAGATGATTCCCTGATAACTAAGGACAAGCCCAAGTAAAGTCAGGTGATGCTTCTAAACACAGTAACCTATGGGTATAACTACAATTGGACAAGTTATCATAAGTTTCATGTAAGTCTAGGTGATTCTAACTCTCGAAGGGTTCTTGGGTATAACTATACTCAATTGGCGTGTTCCAACTGTACAGTATCATAAGTCTTCATGATAGACATAAGACCCAAGTCTTCATGAAGGTACCTACACTAAATCATGCTTCTAACCTTGGGGTGTACTAAGGACAAATCCATCTATCTCTGAAGGGTCATGTCCATCTAGATGTACATATCCACGAAAGAAGTTAGTTACTTAATTATTATCTATAATTAAGGTCTAATTACAGAAACCCTGTTGAATCCCTAGTTTCATTAACCCCTAAGGTTTCCAACCATATTTGAGTTGAAATTGCTTTACAAAAACATCAAGATTGATTTTTATTCATAAAATTCCTACTTTAGGAGTCAATTTAATAAAATAGAAGCAGTAATTAAACAATATGGTTCACTTATTTTACTCAACCATTCTTATCTTGTTTAAGTTCCAAATTAGATTCCTTTATATTAGAATTCATTGAGATGAAGTCTACTTATTAAATGTTCATGTTTACCTTTCATTTGTCTTATACATTTAAAGTTATTGGTCAAGAGGTAGTTCATCTTCCTCTTTCCCATAAAACATAAGGTTAAACTCAAAAGGATTCTAAAACAATCCATATTATCATTTCGGAATAGTTACCTTCCTCTTTCTTATTAAGAATTAGGGTTCATTGCAACCTCTTACATTATTCAAGATATCATAATGAATTTTTACTTCCATTATCATCATTTTAATAAACCATAGTGATTTAGTTAAATGATCAGCCATGAATGCCAACTTGTTAAGTTGCATTTTAATAAAGGGGATAGTGTATCTAATTCCCTTACCACCTAATTGATTTTAAGTCAAACTAAAAGGTTTCATTACAGTTAAGTATAAGAGATAATAAACTTACAATTCCCTTCCCAGAATATACAAGAGAAAGAGACATTAAGTAAAGATAAACCACAATCATTTCCACTCATCTAAGTGGAACACATACTTTATGAGTACAACATTTCAGACATCTTCAGAGTCAAACAACATCAATAAGCTCAATTAAAAATACAACTTTTCTCTTACAAATACATCTCAGAAATGAATCATTTTTCCTCATAAAAGATCCAGTCTTTAGGTAAACATAAGTACATCATAAAAGGATCTTGTCTCCTTTTATCACTTATGAAGTCCATCTACAAAAATTGCTAGCACGAGTCAGTTCATTGAATGAGCATGATAAGCACTAAGCCTTAAAATGATGTGCTTTCAACTAACTATTTCATTAACAGAACTCTACTTTTATGAAACAGTTAAAGCATTACATAAAGATACATCATAAACAATAACATCCATGAAAGGAATAACAAAGTGTTAAACCATATCGTCATTAAATAGAGATCATGGTGTAATTAAAACAATGTTCAGCCAATGATTTCATAAATATTTATATCAGATAAATAATATTCCAACCAAATTACTTACCACATTTCTACTATAGATATTTATAGTTCATCTCTTGATTCATTCTATCTAAATCAAAGTAAGATACTAACTCTAATAATTCATAAAAATAGAATTATTTTTAAGAAGCCATGATCCACAATACTCAACATTAACTTAATCCATCCTAAAATATCTAAGGCCAAGTTCATTCAATTTTTATGACAAAATTTAGGATGAACCATCAACATCTTAAAGTAATATCTTCTTGTTTAATATACTACATCCAAATTCAAAGCCAAACTCTAGCCTAAGTTTGAGTTAAGAATCAACGAGTTTAATAAAGGATATTTTTCATTTACATGCACCTGGAATCGGTCACACATCACCATAATTAGATCCCTATCAAAACATTAGTCTAGGAGAAGAAGATAAATATTTATCCTCCAACAACCCACTCTGCAATTTCCTTCAAACTAATACAACCGAGAAGGTCAGCTCTTTACAAAGGAGTAATACCAAAGAGAGAATGAACAAAAGAGGGAAAGGAGAAAACCTATATCTGCTTCAGAATTCAAAGAGGACAATTTAGTGAATACCTTAACTCAAAAAAGAGGAAAAGGATGTCAACAAACAAGGATGAGATAGGATCTCATTATTCATTCCTAAGAAGAGGAATACAAACCGGAATTAAAGAATTGAGACAGATCCAACCAAGAAACATTCACTCTAACAATCATTTTAACATGAATAACTAGTCGATACAGGATCGATATATACGACTAAAACAAGGAAGTCAGAAAACGAAAATGAAGTTTTCCCATCATACAATGAGAATAGCCACAGTAGCACAAAAGCTACAACTTCAAATGGTTAATCAAATGCCTTATTTTAAAAATAGTTCCTAAAGCAACAAAAGAATAACAACTAAAGATTAAATTCTTTCCAAACTTTAACAGCATCGACCTAGAAGTTCTCTAATTTCCCAAACAAGAGAAAGAGACAATATAGTATTAAAATAATTATCCCTATGCTACCACAATTTATTTTCAAATGTAGTCACACATAAATCTTACCCATCCTTCGATGGTAAAATGAAGAAAATGAATAAAATATTAGCAACCACAAATTACAGTCACGCCAACCCATATCCCCATCTTCAAAAAAATAAAAGGAATAGTCTACATGTAGAAAGGATGAACTTGTCCCAAATTTGACCACAAGGAAAAGGTGACATGACCCCAAATAAGGTCCTCAAGGTTGAGTTCAAAAGAAGAATAACAACTGAAATAATCCAGTCCATTTCATCAAGATAGATAAGACTGAACTAATCCATAGTTCGGCATAGGTACCCCCTTCCTACAACATCATCTAAACATCAAAATTGAATGAAAAGAACTAAAAAATCCAACAAGATGGACCGATAAGGTAAATCCTGAAGCATGAAACCTCACCTCAAAAAGGATACCTAAAATTTGATAAATTATTAACAAATCTTCTCATAACATACAGGTGTAGGAATCAAAAATTGACTTCATTTAAGTCTAAGCAGAATCCGAACATGATTTTAATAAAATTTCAAACAAGGGAGAACCGAAACTTGAAACATATTTCTTCCATAGCAGTGACTTCTACTATCTAACTTCATAACAATCCCATAGGATTTCCCAGAGTCAAATCATCTCAAACTCAACAAAATTAGAACATGTTACAATTGTTTTTCAACCAAAAATGACTCCCAAAACATTGAATTAGACTATCTATTTTAGCATAGTTCAAACATATGTATTAATATTTGAAATCATCTCAAGCTCAATAGATGGTAACACATTTTAAAATTTCACCTAATAAAAGAAACAAACCCAGCTCCTATCTTTATCAAAAAGTGGACTCCTCTATTCCATTTTTGCACAATCAACAGAAGTTCACAAACTTTGTAAAAATTCCAGTTCAAACAATGGTTAAAACATGATTGACTCATTTATCCAACAAGGAACAAACCCAGACTCATTTCCTCAAATAATGAACCCAATCAAAATCATACGATAAAAATATACAAGCATGAATGCAATATAAACCTCACATAAAAATCCATTGTTCCCCAAGAGCAAAGTTCTTTTAATTAAGTCATTTAGGAAAAATCAAAACAACTTAATGGGTAGAGCCTATCATGCCTGATAGAGCTTCTTCTCAATTTGCAGAATATTTCTAGCCAAGCCTCCACAGTCTCTTCTTTTGCCAAGCGACGTCAACAACTCCAATCTTCCTATTCCCTCTTATACTTCCATAGGATCCAAAAATAGATCAAGAATGCCAAGAATATAGATGGATAAAAAAATAGAACTATTGGTTTGAAGAACCAAAAACCCCATGCAAAGAAAAAATTGAAATGAACCATAGATCAAACAACCTTTCAAAAATCCGCCATGCCTTTCTCCTAGGTGGTTTCTTCGCCATAACTGAGACCAATTAATGCGAAAGACTATCAGTTTTCCCTCCTATCTCTCCTCGCCACCGCCATCCAAGTTTGGTGAGTTTCTTAATTCAAAAATGCATGCAATTTCCATTTAGTGGTGATGCCAACTAGGCATCCCCTAACTCCCCATGCCTCCACAAAAACTGGCAATTCAAAATTCATTAAAACCAAAAATAAATTTTCATTAATGCCTTGAAAATCGACGCCACCACCCTTATCACTTGCCAAGTAGTTCATAGGTACCCCTTAGGTTAGTAATAGTTTAGGTTAGATTATCAACTTTAGTTCCTAGGTAGGTCTTATTACCTTAGGTTAAAATCCAAATAGTATAGAACATTTCCATCTTAGGTTAAGGTATTTACCTTAATAGTTTTGTAATAGGTCCTAGGTTCTCTAACGCTATTTAGCATTTTTAAGAATACTCAAGCCTATTAATTTCAGCAAGATACTAAGCAAGGACACCTAAAGCAGGGTCCCTTAAATTTATAACTAAAAAAAATCAATCCCACTTCACCTTCCATTTCAAAATGTTAAGTCAACTAGATGAATCAAGTAAGGAGAACTGAAGCATACCTTGGATCAATGGAATTGATCCAATTTTTTTGTCAACACAGATGATTTTAGACAACAACAACACATGCTCATAATCCTTTTTTTTAATGAATTAAAGATGTACAAAAAGATGAATGACCTCGTTTTCAAGTAAGAAGAAATCACAACAAGGTGAACCTCTTCACAGTAATAATTTATCCATTGCAAACATGATTTCAAAAATTCATAAGAGTACACCTTCCTAAGACAAATCACATGTCAACATTTACAATGTCAAGAGGGAAAGTAATCATAGTAATAGTTTTGTCCAAGATGTTACAGTCAAAGAGCGTGCACCACAATCTAAATAGTTGTGCATCTGGAATTATATCCTCAATGCTATGTGCATCCTCCCCTGATTCAATCCTTGATAAATGGTTAGGTCCTAAATTACACTTACTTGGTTTCACAACAACTGTAAACTCAAACTCTTGAAACAACAAGAACCATTGACATATGTGCCCTTGTAAAATAGGCATGTTTACTAAGTACTTTAATGTTATGTGGTCCATGTAGAATATAAAGGGTGTTACCAATAGATAGTACCTAAATTTTTTTAGTGTGTAGATCATTGGCAATGCTTCACTCTCAGTAGTAGTATAGTTTTGTTTTGCTGCAGTTAGATTTCTATTAGCAAAACACAAGGGGTGGTCAACAATTCCCTCTCCAAGCTGTGCTAAGATTTCCCCAATCACAACTCCTGAAGCATCAACATGTATATGGAATGGTATATCCCAATAACAAAATCACAATATGGGTGCAATGATAAGCTTATTATTCAATGTATTAAACTCCATCTGTTACACCTATATGCGATGGAAAATTTGCAAAGCTGTGGAATGAGGCTAAATAACCTCAAAGCTTAACTAAACTCAACCATGCACCATGAGATAAGAGCTAAACAAGAGTTAATCCTATATATGCATCATAAATTTGATAAAAACATCAAAACCTAGCATATATACTACTCTCTACTCTTTTTAAATCTATAAAACATTGAACCTATGAAGATCCTAACAATCAAATTTGATGTTTGATATGAAACTCAAGCTTTCAAGAATGGTGTCTCACCATTAATTGCTTCTAGGCCTTATGGTTCTCTCTATTTACTTAAAACTTGGATTATGGATGCAAATGGAGGCTATTAGCTCAACAATGGAGGAAGGAAAGCTTTATATCAAATTTCTAATTAGCTTAAAGCTAATACAAATGAGATCCAAGCTTTCTTAGGCTTGTTTTGGTTTTGTGTTATGTAAAATTGTGTGTTTGAATGGGTCGGCCTAGCCTTGTATTTATAGTTTTTGGTTTGGAATAATTTAGAATTTGGGTGCATGTGGGACTAAAGCTCAAAAATCACTTTTAGATTAGATTAGGATAAACATGCTTTAGGCTTAGTTAAGCTTATTTTAGGCTAGTTAACAAGGGATTAGGCTAGTTAAACTTGATTAGCAAGTGATTATAAATTCATTGATAGTTGGGAGGAGTATGATTAACCATTTGTGACCGATAGATAGCCTAGGAAGATTACATAAGTGATCTAGAGACAACTAGGGAGGTTCAAAATGGCTGAAAGGAAGAATGTCTAGCTAATAAGAGAGATATTAGCCAAATAAGTTGATTATAGGAGGAATACGACCAAGAAGGTTTCGTAAATGGGCATCCGAGAATGGAGCAAAGAAAGGTTGATTAACGAAGTGTCGTCAATAGGTTGAATTGGAGGAAATGCTAAGTGTAATCATATTTTAGGTGTCTACAATGCCTCTCCCCATTGAAATGTAATTTTGTGTTTTAGCAAATTTTCCCATGGCACAAAGATCTTGTCATACCCCCATATAAATTTCTTGTAATACCCCGTATTCCCAAGGAATCCACACAATACGCTCTGGCTGGTAGGTTCCCATAATAATGAAAACTTTGGCAGGATCCATCAGCAAGCCTTCCTTATATATGATATGCCCCAAAAATGATTCCAAATGGAGTAGCAAAAACACATTTCTTAATGTTGAGGGATATCCTCAACTTTTGACATCTTTCAAACATTAGCCTCAGATTTTCACAATGGTCCCTTACTAACCCATATACCATCAAATCATCAAGTTAGACTTGAAGAAACTTATGGATGAAGTCTTGAAATTCTTGTACCACAATGCATGAAAACACAGTAGGTGCATTCTTCAGTCCAAAAGGCATGACACTGTAATCAAAGCTTCCCCATTCAGTGGTTAAAGTTTTCATTTCTTTTTCCTCCTTTGAAATTCTAACCCAATGATATCCTAAGAATCTATCTGTGAAAGAATCTATCTCATGCCCAGTTACTCCTTCTAGGATCTCCTTAGTGAAGGGGACTAGAAAGGGTCAATAACACATACTGCATTCAAATCCATGCAATCAACACAAATCCTTATCCTCCCATCCTTCTTAATGTTGATGACCATTAGACTTATCCATTTTGATTCCTCAATAGCCTCAGAATGGATAACGTGATCATCTTGTCAATCATCTCCTTCTCTTTGACATGAAGATTTAGATTCATTTGATAAGGTCTCTTCCAAATTGGGTGCACACCTTACTTTAACTTAATCTTAATTTCTCCCAAGGAGTGGTGAACTCCTTTAAGCTCATGGTACCCATGAGGAAAAAAATCCTAAAATTTATGCAACATACCGATGATCTTCAAAACCTCCTTTTATGTCGAGTAATCTCCAATAGTAGCCTCGTTAGGTTCTACCTCCGAACCAATGTTAACCTTCCTCGTCTTTAGGGGTTCATGATAGGTACATGCTTTCTCATCAGCACTATCCATAACTTTTTGTGTACCCATAGTATGGTTAGCATCCAAATTTTCCTCTTCTTCACCATTGATCACATAAACAAATTTTCCTTTCTCTTTTTCTAGGCATGCATGCTCAAGTTTTATCTCCTCTGATTCTTCCTCATCAAAGAAATTTTCTAAGCCAGGTTCACCCAATAATTCTAGCATTCTATCCTCCATCATGGCATTATCACCCATAATTAGGTGCTTAACAACCTGTAATGCTTCATCCACCAATTTCTTGGTACTGTAATATTTGAAATCTTGAAGGAGGTCAACCATTAACTCATGACAGTTTCCTATCTAATGGCACATCTCTGATTGAATGTACAATGCACGTGTATAGCCTTGTAAGGTGGAGTATAACCTATCCACCCATAAAGAAGGTGGCAAGGCTTCTATGCCCTCCATCCATGCTTTTTCACATATTTGGACATGAAACAAGGTAGGTTCCTTCCCATGATAATTTTTTATGATAGTAGGTTCATTGCTCCAAACAAATCTAAGAGATAACGTGATTCTCATTTCACACCCCTCTAGAAGGTTATTGTGATGGGTCACCCACTAATGTGCTACGGTCTAGAGCAAGGTATAGCTAAGCATCCTTCTCCTTTCGATCTCACATATCCTCTGGGTCTCCATTTCTTGTAGGAAAACATCAACGTTGGCTCTTCCAGAATAACTTGGCAACTTCTTTCCTCCTAGGTGCTTGACTGAGCGTACCTTTCCTACTCTCATCACAAATCCTCTTAACTGACTTCTGACTAACTCATATGTCTCGTGTGCCCAATTATCACATGTCACACTAGTTGTATCACTTATAGATTGAGAATCTTCCCACTAAATAACACCCTTTTTTTTTTGTTACACAACCTCAGGGTCCTTGATAGTGTGCACATAAATTTTGTCTAGGTATTCTTCCCAGAAAGGCTTAATATATGGTGTTGACTTCCCATCTGTTAAAGGAATAATAACATGTTCCTCTTTATTCTCAAAAATTATATACCCCTTATTAAAATATAAGTCAACATTGTTCTTATAGCACCAGGGGAGCCCAAGTAACGCTAGAAATTTGTCTACCTTAGCAAGCACTAAGAATTTGAAGTCTCCAGTGAATTTCTCCCCTTGAATAGTGATAGCAGCATCCTTTAAAACACCAATGGGAATTTCCTTTGTCTTATTGGCCATATAAAACACATTTGAAGATGGCTATAATGGGGGCCTTCCCATTTGATTCCATGAATCTAGGGTGAGAACATTGACTTCCGCTCCCATGTCAATCAGAATATTACTCATGATCCATCAATCAACAATTGCATTCAAGGTAATATCCTTATCATAGTCGAGGATGTGGGGAGGAAGGTTAGCATGCAACACATGCCTCTCATGCTTTGCTCCAATGCTTGGTATCTTATCCCTCAACCATTATCATTATAGAGGAATGATATTCTCTTGGCGCAACATCTCACATACCTCTTTGACATCATCTATATCTGACTGAGGGACCTTAACACTTTTCTTCTACCCTAACTTCTTAGACTACTCCTTTAGACATTGAATTTCCCCTTCAAGACTCCTAATTATGTCCATGGTCTCATGATAAACTTCCTTTTTATGGGTAGGGTCTGGATACTTCCCATACACCACCTTTTCTCTTATAATCAGTGGTCTCTACCTTGGTATTTCCATATCATGTGCAGCCTCAGCTCGCGTTGTCACCAATATAGGTTCTAACTTTGACTCACACACTAACCTTTACATCCACTGTGAGTCTTCTTTCTTAATTCTTACCGTCCTAGCTCCCTTTTCTTTCCATATTTTCTAGCTCATGTGTTCAAATAGCTCTGTGTACTCCCCATACTTGTGTTTCTTCTCACACCATGAGAACTGTAGTAGGTTAGGAAATTCACAATTGTACTACTCTATGGACCCATAATTATAACAAGTTTTGTGAGGGAATTCACCCCTTTCGCCTTGGGATTACCACAACCTCTAAATGCTCCATGAAAGCTTCTTCCACAACCTCCTCCATCCATTTTTCCTTCATAGTGACGACCATCATGCTTGGAATTTTGTACAACATTGGTCTCGCATACACCAATATCAATGACATCATATATCTGATCAATCAATATTCAATCCTTGGTGTCATGAGTAGTAGAGGTGCAAATATTGTATTAGCAAAACACATTCTTACGGATCACACACTACAATAGCAAACACCTACTTGCGTCATGATCTTCATGGAAAATTTCACTATCTACCATCATGATGCGTACCAATCTTTGAGGAAAATTATCATTCATATGCCCCTCTACCTCACAATTTGTGTACCATATGCCACTGTGAGTCTCATGGGCCGAGTTCATAGATAGCTTCGTCAGCTGCTTAACCATTGTAGAAATTTGAGCTTCAATAAAAGGAATAGCATCAGTATCCACACTTCTTATAGCCTCGGCGCATAGGATAGCCTCCAGAACCTCATGTGGGTTTTTGAAAGTTTTATACAAAATCTCTCTCCTAAAATGCATTATTAGTCCTTGAACAAACCATTGAGCATGCTGAGAAGGATTAAATTCATAAGACAGTTTTGATAAGAGAGTCTTAAAATGCACAACATATTCCACACACTCTATGCCATACCTTGTTGAATCTCTTTTAGTGCGTTAATGCTCTTTTGTTCAAACTTGGGAATATGGAATTCAGCTAAGAAGGCATTATGCAGTGCGGTATAATCTAAAACTGTCTGGTGGGGGTCATACTTCTAGTACCAACTATGCACGCATCCTTATAATTTTGTTACAAACTGACTTACCTTATGTTCTAGGGTATTGATCTCCTTCACGTGCCATAGTAGCTCACATTTTTGTACATTCTCTACAACATCCTCAACACCTTTGTAATTATGTAGATGAAAATAAATTTCAAAAAATACTTTTTGAGGTGGTTGAGGCCCTTGTCTGCCAGATCCTAAACCTTGATTCCCTCTTATGTTGCCTCTACCACTAGATCCACTAGATCCACCAATGCCTATCCCTCTTGACCCACCAGATCCTAAAAATCCACTAAGTCCACTAGGTATGTTAGTTCCGATTCCATTTAACCCACCAGATCCACCTCCTGTAGCTGATTAAGGTCTTGAAGTGATCGTGCCTTGTGTCCCCATTGTCATGCTAAACTATGTGCCAATAGTATGTGATATTACACCGTTACCAGATGTGTGTCCCATGCCACTTCCAGACGTGATACCCATTCCTTGTGTACCCATAATTTTCCCAAATGTCACTCCATAAAATATACCTCCAAACACAGGAAATGATTTTGCAGCCATAAATGTGACAAATGAAAATTTATATCTCCTAAGTGCTGATTAGTTATTTCCAGTAATATTAACTGGGTTAGTAATACTTATCTCTAGATTTGGGAAACTAAGTGCTAAGGATTGGTCTCCATGTGGATTCATATGCATTCTAATGGCTATCCTTTCTCCAAGTGATGAGCTCTCATAAGAAGTTGAAGGGATCTCTCTCCCACACTTTCAAATATGGGGTAGCACAGACTGCTTAGGCTCCACTTACTTCACTTGAACCTCAATTCCTTCCCACAACATTTGCCTCCATAAATCCATTGCTCCTAAAAATTTAAGTTGTCTATCTAACTCCCTTTCATGAGCTTCATTATACTTGATTCATCTCTCTTCCCTCTCCTTTTTAGCTACAAGGTTTGTCATCCTCATCCACTCTATCTTCCTCACCTAGTGCTTAGAAGAATCTTAACTGGCCATAGGAAATTCTTCCAAACTCAACGTAATGATCAATATCTTTATAGCTAAAGGGATATTATGCAAGAACAATCCTCTTGGCTCCCTTAAGAACTCAAACTCAACAATTTCTGGACAGTAATACGTAGAAATCACATACTCCAAGGTGTAACTCGTCAACACTCTACTCCACCATTGATCAACAACACACGTCCAAGTTAGATCAGTATCATACATCCTCTAATACTCCTCTTAGGTCTATACATGACGTCTATAGTGTCAGATTCGCCTAAATTCATACGCCTAGATCCATTCATATAACTTCACTAGAAATAACAAAACCAAGTCTCATATAGCTCATGATATAGATGTTCTTCTACCCATTTACGTGCATCAAACTTAGGTCCATCACTAAATCTCTGTAACATTCCCATTTTAAGACTTTAGAAACAAGGGAAATTTTTTATCTTACATAATGTTCTCTTTTCTAAATTAATATAATTTCTAACACACATTCCAATGTCAATCCATCTCATAATAGAAAACCATATGCAATTGTAAATGATTCAGTGAAATACAAATCTCTCATTTCATGACTCATTATTAAACTGATCTCTCATGTTAACTCAATAATGAGTATACTACATATACTTAGTTTATTTTACCCTTTTATGGGTACCCAAGTGTTTTGTCTAAGAGGCCTATATGAATATTTGTTATCAATATTCATCTAAAATGCCACATCTTAAACTAGGTGACATAAGACAACGCAACCAGCAACTTGCGATACTTTGGCCAAAGTTTCTAAACATGTTTAACATGTTTAAATTCCTAGATGGTATGCTCTTAAAAATGAATATTTCCCTCACCACACTTGGTTTTTTATCTAGAGTGGTCTTTCTTGACTTCTATCATTCCAATCTGATTCAAGATTTCACACTAGACAAGGTTAGCAACAAGCACTAGTGTGGAAGACTACTCGTAGTGACTAAGGATACATAGACATACTAAATCGAATTGCATTGATTGGGTGTGTCTAGTTATCCTAAGTCAACATGATTTGAGATTGACACTAGATCATGCTCATATCCTTGTATAGGGTAAAATCATGATCCAGTCTTACACTTATGTCAATCAAGTTTAACAACTAAGTGGGGTGTTGAGACATAGTAATTACATCCTAGTATCCTCATAATGACTCCTGTCATTACGAAGGTAGTATGTTGTAGTTGATGTATACCAACATCCAACTGAGTTTCCTCAACTGGGCTAACATACTTAAGATTACAAGTTTATAAACCCATTTAATCATAGTCTTAAATATTAAAGATAACAACACTCTAAGATTCAACTAAGCATCATTTATCCTATAAGGTTATAAGATGAAGTTACATTTGTGTTACGTATACAAATAAAATATGCTTCCTAACCATTCAATTACATGTTTAAGTTTTTCTTTAAACGAAACAACTTATATCAAATAACTAAAAGAATGACCTTCATGTTATGAAAGTGTGTATCCTTTCTTATTTCAGCCTTAGCTTTAAAAAGTTTATTTAAAACCTTTATTTTATACTTCATGAAGATGAATTCTTAATCCCATTTAATTCCTTTTCAAGCATTCAATAATTTGATTAAATAAATCTTCCTAAGGAATAACACAGTTAACCATTCACATACTATAAACAATATTTTAACAAGACCTTCAAATAAGTCACTATGATTGAATCAAGAAAAATATCCTTTTTCCTTTATCAAGGACTGATGTCCAATTATGAAAATAGACTATATATGTTTTAAATACAATCATAATTAATACATATATACATATATAATTCTTTCATATTCCCTTTTCCTTATTTAAGGATCCATTCAGGAGTATCAACTATTAGTTGTATATATTTTTATGAGTAATGAATCAACCAAAATTGCAAACCCTTAATTCAAAAGTCTTATAAATATAATAACTATTAAGTTTCCAAATCCCAAAACACTTAAATACCTATTTTCCCCTTCCTTAAAGATATTACATAATAATAATACTCCCCAATGTGTGCCAAAGAAGGTGTTGCAATAAAGTAGTATTCAAAAATCATCAACCATTTATTCATCAAAAAGGAGTGATCCATTCACTGATTACATAATTATTTCCAAGATTACAATTATCATAAAAAAAATATATATATAACTAATTTTATTACATGTTTCCTTTCCTGACAAAAGTAAATCTCAAGTAATGACGCCACATAATCATCATAATAAAGAGACAATTTCTTTAGTAAAACAAATGTAACTTTCTATATGTCTTTCTCCTTTCATCTTTTACAAAATCCATCTGTAAAATTGTTAGCATGAGTCAGTTCATTTGAAATAATCATGATAAGCACTATAACCTTAAAACTTTATGCTTTTATCTAACTGTTTCATAAAAAGAACCATGTTGTTTATGAAACAGTTCCAAACACAAACAAGATAAACAGAAAGACTTTTTCCTTAAAAGATTACCAACCAAAAAGGAGAGAGAGAAGATCAAGGATTCTATAATTAATGTATAAGTAAGGACTACTAATCAACATATTTAATTATAAAATCTAGATTCATATAAACTCATTTCTACATGTTGGAAATCAGAACAATAGAATTAAAGAAAGGAGAGATTCATATTTCCATCTTAACCTTACCTACTTATTCAAGTTTCCAAATTAAGTTCCCCCATTTAACCTATTCTAACTTTTCAATAAGAAGCATAAGAATATGAAAATATACCTTTCAGAATATGTATATTGTTTTGCTATTTCAAGTGAACATCCTAATTAATACATGAAATAATAAACAAATAAACAAGAATTATATTCCATCTAAGAATCATAATTATATCAAGCTCAGCATGGAATCTAAATTAGATTGATTAAGAATATGTCTCAATATTCCAGGTAAGGAATACTTAATCAATTAGAAACAAATAAGGTAGCTCACGGTAGAATTTCTCTAAGAGACCTAAGTTCATTTTTGAATTCCACATAAGCAATAGTCAAAGCTAAAACTCTACAGTCCTCATCCATAACATTTTGATTGCCTTCTCAATTCAAAAGAAGAACAAGCTATCATTTAGAACCACACACAAGTTATAAACCAACCAATATTAAATCCATAAAAATGATAAGAGAGTTAAGTTCTGGGTGTGTCCAAGATTCAAAACATTCACACGAAAATATCAAAATCCCATAACCATTTTCTTTAAGGTCAATAAAACACTAAGACCAAACACAAAGGTTATAGTGTAATAAGATATGCAAACTAGAGATAGAACAACTAATCCCAAATAATCAAGTTCCACAACTCATGAACAAAAGGAATGGGGTGATATACCAGACTCTTCAACCAACCAAATTCATCTAAGGGTTATCATTACACATATGCAAAGACAAACGAAAATAAGACAGAATAGACTCCCTTAAGAGTAACACACATCAAGTGCTTAAACACCTTTAAAATCCCACTTAAGATCAATAAGATCTTAACATAGTTACTAACATGGCCCAGAGTTGGGTAACAATAAATGAACCAGGAAAAATAACCAAAAGCAATAACATCCAATGAGTAAATCAGTATGTCCTTCAAAAAAAAGTACAATCACCATACATGATTCAACTAATTAATAAAAGCACTGAATCATTTCTTATAAATCTCAATGACAAAAGAAAGGATAAAAACTAGACCTAATCTTAAATTGGTCTCTAAAAGAACTTACAATCGTCAAAAAAAGAAGGGAAGATGGATCATTAGAACAATCCCCCTTTAGCAATGGTTCATTAGTGGTCAATATCTTTATGAACTTTCCAAGATCAAAATATCTACAAAGGAAACCAAAAGCCCATAGTGGGTTTACAAAAAATAAGAAGTAAATGTAACATAACATAAGTTAACAATTCTCGGTCATATTTTTTGTTCCACTTCCATCGACAAATACTTCCATTCATACAAGGTTCAACAAAGGAGAAAAGATATTAAACTTTCAAGATCAAGGTGAGAATTCATTTACTCCTAACCTAAATGGTAATAGCAGAGAGTTTCAAGAGATAACAAAGAGATTCCAAACAGTTCCCATTTGGGGAAGAACCCATAATAAGTAAATCCAAGATATAAACAAATTGTATCCCCTTAATAACATATAATCCCAAAAAAAATTGAATCAAAATAATGGGTCCCTACTTCCATCATCGAGCAATAAACAAAATGACGAACACATGATAATCCCAAAATGATGGCATGTCGAAACGAAGAATCCTTCAAATCTAGTTTCCAACAACAATAGCAATGAGAGTATAAAGGCTAAAATCTACGGATTTCAACAAAATTGAGATACTGTTAAAGTATATACAACCTTCAGCATAGGTTTTTAATAATTCAGAGAACAAACACATATCCGTTCCAACATCGAGAAGATTTGAACACAAGCAAGTTAACATAATAGCAACAAATCCACACTTCCATATTTCATTTTCCACACAACCACAAACAACCAGTTTGCATACAATAGTATCAAGTTTAAACACCAATGAAGAAAGAATAAACAAACAAAAAATCAGAAGGTTTCAAATAGAGAAGTTCTTCTAATGAAGCATTTAAATAAAAGTAGAAGACTTGATGGATAGGGCCTATCATGCATGATAGAGAACCTACCTTCACTTTCTCACTATAAATCTTAAGTCAGAGCTTTGAAAGAAATTTCTTTCCATGAAAACTCCAACAACCAGCTTAGAAACCTTCTTCTCCTTCCTCTTATAGTTTCTCATTGATATTTTCATCACTATCACTGCCATGCAAGGTGAAATAAACATGCAAGGATTCAAACTAACGGTTCAAAATGAAAAACCACACACAGAGTTAAAGCTCACAAAAACCAAATGAAAAATGTAAAACTAAAAACCCTACTTCCTTCTAACTTCCCCTACTTCCTAGGTGGTTTTTTGCTATTGCCAAGAATCATGAATGTCAAAAATGAATGACATTAATTCCACATCTCCTACCACTGCCGAATTTCATTTAGTCATTACTAAATTTAAATTTCCACGCATCAAAAACTTTAGTAAGGATGTCAACTAACCATCCAATGAAGCTTCAAGCACTCACCAATTTTGGATAAAACCCTAAGTTTTTAATGTGAAATAAATCCTCATTAATACATTGAGGTTAGTGTCACCGACCTACCTTATCATGTTGTCCCATCCGTCCCCTTTAGGTTAGCACAAGTATAAGTTAGGTTCATAATATTAGTTTAGGAACTAACTTAGGTCCTTAGGTTATAGTCTAAGGTTTTTCCTTTTTATTAACATTCCACATTAATAAAATAACTTAGTAACTTAGGATAGATCACAACTTAGGATAGGATTACCATCTTAGGAACATAGATTAATTATGTTCCCAAACAATTGTTTAAAAATATTACATCTTACCCAAAGAATAATCAGAATGCCATATGAAGATCACATATGAAGCATGGGAGAAACAGAGTTTACCTGAGATTTCAAGATAGCCAGAGTTTAGAGATCCCATAATCTGTCCAACTTGGTCAAGATGACCACAATGTCATGAAATTGAAAGCATGCCTTAGATCATTGAAATTGATCTAAGGTAATGCTATCTTACACCTGAGATTATGAAAATTGAAGCACAAGTTCGAGTGCAACAAAGTTATGAACTAGTTTAAAATAAACCAATTATTATTTCCATATGAATTGAATTATTCAACATAAGAAGGAATGACATACTTAATTTTTAATTTAGCATAAACATGGTAGAGTTGTATCTATTTCAGTAGATAACCTACTATCTACAACAAACATGATTTCTTAGTTCACAAGAGTACACCGTCTTCAAACAAGAATCATATGTAAACATTTACAACTTTGAATATAGAATTCATCATAGATATCAACTATGTTAGAGGTGTTACATACCTCCCTCCTAAAAAGCATCATCATCCTGATGATTAACTAAGTCCACATTCTCAAATAAGAAAAATAATCATAACTATAGTTATTTTATCCATAAGTTCACGAAAAGAAACCAGATTTCAAGAAATTCAAAAAATTTATAATTTATTATAGCATTAAAGTAGTTGTTTCAATACTAAGGAATATAGTACCTGCCCAAAATTGGCATAATTATTGATAGTTTTAAAATAAAATATTTAATTTTTATTAATCATCATAACTAATTCTGTTCAAATAAATGAGGAAAAGCAATTTTTATGTCCTCAAGGTTTTCCCATGTTGCATTTTCTTCATTAAATTGGTCCCATTGAACCTTGCATTGACTAATTTCCTAATTTTGCAAGTGCAACTTGCGAGTTTCCAGCACTCTGATGGGTTCAACCATGATTATTCCTAGGTCTTGGACCTATAAGGAATCCCAATTTAACACATGTGATAAATATGAAACATATTTCTTAAGAAAATAAATATGGAAAACATCATGCATTCATGACAAATCAGGGGGTAATGCTAATCGATAAGCTACATGATTGATTACTTCAACAATCTTGAAAGGTCCCACACAACAAGGTGATAGTTTGGCTGCTTTGCCAAAGGTTATAGAGCTCTTTTTATTCTTAACACATAAAAAGGCCTTTTGACCAAGTTCAAATTTCTTATCAACCCTTTTCAGATCTGCATAACTTTTCTACCTATCTGTAGCTTCTTTTAAATGTTCACGAATCATTTTAACTTATTGTTCCATTTCAGTAAGGATTTTAGGCCCAATTACCTCTTTGTCTTCAATGTTATCCCAACTAACTGGAGTTTTTCATTTCCTTTCATACAATGCTTCAAAAGGTGCCATTTTCAAAGAGGCATGATATGTATTATTGTAAGCAAATTCAACTAAAGGAAGGTACTCTTCCCATTTGTATTGTTGATCCATGTAGTACATTCATAGCATATCTTCCAAAACCTAATTAACTCTCTCAGTTTGACCATCTATTTCCGGATGGTATTTGGAACTAAAATTTAGTTTTGTTCCTAAGGCTACATTTAGCATTTTCCAAAATCGGGATGTCAATCTAGGTTCCCTGTCAGATATAATCAATTTAGGTACTCCATGTAATCTGAAAATTTCATGCAAAAATCATTTTGCTAAAATAGGAGAATCATCCTTAAGATTACCAACAAAAAAGTGTGCTACTTTTGTTAGTTTATCAACAAAAACTAAAATAACATCATGTTTATTTTTTTACATAGGTAGCCACTGAACAAAATCATTGCTAATTACCTACCACTTATATTGCAGTATGTGATGAGGATAAAATAAACCATTTGGGTGCATATGCTCAGCCTTAACATACTTACATTCCCAGAAGTGATAAAAAAAAATCAGTTATGTCCTTCATCCCTTTCCAAAAATATTGTTGTTTTACATCAGCAAGCATTTTTTAATACCAGGATGTCCTAAGTAAGGTGCATTATGAAATTCCATCATTAAATTTTTCCTTAACTCATTTCCCAAAGGTACATACATATGTTTTCATATCTCAAAATTCCTTCATTATCGAAGTGAAAACCTATACGTCTTACGTCTTTTGGATCTGTAGCAAGTGTTGTTTTTACCTGTTGAAAGTAAAAATCAGATTCCGTGATACTTTTTACCTCGTCTTTAAATTGAGTTCTCACATTAATAAGTGTATAAATATGTTTCATGTGACTTAGTGCATCTGGCACTCTATTTTCTTATGTTAAAATCATATCGTGACGAAAAACTCTAACCATATTGGTTTTCTTGCATTCAGATTTGGCTGAGTGTAAATATACTTCAGCCCAACATAATTGTTTTTTAATTCAAAAGGTCTTACTAAAAGATAATGTCTCCATACTTAGAGTGCATGAACTATGGCAGCAAGCTCTAGGTCATGGGGAGCATAATTCAACTCATGTAACTTGAGTTTTCTTCTCTCATATGTTATAACATGCTCATTCTGGAATAGAACACCTTCTCTGGAAGCATCGGTAACTACCGTGAAGTTTCCATTTGATCAGGTACAGCCAAAATAGGTGCAAATGTTAATTGATCCTTAAGAGTTTTAAATTTTGATTCACATTTATCACTCCACACAATATTCTTTTCTTTCTTTTGTAATGAAGTTATCAGTGCAACGAATTTGTAACAAACTTTCTACAGTAACCAATAGTCCCCATGAAGCTTCTGACTTCATGCACATTCTTCGGTGTAGGCCACTCAGTTATGACAACAATATTTTATGGATCAATTATTATTCCATCCTTACTTATGGCATGTCCTAAATAGTGTACTTCTATCTCATAGAAAGAACATTTGGAAAACTTACCATATAACCTTCTCTTTCTTAAGATTTCCAGTACTATTTTCAAATGTTCATGATGCTATCAATTATTTTAGAACAGATAATAATATCATCTAGGAATACAAGTAAAAACTCATCCAGGTATTCTTGAAAGATTTTATTCATTAAATTCCTAAAATCTTCAGGTGCATTTGTCAAACCGAAAGGTTAAACTGTAAATTAATAATGTCCATAACTTGTTCTAAAGGATGATTTATGAATATTTTCATCTTTTATTCTTAACTGATGATACCTAGAATGAAGATATATCTTATAATATACTAATGCACCACACATCTCATCAAACAGATCATGAATTCTAGGAAGTGGATATTTGTTTTTTATTTTTTCTTTGTTTAACATCCTATAATCAATACATGATCTAAGTGTTCCATATTTCTTTTTCACAAAAATTATTGGTGGTCCCCAAGGTGAGACACTCAGTCTTATCAAACCCTTAAACAAAATTTCTTGTAACTATGCCTTAAGATCTACCAATTCAATGGTATTCATTCGATATAATGGCTTGGAAATAGGCTCAGTTCTCGGTTTGATTTCAATCATGAATTCAAACTCTCCTTTAGGTAGAAGACCAGGTAGTTCTTCTAGAAACACACCACTGAAATATCTTAACAACGGAAATGTTTCCAAGAAATCATAATCCTCTTCAGTTGTTTCAAAAAAATTTACTACATACGAAGTGCAGCCTTTGTTTTTGGCCTTTTTAAGTTGCAAAGCTGACAATTTCCTAACTGAAATTTCTCTATTTACGCCTTGGATGTTTGTTGTTTTCTGTAGATCATCAAGACAGTTAATGTGTTTTTCAAAACAATAAACTTTTGCTTTATGATCAGCAATCCAATTGACACCTATTATTACATCATAAGACCCCAAAGGAAAAACATAAAGATCAACTTTAGTGGAAAACATTATTTCCATAATGAACAGTCCAAAAAAATTCCATTATTCCATCTTTCCTTTTTAGTTTCACACCTAATTTACTAGAAATAAAGCATTCAGTTGCTCCAGTATCAAAAATTATAGTAAGAGGTATACCAAATAATTTACATCACACTTCTATAGGCGTAACTTGTTTGTCAACTTGTTTATCAGCTATTACAGCATGTATCTTATGTTGTTGATTGTTTTCATCCTTCCTTGGAGGGCACTGATTTGCATAATGATCATTTCCACAGTTGTAACAGCCCCCTACAGATCCTCTTTTAGGTTCGAATTTATTTCTAACCCTGAAATTATTGTTCTGTCCTCCATAGGACTTATGTCCATCGCTATTTTTCTTAACAAAGTTGTTTCAAACATTTGCAGTAGGTTTATTTGTCATTGTTTTCTTATTTTTATCAGCAAAAAAAATATTTTTAATACCAAAAATTTTTCATTCCCCCTTTTTGGGTTCAAGAGATGAAGAAGAATTTGGAATTTTCTTTCTATTCTCTTCCTTATGAGTGGAAATTGCTTTTAATTTTTTTCCTGCCAAATGGCTTTTTCTACAACCCCTTCCATGGTGGTTGGGTTATGGACATCTACCTCACCCTCTATGATAGGGTTCAATCCCATAATATACTTTTGTATCCTAAAATTCTCATCATTTTTATACCGAGGTACATACTTAAGAAGTTTGGTAAACCTCTCCCAGTACTTTGTTACAGTTAATTTTACCTGTATTAAGTTTTGAAATTCATTCTTCTTCTTATCATAATACTTTTTTGGAATCCATCGTTGCATAAAATAATTCTCAAATTGATCCCAAGTGATGTTTGATTCATCAATGTTCATCTCAGCCTTACAGTTGTCCCACCAGGAGGATGCCTCATGGGAAAGTTGATAAGCTTCACATACTGCTTTAGTTTCCTCTGATAAGTTCCCTATTACAAAGTACTCCATCTTGTTGAGTCAGTTCTCAGCTCTATCCCCCAGTGTAGTGCCATCAAACTTGGGATGGACTTATCCTTTTTATGTCATTTATGAGTTCAGCTGTTAATCTTGTCTTTTTATTTTCAAGCTGATTGGGTATATTTGCATTTGCATTCACAACATTTTTATTATCAATGCCCAAATTTCCAATATTAGTTTTGTCCATATGAGGTAGCTGATTTTTATTATCCGCATCTTCTTCCTCCTCCTCATTACCCATAACTTTTTGTTCAAGTACAATCAGACAATCTCTTGTGTCTAACAGGGCAGCAAGGATCTCATCAAGTTTTTTTTGCAGTAGCTACCTCTCTAACTGGAGGTGGGTTATTTACATCATCTCCCCTTGTTCTAACCATTTTCTGTTAACAAGAAAGTTAATTTTTTATTAGATATGGATTCAATAGGTCCAAGAGATATAACCTTCAGCTCTGATACCAAGATGTAACATTCCCATTTTAAGACTTTAGAAAAAAGGGGAAAACATTTTTTTATCTTACATAATTTTCTCTGTTGTAAATTAACATAATTTAGAACACACATTCCAATGCCAATCCATCTCATAACAGAAAATCATATGCAGCTATAAATGACTCGGTGAAACACCGGTCTCTCATTTCATGACTCGGTATTAAACTGATCTCTCATGTTAACTCAATAATGAGTGTACTACGTATACTTGGTTTCTTTTACCATTTTAAGGGTACCCAAGTGTTTTGTACAAGAGGCCTATCTTAATATCTATTACCGATATTCATCTAAAATCCCGCATCTTAAAATAGGTGACAGGAAAATAAAACCATCATCTTGTGATACTTTGGCCAAAGTTTCTAATTATGTTTACATTTCTAGATGGCATACTCATCAAAATGAATATGTCTCTAACCACACTTGATCTATTATCTAGAGTGGTATTTCCTAACTTTGGTCAGTCTAATATCATTCAGTATTTCACACTAGACTAGGTTAGAAACATGCACTAGTGTGGAAGACTACTCATGGTGACTAAGGATACATAGACATACTCATTTAATTATTATTTTAAATATTAAAGATAGAAACACTCTAAGATTCAACTAAGCATCATTTAACCTATAAGGTTACAATATGAAGTTACGTTTGTGGTACATGTGCAGGTAAAATTTTCTTCCTAACCATTTAATTACATGTTTAATTTTTTATTTAAACGAAACAACTCGTATCATATAACAATAAGAATGATCTTCATGTTATGAAAGTGTGTTCAATAGATCCTTTCTTATTTCAACCTTAGCTTAAACAAGTTTATTTAAAACCTTTATTTTAGACTTCATGAATATGAAGTCTAAATCCCATTTAATTCCTTTTTAAGCATTCAATACTTTGATTAAAGAAATCTTCCTAAGGAATAACTCAATGAACCATTCACATACTATAAAAAATATTTTAACAAGATCTTCAAATAAGTCACTATGATTGATTCAAGGAAAATATCCTTTATCCTTTATCAAGGACTAATGTCCAATTATTAAAACAAATTCAATATGTTTTAAACACAATTAGAATTCATACATATATAATTTTGGTGATAAAATGTGTCTTGTGGAAAAATTTGGTGGGTTTCAAGCCAACGTTATGGGAATCTAAGTCCCTCTACTTGAACGGTGTAGCTTCCGTATGTGCATGCGTGAAAAAGTGGATTTTAATGGTGGCCTTTCGACCAGAGATCCAATAGTGGCACTCCACTAACCCTGTGGCAAAGCTAGCAATGTATCACTAGAGAAGAAACTTTGTCTTGGAAAGGGGAAGGGGAGTGGAAATAGAGATAGGAGAAAACTAATTTTGTGAGTAGAATACCATATGCCCACACACATTAATTAGAAATTTCATTTACATGCATTTATAGTTAGATGAAAAACAAATCCGCAGGAGAAGCTACAAGATCAAATGAAACTCATTGGTCGCAAAGTACCAATTAATTCCTCAATCAAAGAGGTAAAAATCCTTCTTTTATTATTGAATCTCGAGCAGAGTTTGTACATATCTTGAGAATGGAAGAAATTTGAGGAAGAAGAGAAAATAGAAGTAGTGTGGCATTTTTCTGTCTTTTCCAGGTACAGAGCACTCTGGTCTTTTTAAAATCAATCACCCCCCTTGGAATGATGTCAAAAAACCATTATATTATTTGCAAGAAACCGTTACAACTTCAAAAATCCTCAACGCCTTTTCAAATTCCTCTATTGCGAAGAAAATGCTCATGGCGAGTTAAAAACTAGATCTTGCAAAGCAACTATTACATTCAATTTTCTAGTTTAAATATAGACCATTTGATTTTCTCCTCTAACTCTGAAATTGGGTCATCCACGTGGAAGGAAGGGATTGGAGTGGTTACGGGAGAAGCCTTTCACATTTTGTGATTTTTCATGAGATTTGGCAATTTGGAACAAATTGGCCTACATCCCCGCTTTGACATTTCAACTTAGATACGTGGCACATTCTTATTGGAAATGGGATCGCGGCCCTTTTCTCAACATTTTAACGTTTTTTGGAAAAAAGGCTCAAAAACTCAATTTCCTCCATCAACCCGCTGCTCCAGTTTGACTAGGACACTTGGCATGTTCTTATTGGAAATGGGATCACGGCCCTTTTCTCAATATTTTAACCTTTTTTGGAAAAAGGCTCAAAAACTCAATTTCCTCCACTGGCCCGCTGCTCTAATTTGACTAGGACACGTGGCATGTTTTAGTTGGAGATGGGGTTGCAGCTCTTTTCTAAAAAATTTAACCTTTTTGGAAAAAAGGCTCACAAACTCAAAGTTATCCATCGTTCCACTCCTTTGCTTTGACTTTTCAACAGTGGGCCCAAGACCTTAGCGGAGCCGTGGAGCATTCTATAAATTTTACTTCACTTTTGGGAATTTGGTTAAATTTGCAAAAGTGCCCCGATGGCCAGCTTGTCCACTTTGACTTTTCAACAGCAGGGTTCACCTTTGACTTTTTCCCTATGAGCTTTAACTTTGACTTTTCTCTGCGGGTTCAAAATTTGACTTTTACCTTTATAGCTTGATCGGGACCATGGGGCAAATTTACCATTTTTGCCAAAAGTGTTAAGTTCACCAAAAATCTTGTTCCTCCTCGTCCAATAGGATCCGACCATGTACTTGCATTCATTGGGGTCAAAATTTGATGGGGAAAAGACGCCCATCATCGGGACTGTAGAAAATATGTAGAGGAAGAAAACTTCATGGTTTTGAGTCCAATTTTCAAATTTCCTTCACGAACCAGAGGCATGGAGGCAAAACAATGATTTGGTGACCCAGGCCATAGAACAAGTGAACAATTTCGATCAAAAATGGAGGTTGTAAAGAGGATATTACGTGCACAGACCGGGAAATGGAGGACTTCTAAAAATGAGCAAAATAGAGGTTTAAACAACTCTAGGGCATGACTTATGCTAATTTTTTGAATCTCTAACTTGGCTTAAACACCAATGAAGGGTATGAGCTCAAAAAATTTGAATTTGGCTATGAAAACGTAGAGTAGTTTTCGAGAGACAACATATACCTATAAAATTCTTTCATATTCCCTTTCTCTTATTTAAGGATCCATTCAAGAGTATCAACTATTAGTTGTATCTCTTTTTATGAGTAATGAATCAACCAAAATTATAGATCCTTAATTCAAAAGTCTTATAAATATAAGAACTATTAAGTTTCCAAATCCCATAGCACTTAAATACCTATTTGCCCCTTCCTTAAAGATATTACATAATAATAATACTCTCCAATTTATGTCAAAGAAGGAATTGCAATAAAGTAGTATTCAACAAACATCAACCATTTGTTCATCAAAAAGGAGTGATCCATTCACTGATTACAGAAGTATTTCAGAGTTTACAAGTGTCATAATAGCCATATAAAACTAATTTTATTACATATTTCCTTTCCCGAAAAAATTACATCTTAAGTAATGACACCACATAATCATCATAATAAAGAGATAATTTCTTTAGTAAAATAGATGTAACTTTCTATATGTCTTTCTCCTTTCATATTTTACGAAATCCATCTACAAAATTGTTAGCATGAGTCAATTCATTTGAACTAATCATAATAAGCACTATAACCTTAAAACATTATGCTTTTATCTAACTGTTTCAGAAAAAGAACCTTGTTGTTTATGAAATAGTTCCAAACACAAACAAGATAAATAGAAGGGCTTTTTCCTTAAAATATTACAAACCAAGAAAGAGAGAGAGGAGATCAAGGATTCTATAATTAATATACAAGTAAGGACTACTAATCAACATAGTTAATTCTAACATCCACATTCATATAAACTTATTTCAACATGCTCAAAATATGAAAGAAAAATTAAAGAAAGAAGAGATTCATTATTCCATCCTAACCTTACCTAATTATTTAAGTTTCCAAATTAATTTCCCCATTTAACCTATTCTAACTTTTCAATAAGAAGCACAAGAATATGAATTTTTACCTTTTAGAATATGTATATTATTTTATTATTTCAAGTGAACATCTTGATTAATACATGAAGGAATAAATAGACAAACCAGAATCATATTCCATCTAAGAAAATCTCAACATAGAGTCTAAATTAGATTGATTAAGAATATATCTCATTATTCTAGGTAAGGAAGACTTAATCAATTAGAAACAAATAAGGTAGCTCATGGTAGTTCTCTAAAATACCTAAGTTCATTTTTGAATTCCACTCAAGAAACACTCGAAGCTAACACCCTGCAATCCTCATCAACAAAATTTTGATTTCCTTCTCATGTCAAAAGAAAAACAAGCTAGTGTTTAGAACCACACACAAGTTTTAAACCAACCACTATCAAATCCAGAAAAGGGACAAGAGAGTTAAGTTCTAGGCATGTTCAAGATTCAAAACATTCACATGGAAATATCGAAAACCCAAAACCATTTGCTTTAAGTTCAATAATACACTAAGACCGAACACAAAGGTTAAAGTGTAATAAATTATGCAAACCAAATATAGATCAACAACTAAGCCCAAATAATCAAGTTCCACAACTCACAAACAAAAGGAATGGGGTGAGATAGTAGACTCTTCAACTAACTAGATTCATCTAAGGAAGTTATATCATTACACTTATACAAAGATGAATGAAAATAAGATAGAACAAACTCCCTTAAGAGTAACGCACATCAAGTGCTTAAACAACTTGAAAATCCCACTTAATATCAATAAGATCTTACCATAGGTACCAACATGGCCCAGAGTTGGGTAACAATAAATGAACTAAGAAAAATAACATAAAGCAATAACATCCAATGAGTAAATCAGTTTGTCCTTCTTCCATAAAAAGTACAATTACCATACATGATTCAACCGATTAACAAAAGAACCGGTTCAGTTTCTAGAAATCTCAGCAACAAAAGAAAGGAGAACAACCAAACCTAATCTAAAATTGGTCTCTAAAAGAACTTACAATCATCAAAATAAAAAGGGTATATGGACCATTAAAACAATCCCCCTTCAGCAAGTGTTCATTAGTGGTCAATATATTTACAAACTTTCCAAGATCAAAAGATCTGCAAAGGAAACCAAAAGCCCAGAGTGGGTTTACGAAAATAAGAAGTAAATGTAACAGAACAAAAGTTATAAATTCTTAGTCATATTTTCCTGTTCCACTTCCATCGAAAAATACTTCCATTCATACAAGGTTCAACAAAGGAGAAAAGATATTAAAATTTCAAGCTCAAGGTGAGAAATCATTTACTCCTAACCCGAATGGTAATAACAGAGAGTTTCAAGAGATAACACAGAGATTCCAAACAGTTCCCATTTGGGGAAGAACCCAGAATAAGTAAATCCTAGATCTAAACGAACTGTAGGCCCTTAATAACATACAGTCCCAAAATAAGTTTAATCACAACAATGGGTCCCTACTACAATCATCAAGCAACAGAAAAAATGAAAAACACATGATAATCCCAAAACAATGGTGTACTGTCAAAATGAAGAATCCTTCAAAGATAGTCTCCAATGACAACAATAATGAGAGCATACAAGCTAAAATTTATGGATTTAAACAAAACCTAGCTATGGTTAAAGCATATACAACCTTCAGCATAGGTTTTCAATCATTCATAGAACAAGCATAGATCCGTTCCAGCATCAAGAAGATTTGAACACATACAAGTTAACATAATAGCAACAAATCCACACTTCCAGATTTCATATGAAAGGTCACGTGTAAGAACTGATAGTGTATCTTTCAGCAATGGATTTTCATGAATTCTTCTTTCTGATTTTTTCAATATTTGAATTTTTTGTATTTTGGGACCTTGCGATTGTATTTTGGGTGCAAATGCTACTAAATCTTCCCCACTATGGGTGCCAAAAATTGTTGGTGAGAAAAAATTTCAGGTGGACAAACTTGTGGATTTCTTACAAACACTTTGGGAATCTAAGTCCCTCTACTTAACCGATGAAGTTGTTGTTTATGCGTGCACATGAAAATGTGGATGTCTGTGGTGGCCTTTTGATTGGGGATCCAATAGGGACACTCCACTAACCCTTTGGCAAAGCTAGAAATTACTTGCCAGAGATGAATTTTTCTGAAGTTCTAGAAAGGGGAGTGAGAAAAGAGGTAGGAGAATTAATGTTGCATGTAGGGAATTAGATTCCTACACACACTAGTCAGAATTATCATCACATGCATTTATGAGAAGAAACAGCGTTGTAAGCATCATTAAGACTAAATGAAATTTGATGAACACAAAGTATTAAGAAATATCTTAGTCAAAGAAAGATAGAAACTCCTTCTTCTTGTATTAATTTCTCAAACAAAAGTTGTACATAGTGGAGAAATGAAGGAAATTGAGAATGGGGGGAAATGAAGAATTTGGTTATCTCCTTTGTTCTCTCAAGATAGAATACACTCTTGAGATTACAAAATTAATGACCGACCCTTTGAAATGGGAATGGTGTTACAATTTATAGAATGAGAGGTGAATTATCATCTTCCTCGTGACCCTCCATATGCCTTATTTCTAACTTTAGACTATTTATATTCCTACAAAATATATAACTCCCTTTTATAAAATCAACGCGACTTAATTTACATTATGTTTCTAAAGTCACTTTTAAGTGACTTAAAGGCATATCAAAAAGTGCAAACCCCAACAGAGAATTAGAAAACTTGAAGGGAGAGAAATTTGGGGGAGAGGGAAGAGAGAGAAGAGGAGAAGATGTTACGCGTGATGAAGTTCGATGGTCCTAGTTCATGGAAAGCTCTGATGTAACGAAGTTCTAAATGTCTCATTGTGTTAAAATTGTTCTTTCAGTGTGACTTTATATTTTTAGCAGGTTTCTGTGGGACCACTTACTATTTTTAATAAGTTTCAAAAATGTCTGTTCCGGTGAATTCTCAGTTTTAGTGCACCTCCAATGTCTTCGCCTCCTTCACAGGTTCTTCTGTTGCTGAATTTCCCAAAATAGCAGTCCATATGTAGAAGACCTGCTATTTTTAGAAAGTGGGATTCTGGAGGTCTTATTGACGTGGAACAAAAAAATTTGATATGGGTTTTTTCCCAATATTTCCCCTCTAAAACATCAGACCCACCCGCTTAATAGTCCAAGAGATTTTAAACTTTCAAGTTTCAGACCTGGCAGTGCTTCTGAATGCGGCAACGATTAATGGACCTTAAAATTACAGGTATGGTTTTCTGGTCCATTTGTGTTGAAATAAATTTCATTGTGATAGGTTTATTATTCTTATGCTTCATGTGTAATTCTACTTCATTTCACCCAGCGGTTTGACAGGAAATTAGATTTTTTCTTCGTTTGGCCAGAAGTGGAATTTATTCACTGTGGATGCTCTATTGCATGGAAGGGGAGTTTGAAGGTGTCTTCTTGATAGCCTTGGGTAGAGGACTGAACAAAAAAATATAAATTTTTGTTTCACACATCCGTTTGGGATATTTATTTAACTTTTCGTTTCATGGCTATGGAGTCTTCTTTGTTTTCTCCCTCTTCTTTCTGTGTTTCTCCTTTTGTGTTTGCTCCAATTTTCCTTCTAGGACCTGCTTGATTTCATAGAGGGAATGGCATTACCTTTTTGGAAGGTCAGGTTTGAGTTTTAGAAATGGAGGAATGGTGGTGAGAAGTTTCAGAGGAAGAATGGAGAAAATCTGTGTGCAGGAGTGGAAGTTGCTAGAAGCACTGAAGCGACAGCTAGATTTTTTAAATTTTTGAAATCATGGAAGAAGAATATTGGGTGAATTTTTCATGACTTGATTTCACTAACCTTAGGGACATGATGGACATCAAATTCCATGGTGTTCAAGAGGATGACACGTGGCGGTGGTCTGACGGTAGGGAATGAAGGTGAGAAAAGTTGTTTTAAAGCACTGGGGGCTGAAATTCAGTCACATGGGTGACTAATATATTCCCCATAGGGGATGGGAATATTTTTCATGTTTTATTTCCCTAACCTCAGGGACATGAGGGACATCAATTTCCATAGTGGTCTTGGAGCTCACAAGTGGCGCTTGATCCGACAACAGGGAATGGATGCTCCAGAAATGCACCTGGAGGCTAAAAGTCGGTCACATGGATGACCAAAAGACTCCCCGTAGGGGATGGGTGAATTTTTTCATGTTTGATGTCCCTAACCTTAGGGACATGAAGGACATTAATTTACACAGTGGCCCTAGATCTGACATGAGGCACTTGATCTGACGATAGGGAATCGATGCTCCAAAAATGGACCTGGGGGCTGAACTATCAAGTCTAGAGGTCACATGAGGGTCCCAGATGTCACATGGGGTCTGGGTACATTTTTCCAAGGATTGTTTACCTAACCTTAGGGACATTTGGGACATGAAATTTTGAAAACCTCCTAGTGCTGACACGTGTCCTCCCAAAAATTGACTAACTTTTGAATTGCCTTTGAGAGGGCAGCTTGTAACTTGAGCTCCCGGTGGAATTTATTGGTGAAATTTTATATGATCCTGACTGGAAATGTAATTTTGAATCCATTATTGGAGGTATCATGTCTTTATTCAACCATATAATTCCTCAAAAATTGTATTTTTGATTTGATACTCCACTTGTGCTTGAGAAAAACTGCCTATAAATCCTATGCTCCAAGGAATTGTGAAAATATTATTCCACCATCATGTAGGCCTTGGAATACTCTTTCCATAGATGTTTTTTTACTTCTAACTTCATCCCTAGATCCTAGAATCTTCTTTAGAATCCTAGTATTTGTTTTGGCCTATACACTGACTAGGCCTATGAACCCTAATTCTTGCAAAACTACCCCAACTTCTCTGAGACCTTCCAAAATATTTATAAACCATCTCCATGATGTCCCAAGACCTTTGTATCACATCCACATCCACTTAGGCTCTTCTTTTTTGCTCCATGAGGTTTCTCTAGCTCTAGGAAGGCCAGTGATAGCCCTTTCCAATGGTATAACATTATTTGGAAGTTCATTTGGACTTACTGGAAATAGTCGGGGTGTCTTGGAGTGATATACTTGAAAATTTTGGCAAAATGGTATAGTTTTCATGCTCAGAAATTTCCAATTTCCCTTTTACACATTTACATGACAATAGCTCGCTCTATCTTGGGGACATGACATGGACTGAGTGTAGTGAAAACATGACATGAGAACTCCCAAAATATCAACTTACAACATATTGACTAGTTCATTATCCATTGGGCCCTATGGATTCATGTACAACCTACAATAAGAGAGATAGAGAGAGAGAGAGAGAGCAAAGAAGGAAACACACACACACAAATATGGAAAGGAAACACACCTAGAAATCACCTATGGTACAAGGTGGGGGACAACATGCTTTCACTGAAGCACTTTTCATTTCTCAAAAGTTACCCCTGAAGAGGCAACACCAAATGTTGATATTCTACGAAGCCATTGACGGGTTCCAGAAAGTACCCTCCCCTCCTCGATTGCTTATAAAATCCAGGTGCTTTCACAATTTCCTGTGTACTTGGTAGGAGTGATTCCATGTGAGCTTGTTAATGCTTAGTTCCTTGCTTGGAAATTCCATTTCTTTCATCCTCTTTGAAATTGGTTTCATAGTTCCAGTTGCATTCCCTGTTTATCCACAGAGATGATTCTTTACTGAGCACGCTATCGCTGCCCCATGGCTGATTTTCGTTCAAATTACTTGAACATTTTGGATTCTTTTCTTTCCTAGTTCTATGCTCATTGACCTCTTTTCCATGAGAAACCTTAGACTTATCATTTTCCTTTACTCCACTGTGAATTGATTGAGTACTGATGGAAGGATTGGACATAACCTCATACTTATCTTATATATCCATGACATGAGTGAAGAGATCAAGAATCAGCTTGGGGTCTTCTACAACTTCTGCTCCATCCAAGATTTGTTGCATGAAGTTATGTTTTTCCATTTCATATAGCTCCTCTTTGTATTCCTTTGAAGAATCTTTATTTTTCATCTTAAGGAAACTATTTAGAGGGATTACCTCGTCATCCTGGGAATCATTGCATTTTATCACTCCTTTGTCTATAGGGGATTTATCTTCAAAGGCCTCAAAACTTCTTGCTTCTATTTCTTCATCATGGAGAGAATCTTCTTCTACAAATGGGAAAAATAATATCTCCATTTCGTCATCATATCCACAAACCATTGGCTTAAGAGGGACATCATATTTCTCATCTAGATTTATTTCAACATATCCCATCTTCACTCTAGTTGAGGTTTCCAAGTTAGCTTCACACTTGTCTTCAAGATTCATGGCTTGCATTAAAAGTTTAAGACTGATTTCAGGGTCTTTTGTTTCTTCCGTAACTCTTAACAGCCCTTGTATAGATAGCTCTTTCCCATTTCTTGAGGGTTCATTGTGGACTAGATTAGTCTCTTCCTAGGTAACATGATCAAGGTATTTTTCATCTTCGAATGGGAATGAGAAAATTTCTTCATCACGGATAAACATATAAGCTGATTTTTCTGTTTGAAAATCATCAAGAAGAATTTCCTCTTCTTCATGGTTTGCATCATCCAGTAATTTGCAGTTTCCCTCTTGTAACGTGAATCTCCTCAATGCTTCTTCAAAGTCCAAATCTCTCCAGGAAGTCATGTATGGACCTATCAAGATGGGAATATGTTAGGAAATACGGGATAAAATATGTGGAATAATCCCTCACAAAATCACAACAGTAGAAACTAATATACATAAAATATTACAAATCTCAAATAAAAGTGCAGAGTAAAATAACGTAGCACAAAGAGATAGTATTTAATGTGGTTCACCCAATTTGGGCTACGTCCACCAAGAATCACTTGCTCAGATTTTATTACAAGCCACCACTCTCTCAATACAATACCTAGATCTGTTTGGAGCTATGCTCAATAAACTCTATAGATTTCACACCCGAATTCAAAACACATCTTCAATGTTACATCTTATTCCTACCATATGCATAAAACCATATAAGATCAAAACCATAGGTGAAAACTGTCCCATAAACCTATGGGTCAAAAATCCCGCCCATATGAGAAAAGAACGTTTCCTGGTATATCGGGCATGTTTTAAGGCCAAAATTTTTTTTCTGATGAGACAACTGTGGAAAGTTTACAGTACTCTTAGTGTATAGTCTTTAACACTTTCTCACATGAAAACAGGCTCCACAACCTAACAGAATATCCTCTTCCTCCTTAGTTGTCACAAAGTGATTCATCCACCTTACCCTGGTACAAAATGTTAGCTTCTTGGCTTTCAAAATTTCATACCGTGTACCTCATATTCTTCTCAGGAACTAATTTCTCCATGTCTCCCTTCACTGGTATGGTTGCAGAAGACTAATTCATCTAAATTTTCCCTCCCAAGTCTCAATAAAAAAATCTAATTAACAACATTTTGAATGAGGTTGGGATGTCTACTACCAAAATCATTGCTAAAACTTTCTTGTCTAGAAATATGGTGAGAGCCACCTATGCATCTTTGACCTTCCCTACAAGTGAGACCTATTTTGACTTTAAATAGTAAAAAGAGCCACTGAGTTGATTCATGGTAATTTTGAGAGCCTTCGTGACCTTCAAAGGTATCACATTTTCTGAGGCACCAGAATCTATTATACAAGTGTTCAGTACATATTCTCCAACAAGAAGGGATATCTAGAAAGGTTCAACTTTATTAGTATTTGATGCACTCAAAGAAAGCATGTTCTGTGAGGGAGGTGTAGGTGGGTTTGGTAGTATTCCTTTAGGATGATAAGCTACATCATTGGGTGTTAGACTACCATTCCTAATGTATTAAACAAACCCCTTGAACTGTCCAAGATGGGTCTGTAAATATCTGATTTCGGTAATCTACACTTTGGATTTTTTTGCATGTTCAATGAAGTCAAAGGGAGCATATGTGGACAAGGAGGGTGAAGGGACTGCTTTTGGATTTAGAACAGGTTTGGAAGCAGAAGTAGATTTTTGGGGAATAGAGGGTATTTTGAAAGGTACACTAGGAGCTTCAAAGTACTATATTTTACATGAGAAAATTTAGATTTAGACTTGGAAGAGACGTTAGAAGACTTATTTGGGATTGTGGGATTCTTCTTACTTGATACACGGTTAGGCTCTAACAATGCAGACTTCATGAAAGGAGGGAGTGGTGATCCTCAACTGATTATTTTGTTTTGCATTCATCATAGGAGGATCACCAACCTTCTTTTTCTTTACAGTAGTGGATGGGGGATCCTTTCTTGGATTGAGAATGAGTGAATATTGTGCATGAGAAATTGGGTGCATCTTCTTCATAACCTCCAGAATACTCACAGAATCTGATTTGTATGTCATTCTCAAACTCATCACTTTTTAGCAAACCACCAGCTTCACTTTCTTGTTCAAACTCCTCTTCATTTTCCTTACTCCTACAACTTGCATTAACATGTGGGGCCTCCAAGGAAAGCCTTCAAGGTGCTCCTACAATTTGATTTGCATTGATTCTTTCAAAAGAAACTTGTTCAAATATTTCCCTCTTCAATGACGCCATTTCATTTTCCCATTTTTGCAGTGATGGATTGGTTCTCTCATCTCCATGATGTTGGTTATTTCCCTTTGATGGATTCTTGATCTTTCCAAAGCATATGAGATCGTCATAAAGTTCAATAGCCATCCTTTGTGCTTCTACAACATTCCTTGGTTGGGCTCTTCGCAGAAAAAATCCTACTTTTGATGATTGAGCATTGATGAAGAATATCTTGACATTATTTTGAGATGGTGAATCCTCTTTAGGTATCCTGTGAAGAAACTGTTTGAAATGAACCATGAAGTCTCTCATGGTTTCATTTTATCCTTTCTCTATTTGAGCCAACTACACCAGGAGGTCCTTACAGTATTAAGTTGATTTAAATCTCTCTTTTAAAGCATCCTTGATGTCATTCCAACTTGTGATAGACCGGGCAGGCAAGAGGTAGAACCATTCTGTTGCTTTTTCTTGGAAGGACCCCATCAACAGTCTCATGACAACGTCTTTATGTTGGACATAAAGAATTCCACATGATGTCATGAAGGAAGTGATGTGTTCCTCATGATGTTGTGTGTTTTCACGTTTGAACTTTAGAAAGTTCTTACGGGAAACCACTGGTAGATTGTGAAGAGGGGGTTCGAGAGAAAGCGGGTTTGTATTCCTTCCCCATGGAACAATAGGTTGAGGTCTTTCTTATTCATCTTCCATTGTTTTTTATGTTTCTTCTCTTATTTCTAAAAATTATTCTTCTTCTGGGAACTAAATGACCAATGGTGGTTGAAAAATGGGAGAATTTGAAGGGGGGTATTAACAGGATTCTTGACAGTATTTCCAATCTTGAAGAGCCAAATGAAGAGGAGGCTTGAGAGAAGAAGTATGGATTATCTCTAATTCACTCTTGCTGATTTTGCAAAGCCTCAAAATTGAAATCAACAATGCCTCTTTACTTGTTCAACCTGGTGTATCTTCCTTCAGCCAACATTTTAAAATTCTTGAAGTGGGAATATGAAAAAACACTGTGGAATATGAAAGGTCATGTGTAGGAACTAACAATGTATCTTTTAGCAATGGATTTTCATGAACTCTTCTTTCTGATTTTTTCAATATTTGATTTTTTTTATTTTGGGACCTTGCACTCATATTTTGGGTGCAGATGCTACTAAATCTACCCCACGATGGGTGCCAAAAACTATTGGTGAGAAAATTTGTGGAGTGGACAAACTTGTGGATTTTTTGCCAACGCTCTGGAAATCTAAGTTCTTGTACTTAACCAGTGTAGCTACCGTATATGCATGCGCATGAAAAGGAATATTTTTGTGGTGACCTTTCGACTGAGGATCCAACAGGGACACTCCACAGACCATATAGAAAATCTAATAATTACTTGCTAGAGAGGACTTTGTTTGAAGTGTGGGAAAGGGGAGTGAGAAAAGAGGTAGGTAAACTAATGCTACGGGTAGGAAATCAGATTCCTGCACACACTAGTCAGAAGTATCATCACATGTATTTATGATAAGAAAAAACTTTGTAAGCATCATTAAGACCAAATGAAATTTTATGAACACAAAGTATCAAGAAATATCTTAGTCAAAGAAAGCTAGAAACTCCTTCTTCTTGTATTAATTTCTCAAACAAAAGTTGTACATAGTGGAGAAATGGAGGAAATTGAGAATGGGGGGAAAGGAATAATTTGGCTATCTCCTTTGTTCTCTCAAGGTAGAATACACTCTTGAGCTTACAAAATTAATGGTCAACCCTTTGAAATGGGAATGACGTTACAATTTATAGAATGAGAGGTGACTTATCGTCTTCCTCGTGACCCTCTATATGCCTTATTTCGAACTTTAGACTATTTATATTCCTACAAAATATTTAAGTCCATTTATCAAAATCAAGACGAATTAATTTACATTATGTTTCTAAAGTCACTTTTAAGTGACTTAAAGGCATATCAAAAAGTGCAAACCCCAACAGAGAATCAGAACATTTGAAGGGAGATAAAATTGGGGGAGAGGGAAGAGAGAGAAGAGGAGAAGATGTTTCCCATGATGAAGTTTGATGGTCCTTGTTCATGGAAAGATCTGATGCGATGAATTTTTGAATGTCCCATTGTGCCAAAACTATTCTTTCACTGTGAATTTCTTATTTTAGCAAGTGTCTGTGTGACCACTTACTATTTTGAGTAAGTGTCAAAAATTTATCTTACGGTGAATTCTCAGCTATAGTGCACCTCCAACATCTTCACCTCCTTCGTAGGTTCTTCTGTTGCTGACTTTCCCAAAATAGCAATCCATATGTAGAAGACCTAATAGGTATGATTGATGTGGAATGAAGTTTTTTGATATGGGTTTTTTCCCAATATTGCCCCTCTAAAATTTCAGACCCACACGCTTAATAGTCTAGGAGATTTTAAACTTTCAAATTTCAGACCTAACAGTGCTTCTAGACGCAACAACCATTAATGGATCTCAAAATTGCAGGTCTGGTTTTCTCCTTCATTTGTGAAGAAATAAATTTCATTGTGATAGGTTTCTTCTTTTGATGCTTCATTTCCAAGGAGATCAACTTGCATCTTTGGCACACCCGGTGGGACCCATTTTGGGTTTCTTTCTCTTGCTTATTTTCATTTTAGGAAGCATATTTGTTGTTGCTGCTTTTGTTATATATTTCGTAAAGAATTTGTCTTGCTTTCCTAGTTTCGCATTAGTGAAAGTCATCTCTCTTGCTTCATCGAACATAATTTTCAATTTGGGTTTAAAACACATGCATTGCATTCCTGCTTGTTGTGTCTTCAATTCTAGTGAACATAGATTAAGTAACAGGTCGTACACGTGGGGGTGATATCCACGGTATTGACAGGAAATTAACCCTAGTTTCACTGCACAACACATACCGAATCACTTCACAATTAACACAACAGCTCAAACATCCCCCCATTTTCCGCGGTATTCCCGCCCGATTGAGGTAACCTTATAAGCCAAAACAAACTTGACATTTCCCCTAGGTCTTGTTGTTTAGGATCTGACATCATCTTACGTCTAAAGGCATAAGCCCACGATAACTAAAATTAACCCTAGGATTAGTCTCTGGATTTTTGTGTGTATCTTGCTTGTTTTCAAATTCTGTTTTCTCTGTCATACTTTGTCTTCTGTGATCAATAAGTTGACAAATATACTCAACGTTGCTAAAAATCAAATTAGCATCCTTTTATATCTTCTTATCCTAGACTTTTGACACTGACATCGGTTAAGGGACCAACGTCTTTTGCTCTATGACCAACACCGGTTAGTAAACCGATATCGGTTACTGTCTTCATCAACCCCTGACAAACCAGCAACCTGCCAAATTCATCATTCTAAGGTTGTTTTTGTTCTTGATAGATTGAAACTTTCCTGTGTGTTCTTGTCCATGGTTGTCATCACTCGGAAGGAAGCCACCGCCATGGTTTCACATGCCTGCTCTGTGTCTTTGCCTGAATCACCCCCCCCTTCACATTCTATAGGGAACCCTACGGACACCAGTGAGATTCCCCAAATTCCTGTAGGAGACAAGGACTTTGCCAAATTTCTGGATGCTAATCCCAGCGCTGTATAATACTATTTGTCTCATGCCCCTGACCGTACGCCTGATGGTCAGCTCCTTATTGGCATGCCTATTAGTATAGCTGCTCATTTAGCTCCCACTCTTCCTGATAACACTGCCTTACTTCCTGCATCTCTAGCCCCGTCTCCCAATCCGACGGCTTCAGAGGTTCATACGACCCCGATTAGCTTTCCTTTAGTTAATCTTGGACCCCACGTATTGTTACCACCAACTGCCCCTACCTCATCTCTCTTTCAGACCACTCCATTCATGACTTGCTCTCTGCCACCTATCCACACGAGCTTTCCTTCTCAAGCTCCGCCTACCTTCTCACTCCCATACACGTATCCAGTAACCTCAACACCTTATATGGGACATCCCTATTCTGTTGCTCCAACATACTCATCCTCCATACCTTATCAACACTTAGCCCCACCAGTGTCTAGCGGTGGTCGTTGGCCCAATTTGCCTCCGTTTACCACAATCCCACCATCATCTCATCCAACTACTGATCTAATTAAACAATTGATGGACAAAATGCAAAACTTGGAGGCTTCTGTTTCGGGAAGTCGTAGCGCCTTGACATACGAGCAAGTTTGTCGGGAGCCCATTCACCCTTCTGTCCCCCTTCATTCATATCCTCCTCAATGGGAGTTGCCAAAATTTACTCGTTTTAACAGTAAAGAGGATCCTCAACAACACTTGCCATCATTTAGACATGCTTGTTATTTGATTGCCCATGATGACGCCTTGTTACTCCGCACCTTCCCCATGTCCTTATCAGGACCCGCCTTGGAGTGGTACAATGCTTTAACCCAGCACTCGATCTTCTCTTTTAACCAACTAGCCCAATCTTTCTTGGATCATTTCTCCATTAACATTGCCAAGAAAGTATCTATCACCGACCTTTATGCCATCCAATAATTCGAAGACGAATCTATCGCAGATTTCATTGGACGATGGCGGGGCCTTATCAACTAACTTACGTATGCCTTACCTCAAACCAAACTTATCGAACTGTTTACGCGGGCCTGCGCTAAGCACATCTCCCCCACCCTCCAAATTCAAACTTTCCGTACATTCGACGAGGCCTTTACTATGGCCCGAAAATTAGAAATTCGAGCCTTAGAAGAGGAGAAATTGCGGTTGCATAACAAAAACCCCAATTTCCGAACTCCTGATTCTATCAATAAACCAAATACCGCCACTCCTCACACATCCACTTCTTCTAAATCAAAAGGAGCTGTCCACGCGGTGATGGTCAAATCCCAACCACCGTCTAATACCCCGCCAAAAACCACTTATAAGTATAAAGCAGAACCCATCAACTACACTCCCTTGGGAGAAACATATGGTGTGATATTGGAAAAATTGCTCAAAGCTGGGGCTATCACCTTGCCCCCTATTAAACCTCACTCTGGGTTTGACTCCACCCGCGCAATACCTTCCTGGTACAAAGAAAATGACTTTTGTAACTTTCACTGCGTAAAAGGACATAGTCATGAAAACTGCAAGATGTTGAAAAACATAGTGTAGGAAATGGTTGATGTGGGGGATATAGCCCTCGATAATCCTAACGCCCCTGCTAACCGAAATCTGAAAATTTTCAACAAGCCATTCCCGAATCACTCGTCCAACAGTAACGTAAACCAAGATATCTTAGCCGAGGAGAGTGTTCATGAGATCCATGCAGTCTTCGATTCTCAGCCAAAAGCCTCTATTGAAATTTTTTTGAATCAAGCCTCTCCACCAACACAGGAGTCTGAACCTCCTTCACCACCATCAAGCCAAAGTGAAATCATTCCTTTACCCATAAAAGAGTTAACTTCCCGGACTTCTCTTCTCATCGATGAGTCTTCTTACACCACATCCCTACAAGACTGTGAGCGGATGTTATCTAATTTATCTATTTCCCAAACGTCCCCTTCTACCGCTCTTGCTGCACAAGAGGAAGGGCTCACCACTCCTTTTGACATCCTTAGACGAGAAATCTCTTACACTGACATCACCACATTCTTTAAACATGACAGATCCCCTCAAACACGCCCTCCTACCTATTAGTCCCTCATCGCCTAAATCTTTTCAACGACCGGTTAACCTCTTAACATCTATTGATACAGTGCCTCATCTACCTCCTATGTCACACCCACAGTGGACTAGAATCACAACCCGTCGTTCTTCCGTACAAAAGTTCATATTCACACGTGAGGACTGTCATTCCACAGAAGATAGACAGGCCCTATGGGAACGTTTGAGTACCCCTTTTTCTACTTAAATGCAAATGACTGATCCTGATGTCTCCACCATATACCCGAAGTGTTTACAGAAGCTTAAAATGCCCCTGTTCTCACCTTCACCCCCCTCACCTCTACCAAATGCCCCGTCCACTTCTATCAACTTAACCAGATCTTCCCCTATGCTTGGGACCTCACCAATGCCCAGTCTAACACACCCGCCTAAGTGACTCGATCTATCCAAAAATAAATCCGTCCCGCCACCTAGGAGACAAACTCAATCCATGCCCCTATCACAATCAAAACCATCATCGTCATACCTACCTTCCATATTGGGACCCCATCCCTCTACCTTACATCAATATATCATACCTCCTACGTTTTCTTCAAAACAACCCACGCCTTCCGCACCCATACAGAAATTCCAGGGTATAGCAACACCGTCACTCCGCGTATCCTATCCACCTATCAACCCTAAACAAATTCCATCATCAAAAGATTTGTTTTCGGTCACTCCTATTTCCCCGTGGTTGTTTTCTGATACCACATCATCTGCGGCCTCATCATCCAACATAGCTTCTGCGCCAAAGAAATCACGTTTAGTGAAAACCACGTATCAACACCCCTCGGCTAAACCACCACCCGTGCGAACCAACCACGCCCAAACATTACCAAAACCCGCACAACCAATACCCTCATCCTCTTCCGATTTTGACCCACTCAAAGGATCTTACGCCAAAATCCTTGCTATGTTGGTGGAGAATGCGACCATTTCCCTACCTCCACTTAGACCTTATGACCCGTCTAAACCCCGACCTATGGGTTACGATGAGTCTAAAATCTGTGCTTATCACCGCACACCAGGACATGATGTGGAGGGATGCAAAGCTCTAAAAACCATCCTTCGTCAGTCACCTCTCCCGGATAGAAAGATTAAGAAAGACAACTTACGAAGGGAGAGACCTTTAGTTTCCATTCCCTCTCCTATACCATCTGTCCCCACCTCACCAAGATCTATCATTATTACAACCCCACCTCTTGAAGACCATGAGTTATCCCAACCATCTTCCTCATCTCAGGTCTACGAGATTAATATGATTAGTGTCGCTACTCGAGGTCAGAAAAACAATGGGAAAGCAAAAGAAAACACACCTGCGGCATCTCTTTCTCCGTCAAACATCCCGATTGCACCACCGCCTAAAGTGGTCATTCGTGGACCCGCCTATCCCGTCTCTAATGGCATTGCCCACCGAAATATGATTAAACAGCTTCACCAATCACCCGTAAAAATGACACTGTATGATCTCATTCAGACTTCTGAATCTCATCGACAAGCTCTCGTTGAGATCCTTCAAGGGATAGAGGTTTTACCTAATGAAACCCTGCCTGTCACCTCCATTCTAACACCCAATCACGTTGCTTCTCTCACCAAACAACCCACTGCCCCAACCACTTCTGTCTCTGTACAACAAGCTGCTGCAGTCAGTTTCTCCGAAGACGAAATTGTTGACTTTGGTACAGAAGATCCTGACCCTGCTCTTTTCATCTCAGCTTACATCCGGGACATTCGGGTACGTCGTGTTATGATTGACGGGGGTGCTAGCCTAAACATCATCTCTTCAAAAGCCTTCCAACAAATGAATATCCCTTCTAGTTGCATGTGTGCCAACCCCATCATGTTGCGGTCATTCAATGACGCTATTACTTCTACCTTAGGCACCGTGATCCTCAACATTCGGGTAGGACCACGTACTTTACCCGAACTCTTCTATGTCTTGGAGGGAGAGTTCCAATATAATATATTGCTGGGTCGTCCTTGGATCCGAGCCATGGGATGCGTTCCCTCAACATTACATAGATGCATAAAATTTGAGTACGAGGGGAAGTCCTACACCGTAAAAGCTGACCCTCCCCCCTTTAAAACCTGCAATATGTTATACCGCCCTAACGATGTGCTTATACCAATCAAGACACCCATACATTCAACCCAACCATCCTCTTCAAATGTACCTCAACCATCCACCTCAACCGCGCCTACGCCTTCAACTGATGAAACCACCATCGCAAAAACCACTTCCCTTCCCGCAGCTAACATTCCAACCTCCGACCCCTTAGTAGATGTTTTTCAGCACCTTACGCTGGGGGAGTACCGCCTATATAACGTTAGTTCTTTCCCTACCCTGCAGGAGTACGGACAATTACATGCACATCCCACCTACGACCGTCGCGTGGGGGAGGTAATCTCTTACGGACCACCCCATTGCCACACTAACCTAACGTATGGGGGTGTTGACGCATCCTCCATTACCCCTGAACCTCCTCTTGGTGTGGTTCCCTTCCAATCCAATTTTCAATACTTGACAAATCGTCGTTTCGCCCTCACCTTCTTGACTCGCTATGCGTGGAAAGGCTTTGGTTTTGGCCTTTACGAACAAGGCCGACATACACTCATTCCCGTGACTACCCGTAAACATAATGATCGCAGTGGTCTCGGTTTTCCCGAAACACCTACACAGGAGACACCTCCTGTCAGCTGTATCCTGGAAGAAGAAGACGTCGCCCCTACCAAACCATCATCACCCACTTTTCCATCATCACCCACAGAATCTATAGACCCTGAATCCATCCCTCCTAACTTTTTTTTTTCATAAATGCTATCTTCATAGGTCCTCTCACTTATCAACGTGATAATGAGGACCCATCTTCTCTTCCCCTTCTGTATCCAGACATGATCGAAGAGGATTCACCTTTGATTAATGTTGTTGAATGCCAGGATGACGACTCCATCCTCACTTACCTTGGCGCGGATGATTCTTATATTCAACGAGCCTTACCATCTGAAACCCAAACCATGCTGAACGAATCTACCATAGAAATCAACATCCACACGGAGGAGGATCCTCACATTGTGAAGATTGGACAATCCCTTAACACATCAGAACAAGCCGCCTTTACTACCTTTCTCCGTGCTCGCAACCAAGCTTTCACATGGTCTTACGCTGACATGCCAGGAATTGATCCTACCATTGCCGTCCATAACATCACCCTAAACCCCGATTCCAAACCAGTCAAACAGAAATTGAGAAAAATGCATCCACGCATTGCTCTCTTGGTCAAAGAGGAGCTCCAACGACTCCTTTCTGTTTCCTTCATCTTGCCTATTGACTATCCTCAATGGATTTCTAACATCGTACCTGTCACTAAAGCGACAGGGGGACTTCGGATATGCACAGATTTCTGGGATCTTAACCTCGCTTGCCCTAAGGATGACTTCCCCTTACCTAGCATTGACCAACTTGTTGATCTAACTGCAGGTCATGAGATGCTCTCTCTCATGGATGGCTTTTCAGGATACAACCAAATTTTGGTTGCCCCTGCCGATCAACACAAAACTGCCTTCATAACTCCTTGGGGAACCTTCTGTTATCGTGTCATGCCATTTGGCCTTAAGAATGCTGGTGCTACCTATCAGCGGGCTATGACCTACATTTTTCATGACATTATGCACACTATCCTTGAAGATTATGTCGACGATCTTCTCGGCAAGTCTAAACATCGTAGTGAACATCTCGATGTTTTAACCATTATTTTTGATCGCCTGTTACAATATTCTGTCCGCCTTCAACCAAAGAAATGTGTCTTTGGTGTTCTTTCGGGAAAACTTCTTGGCTTTATCGTCTCTTTGCGTGGCATTGAGGTCGATCCATCTAAAGTCAAAGCTATCCTAGAAATGCCCCCACCCAAAAATCTCAAACAATTGCGTAGTTTACAAGGTAAGCTCCAATCTATCCGACGTTTCATCTCCCAACTCTCGGATCGGTGTCAACCTTTTCATCACCTTCTTAAAAAGGACATTGCCTTTCAATGGAGTGAGGAGTGTCACCAAGCCTTCGAAGCTCTCAAATCCTATCTCTTGCAGCCACCCGTGCTTATCCCACCCCAGGACGACCGCCCTTTCTACCTTTATCTTTCCGCCACTGACCATGCTATAGGTGCTATGCTCACACATCGGGATTCGGCACGACGAGAACAGGCCGTTTATTATATAAGTCGTACCCTCGTGGATTATGAGACTAGGTATACACATGTAGAAAAATTGTGCCTTGCCCTATCATTTGTAGCCACCAAACTCCGACATTACCTTCTGAATCACAAAACTTTTGTCATCACCAACACAGACCCCATTCATTATATGTACGCCAAACCGCATCTAAACCAACGTATCGCTCGATGGCTTATGCTCCTCGCTGACCTTGACCTTGAATTCATACAACAGAAGTCAATCAAAGGACAAACTCTTGCAGACCAACTTGCGGAGGCCCCTTTACCTGGGGAACAATTTACCAATTTTACCTTCCCCGACGAACTCATCGCCACTCTTTCACTCCGGGAAGAGTTGTATCAAATGACCCTCTTCTTCGATGGATCTAAATGCCAGCGCGGCGGAGGAGCCGGCGTTGTTCTCATTCCTCTCGACGCTGAACCTATGCCTCTTTCATTCCGGCTTGATTTCCCTTGCACTAATAATACAGCGGAATACGAGGCCCTTGTTCTGGGTCTCCAAGTTACGTTACACTTAGGCATCAAATCTATCAACATTTTTGGCGACTCTCAATTGGTAGTCAATCAAGTTATGGGCGTCTACCAATGCAAAAACGAGGAACTTCAAAAATACAAACACTACGTGGATTCACTTCTAGCCTTATTTACTCACTATTCTATACAAACCATTCCACGCTCCACTAACAAATTTGCGGACACTATGGCTTGCTTAGCCTCGCAAATTCCCGCCACACCAACTGACTCTGAATTATTCGTCGTGGTCCAACAACTTTTTGTCCCATCCTATTCAACCCCGGTAGTTTGTACGATAAATACTGTGTCTACTAGTTCGCAGGATACCTGGTACCACCAATTTCACGACTACCTTACAATCTCTGTCCTCCCACCTGACCTTACTAGTAACGGCAAACGTGCTTTTCTTAAAAGTGTTTCGCGTTATGTTGTCATGGGGGGACTCCTCTATAAACGTGGCTTTGATGGCATCCTCCTTCGCTGTCTAACTGGCGCGGAGGCCACTCATACCATCCAACAGGTCCATGACGGTATTTGTGGTGGACATTTTAGCGGCCTTGCCGTGGCCAAACGAATCCTTCGCCTTGGTTATTATTGGCCTACTCTCAATAACGACTGCTACGAATATGTTAAGCGTTGTGTTATGTGTCAGCAACATGCCAACCTTCAACATACTCCTAGCCACCCACTCCAGGTCGCTCGAGATCTTTGGCCCTTCTCACAATGGGGTTTAGACCTTATTGGTGAGATTCACCCGACCTCTTCACAACGTCACCGTTGGATAATCACAGCGACCGAATATTACACAAAATGGGTGGAGGCTATTCCACTCATTTCAATCAAAAAAGAAAAAATTGTCGAATTCATTAACCATCACATTATCTGTCGTTTTGGTATTCCTCATCGCCTAATAACAGATAATGGTAAATCTTTTAAAAACAAGTTGTTACAAGACCTTTGTGACAACTTTGGTATCAAACTTAGTTTCTCATCACCTTACTATCCACAGGCCAATGGTCAAGCTGAATCTTCTAATAAAACCCTAACCAAAATCCTCATGAAAGTTGTCAATGACTCCGGCAAAAATTGGCACGATCACATTCCCTTTGCCCTTTGGGCTTATCGTACTAGCATTCGTACCTCTACTAATGCCACACCTTTTTCTTTGGTATACGGTACCGAGGCTGTTTTGCCTCTCGAAATACAAATACCCTCCCTTAGAATATCTCTTCAGGATATTCTCACCAATGATGATTTCCGTCAAGAGCGGTTAGCCCAATTGGAGCTTCTTGACGAACGCCGTCTTACAGCTCTTGATCACCTTCAAATCTATCAAAAACGCATTAAACGTGCTTATGATAAGCGACTTCATGAGCGTACCTTTAAGGTTGGTGATCTTGTCCTCAAAGAGAATCAACATGTAACCAAACTAGAAAAGAGAAAACGTGGAAAATTTGCTCCCAATTGGATTGGGCCTTATATAATCACTCACACCTATGGATCTGGTACTTATCGTTTAGCTTCGCTTAATGGTAAACCTGAGCCTGAGCCCCTTAATGCCTTGCATCTTCGACCATTCTATTGTTGAAATTAGTGTTATATCACTTCTTATCCGCCTACTGCTCGTCCCTTGAGCTCCCATACCACCACATGCACTTGTTTCCTACATCTCGAAATAAAATCAAGCTCACCCCTCACCTCCCCTTAACGATGCCTTCCCCTTTTTAGTCTAGTCCATGACTTCAACGTATTAAAATAAGCCGTATTCTTATGGGATTTTCTTGAGTCAAACTTCCTACTAAACTAGATGCTTCACGCTAAAAAGAACATCTAGTCATCTAAATAAAATATAGACTGCTCCCTCGAAGGACAGCTATATGCTGCTCCCTCGAAATTATTGCTGCTATTCTCCATAGACTGCTCCCCTAAAGGACAGCTATGCACTAAAATCATATCTGCTACTATAAATAGACTGCTCCCTCGAAGGACAGCTATACACAATCAGCCTCTAGCAGAAGCTTCTCGCATCGATCAGCTTCGTGAAGACCTCAAGAATAATACAATCAATATCCCTTGTAGACTTCCCGCATCGATCAGTCTACATTCAATAAAATAAAAGCCTCATTCAAAAGGACTTTTGAGTCATGGACTTGTCTATTTAGGGTAGGTTCTCTTTCGTCAGAACACTCACTTTGTAATAAGTTCTCTGCACCTCAGCTATACCATCCACCTCACCTCACCATTTGTTTCAACTCAAGGGACGTAATGTACGCTCGATATATTGTGATCACACAACTCTTTTCACCTATTGACTTCTCGTCTATGCACGGTACCTAGGGCTCCAAGCTCGTTCTACGTTGTGTGGTTTGTTTAGCTCTTTTCACCTACGGAGCACTCTTTCTGCTTTGCCTCGCATCTAGGATTGTGTGTTGACCTTAATCAGGACATGGTTCCCTTCTACTTGGGTAGGCTAACTTTCACTTCCCTTATACCTTTTACAACATCACCAATTCATTACCAACACCATCAACCTTACCTTTACCAATCTTAATATTTTTACCAACCAACCAATTGCCTAAACCGTACCAAATTGCCTGAATTCGCCTCTCCCTGATCCTAAGGGAGAACTACATCGGTCTGAGGCCCCTCCTTGCTTTGTGCAATGGGCTATGTAGGCAGCACTTCGGAGACATGGGGTCTCCCAAGGTTAGCTCGACCATCCCCTACCATAATCTATCATGTGTGGTATAATAAATATTTCTGTGTATTTCTATTTAATCACATTCCTCTTTATCCTTTTTCAAAACACCGAAAATCAAAACACAAACATTCTTATTTTTATCGTAACTCAAATCAACATACATATTCAGCTTTATTTAGATGTTAAACAAATACATCTTCTCTATCATCGACACGCAGGTCGGCATCCTTATTTATTCTTATACCTTGCTAACATTTACTCAGACCCTCACGCCTCATCCCGAACTAGGTGATGATCGTGATCGTCGACCCCTCTCGCCGGGCCTCTCTGTCCTCAAAGGTACCACGGCTATTGGTACCGCCCACTGATCTGCCAATCTCTCCTGTAACATATGAATACGCCCTCTCGCATGGAGGACTCCAGCCTCTAGTCTCCCCACCCGTGACTCCGCAACCGCTAACAATCCTCTTGTCTCATTCACCTGCGTTTGGAGCTGCTGAACTAAACGCTGCAGACGATCCCTCTCTGCTGTAATCACAGCTATGTCAGGGCACTCACGTACACCTCGCAGTTCTGCTACCCACCATAATCTATAGGCCTCTGTCGTTCCTGCATCCATTACCCTGCGATCGGCTGCTACCTCTTCAGGCCCTTCTGGAGGTGTTGGCCGGGGAGGTGAGAATGCTGCCTCGGCGTCGATCCTCATATATGGTCTATAAGCCAGGGGTATATCCTGCACAAATCCAAATTGTCACCGCACGCGATCTATAGGAATCCTCTCATATTCACCTGGCCTGTGCCCCGCGATCCACCTCATTCGCTCTACACCCCTTAACTCCTCAGCTATGCTCTCTGTTACCATATAGTTACCGTAAGGCCTCCAACAGATGTCCGCAACCGTCACCCTCTCCCATACCTTCCTGTAATACACAATATCACCCGTCACGGCCTGGGATCTGGCCTCTTGTTCTGTCTGGACCCATCGTCTGAATCCCAACCTCTGTACTCCGGTCTCTCCTGCCTGGAGGGATTGGCCTATTGGTCACACACAAACAATGTGCTCATAGGCCCAACAGTGTAATAAGTATGAACAATCCAGCGTCGTCCTGTGATTTCGCCTACAAGCCCATAAACCCCTGTATAGCTCCGCCAAATATGCAGGTGCCCACGCAAACGTAACGTTCCTTTCTATCATCTCCCAGATAACACACATCAATGCCTTTGGAAATATTTCTCCTTCTGCCCTCGGTAATGCATAATACCCTACCGCTATCATTAATATCACTGCTAACCTTGTCTCCTCAGGGTGTGCTGCATACATTACCCCATACGTAAAGGATAAACCTCGCTGTGTCAAATCTCGTGCGTATGGACCAAATACTGTTGTTATCGCTCCCCGTGCCGCGCTAGGTAGTGCCTGATATACTGGTTCTCCTGTAATAGGGAGTCTCAAAATACGGAACACATCTTCCAATGTTACTGTCATCTCCCCTGTTGGCAGATAAAAGGTATTTGTCTCGGGATTCCATCTCTCAATCAACGCCTGTAACATACCATGATTACGTGTAATTCGTGAATAATAACGGATTCCACTTAACCCCAAATGATTTATCAATGTCCATTCCGCTGGTGTTACATCCGCTCGGATCCGTGACAACAGTGCTGGCACATTATCATTCATCCTCAACCCTGCCTCTGCCTGCACACATCAAAATAACAAACAACCATTCAATCCATCAAATCCCCACGAGTTTCTTTCTCACCTTCTGGAAACCGATTGCTACAGTAACCGGTATCATTTATAGTAAACCAATATCGTACCGGTTTAGTAACCAATACCTTGTTGTCCCTAACCTCATACCGGTCACTGTCAACCTTTATACAGCCTGACCTAAGGCCTCAACCTACCTATTCGGCCCGACCTAAGGCCTCAACCTACCTATTCGACCCGACCTACCCCGTAATCGGCCTGACCGCAAGGCCCGACCCAAGGCCTCAACCTACCTATTCGGCCCGACCCAAGGCCTCAACCATACCCGAAAGGCTCAGCCCGACCCAAGGCCTCGCCCTACCCATTTGGCCCCTAAGGCCTCAACCTACCTATTCGGCCCGACCCCAGGCCTCGCCCTACCTCATTCCCTGACCCAAGGCCTCAACCTACCAATCGGCCTGACCCTAGGCCCGACCCAAGGCCTCAACCTACCTATTCGGCCCCGACCCAAGGCCTCACTCTAACCATTAGGCCCGACCCAAGGCCTCAACCTACCTATTCGGCCCGACCTAAGGCCTCAACCTACCCATTTGGCCCGACCCAAGGCCTCACCCTAACCTAAGGCCTCAACCTAGGCCCAACCCAAGCCCCCATTTCGGCGTGACCCAAGGCCTCAACCCTACCCAACCTGATCTGGCCCGACCCAAGGCCTCAACCTACCCATCCGGCCCGACCCAAGGCCTCGCCCTAACCATTTGGCCCGACCCAAGGCCTCAACCTACCTATCCAGCCCCACCCAAGGCCTCGCCCTAACAATTTGACCTGACCCAAGGCCTCACTCTACCCTTATGACCTGACCCAGGGCCACCGCCCAACCACTTGGCCCGACCCAAGGCCGTATCACTTCAATACCATACCCACAATCAACGTTTTATTTTATCCATCCATCATGTACCTTTTGTTCAATCGAGCTCACCTGTTCGTGTTTTAGCATGATTAGGGTCCTTGACTTGATCTGTCGACCAACTTTGCCTAGACCTAGACCGTGACGTTTATCTCAACCAAACCAACCATTTGGTACTGCCGAACATGCCTAAACGTTCCTGTACCTCACCTGTTATATACCCTGGAGCTACTTCCTATGCCTTGGATACCAGGATTATATCACCCTTGTTTGGATAAACTATCGACCTTTGCCTACACATTGCTGGTTTGCTTGTCAAATCATGTACCCTCGTCGTACTATTGCATTTCAACATGCGTCTGCTTCCTTGGACCTACCCCACCACCTTACCATCCTCTCTACAACATGTACCCTTTATCAACCCTATCCCTGATTTCCCGTTCACTCAATCTGCGATAGATTTGAGGGGGATTACCTATATCCTTAACATGAGAAACCACTTCATATTATTGTCCGCGCAGCTTTACAGAACAAGCTACACGACAATAAGGGGCTAATGTAGACACCAAATTCATGTCTTACGACCCCTTGTGACCCGCATCCCATTTCGCAATCTAACCTCATCACCTAAACCTTACACAATTATTTATTAATTACCTTATAATTGATAAATCCACATCACCTTACCCGCCACCTCACTTTGCCACCTCATCATGACCTAGCCCTAACCCTAAACTAACCTAATTAAGACCCATGACTTGGTCTAGACTCACATCCATAACTAATGCCTCCTTACTCGCACCCAAAGCCGACCTTCTAGCCACTTGACCAAGCCCGCAACTGATCTCTCGGGAGAAAAGCAGGGAAGGTGGGCTATTTTACTAAAAATAGCCTACTTTTTCCTTACCGATGCCGGTTCCTACTCGACCGCCGTCGGTTACGTAACCGCCATCGGTTCCCTGTAAATGGGCTCCCCAAACCAAAACAACGGATCGGAATTTCATTTTTAGAGATCAGTCAAAGGATTTCTGGATCAACAGAGAGCATTGCGAGCGAGGAACAGAGTCTAGATCTTCACTTGACAGAGCAGAGACGAGTGGAAATACCAGAAGTGTTTACAACCAAGGAGATCAACTTGCATCTTTGCCAAAACCAGTAAGTCACATCTTGCATGTCCTCTGTTATAACATTTCTTATGCTTCTTGAATCTCAGTCCTCCTAAATCCGTTTCTGAATCCACTACCCAACGTGTCATTGCATCTAACTGTCATTCTTTTATCCCTCATCATCTCATTTCCTAATATCATCCATAAACCAGCCTTACAAACACCATAGCTACCAAGAAGATCCTAGAACCCACCGGTATCGGTTATCAGTAACCGGCATCGGTTATCAGTAACCGGCATCCTCTGATCAAAACCAGAAAACCAGCCTTTCCTCTACCCAGTTCAACGAAACAACTTAATTGATATCTTACAGTCTTTTGTGTTAATTCATATTAGCAGGGGAACTGACCACCTTCGAAAGGAAGTTTTATATTTCCTGGGCCCAAGGCAGTTCCCTCATTTATTGTCTAATTAAAATCTTGTGGTCTTGTGTTCTTATTTGCAGGTAGTCCTTCCAAGACAAAAAGGAGTTCTTCGCAATCAGCCTGATCTTTCTCTACGGTACGCGCACACCATCTCGACATTCTACAGGTATTCCTCCTAACCCTAACCTCATCTATTTCTATAGGAATGAGTCATTCCGAGTGAAACAGCTTCATTTCCAATTCTACTTTGTTTTGGCCAGCAGTTTGACGGGAAATTGGGTTTTTTTTCGTTGGGCCAGAAGTGGGATTTCTTCACTGTGGATGCTCTATTGTACGGAACGAGAGTTTTATTGTCTTATTGATGGCCTTGGGTAGAGGAGAGAACATAAAAATTTAACTTTTTGTTTCACGCATCCGTTTTAGATATTTCTTCAACTTCTCGTTTCATGACCATGGAGTCTTCTCTGTTTTCTTCCCCTTCTTTTTGTGTTTCTCCTTTTATGTTTGCTCCAATTTTCCTTCTAGGACCTACATGATTTCATAGAAGGAATGGAAGTACCTTTTTGGCAGGTTAGGTTTTAGTTTCAGCAATGGAGGAATGGTGGTGATAAGTTGTAGAGGAAGAATGCATAAAATTTGTGGACACGAGTAGAAGCCGCTGGAAGCACTGAAGTGACAATTAAATTTTTTAAATTTTTGAAATAATGGAAGGAGAATTTTGGGCACATTTTTCATAACTTTTTTCCTTGACTTGAGGGATGTGAGGGACATCAAATTCCATGGTGGTCAAGAGGATGACACATGGCGGCGATCTGACGGCAGGGAATGAAGGTGAGAAAAGTTTCTTTAAAGCACTGGGGGCTAAAAGTTAGTCACATGGGTAACCAAAATACTCCCCATAGGGGTTGGGCACATTTTTTTATGTTTGATTTCCCTAACTGCAAGGATGTGAGGGACATCAATTTCCATAGTGGTCCTAGAGCTGACATGTGGCACTTGATCCAACGACATGGAATGGATTCTCCAAAAATGCACCTCGGAGTTGAAAGCCAGTCACATGGATGACCAAAAGACTCCCCATAGGGTCTGGGAAAATTTTTCATGTTTGATATCCCTAACCTTAGAGACATGAGGGACATCAATTTCCACGGGGGTCCTAAATCTGACACGTGGCACTTGATCCGATGGTAGGGAATGGATGCTCCAAAAATGTACCTGGGGGTTGAACTGTCAAGTCTGGAGGTCACATGAGGGTCCTAGAGGTCACATGGGGGCTGGGAACATTTTTACAAGGTTTTTGTACTTAACCTTAGGGATGTCAAGGACATGAAATCCTGTCAGGCTCCTGGTGCTGACACGTGTCCTCCCGAAAATTGACTGACTCTTGAACTACCTTTGAGAGGGCAACTTAGGATGATGATAACTTGAGCTCTCGGTGGAATGTATTGCTGAAATTTTATATGATCCTGACTGGAAAAGGAATTTTTAATCCAATGGTGGGGGTCGCATGTCTCTATTCATCCATATAATCCCTAAAAATTGTATTTGTGATTTGACACTCCACTTGTGCCTAAGAAAAACTACCTGCAAATCCTATGCTCTAAGATTCTGTGAAAAATATGATTCCACCATCATTTAGGTCTTGGAATACTCTTTTCAGTGATGTTTTTTTACTTATAACTCCATCCAGAGATTCCATAATCTTCTTCTAAATCCTAGTATTTGTTTTGGCATGTGTACTGACTAGGCCTATGAACCTTATTTCTGGCGAAACTGCCCCAACTTCTCCGAGACCTTCCAAAATATTTCTGAACCATCTCCATGATGTCCCAAGACCTTTGGATCACATCCACACGCACTTAGGCTCTTTTGCTCTGCTCTGTGAGGTTTCTCCAGCTCTAGGAAGGCCATTGATAGCCCTTCCCACAACTACATGTAGCTTTGCAAATTAACTCCTAAAATCACCTAGGGGGAATGAATCGAATTTCCTAAATCACCTGGGGGAATGGTATAAAATTATTCAAGAGGTCATTTGGACTTAGTGGAAAGATTTGGGTGTCCCTGAGTAATAGACTTGAAAATTTTGGCACAGGGGTATAGTTGTCATGCTTGGCAATTATCAATTTCCATGTTGCACATTTTAACGACAATAATTTTCAATCATTCAGATAAAAATCACAGATCCATTCCAACATCAAGAAGATTAAAACACAAGCAAGTTAACATAATATCAAAAAATCCACACTTCCAAATTTCATTTTCCACACAACCACAAAGAACTAGTTTACATTCAATAGTAACAAGTTTAAACACCAATGAAGAAAGAATAACAAAACACAAAATCAAAAGGTTTCAAATAGAGCAGAGTTCTTTTAATGAAGCATTTAATTAAAAACAGAAGACTTAATGTATAGGGCCTATCATTCCTGATAGATCTCTTGACTTCACTTTCTCATACTAAATCTTCAAGAAGATCTTTGATAGCAATTCCTTTCCATGTAAACGTAAACAACTAACTCAGAAACTATCTTCTCCTTCCTCTTATAGCTTCTCAATGATAGTTTCATCACTATCACCGACATACAAGGAAAAATAAACATGCAAGGATTCAAACTAAGGTTTCAAAGTGAAAAACCATAAGAAGAGATAAACCTCACAAAAACCAAATGAATAATGAAAAACCAAAAACCCTTCTTCCTTCCAACTTCCCTTACTTCCTAGGTGGTTTTCTCTATTGCCAAGAAACATGAATTTCAAACAATACTAACAGTCCTTCCACATCTCCCACCACTGCTAACTTGAATTTAGCCATTACTAAATTTAAATTTCCATGCATCAAAAAATTTAGTAAGGATGCCAACTAACCATCCGATAAACCTTCACGCACTGACAAAATTTTAGTAAAACCATATGTTTAAATGCCCAATAAATCCTCATTAATACATTGATGTTGGTGCCACCGAACTACCTTAGCTTGTCATCCCATCCATCCCCTTTAGGTTATCCCAAGTCTAACTTAGGTTTATAATATTAGTTTAGGAACTAACTTAAGTCCTTAGGTTATAGTCTAAGGTTTTTCCTTTTTATTAACATTCCACATTAATAAAAGAAATTAGTAACTTAGGATAGATCACAACTTAGGATAGGATTACCATCTTAGGAACATAGATTAATTAGGTCCCAAACAATTGTTTAAAAATTGTAAATTACATCTTACCCAAAGAATAATCAGAATGCCATTTGAAGATCACATACAAAGCACGGGAGCAATAGAGTTCACCCAAGATTTCAAGATAGCCAGAGTTCAGAGATCCCATAATCTATCCAACTTAGTCAAGATGACCACAATGTCATGAAATTGAAATCATGCCTTGGATCACTTAAATTGATCCAAGGTAATTGTTATCCCAACTTCGCCCCCCCAAAAAAATTGGTCAAGATAACTCCTGCACATAAGGGAAATATGAAGGAAACGACTCAGACCTGCGAGCTCACATTCCAGGATAACAAACAGGTTATAGGTAGGCTCGGAAATGAAATATTAGAGCCAATAGAGAGCCATGTGTCCTAGTGGCACTTCTCCAAAGATGAATCCAAAAAGAGAAGCTCAAACAAGAGTCACTTCTCCACGTGTCTCAGGATGAAACGGAGGCAGGGGCAAATGGTCAAATAGAGTCAAAAGGCGGAGCTTTAGGGCTGCGGGAGTATTTTGAGTTTTGTGTTTTTTGTGCAAAATGGAAAAAGATAAGTTACAGATCCACAAGCTTGATTTTTTCTCTAATCTAGCTACCACATATCCCAATCAAAAGAGGGACCCATTTTCAGGTCATTTTCCCACCTATTTGTACAGAATCAATGCAAAACTTCAAAAGGGCATATATTTCGACTCGAGGCTCAAGAGATTGTGAATCTGATATCACTGGAAATATCTTGACCTCGTCTATGCCATAGGGGTCTGAAACTTTAATTTTTGAGAGGGTAGGTGGAAGAAAAATGAAGAAACATCTTTGAGTTTTCAATGTAGCATCATCAGTCTCAACAACCAGATCGAATTCAATCTATTTCTGTCGTTTCCTCTTCCTTCAAGGCACCGAATCAAGGATCGATGTAGTAAAGATGGATTCAGGGTTAGATTTTAGCACAAAACATAACAGCAGTGGTTGGGCTTTGACCCGCATTTTCCTGCTTCTCTCTCCCTTTTCCTTCTCTTAGATTGATTCTATAAATACGAGGACAGGATTCATTGTAAAGGGTTGGATATTCTTAGTTTTGTAGGCTCCCTTCTCCTTCTAGCAAAGGATTTTTGGGGTTCAGGCCTTCTTTTAAAATTGTATTACGTTTCTACCTTTCGGCTATTCTATAATGAACTGTATCAATCTATTAGAGCAATAAAATACGTTTATGATCGATTTCATATCCTTCTTGTTTCTTTTACTTCTATCTAATCTCTCGTTACATATATGGTTGTCTGTGGTTGTTTATTATATGCATTTTATTGGTTTGTGTTGAAGGCAAACTAAGTATTCATCATTCCTTTGGTGCATCACCTGGTAGTTTAGTTATTTCTCATTTCTGTACTCTTTTATCCCTGTCTCCGTGGTAAGTCTTAGACTAGGTATAGATATAGATCCTCTACAAATCCTCATGTATGCACCTAAATAGAGGAATAAGGAACTAACCTTTAATATGGAGAGCTTTTCCAATTTGCAAGGTCCCACACCTTAGGAAAATTTCCATGTTATGCAATCACACTAGATGATTCTACCTTAGAAAAGTATATCTTTAGAAATCATTTGGGGGTGCTATGATTTCACACTAGTATTTTTGGCACACCCAGTGGGAGAGGTCTCAAGCACCTTACCACTTCACTTCATTAGGTTCAATGTGCTCTTGGTGAAGATTTCAGCCTTTGGAGGCACTTTCAAGCATATCTAGCTACTCCATCTGGTCAAAAACCCATTCTCTGAGTTGCAGACCTTTCCATTCATTTCCACTCATTTCATTCATTTTCTTCTTCCATTTTCTCCCATTCCATGAGGTTATGCAATCATGACTTCATTCCCTTCATGGAACTCACACTTACAGTAATACAGTCCACCTCCAATGTATTTCCCAACTCCTCTAGATCAGCATTATAATCAGATCCATGACCACTATGCTTACCCATATGAGTAGAGTCAAAATCAGTTTGGACATGGAGCTTATCAAGAACAATGGGATGGATATAATAGCAATAGTTATGCAGAGGATGCTAATCTACTGGAGAAGATTCAAAAAATGGAGGTTGGCATGGTTCAATTAAGGACAACAGTTCAAATGAGGGCATTCAGCAATGGTTGCAGGGCACCTTGTCCATGGGAAGGCCCTTTTCCAAGACACTATAGCCCTCAGGAGAAGCTGGACTTCATAATTGAAATGCTTCCCCAACTTGCACAATGGGTAGAAGAGATAAAGGCCTATGAACTTGGTGCCAAGCAGCCTTGTCAATGGGTAAATCCTATACCATTATCTAGTAATTTTCTCTCTACTCCTCAAGTAGCACCATCTCAATTTGGGCTTCAATTTCCAAGCTTCCCATTGAATGTTGCCCCAAGTGTTGATTTCATTTCTCCATTCCCTATTCTTCCACCTCATCTCAGTTCTTCTGTCCTTTTCCCTTCCAAACAGTCATCCCCTCTAAAAAACAAAAATTTCCACCTCCCTCCCCACCACAAACAATTGTAAAGTTGGTTGAATCCCAATCTACCACTCCTCTTGCTTTCCCAAGCCCATGTTGGGAAGAGACTCATGAATCTAGTCAAGGAGAAAAGTGAGAAGAATAGCCCAACAGAAAAGAAATGACAGACAATCTAAAGAGTTGGGATTCCAAATTTGGGTTTACAAAGATCCCCTTGTTGGTTAAGCCAATAAAGGAGGTCAAGATTGAAGAACCAGTGGTGGTTGAGGCTGAGTTTACAGCAGAAGAAGAGAAAGAACTAGAGGAGGAACAATCCGTCTCAAGCCCCATTAAAGAGGAGCAGCTAAGAGAGATAAAATCAGTGTTGAGGCCACTCAATGAAGAAGGCATCATTGAATATTTTTTACTTTCATTTCAAGGGCCTGATTTGATTGATGAACCCATGATGGAGAAGGAGCATACAGTTTCAGAGGCTCCAAGTGTGGAGCAGGCCATAGAAGAACCTTTAGTTCTTCCTCCCACTTCATCACCTTCAAGCTCTAATGTATATGAAGAGTTTGATCTTTCAAACTTCATGTTTGAGAGTGAAGGGATCCATGGTGATCAAGTTACAGATTAGGAAGGCACCATGGAGGAGGTAGAGCACATGCAATAGGACAAAAAAGAGGCAGACTGTCTGTCAGACTTGAGGGATTTCCTTGATGGAGGGAAACCCATGGAGATCACATCATTTTTTCCTCCATCTCTCACATCCCATGCACATGAACCTACTACCATGGAGGAGAATATTCAAGAATAGCAGCTTGCACTCCATAATGGCCCTCTGGAACCAATATTGGAAGAAATGACTCTTAGTTTCACCACTTCTTCCATGTCATTCATCCAAGAAGGTCTACAAGAAAACTCCATTCTTGGAGTTAAAACTCATAACAAAGGGCACATCTAAAGGATTAAATTGTGCCCAATCAAGTACTTGGCTTCATTGGAGCCAAAGGAGAAACCAAAACTAGTCATGCCTACTTCAGAGCATGAGGATGAGAATCAAAGTACCAAGGGTCACCATCAATACCTCTAGGACTCCAATGTAGGTCAGCTTGAGGAGTTATTTTCCATTAATGTTGATACCTTGATGATTTGGGTGGACGACTGGCTTATTGTTAGTTTTTCACTCATCCAACCAGCTATGTTCAGTGCCAAATCAGTTGCATGGCTGTCGTTTTTGAGGAAGGGAAGTTATTTCTCCCTACCAGTTACAAGATTTGTTTGATCTCCCTTTGCTCTTGGTTAGAGTAGTGTAGGTAGGTTTGTTTTCAATAGAAGAATTTCTTTTACACACTCTACATGTTCCATTTGGAGCATGTATGATTTTTAGTTTGTACAAAGTTTTTGGTGTTGTTGTATTGCTCTTGCATAGTGCATTCAGTTGGCTTTTGATGAAGTTCAACTTCAAGTTTCAGTGGGTTTCCAAATGGCTCAGAGGTCAGAGTTTCAAAGCTCAGATCAGTTTCGTATTTATCAGGTAGACTTCATGCCCAATGGATGCTTCAAGGCCACTGGTCTCTTCATCTAGCAGGCAGATGTCCCCGTGAGTTGCCAAATTGTTATCCCAAATTCACCCCCCCAAAAAATTTGGTCAAGATAACTCCTGCAGATAAGGGAAATATGAAGGAAATGACTCAAACCCGGAAGCTCACATTCTAGGATGATAAAAATATTACAGGTGGGCTCAGAAATGAAATAACAGAGCCAGTAGAGAGAGCCACATGTCCTAACGGTGCTTCTCCAAAGATGAATTCAAAAAGAGAAGCTCAAACAAACACCTCTTCTCCATGTATCTCAGGATGAAATAGAGGTAGGGGAAAATGGTCAAACATAGTCAAAATGTGGAGCTTCGGGGCTGCAGGAGTATTTTGAGTTTTGCATTTTTTGCGCAAAAGGGTAAACGATAAGTTGTGGACCTGCAAGCCCAATTTTTGTTCTAATCTATCTACCACATATCCCAATCAAAAGAGGGACCCATTTTCAAGTTGTTTTCCCACCTATTTGTACATAATCAATGTAAAACTTCAAAAGGGCATATCTTTTGACTCAAGGCTTGAGAGATTGCAAATCTAATATCGCTGGAAAGATCTCAACCTCACCTCTGCCATGGGAGTCTGAATCTTTAATTTTTGAGAGGGTAGGTGAAAGAAAAATGGAGAAATGTCTTCAAGCTTTTAATGCAGGATCATCACTCTCAACAACTGTTGATTAGATAAAACACTTAGCAGAACTCACACATAGAATCCATGTAGAAAAATAGGATGGGATCGAAGGCATGAAGGAATAGGAAGGCATCGTGCACAGAGGTGCAGAGTCACACTTTCAGGACATAGCCAATTTTGTAGATAAAATCTATTTTTAGAGGCTGGCGTGTGGAACACACAAAGCGATGCTGAGACTTTCACGCCACTCTTTGTCTATATTTTGAGGATCATATCGAAGCACTCTTGCATGGAAGTAATCCAAGAATAAATTCATCACTCTAGTTAATTGTAAGTGATCTATAGATAGCATACTTGCATGTATGGCTATAATTGTAAACGGTGTGTGGCTATTATTAGCATGCAACCTATTTTTGACATAGTTAGCAGTGAAGGGAAAGTTCCCCACCCTATATATATTAGATGAGTCACCTAGTTGATAGACAGTTTTGAAGGGTTAGAGATTCATGAGTGCATGAGACTGGATAATTGTAACAGATCCATGCATACATGACTATTATTGTATCAAGCTTCTGTATTATTGTCATGTTTAATATATGAATAATATTGACCAAACCAAAGTGTCTTCTATGTATTATCATTACATACTATTGATTCTTGATGATTTATATCTAAATGCATGCCTTTATAGATCTGGTTCGGTATAATTGTGTAATGATGGATTAGTTTCTAAATATATGTCCTTCATTTCACCATGCTACCATCCTATTACAAAAACCCTAAAGAGGGACCTGGTACCTTGGTGCACTTCAGGTGACCTCTCAACCTGTGCTGAGTGATGTGCCAGCATGACTAGGTGTTATCTGATAATTCTAGGCTGCATCATTGGTTCCGTTACTGGGACCTCTTTTTCAGTTGTTTTCAGGATGGTTCACGATGAAGACATACGAGCTAACTTTGGCAAGTGTTAAAGAGTGGATTCACGATCTGGAGGAAGAATATGCACGAAGGTTTAGAACTAGATCTGGATTTAACGAACACACTTGTGTAGAGTAGAATTTGTATGACAGTTTGTACGAAAGCTTCTTTGTTATATTTCCCATAGAATTATATGAGTGGTTGACTGCAAATGTGTCTAAGCAGAATTGGAGGTATCGCACACTTGTTTGGACACAGGAGGAATTTCAAACACTATATGATGTTGACCTGATCTAGACTCACATGGTAGATACCTGGTTTTGTGGTATTCTAAAAAGCTATATTCTAGAGTATTCAATTTCAACTTATACGTGCCCAGAGGTAGCTGAGTTCCAGTTCCTATGGTATCCTAGAGGGACGTATTTACAAGGTATTCCACTAGCAATCAAGATACTGATGGTAACATTGAACTTAGAAGATAATCCCATTGCAAGCTAAAAATATCCATGCGTGGGGGCAGGAACAGGATTGGTGAAATATGGTAGACCTAGCAGTAGCACAGAAGCGGGAAGAGGGGCAGCTGAAGTATGATGAGGTACGCGAGAGGGAATTATGGAAGAAGCAATAAGTTACATAATGCATGGCGTTGGGAAGAGAGATGGCTCGTGAAGGATTCGAGGCTCATGAAGATGAAGAAGAGCTAGAGCATAAGGAACTCCCCCATCTAGGAAATCATGATAGAGAACCCTATTCAGCCTCACATGGAAGTGCACCAACCGATATGACCTAGGTCGTGGGCACGCATCTAAGCCAACCTGCTGACCTAGCCCTTGTACTTGGTTTTCTAGTATTTAGTACAACAGGTAAACAAAGTTTTCATTTAGGAAGTGAAAGAGCAGAAACAAGTCAAACAGCAAGTACATCAATGGCATCACAGACAGCTTCATTATTCTTTGGGGGTATGCTTTCAAGCTCATCATCTGCACAGAATATGAGCACGTTTAATGTGGGATTCACCTTTGGAACTGGGACTACTTCACAGACTATAGGGGTCCAGTATAGTACCACTATCAGGATGTAGGGGAGTGCATCTATGGGCGCTATTCCAACTTTAGGAGGAGGATCGGGAGGTATGGGCAGTTCTAGTTCTAGTGGTTTGGGTGGTTTTGGAGGTAAAGGAAACCAAGGAGGTTCTGGGTCGGGTGGTCAAGGCCCGCAGTAACCCCAAAACATTTATATGGAGATGTCTCTTCGTCTCCCAGAGTACAGAGGTATCGAGGATGCTACTGAACATATTCATATGTGTGAAATATTATGGAGCGTGAAAGGTATCACAGCTTCTGAGTGCAAGGCAAGTCAATTTTCTACTACGTTACAAGCACGCACGCACATCCGGTATAGGAATTTTGATCCCAATCAAACTTGTATTGATTATGCATCATTGAAAGATGCTTTCTTAAAAGAGTTCCATATCCCAGAGTTTGAGCAGAAGAGTATAAGCACACTTAAGGATATAAAGCAAGGCACTACTGGAAGTGTACGTGAGTATGATTCCCGTTTTAAAACACTTCTATCCAAACTCTCTTATGATATATATGCAAGTCAGCATGCACAATGGTTTTTCGGGGGATTGATTACTCCATTTCGAAGAGCACTGTCGCATAAGACTTATACCAACCCATGCAAAGCATTGGAAGTAGCTCTACGTGCTAAGGTAGTTGGGAGTATTGACACTAGAGTTAGTCCATTCTTAGAGGCTCAAATAACAGCTATGGCGAAATAGTTAGAGAAATTATCAGCAAACTCAGCTCATGAGATGCGCTCAGGAGTCTGGTGTATAGATTGTGAAGTGGAAGGCCACACCAAGGATAGTTGCCATCGCAGATCTATACGCTCACTACTGTTAGACTGTGAGATTTTGCATTTGAATCATGATGCTAGTCACTGCCCCTTACTACAACGCGCAATCAGAAAGAATGTATCCTCTTTTTGTAAAATTTATAGGTCCACGACCCATGATACTAAAGATTGTAGATTGATTGGCCAAATCTATGATGCCCTTGATATTGGGATGTGACAGGCGAGTGTGGTTGATAGTTCTAAAGGAAAGAATGAGCATCAAGATAGGGGTTATAATCAAGTGCACTATGACAGGAATGATAGAAGATTTGAAGGAGGTCGTGGAAGAGGACGAGGATATCAACGTGGATATGGAGGATGAGGACGAGGCAGGGAATGAGGTGAATTCCCTCAAGGAACTTGCTATACATGCGGCTCACCTAACCATTATAGGCGTGAATGCCCTCAGAATATTTCTTATTCATTTTGTGGAAAGGGGCATAGTTATGAAGAGTGCCCAGACTTGTATGAGCATCTCAGTAAGCATCACAAGTAAGAAAACAAAGGTGCAAGGATGGTTAGAATCCAGCGTGTGGTAGAGAATCAATGGATGCCCAAGTTAACACCAAAACCTAAGGTAGTAACAGTCAAGATAACCACATGAGCCGAGGCAGCACGCATGAAAGAGGTATTGCAATAGAAGCCAAAAATCACTAGGGAGGAGGTTTTGCATGCTAGGTATCTAGATCCAACTCATCAGAAAGAAGTCTATCAGGAAACTATGGAGGTCCTTAGAAACCTTCAAGGTGAAATACAGTGTTTAAAAGAGTAGTCTCGGAAGTTAGAGCATAAGGATACAGAAAAGGCCCCGTCTGATATTGATGATATCAGAGAGGTATGTAGAATGTTGTGCCAAAAGAATATTATTCCTTTATTGGGAAATTGGTTAAAGGGGAATACTCCACGTGTAGGAACTGAGACTGGAAGACAAATACTCCGTGTGAATCTTCCACCCGATAGCATTGAATACCATAAGGAGATCACTTTGAATGTTGTTGTGGATAGTTGGTTTTTGAGCAATATTTTTATTGACACAAGTGCGGAAGTGAATGTACTTACATTGGATGCATGGGTACAAATGGGGAGACCTCCATTGCAACCATCATCTAATGTATTGTTCATGGCAAACAAAACAAAAGCTGCTCCCATAGGAGTTTTGAAGGATGCATCTATCACTATACAAGGGGCCAAGTTCACAGGAGACTTCGAAGTGTTAGCACTTGTGGAAGCAGATAGCTTCCTAGCTTTGCTTGGGCACCCTTGGTGTTATGCAAACAATGTTGATTTGAGGATTAACAAGGGGTATATCAGCTTTGAGAACAAGGAGGAAAGGGTCATAATACTGTTGACAGATGGGAAATCCATACCATATGTGGAAACTTTGAGTGAAGAGGACTTGAACAGAATTTATATACACGTTATTCGGGACCCAGAGGTCAATGAGCCATCTAAGGAAGGAATCCTTCATTGGGAAGATTCTCAGTCAATCAGTGATACTACCAGTATTTCTTGTGATAATTGGGCTCATGGTACTTATGAACTAGTGGGGTGCGAAGTTAAGCATGTGGTTGCTTGCAAAAAGGGTTTTCGCTTTGTCTGATGTATAGGTCACTCAGTACCCCGATATACTAGATCCAAAGATCTGGCTGGATTGTTGCAGGCCATGGAGGTAAACTAGGTTGACTAGATTAAAAGATGAGATATGCTATCATATACTTTGGGCAGGACAGCAACATGCTGGTGGGTGGTTCACAGGGATAATCTCTTGGAATGGGAAGAGATTGGGATCACCTTATCAACCAGGTTTATAAGAAGTAATGCACCTACAATTATTTTCCCTTATCTTGGTGATCAGCTTGTTCAGCATCATACCCAGTAGTGTGAGAGACTCTGAACAGTAGGACATGAAGCGTTACTGCCCTCACTTTGGGTACATCAGTTTTATTTTACTCTACAAGGTTGCCCACATGCTTGGTATGTATATGGTGAATTACATCGCGACACCGGCAATTGGCAAAATTTGACTGCAGGGATGATCTAAACTTTGGACTTCTTCTCATCTACACCACCAATGAACAAGGCTTTAAGCTTTATCAAGTGCTTAACCATGGGAGATAGTAAGAAAGCGGAAGAACTTATTCAAGAATTATTTGGTGAGATAGAGACAGGGGTGCGTTTTGAGGATGAAGTAGATGATACCATACTACTTGAGCATGCTTCTCCGGAAAAATACAAGGGGAAGTTGGTTTACATAATTAATGATGAGGAATTTGAGAACTTGGAAGTTGATCATTCACATAGAGCCCGTGAAGTGTTAGACAGTGTGGATGTAACTATGTACGCATATCATGAACCTATGAAGACAACAAAGGTGAATATTGGCACAGAAGTTGAACCTAAGGAAGTGATAATTAGGGATTACTGGTCAGAGTCTGAAGTGGCAAAGATCATAGAGTTACTTCGAGACTATGAGGACTTAATCCCAAGAGGATACCATGAACTTAAAGGCGTGCATAAATCACTTGGAGAAATGAAGATGAAGCTTAAGAAAGGTGCATGCCCTGTTAGGAAGAGACCTTATCGAATGAATCCCAATTTGCGTGTGAAAGTAAAGGAGAAAATTGACAAGATGTTGAAATATGGGATCATTCAACCATTGGATGAGTCAAAATGGGTTAGTCCTATGGTGATAAGTATCAAAAAGGATGGTAGGATTCGAATTTCTATTGATTATAGAGAGTTGAATGTAGCATGTGTTGCAGATCGTTTCCCTACGCCATTCATAAAGGAAATATTAGGAGCGGCTGGGTGCGAGATATATTCATTTATAGATGGGTTCTCAGGGTATCATCAGGTTAGTATTACCCCAGAAGATCAAGAAAAGACCACCTTCACTACTGAATGGGGAAGCTTTACCTATACTATGATGCCCTTTAGATTGAATATTGCACCTGTTGTATTCTCAAGGATAGTGGTGCAAGCATTCAAGGATTTTATTCACAACTTCTTGCAGGTCTATCTTGATGATTAGACTGTTTATGGGCTAATTAAGGATCATTGTGACAATCTGTGCTTAATGTTTGAAAGATGTAGATAGTTGAGTATCTCATTGAATATCAAGAAGTGCATCTTTGCTACTCCCTTTGGCATACTTTTAGGACACATAATCTGCAAGGAAAGGTTGTTGGTCGATCCAACTAAGGTTGCGGTCATTTTAGGCTTGAAAGCACCCGCCAGTCAGAGTGAGGTGTGCAGATTTTTGGGTCATACAGGGTATTATAGGAAGTTTATAAAAGGGTATGCCAAAGTTTCCGCACCCTTGGAAGAATTTCTCAAGGGGAAAGGTATATTCTATTGGGGGGAATCGCAGTAGCGCGCATAAGAGATATTGAAGAAGAAACTTACTATCGCGCCTATCTTGTGTTTTCCTTCATGGGATAAACCTTTTCATGTTCACATGGACACCTCTGGCATGGCCATTGGTGTTGTCTTAGCTCAACCTGGAGAAGGTATAGTTGATCATCCCATTTGTTTTGCTAGTAGGAAGTTGACCCCTGCAGAACATAATTATACCACTATAGAGTGCAAGGATTTTTCCATGATATATGCCTTGCACAAATTTCGACAGTATCTGTTGGCCACACCTTTTGTGTTTTATACAAATCATATGGCATTGAAGTATTTGGTGAACAAGCTCATCTTACAAGGGTGCATATGTAGATAGATGCTCTTATTTCAAGATTTTGACTTTACAGCTGTGGTAAAATCAGGGAAAAGTAATTCTGGACAGGATCACTTGTCTAGAGTTCAATCAGGTGAAGAAGCACAAACAATAGAAGAGACCATGCCTAATGCATAGTTTTATAGGTTACAACATGTGCCAATGGAATTAGAGGACATTACTGTCTTCCTAAGGATGGGGATGGCACCAGAAGGCATGAGGTCCTTGGAGAAAAAGCAACTTTCTATACACGCGGCACCATTCATGTTAATCAGTGGTGACTTATACAAGTTTGGTATATATGAGGTGTTATGCCATTGTGTATTAGAGCATGAACAAAAGGATATAATGGAGGAATCCTATAGTGGTATTGCAAGTGGCCATTATACCAGTGATGCTACAGCATGAAAGATCTAGTTGATAGTTTGTGGTGGGAAACATTGTATAAGGATTGTAAGGAGTATTGTAAGGCATGTGACCATTATCAGCATCTAGGTCAACCAGGATAGAGGGATGAGATTCCTTTATGACCAATTACAAGTGTATAACCCTTTGAGAAATGGGCGATAGACTTTGTAGGGCCTATTTCACCAGCTGTGCGTAGGACTAGATCGCGCTATATCATTACTTGTATAGATTATCTTAAGAGATGGGCAGAAGCAGCACCTACGAAGGACTATACAGCGGCTACAGTAGCAAGGTTATTATGGGAAAATGTTCTTACTAGGTATGTTTTTCCTTTAAGTTTAACCAGTGATAGGGGCATCCATTTTTTAAATGAGACAATCCAAATTTTGTTAGATGAGTTTATGGTTGCCCACCACAAGACTACACCTTATCACCCTCAGGCAAACGGAACTACTGAGGCTTTCAACAAGATTTTGAGCCACACATTGACCAATATTTATGATGTGGGATGAAAATATTGGGATGAAAAAGTATCTATTGTTCTTTGGGCCTACCGAACAACATATAAGATATTGAACAAAGCAACACCTTTTCAGTTGGTGTTTGGCGCGGAAGCTGTTCTTCCTATAGAATTCATGTTACCTTCTTTGTGCATTACGCGTGCTAGAGGTCTAGCTGATGAGAAAGCTTTAGAAGAATGAATTGAGAACATGGTTCAACTGGATGAGCGTCAGGTCATAGCACGATGGAGTCAGAAATAGGAGAAAGCGCACCAGAAAGCATGGCATGATAGGCATATTAGGGATAAGAAACTTGTGGGTACTTCTGTATGACTAAGTTTTTATGCCATCTAAGGAAACTCAAGGTGCATTGGTTAGGGCCGTATGTTATAACTCACATATTTGAGTCAGGTGCTTACCAATTGGAAGCAATTGACAGGACACGGCTGCCCGGTTACTTTACCGGGAGTAGGTTGAAGCTCGGCTATAAATAAGTCTTCTTGGTGTTTGTAATAAGGCAGTGTTGCTAGATAGATTAGGTTTCCCTTTCTACATTTCCTTAATGTGTTTCTTTCATCGTCGCTATGCTTTGTCAATTTAGTGCTTGTTTTTGTGTAGTAAGCACGCTTGCACGTATGAAGCTAACTACAATATGAAGCATGTTGATGCGAAGAGGGTTGCACATACTTTTACTATGGGGTGGATTGTTGTTAACTCATAGGTATAATGTTGTAGATGTTAAGGAAGTAAGCTGCTAAAGGTGATTTACAAAGGATTTCTTCTCAAAAGTAACTAAGGATGGAGATGAATGAAGGAAAAGTATAACACGAGGTAAGCGGCAGCCATGATAACTACCAAGAGAAGGCACAGTGATGAGGTACTCGGGCGCTAGAGCATGCGCTGAAGATAATTCTATGACCAGAAGGTAGGAAGGTGTGCTAGAAGGTTATAGTTGTGGCTTGAAGATGTACCGCGCGGAAATGACAAAATTAAGCAATAAATGGGAAATATTTGGTAGGTGGAGGAGTAATTAATGAATCAAAAATTGGAAATCTATATAAGGATGGGATGTGAATTCATTTCTAACCTTGCAACTACGAGAATTTGATGAAGAGCTAAGTGTGAAGAGTTGAGTAAGTGATTTAAGGTACAAAGAGGGTTAAACCAGGGGTGAAAGGTAGATCTGTGTATTGGAGAAGCTTGTATCTTTGTAGGAGAAGGGTTTGAACAAAGCAGATCGACAGAGCAGAGCTAAGGAACATGATTTTGTGATTATAATTTAGGGCATGATTGAATTGGGTTAGGGTTTTAATTAAACCATTAAAGAGTTACAGAAGAAGGTGTAGAAACACAACACAAAGGGAAGAATGGCTCCAAAGAAGGAAGTAGCAGCAACAAAAGGAAAGAAGAAGGTAATAGTGGAAGAGGAGGAAGAGATGACTCCTGAGAGAAATTTTTCTGAGATGTAGTACCCTAAAGAAGTAAGTGTGGGCCAGGAATGGGATTCCCACATACGAAAGAGAAAAATAAGCGAGTAAAACCATCAAACCAAGGACAATCAGAAGAAGTTGGATGATTTACTTAACTCCCAAACGGACAGGTGAACTGGTGATGGGATGCCGATATATGATGATGTAGGGGAGAAGTTACTGAAAAGGATTGGTGTTTACCAATTATATGAGCTCCCATACTTTGGGAAATATGCACCATTATACAGGTGGCTGATGAGCTGAATCCATGAGGACTTCTTTTATTTTGCAGGGCAAAGGGTAAGACTAACACCCATGTTAATTGCAATGGTAACAGGTTTAAATGAGACGGGTGAGGACATCAAAAATGACCTAAATGACAAGGTTGCCATATTGGAAACACACAAAGCATTCGGATACCAAAAAGGACCACGTGGAATGGACTGTAATGAAATTACTTGTATAATTCAGATCATGAGCAGAAATATAACACCCAAATAACACAATATTCCATAATAATGATCTCAATATGCAATTAGAATAGCTTTGCCACTTTGAGGGGGCAACATCTAAACGATACAATAAGACTCAAATGCTCCAAATGATGATGAACTACTACCTAAAATCCCCTATATATACTATTCATTATGTTATGGCCAACACCAAGGCTGGCCTACTAAGCATGAGAAAGTATAAATGATATAATAAAATGATATGGTAAGCCATAAGTTAGCTACTCATATCCTAATACAAGCAATAGGTTAAGGGTGAGCATGCCCTTCCCCTTTAAAGCAACATTGTCCCCAATGTTGAGAAGCTCTGGGTGCTGCTACAGGAATGTCATATCTTCCCATGTTGCATCTTCATTGTCCATAATCTTCCACTTGATCAGGTACTCAGTAATAACCCGTGTCCTCAATATTTTAGTGTGTGTTTGAAGGATGCATTCAGGTTCCAAGATGAATCTCCCCTCCTCATCGAGCTCAGGTAACACTGTTTGGGCTGATACTCTCTATCCAATTACTTTCTTCATGCAAGAAACATGAAAGACTGGATGTATTTTGGTTGATTGTGGAAGTTCTAATTTGTATACTACAGTACCAATCTTCTGCAATACTTGATAGGGGCCATAATACTTCAGTGAAAGTTTGTTATCCTTTTGTTGTTGTTTCAAAGACCTTTTCTTATATGGTTGTAACCGCACAAAAACCTAATCACCGACTTCAAAATGCCTTTCTATGTGATGTTGATCAGCATGTTGCTTCATGCAGTTTTGTGCCATGACCAAATTCTCCTTGAGACTAGAGAGGACCTCTTGTTGATACTAAATGTGTTCTTCTACTACTCTAACCCACGGTTTTCCTCTCAATGATGATGTGATGGATGGTGGATGGTACCCATGGAGTGCCAAAAAAGGAGAAATTTTAGATGAAGTATGGAAGGAAGTGTTATACCCCCATTCTGCAAGTGGCAACCATTGGACCCATCTTGCTTGTTTATTTGACGTAAAACAACGGAGATATCCCTCAAAACACTTATTTACAAATTTTGTTTGCCCATCAGACTGGGGATGATAAGAAGAGCTACGAGCTAACTGAGTACCCAAACATGAGAATAAATCAATCCAAAAATTACTAGTAAATATAGGGTCTCGATCACTTACTATAATCTTTGGTGTCCCATGAAGCTTCTGAATTGTGTCCATGAAGGCGGTTGCTACCGTGCTTGCAGTAAATGGGTGTGCCAAGGCACAAAAATGAGCATATTTGGTGAGTCTATCCACCACAACCATGATGACATTTTTTCCTTCAAATTTAGGCAATCCTATGATAAAGTCCATGGAAACCTCTTCCCACTGCTAGCTAGGAATAGATAGAGGTTGTAGAAGACCTGGGGATCGAACTGTTTCACCCTTATTTTGTTGACAAACCAAGCATTCTGTCACAAATTTTTGGACATCCCCTTTGAGACCTTCCCAAAATAAATATTGTTTGACTCGATGATAAGTCTTCAAGAATCCAGAGTGCCCCCCAACTGGAGAAGAGTGAAGCTCAGATAGAATTCTATTTTTAAGAGTGGAGTTCTTACATAGGTATAATCTATCTTTATACCATAAAGCATCCCCTTTCAATATAAATTTTTCAGACACGCTTGGATCATTCTGGAGATGATGAATGAGGTTTTGTGTGGTTGGGTCATTTCTCCATTTGGACCTTGCCTCATCTATCCAATCTTCCTATAATATGGATATGGCACATAACAAGGTTGCAGTTGATTCATCTTTCCACGACAAAGCATCCGCAACTACATTCTCCTTGCCTTTCTTATAGATAATCTCAAAATCATATCCCAACATTTTGGAGACCCATATTTGTTGTTCTTCAGATGATAAATGCTTCTCTAAGAAGTATTTTATACTATCATGATTTGTCTTCACTTTAAAGTGTCTTCCTATGAGATATGGTCTCCATTGCTTTACTGCATGAAGTATGGCTAGCATTTCCTTCTCATAAGTCAGCTTGGAAAGATTCTTACCATTGAATTGATGGCTCAAAAAGGAAATAGGATGGCCTTCTTGCATGAGAACTACCCCCATACCCACCCCTGATGCATCACATTCAATAATGAATGTTTTGGAAAAATATGGAGTAGCCAAGACTGGAGTGGTGCACATGGCCTCCTTTAGTTGCTTAATGCTTTGGTTGCATCCTCACTCCAATGGAAGGAGTCCTTCTTTAATAAAGTTGTGAGAGGTGTAGATATGCTTCCATAATGCGATGGGTAAGACTAACACCCATGTTAATTGCCATGGTAATAGGTTTAAAGGCGATGGGTGAGGAAATCAAAAATTACCTAACTGATAAGGTTTCCATATTGGAAACACACAAAGTGCTGGGATACCAGAAAGGACCGCGTGGAATGGACATAGACAAATTACATGATTATTTGGTAGTAAAAGCAGCAGCGCACCTAGTTATGAAATTGAATGACCAAGATCGTTGTTCACAAGTAAACTCAATGTGGTTGCATGTGGCAAAGTGCATGTTAGAAGGGGTTATTTACAACATTATCGACTTCATTATAGAACAAATAGTAGAGGAAGCACACACAGAAAGTAAGATAAGTTTTGGTTTTGTCTTACAATCTGTAGTATTCATGGAGATTGGAGTACCAGATGGCCCGAAAGAAAATATATGGGAATACCCCATGAACAACAAGTCTCCAGCTGAAATATTCAGCAAGTATCTATGTAAGGGGTCTATGACAGACGAGGTAAAGGAGAGAGTGGAGATGTGGTATGACAGGCTCCACACAGCTTTTGAAGAGGAGTGGCACATACCAAAGGAGTTGCCCTTAGTATTGGGGAAGCAGGATTATTTTGTTGTTTACCAGCACTTTTGTATTACACATTTTTCGATGGTGGATGGATCGTGGAGCCCCTGGTGCAAACTACCATACGCGTTCACAACATGGTATTTTCAAGCTTCCATTCATCAGTTCATAGATACAAGGAGGTTAGTATTTAATGCAAACAAGGTGGATTGTGAATACCACACCTTGTGAAAGAAGTATGGATATCCAGGGAAGAATGCTTACAACGAGAGTATTATCTTGGAGATTTTGAATATCAAACCAAAAACAGTTGTTTTTGGGGATATCGGGGCTGTGCTCATATATCTCCAACTTAAACCAAAGATGGAGAATAATAAGTATGTAGATAATGAGTTCACACTCCCAGGACCACCAAAGGGAAAGCATACTATGGAAAACATTCGGGAACCTATGCCTTCTAAATCCATGCAGGATGATGAGGAAGAGGACGAAGAGCATGAGGATAGTGGTGGTTTGGTGCATAGGAGGAAGAAACCATCTAGCAGACAGGAGGAGGAGCACATGAGGGCTTCTCAAGGAGAAGAAAATACTAAGGTAGTGCAGGGAAACCAAAGGTTCAGAAAGGTGTTCAAGTGCACAAGGTCGCAAGGAGAAGCCCAACAGACAACAAGGAAGTCATCGTGACTCTCACTAGTAGAGGAGCCTGAGGAGAAGAAGAGAAGAAGAAAGCTCAAGCTAGATGAAGAATCAGAAGAGTCTAAGGAGAAAGTGCTTCCATCTCCAATCCATCATAGGGCATAAGAGGAGCCTCAGAACGAGGAGGAAAAACTGAATGGAGAGGAAGAAAGGGAGCAATCAGAAGTTACACAAGGTAAGGATGAGGATATAGCCAATATTCCTAACCTTGATGCCGCCATTCCAAAAGGGCCAAGGTCTCATCGAACAAGTGAGGACATAAGGGTACAAACAATGGGGTATGTAGAGGATGAGGAGAATATTTTTCACGCTCGATTCCAGAGCACTGTCATGCAAAAAGATTTATTCAGATGGGCGCTTATGGACAAGGACAAGGTGGAATTACGAACATGAAAGAAACTTTCACGGTCGATGCATACGCATATGGATGAACTAGATTTTGATTTCTATGAAGAATCATGTGTGTCCAGATGATTGAAGAAGGCACCAAAAGTCTAGCACATGACAATTGAACCAACTGTTATGACATATGAGCATGAAAGCAATGCCTTGGTGAAAGTATCTGCTAAGGTAGCTAGAAGAAACATTGAAAAATCTGCTACAATTAAAGCATTAACAGAGAAGCTGAAATCAAAGGATGTGGAAATAGCATGCTTAGTATAGGAGACGGATCTGAGCAAAATGAAATATGAGACTTTTGTTAGTATGGTAGAGGAAATTGGAGATGATGTACTAAAGGTACATCTGCATTTGGAATCGCAGGTACCAAAAGAATTTCCTTTTTTGATGCACTACGTAAAGACAATGATAAAATTAGTATTGGAGGAGGAAAAGGTGCGTATACTAGAGCAGCCCAAGGACCCAATAGAAGAGATAGAAAAATCATAGGCTGCAGTAGCAAGGAAGATTGCTACATATGAGGGCCTACTACAAGCACTCCAAGAGGAGTTGAAGAAATCCGATCATGCCTTAATGATATGCACAGCTCTAGATACGCTAATAAGGGTAAAAACACTGGCAGAAGACAATGAGGTGTAAAAGGCCATGAAGATGACACACTAGGCCACATTGAATGACTATGGTAAAGCAAAAGTGCAAGGCATTGGCCATGGCACAGGCACCACATAAAGAGAGGTTAGATGAACTTGGAAAACTCATTTCTCAGAAGATGGATGTGTTGGAAGGGATGCATACATCTATGTCAAGCATAATGCTTATACTCCAGAATGAGCAAGGAAAACTAACTAAGGATGAGATGGAATCTATCATTATGGATGTTCCAAAGAAATTAGGAAAGGCATTAATGGAGTGGGAGAACTTAGAAGTAGACATAAAGGAGGATTATGTAGAGATGATACTTCAGAAAGAAATGGAGGAGATTGAAGCCTGAATAATTCTTTGATTCTTTAATTCTTTTCCATTCTTTGTGTAAGATTTATTCAGCATTATGTATTTCAATTATTCTTTACTTAGTTGTGGACATCACCATTGTCGGGGTGACAATGAGATTGGTATGGGGTAATGTTGATTAGATAAAACACTTAGTAGAACTCACACACAAAGTCCGTGCGGAAAAATAGGATGGGATCGAAGGCATGAAGGAATACGAAGGCGTCACGCGCAGAGGTGCAGAGTCACACTTTCGGGACTTAGCTGATTTTGTAGATCAAGTCTATTTTTAAAGGCTGGCATGTGGAACACACAAAGTGATGCTGAGACTTGTGTGCCATGCTTTGTCTATATTTTAAGGATCATATCAAAGTACTCTTGCATGGAAGTAATCCAAGAATAGATTCATTACTCTAGTTAACTGTAAGTGATCTATAGATAGCATACTTGCATGTATGGCTATAATTGTAAATGGTACGTGGCTATTATTAGCATGTGACCTATTTTTGGCATAGTTAGTGGTGAAGGGAAAGTTCCCCACCCTATATATATTAGATGAGTCACCTAGTTGATAGACAGTGTTGAAGGGTTAGAGATTCATGAGTGCATGAGACTGGATAATTGGAACAGATCCATGTGCACATGACTATTATTGTATCAAGCTTCTGTATTATTTTCATGTTTAATATATGAAGAATATTGGCTGAACCAAAGTTTCTTCTATGTATTATCATTTCATACTATTGATTCTTAATGATTTATATCTAAATTCATGCCTTTATAGATCAGGTTTGGTATAACTGTGTAATGATGGATTAGTTTCTAAATATATGTCCTTATCATTTCACCATGCTACCATCCTGTTACAATATCCCTAAAGAGGGACCTAGTACCTTGGCGTGCTTCAGGTGAGCGCTCAGCCTGTGCTGAATGATGTGCCAGCGCGACTAGGTGTTATCTGAGAATTCTAGGTTGCATCAACAACCAAATCGAGTTTTATCTATTTCTGTCATTTCCTCTTCCTTCAAGGCACCGAATCAAGGATCGATGCAGTAAATATGGATTCGAGTATAGATTTTAGCAAAAAAAATTAACATTGGTGGTTGAGCTTTGACCCGTGTTTTCCCACTTCTCTCTCCCTTTTTCTTCTCTCAGATCGATTCTATAAATATGGGGACAGGATTCATTGTAAAGGGTGTGATATTCTTAGTTTTGCAGTCTCCCTTCTCCTTCTAGCAAAGGATTTGTGGGGTTCAGGCCTTCCTTTAAAATTGTATTACATTTCTACCTTTCGGCTATTCTGTAATGAATTGTATCAATATATTGGAGCAATAAAATATTTTTGTGATTGATCTCATATCCTTCTTGTTTCTTTTGCTTCTATTTGATCTCTCGTTATAGATCTGGTTGTCTGTGTTTTTAATTGTATGCATTTTATTGGTTTGTGTCGAAGGAAAACTAAGTATTCATCATTCCTTTGGTGCATCACCTAGTAGTTTAGTTATTTCTCATTTATGTACTCTTTTATCCCTATCTCCTTGGCAAGTCTTAGACTAGGTATAGATATAGATCCTCTGAAAATCCTCACATGTGCACCTAAATAGAGGAATAAGGAACCAACCTTTAATCTGGAGAGCTTTTCCAATTTGCAAGGTCCCACACCTTAGGAAAAGTTCCATGTTATGCAATAACACAAGATGATTTTGCCTTAGAAAAGTAGATCTTTAGAAATCATCTGGGGGTGCTGTGATTTTGCACTAACAATAATGTTATCCTGCACCCGAGATTATGAAAACTGAAGCACAAGTTCGAGTGCAACAAAGCTATGAACTAGTTTAAACTGAACCAATTTTTATTTCCACATGCAGTGAATTATTTATCATAAGAAGGAATGAAATACCTCATTTTTAATTCATCATAAACATGGCAAATTTGTATCTATTTCAACAGATAACCTATTATATACATAAAACATGATTTATTAGTTTACAAGAGTACACCTTCAGATCAAAATCATATGTCAACATTTGCAACTTCGAATAAATAAGTCATCATAGATATCAACCATGTTAGAGGTGTTACAATCTCTGAGAAAAACTCATCCTTCGTGCTTTTAAGCCATGCTTCAACATTATCCAAGGTCAAGTTTTTTGTCATCACACTCCATTCTCACAACAGTTTTGAAAAGAGGTCCTGACAATGGAACCAAGATGTAGTCATTTATTTACCCTTCATACTTCTTTCTTGCCCCAGGCGCATCATCCTATCACCCATTGGGTGTTGGGTGCTCACCAAGGCACACACGGGCACCGGGCACCGAGCCCCTCTTTTATGTGTATTTTGTGAGAAGTTTCCACCATTAATGGAGGATTATTTGAAGAAGCAGAAGTACATTCACTTACTTTAAAATATAGAATATGCAACTAGCAAATCTACACATTGATACATAACAAAAGATAAATAAACATTGTACAGAAGTCACAAGAAACCATATCTGAGTGATGATAAGTACACATAACATGAGGGTTTACACCCATCAACAAGATGTTATACATAATAGACCCATTTTTATATATATATATATATATACATAAGTCTTCGGTATCATTACTACATTTAAAAGGGTCATCTCAGTAGCCATATACATTACAATGACAAAGGGTCATCTTAGACCCATGTAAACTAATCTTAGTAGAGATGCTAACTATACTTTTGCAAACCCATTTTATCCCTTGATACAAATCCTAGTACCCATACATGTGCTTAATGGTAGTCCCTTACAACCCTCTAGCACTAAGTGACTCTAAACTCGTAGCACCATTGCACTCCAAACCTTTGTGCATTTCAAAAAACACTTCGTTACTCTCCTTCTACTTCCTTTGCATTCTCTATGTCTATTCTCTCTGCATTCCCTCTTTGTCTATTTTTCTAAAGCATCTCTTTATGTAATAGGATCATTGGCCACCGACCATGAATTCTCTTCTAAGCAGATATCACGTACCAAGTGTCTGATGTGTTCCTCAATTGGTGAATTCTTATGCCATTTTTCAAACCTTCCACTAACTGTAATGATGCCTCAAAGAATATTCCCTGTGGGGAATATCCTTTTCTTGACCTCCAAGGTTCCAGGTTGGCACTCTTATCCACTCATAACTGCCTAGTTAGGTCCTCATGTTTTTCCTCAAGTGACTCCATAATGCCAAATATGGCTAAGTCCTTTAAACCCATATTCTTCCTCCAGCACGTCCCCTGATTTCACTTAAAACCCTTTGTCCTGCGCAATCTTTCCCCTGAGCGCCCTTCTTCTCATTTGTCCTGCACGCACGCGCCTCTTTGTACTTAGCCAATATTTTAGTCTCCAACAATGCCCCAGTGAGGCATGTAGAGTGTGCACAAGAACTTCTGCTGAAATAAAACCTACCTGCTCAACTCTAACCCGAGGAATGGGAAACTCAAAGAAATCTTGACACTGACAAGGATAATTAGTTTCCCTTCCTCACAAATTGAGACCATGTAATTTATTTTGCAATGAACATGGTCAAGTATGAGAGTGAAAAATGGAAATGAGTCTAATCTCCCACCCATTTCATCAAGGTACTAATTGGAAATAAGACAAATCCTATTTTAGTTATTCTACATTTGGATTGAAGAGGCATTATGGATAATCCTTGGCACTCTAAATCTCATCCTCATGCTCAGAAGAAAGCATGACTGGTAGAAACTTTGATTATTTCTCCAATGAAGCTAGGTACTTGATTGGGAAAGGTATGATCTATGGAATTTTCCCATTGCTTTGAATCCCAACTTCAAGAATGAAGTCTTCTTTCCAAAATTAGTGGAAAAGGTTACTATTGTGAGCTAATCTATGCTTTGTTGTGCTTCTACAAACAATTGATTATCTGATTTTATGACTGATATGGGAGGGTTTTAATCCTTGTTCTCTTCCTCTTGCTTGTCCAACATGATTCTTGGAAGATCAAACTCTTCCAATTCTGATTCAAGAGGATTGTTGTGGGTAGCAGGCTCTTCTTGAATGTTCTCTTCCATGACATGAGGATATTTTTGTTGAAGGATAGATGATGGGACAACAAGATTGATTATTTTAATGGGCTCTTCTCCATCAATACAATCCTTCAAATCTGATAAGTATTCAACCTCCTCACTATCCAAGGATTCTTCTTCTTATATGGTGGCTTCTGAATTTGCAACCGGTTCCCCATGGATCTCCTCATCCTCAAACATGAAATTTGAGAGCTCAAACTCATCCAAAAAATCATAGTTTTGGATGGATGAAGTGGAAGAAGGGACTGAAATCTATTGTGTAACCTGCTCCTTACTCAAGACCTCTAAATTTATCTTTCTTTCCTCCATAACATGAAGTTACTCCTGAATGGTTACAATTTGTGGAGATAATTTTAGTGGACCAATGCAACCTCCAAAGAATGTGGAAAGCTCTAAACATGTGGGAAAATGAGGATCACCACATTCTATTGAAATACCCTGCACACTTAGGATATTTTCTTCCTTTTCTTACACATGATCCTCCACTAGGGGTGACTATAGGAAGATGCCTCTGAAGGTTCCTCTTCAGGTGATCTCTTGTGACATGGTGATAGATCAACATTTACTGAAAAGATAAAACTAACCAGACCATTGTAATAGGTGTATTTGGAATTATAATGGATTTAACCTAAAAAATTCTTGGGGAAGGGATAAGGGTCTGCTATTTATTCCTTTATTTGCATCTTGCTATTATAGTGTACCTCAAGCAGATGCGGACAATAGGACTATCTTAGGAACTGATTTATGGAGTCTAGATGAGGAAATATTGAGGATCCAAGGATTACTTCAAACTACTCAAAAGAAAGGCTAGGAAATATTTTTCAAAGAGATCCATTCTTCTTGCATTTCAAGTTATTAGATTTTGTAGGAGCAGATTTGCGTTTAGAAATGGAAGAGACATTGGAAGAGTTACTTGGGATTTCAAGAGTCTTCTTACTTGCTACGGGATCAGGATCCAACAATGCAGACTTCATGGAGGATGGAAGTGGGGATCCTTGACTGATTATTTTGTTTTGCAGAGTCACCATAGCAGGATCATCAACCTTATTTTTATTAGTAGAAGTGGAGGGAGATGCTCTTTTCTTAGACTAAGAACAAGTGAATACCACAAATGAGAAACTGGGTGCATCCTCTTCATCTTCTTCATAACCTCTAGAATACTGACAAAGTCTGATTTGTGCATCATTCTCAAACTCATCAATTTCCAAGAAACCACCACCTTCACTTTCTTGTTCAAGCTCTTCTTCATCTTCTTGAAATCTGTAATTTATGTTCATTGGTGGGGCCTCCAAGGTGAGCCTTTGGAGTGCTCCCGTAATCTGATTTATGTTACTTATTTAGGAAGAAACACATTCAAATATTTCCCTCTTCAAATATGTTATCTCATTCACCAACTTTTGCAATGATGGATTAGTTCTCTCATCTTCAGGACATTGGGCCTTGCCCTTTGATGGATTCTTGATCTGTCCAGAGAGGATGACATCGTCATCCAATTCAATGGCCCTCCTTTGTGCTTTTACAATGTTCCTTGGTAGAACTCTTCGTAGGAGAAATCCTACCTCCATTGATTGAGCATTTATGAATAATATTTTGATATTGTTCTGAGAGGGTGAATCTTCTTCTGATATCCTGTGAAGCAACCATTTGAAATGAGCTACAAAGTCTCTCATTTACGCTCACCTGCTGCTATTCCTCAAATTTTAGCTACAACTGCACTTTGATGAGGTCATGACATATAAATATGAGTTGAAAGAAATATACCCTTGAAGTTAGCCTTAATGATAAATTCCACATGACCAGTGATAGAATTGGTAAAGTTTTGAGTGGTCTTAATCAATTTTTTTTAGTTGTATTTGTTCTTTCTTGTTCTTCACAAGTTTCTATACAGCAACAAATACATGTTGGACACCATATCACTCAACTATAGGATTGGCGAAATTAGCCTTGTGTTTTCTCTAGGATGCTTTCCCACATGACAACCAAAATTTGAACTATGGAAATGCACTTGACCATGTCCCACCATTGGTAGATCGTGATAGAGGAGGTATCACATAAGATATATTTATGGGCCTATATTCCTTCCCCATAGAAGGATGGGTCGAAAGTCATAATTATTTTCTTCCATTGTTGTTTCTGCTTCAATAAATACTACCACTTGCTTCTACAATTATGTATATCTTCTTCCTTTGAAATATATTTTAATAATTTATAGTTGATAAAAAATGTCTTGAGAATGTGAAGGAGTTTGGATAGAAATACCAGGTAAACTTCTCAAAGTGCCACATGGAGACCATGCTTGATAGAAGTACATTAATTTCTTATCTCTAAAATTCGCTCTCGCATGATTTCTGAATAAAAAATTCTACTACTTATCGACATTCTGCAACAGCCATAATTCGACAAGAAAAACCTGGTTTCATTTTCTTTCAGCTTGTATTTTGAAAACTTCTGCATATCATTAATACATTAAATAGGGCAATGTGGAATGTGAATAATCATCCCTATAATATTCAGCATGGGGTATTCTCTAACTTCTACAATGGACTTTCATCAACTCCTTCCTTTAGACTACAATTCCACTAGATTGTGGCATGCAATTGTAATCTAGTGACCTTGTAGTTGCTATATTGAGTGTGGATGTTGCTAAATCTGCCCCACATTTTGGTGCCAAAGAAATTTGGTAAGAATATATATTTTTTAAGGTTGTTAGATCATGCAACATTTCTATGATACATAGATTTAGGAATTTAAGTCACAATTTAACTTGAGAACTCTTGCAGCTTGGCCCTACGTGCATAGCATCTAGACATTGTGGACTCTTAGTGGTGGTCAAAAAATAAGTCCAAGTATCCAACAGGAGGTACTCCCACTTACTCTACGGATAATATTAGCAATATATTACTACACACACGCATCCTTTCTGTAGATTCTTAAAGGGGATTGAGAAAAGATGTGGGAAAACTACTGCAAAACAAGGTGGAAAATCATGGGGATGTGCTTCAAACGAGGTTGTAAACTTCAACATATGCTTGGTCTAAGCTACAGAAGATAACTCTGTAAATATCATATGCCAAGTGGCCTAATAGATTTTTTTGATCTTTAATGTATCCATGAGATACCCCTTAGTCATTGGAAGCTACAAACTCCTTCTACCTAATATTGATCTAGTTCCAATCAAAATTGTACATAATGTCTTGTGATATGGACTAGTCAAAGATGATAGGGTTATATTCAGAGTTAGAGAATGCAACTTCAATTGATGCTATCACCACTTTAGTTCTCTAGGTATGCAATTTCAACATGCCACTTAAATCTACATGGTCAATGTGACTACCCCCTTGATATGGGAATGTGACTTTTTAGACTCAATTTATAGAAGGATAGGTCAAATATCGTCCAAATTATGATCATGATCCCCCCAAAATGCCTCATTTCCGGGTAGTTTAGGAGCCATTCATATATCTTACCAAAGTAACTTGTAGAACCTCATATAAAATCAAGGTGAGTTAATTTACATTATGTTTCTAAAGTCACTGAGGGAGTTTAAGTGAACACCTCTACAAGGCATATACCATATTATTTTCGAACCTTCACACACTAAAAATTAGAATCAACAAACCCGAGAGAGAGTATCTGTATGATTGAGCGAAGTAAATACATAGATTAGGAATAAGAAGAATTAGAACAATACCATTATTTTCGAAGGATAAAAAGCATTCAAAAAGTGAATTGGCTCCATTCTCTGATTGTTCTCCACTTCATAATCCTTAGAAGGCTTCTGACCCATCCACTTTGGCTTCATATCTCCCTTATAAAAAATAACTTACTATTTTTAGTAAGTATGAGAAATCAAGTCCCCGGTATTCAATTAGATGTTGCGGCTTAGTTTTCCTCTTTCTCCTTGCATCCCTCGTTCTTTATGGATAAACTTTCTATTTTTAGCAGGTGCTCGAGGGAACACTTACTATTTTTAGCAAGTGCCAAAAATGTCTGTTCTGGTGGATTCTCAGTTGTAGTGCACCTCCAATGTCTTTGTCTTCTTTGCAGGTTCTTCTATTGATGACTTTCCAAAAATAGTTGTTCTTATGTAGGAGACCTGCTATTTTTAGAAAGTTTGCCTCTAGGAGTAGGATTGACGTGTAACAAAGTTTTTTGATATGGTTTTTTTCCCAATATGCTCCCTCTGAAATTTCGGGCCCACCCGCTTAATAGTCCAAGAGATTTTAAAGTTTTAATTTTTGGACCTAGCAATGCTTCTAGGTACGGCAGCCATTAATGAACCTCAAAATTGTAGGTCTTGTTTTCTCCTATGTTTGTGAAGAAAATTATATTTTTTATGTGGGTTTTTTCATCCGATGCTTCACGTGTGATCTTACTTTGATCCGGAAACCGGTTTGATGGAAAATCCCACTTCTTTCTTCGTTGAGCCAGAAAGGAGATTTCTTCATTGTGGATGCTCTGGCACACATGGGGGGAGTTTGAAGGTGTCTTCTTGATGTCCTTGGGTAGAGGAAGGAGCATAAAAATATATCTTTTTGTTTCATGCATCAGTTTGGGAGATTTCTTCAACTTCTCATTTCATGGATATGGAGTTTTCTCTGTTTTCTCTTTTTGTGCTTCGTCCTTCTCCGTCTGTGTTTGATGAGGATTCCTTCTGGGTCCTGCATGCTTTCATGGATTGGGAGGGGAGTGAATTTTTATCAGGTCTGGTTTGATTTCTTGCAATGGTGGAGTGATGGAAGAAAGTTGCAGAGAAAGTATGGACGAATGAAGTGCACATATAATTGTTAGAAGTTAGAAGCGGAAAAAAGCGGCACTTGGAAAATTTTCAAAAATATATGCACAGGTAGGGCTTGGGTACATTTTTCCATGCTTTATTTCCCTGACCTTAGGGATGTGAGGGACATCAAATTCTACTATGGTCAAGAGCATGACATGTGGCGTTTGATCCAACGGTAGGGAATGAAGGAGGAAAAAGTTGATTTAAAGCACTAGGAGATGAAAGGAGGTCACATGGGTGTCCAGAAGACTCCCTATGGGGGTTGGATGAATTTTTCAAAGTATTTTTTCCCCCACATCATGTGCATAAGAGACATCAAATTCCACGGTGGTCCTGGAGCTGACACGTGGTGCCCGATCCGACGGCAGGGAATGCACGTTCCAAATAAGCACCTGGGGGCTGAAATGTGGTCACTTGGGTGTCCAAAAAACTCCCCATAGGGTCTGGGCACATTTTTCAAGGTTTTATGTCCCCCACCTCAAGTTCATAAGGGACATAAAATTCCACAGTGGTCTTGGAGCTGACACGTCGCGCCCGATCCGACGGCAGGGGATGAATGCTTCAAAAAAACATCTGAGGGCTGAACTGTCAAGTTTGGAGGTCACATGAGGGTCCAAGAGGTCATATGTGGGATGAGAGGGATTCAAGTGGGTTGGGTTCACTTTTCTAACCTTGGTTTCCCTAACCTTGGGGGACGTGAGGGACACAAAATCCCACTAGGCTCCTGGTGCTGACACGTGTCCTCCCAGAAATTTGGCTAAGTCCTGAACTTGTAACAGTGATAACTTGAGCTCCTAATGGAATTTTTTGGAAAAAAATTATATACTCCTAACTGTAAATGTCCTTCTAAATCCAATGGTTTGGGTATCATGTCTTGATTATTCCTTTTTATCCCTGAAAAATCATATTTTTGATTTTGTACTCTACCTGTGCCTAAGAAAAACTACATGCAGACCTGATGCGCCAAAGTGTTGTGAAAAATATTATTTCACCATAATGTAGGCCTTGCAATAATCTTTCTGGAGATTTTTTTTTCTCCTAACTCCATCTGGAGCTCCTGGAATCTTCTTCTCAAGCCTAGCAGTTTTTTTAGGCATGTGTACTGCCTAGGCTTGTGAACCCTGATTTTTACTCAGACTGCTCCAAGTCTTGCAAAAATTCCCCAAACATTCAAAAATAATTTCCATTATGTTTTAATGTCTTAATTTCATCTCCGTGTTGAAATTTTCCTTTTTGTTCCACTCCATGAAGTTGAATCCAGTCCTGGGAAGGCTAGTGATAGCCCTTCCCGTGACTGCCCAAAATTTGCATTTTCAATGAACTCCTAAAATCACGTAGGGGGAATGAATGGAATTTCCTAAATCACCTAGGGGACCAAATTGACATCAAATAGGGGGTGATCAAACTGACGAATTTGACCTAAGGTGCCTAGGAATGATAAAACTTGAAAAATTTGACACTGGGGTATAGTTGTCGTGCTCAGAAATTCTCAATTTCCATGTTGTACATTTACACGACAACAAACCCCTTCCTTCATTAATTCCATTTTCACTTGCATGGGACATTGCATTTAAATCTAGATCTATTTTTCACCTTTTCTCTTCACCCACTCCACATAATTCTATTTTTTAATGATTTCATGATGAAGTAGGGATAATTACAAATGTAACCATATCTTGTTTTTGAAATTTTGATAACTGAGGACAAAGATATGATGGTGAGGATCATAGAGAGTCGAGGAGAACATTTGCAAATTATTTGACCTTAGTTCTCTCTTTCTCCCCACATTCAGCAATATAAAACATTTCCCCCCTTACATTTTTTCTATTTTCATTATAATGTCGGTTTTAACGAGGTGCGGGGAACTAAGTTGAGTGGGGAATTGTGTCGCATGTGCCTCTTGTGCCTAAATTTTCCACTTTATCCATAATTTATAACCCCACCTTCCATTTCTCCTATCCATGTGTCCTCGGTTCATTAGTTGTTGACATTTTGGCCTTGCGAGGAACTTGTTCCCACAGGGAACAAGTTCCCCAAACTCCCTTGAACTCTGTGGGCTACCTCGGCCCACACACCATCTCCTTTCTGCATCCAACTCCTCGACAAGCTTAGTTAGCTCACTAAGCCTCCACTCTAACTCAGTCACGTTCAATGTAACAACTCTCCCCCTTTTAGATGTCAAAGTCTCCCGTTGACCATTCCTCCAGGGTTTTTCGTTCCCGTAACCCTCGAGATCTTCACACAACATTGTACCTAACCCCCCTCATTTGTGTTATAGATGAAATAGAGTGTGGGGAACCAAACTCCATGAGGAACTTGTTCCCCGCAGATCCTTTGTGCCCACGAACCCTGAAAACTTTGCATAATGCTAGGGGCATTCAAAATACAATGCAAATCAGGTCTTACAGCCATACAAGGAACCTAGATTCCCCAGGCACATGTTCCACCTAGACCCCTAGGACCTGCACTACTCTAAAAAAACCCCTTAACTCATTTTTTCCACTTTATTCAAATTTTTCTCTAACTTTAGATTTTTTCCTTGGAGGGGAGTTAGAGAAAAATATTAAGAAGTACTCCCAAATCCAAAAAAAATCAGTATATACATTTTTTTCCTAAAACTACAAAGTATGAGAACCCAAAAAGGGGGAAATTACACCAAATTAATCCTAAGTCCCCTACATTCTCTCAAATTAACTGCAAGTGCTCCAATTCATAGAATTTACATGTTTTTCCTTAGATTCCTTATGAAGCTCTGGATCAACTTCTCAAGTCCATTTCTCCCAAGTTTTCCATTTTTTCCAAGGGGGGTAAAACTAGATAACAGTTTGTAATAAGGAAGTATTTCCACTTAGAGTGGATTTCCCTTTCATGTTTTTTTTTCTTTTCTTGTTTTTTGTAATAAGTGCATTCATGCACAAGAGCTGATTTATATCTATTAATTTGATGCACAGAGGACTACACATACTTTTACTATGGGGTGTACAGGTGTGATTATTGACAAGAAATCTTGGATGTTCAGAGGTGAACACGAGAGGAAAAAGGAAGGTGTTGAAGGTTCTTAGGATGATGGTGTTAAAAATTAATTTATCGGATTGAAAACTACACAAGAAAGAGGTTGCGTAGTGTAACACGAGGGAGGCAGCAACATGATGGACTATTTGTTTGTTAAGGATGGGATTGAATATATTGTTATAGTTCATCATGTGAAAACAAGTCTTTCCTTGGTTATTGCAAGGAAGATGAAAAGGCTTGTAAATTCAAGCAATAATTTTGTACTCATGGTGATCAAATCCAAATAGAAAGATCACAAAAATGCTTTTGAGGATTGTGATCTTAAACATCGCAATGAATTAGTTAAAATTGTTTCTAACTATGATGATGTTTTTTGGGATCCAAAAATTCTACCTCCCAAAGCGATGGTACAACATGAGATACAATTGTTATAGGATGCACCTCTTCCCAACATCAGTATGTATATATTGTTCATGGTAGAAAACAAGGAAATCAAGAAACGGGTGATGGAACTTTTGGCAAAAGGTATTATACTTCCAAGTTCATATCCTTTTGGTTCACCAATTATTTTGGTGCCAAAGAAAGATGGAACATGATGAATGTGTGTTGATTTTTGTGCCTTGAACAAAATCACGGTGAAAAATGTTACCCTCTTCATCGTAGTGATGATTTACTAGATCAAATAAAGAATTCTATTTATCTCACTAAGTTGGACTTAAGAAATGGTTATCACCAATTAAGAATCAATGAAGGTGATGTGTGGAAAACTAATTTCAAAATAAAACAGGGTGTATTTAAATGGCTTGTTATGCCTTTTGGGTTATGCAATGCACTGGCTACATTCACGTGTGTTATGAATGATGTTTTTAGGCCATTCATTGATGATTTTTTCATAGTCTACTTAGATGATATTTGGTTTTTATTAAATCATGGGATGATCATAGCATCCATATTCATAAAGTCTTCGATGCTTTAAGAAAGGAGAAACTATTTATGAAGATGTTTTTTATGTGAATTTGGAAAAGCATCTTTGGTTTATTTGAGTTATGTTGTGGGAAATGGTGAATTGAAAATAGATCCTACAAAATTTGAGGTCATTGTTAATTGGCCTAAACTCAATAATGTAATGGAAGTTAGAAGATTTTTTTGTGCAATACAATATTGGAGAAAATTTATTGCTAAATTCTCATTTATTGCATCTCATTTGCATGTTCTGACTAGTATTAAATAGGTCTTTTAGTGGGAAGGTAAACATCAGAGAGATTTTGATACACTGAAAGAGAAAATCAATACCGCTCCAATCTTGGCACTTCCATATTTGCAGCAGTAATTTGGGATTGACACGAATGATAGTGAATATGTAATGGGGGAAGTCTTGATGAAAAATAGAAAACCTGTTTGTTACCATTCTGAGACCTTCACGAGTGCAGTAAGAAATTATTCAACCTATGATAAAGATTTATCTATATTAGTTTAGATTGTAAGGAAATGGAAACATTACTTGATGGGAAAGGAAACAGTAATTCATACAGATAATAAATAATTCATATAGATTGTCAGCCCCTTCAGTACTTATAAACACAAACCAAGCTATAACCATCTAAACACTTCTGTTGGATGGGATTCTTGTAGCAGTTTCACCTCATGATCAGGTATAAGAAAGGTATACAAAACAAGGTTGTTGATATGCTACCAGTTGTTTTCATGCATTCTTTTACATCATAGTTCTTTGGCACATGATTGTTATAAAGAAAAATATGTTTATAACGTTGATTTTATAGAAGTTTATGAAGACTTAATGAGTAGAAAACAAGTAGGAGAATTGGATTATCATGTTCATGGTGGACTTTTGTATCATTCTGGAAAAAATTGCATTTCGCATAATGAAAGAGTGCATGTGATTAGTGAAGCTCATTTTTATCTTATATCTATACATTTTAGTGTTGGTAAAAAAGTTGTACATTTACAGATGTATTTTTGTTGGCCTAGAATACAGGAACATGTAACCAGGTATATAAAATGATGTGTTTTTTTTTTCCACAATAAATCCTAGTAACAGGAAGTTAGGGCTTTACGCTCCTCTTCCTATCCCTACACGTCCATGGGAAAGTATTTCCATGGATTTTTTAGGATATTTTCCCATGTCATGAAATAAACATGACTATTTATATGTGGTTGTGGACAAATTTAGCAAGATGTGTGTGTTGATTCCTTTTATTAAACAAATAACTGGTGAAGGGACTACACATTTATTCTTTCAGTTTGTATGGATTTATTTTGGTTTTCCCACTTCTATTATATCAGATCAGGATTCTAAGTTTCTTGGGGAATTTTGGTCAAATTTTTGGGGTTTGATGGACACTAAACTGAAGAAAAGCATTATTTTCATCCACAAACTAATGGTCAAACCGAGGTTGTGAACCGCACAGTGGTGCATCTACTCAAGGGGTATTGTAGTCAATATCTTAAATTGTGGGATGAACATTTGTATTATGTGTAGCATGCTTATAACCATGTCTTACATTCTTCTACTATAAAGTCTCCTTTTGAGACTTGTTTTGGTTATCTGCCTAAATCTCCATTCGATTTCTATTTTGGACAAGAAACTATTGTTATTAGACTTAGTGATACTAGAAAAGATAAAACATTTGTGCAATAAATACAGTAGGTCCATCAATATCTCTGAGAAAAATTGGATAAAATTCAATTGAAATATAAAGCAAGGCATGATAAGCATAGAACTAATCACAAGTTCCAATTTGGTGATTTAATTTAGCTTCACATCAAAAAATAAAGGCTGGAAAGTGAAAGGAAAAATTTAAAACCAATTTAGTATGGTCCATTGCAAATATTGGAGAAAATTGGTAACAATGCTTTCCAATTGGATTTACCTCCATACATGTAAATTTATTCAGTTGCAAATGTTGAAAAATTGAAGTTGTATGAACCAATTATGATTATTGATCATGATAATTAATGTTGTACCTTTTATTGATGATTTTACATCTCAGTATCTGAATGAGTTACAAGGTGATATCATTTTGGATAGGAAGGTTAGAACCTCACAAAGGGGTAATGTTGAATATATTTGTGTGGTTTTGAAAGACATGTATATGAATAAGGAAAAATGGATGGAAACCAATAACCAGAAAGGTGAAGGAAAAGTACCCTCACCTATTTACCAATTAAAATAACTTTTGGAGGTACAAAATTTTCTCAGTAGGGATGAGTGATCCATAGGATCCTCTCTAATAAATTTTGATCTATAATATTCTCAAAATCAGTTACAGTAAGTTGTATTGCGTAGATAAAAATTATATATTTTCGGTTGTATCTTGTTTGTAAAAAATGGAGCCCATATAAAAAAGTTATAGCTTGCTGAAATTTTCGGCCAACTAGTAAAAATATGGACTGCACGGAGGTGACACGTGTGCACATCTGCCAAGTGGACTAATGGAATTGTAACCTTTGGAACAATGGATATGAAGTAAAAAAAATTGGTTTATAATGCTAGTCTTCGATACTCAATTGCGGACAAGTGGGCCCCGCTATTTTTTGGTTGGGGGCCCTCAGCAACGTTTGACACACTCGATTGTGGAGGGGTGCCTTGGCCTCTAATAATTGTATTACCATTGTAGATGTTTTTTATATATATTCTCTTGTATGTAACAGTAGAATACATGTGGGACTAATTTTTATATATTGTAAACAATGTTGACTCAGTGGACAGCCTGACTCGTCGAGTCAAGTTGACTCAATAGACCAAGTCAACCTGGCCACCAAGCCAACCTACCCACTTAACCACTCCACTCATTATTCTATCTTCTACAAAGGCTACCTTATCTCCTTGCTAACCACATAACTCCTTCCAACTTAGTGCATAACACATCCACTTATCTCTCCAAACCAACACTTAACCTCCACGCAGTCTTCCCACTAAGTGCCAAACCTACCTCATGCCAAGCTTAACACATTCCAACCATGGTATACAACTATCACCAAAAAAAATGGCTCATAAGCAAATGTATAATTTCCACCACTTATGTTTTACACCGTTTGTCTACCTTTTGCGCAGGGCATGTGGGATATTTTACCACAATGGAAAATGTGAAGCATATGGAGGGGGATCAAACCTTGGTTAGTAAGGAAAAATGATAAGGGCCTAACCATTAGGCCACGATGGTCGAACTATATAAAAAGGGACATAGTTCTATGTGAAGGGTAATTTGCAGTGGAATATGTATTTTTAAAAATCTTTTTGTGAGAGCTAGGAGGAGAATTTTGGAAAACTTCCAAAGGATACCAGGGATAATTTTGCAAGAGAAACACAGTGAGAAGGTCAAAATCATATAATAATTTTTTAAGTGTTATTTTGTTATGATTTTATTAAATAGGTCTCTTTAATTGGACCTGGAGATGTAGTCCATAAGCGTCGAACTCCGTTATCATGTACGGTGTCGAAATTCTTGTCAAATTTTCCTAGTTATTTCTCTAATTTTCACAGTGCTCATAGGTTTTTAATTTTAATTAAAAATTACAAGAAAGTCGTAATGTCGAAATTATTCCATAAAATCATTGTTTTAAATCAAAATTTTGAATGAATCTTACAATTTTACTTATGATTTTGGATCACCGAAGAAGGCAATCATTGTCTCACCCAAGAGCAAGGGTTAGGGAAAATGTGAGTGTAGGAATGTTGAAGTGGAGGCTACATCGAAGGAGTGGTTCTCTAAAATGCAGTACCCAGGTGAGGTGATTGTTGGACAACTATGGGAGTCACACTTGACTATGTGCAAAATATGTGATTATAACCATCGCTCAGACTAACATGAAGTAGATATTGAGAAGGATATCACCATCAAGATAGACCAAAGGACTACAAATGGAAAGTTGGTCTATGACGATACAGTGAAAATGGACTTAGAGATTAACGGAGTGCTCCAGTTATACGAGTTACCTTTATTTTGCAACCCAAAGTGTTTGTACTATTGGTTGATGTGATGGGTATATGAGGACAATTTTTACTTTGCAGGAAAGAGGATGCACATCACCACATGATTAGTAGTGTTACATGATTGCGTAACTCAAGCCTGGAGATAGATCCTAACTTGGATAATGAAAAATCAATAGAGGCCATTACTATCACTTTCAAATATCAGGGGGGAGGCCGCGTGATGGATATTGTTAACATCAGTGACCCTGGCACACGAGTTACATGTGTCTTGTCAGCTGCAAGTTGGGTGTGTTAGAGGGGTGGATGCATGTGAATAAGAACTAGATCCAAATAGTGTAGAAGATAGTTCAAAAGGTTTCATACAATAAGGTGCATTTTATTACCAAAGGAATCATTGAATAAGCACCCTCGCATTTTGTGAAGGGAGATAAGATAATTTTGGGTTTCATTCTTCTCCTTATTATTTCTGTGAGGTAGGGGTACCTGATGGGTCAGGTGATAAGGTCTAGAAGTAGCCAATGGAAAATAATTCTCCAGCACATATATTTACAGAGTAAACATATGATTGTAGGATTAATAATTCTTATAAGCTTCGGGTAGACAAATGGTCCAAATAGATGCTCAAGGCATTTTATCATGAATGGTGCATACCAAGGGAGATGCCTTTGGTATTGAAAGGAAACGAAGAGTTTACAGTTTCCTCTATTGCAATACAATGATGATCCTATTAAATTCCTACAAGCAACGTACCAAAGCTCAGTTTCCACAAAATATCTCTTATGTTGGTCATTCTTTAAAAAAATTGAGGCCCTCCCATGCACCATGAAGATGCTTTCATGTTGGTCATTCTTTAAAAAATTGAGGCCCTCCCATGCACCATGAAGATGCTTTCTTAGGATTTCTAGTCACACATGGAAGAGCCGTTGTTTGAGTTAAGCACATCATATTTGTTTGAGACTTGGTTTAAGTCAGCACCTAGAGGAGCCTTCCCAAATTTTGACTCACAGATACTCACCAACAAGAAAGCATGTAATGCGTTAAAAAAATGGTAATATAGGTCAAAATAAGGATTTTCGACAAGAATTCCACCGTTAAAAAAATGTGTGAGGAAGCTCATGAGAAGGATCAGAATATTGAGTAGCTCAAATAGGAGCTAAGAGAAGAAAAGCGGCAGATGCGTGCAATGTACAAGAAAGTAGAATGCATTGTGGACATTATCACTTCCGCGTACCCAAGCTTGGTGGTATATGCCAAGGATGAATACAATATAGCATCACATTATTTGGAGGATCTGGTAAGGATGTTCTCATATGAGTAGAGGAAGGGTATAGGGCTGATAGTTGAGGAGATAGTCATGCAGAAGAAGGCTAATAAGAAATAAATAAAGACAAATCTTACACAATATGAGGCATTAGTTGAAGAGGCTAAGGAGGGTGCGTGGAGAGAAGAGTTTGTCTTTGAAAACTTCCAATATTTCAAACAATTTTTGAATGCACACTCCACCAAAGATGAAGGATAACTAAAACAGATACATGTCAACATGGAGAATAACAGGGTCAAGTGGGAAAAGGTGTTGGCTAAAGTAGAGAAGAAGAGATATTTTATAACATCTCTAAAGGCCGCACAAAGAGACGGACTAAAATAACTCTTTCCCTTGGTAACGCACAAGATGGATGCGCTAGATGATGCGGCTTCACATCTTGAGAAAATGATCACTGAGCTTAAAGGGAAGATTTATGAGTTAACTCCCACATAAGTACCTGTCATCATCGATGTCTCACCTGTCAAGGAAAAAAAGAGCTAAAAGGATGGAGTGGGTTAGAGAAAATTTTGGATAAGGAATTTCCAAGGCTCCTTCCACCCAAAAATACATGAGTTCCTGATTATTTTGATTCTTTTGGCATAATCTGTATTCTTATTCCTTAATTCATTCATTCATTGGAGGAATTATTTGATTCAATATTATCGAGGATGGACAATATCCTTAGTGTGGGGTAATGTTGGTCGAGAAAATTGCTAAGTATTAATAAAGCACAGAGGCTATGCATAGGGTGCACATGTGTTAGGATTAGAGTAGTGGGTAAGGGGAGTACACAGTGGGAAAATAGGTCAGCATGTGGGGATGCACATAAGATCATGGACTTAGCCATTTTTCCAGAGTCGGGGCTAAAAATAGAAAAGTAGAGTTAGGGTTTTGATAAAGTAAAAACCCAAGAATAGAGAAAAGAAAGATGACTTGAAAGCCAACAAAGAGCAATAATTGTAACAACACATGTAGGGGAAAATATCACATGAGGATATCTAATAATAGTACTAAAGTATGTTTTATATTTGGGATAGTTTATTATTAGTATCCTTTATAAAAATGTGCACGCTATTTTTGTATGCATGCCTATTATTTGAAAATAAAGCATGTAAGTGGTGAAGGGAAAGTCCCCACCCTATAAATATTTATGGTGTACCATTATTTAGAGGGTCTTGACTGCAACGAGGGAAGATTGAGTCTTCGCAAGTAATAGTTGGGGTTATAACCTAATTTTATATGGGTGTGCGCATGGACCAATGCATAGATGTATTGAACTGTGGTGTAATTAACTACTTATCTATGTATTGATTATGGTGTTTTATGATGAATAAGTAATTGCAACTTACAGATGTGTGTTCAAATCTTAATTTTTAACTTCAATGAATGATTTCTTTATTATATGTGTTTCTCAATTTTCATGGTTGAGTGCATGAGTGGTTGATTTAGTTATGAATATGGAAAATATGCATGCTAACATTTTGATAGGCATAATAAAGGAGAGACATGGTGGTTGCTTATTCTTCGGGTGAGCATCCAGGATTTTTGGGATGAGGTGTCAGTGCGCATAGCTATTAAGTGGGTAAACAAAGACTACAGTCATCAAGGATGCATAAAGATCAATGATAAAATTATAAATATTTTAAAAGGTGATCCATTGATTAAATGAGGTATTTAATGTAAGATGGATGTGAAGGATGATGCAGAAAAGGATTTGCAGACTACAAGAAATGTAGAAGATAACTAAAAAATGATAAATATAAATGTACTAACCTTGTTGAATAATTTTGAGGATGATAGTTGAGTGTTGGTGTATAGTAACATAGTGATGTTGTTCAAAGGCTTGGAAATCTAGAAATAGTTCAGTATATGTTTGTGCGTAACTGAGAAATCGATAAGAGGGTGGTTTAAATATAATTGATGATATCGCTGATGATTGCAGATCATCTTTGATTTGTTTGAAGATGTTAAAAGCCAAGGAAAATATGGAAAATTATTAAAACCACTTGTCATCTTAGGATTAAGATTGTTTGATGAGCAGTGGGAGGTTAGAAATATGGGAGGGAAGAGGTTAGGGGTTTAGGATGGGTAGGATAAATTAGGCTAGGTTGGTTTCAGGTGGTTAGAGGATTGTAAATGAGTTTCTACGTGAGGTAAATGAGTGTTTATGACCATAAATTGGATTTAAGGGATATTAAACTTGGGATAGTGATACTAATGTGAATCATGATAGTTTTATTAATATGTTTAGGGTTACCTAGTGGTGAAAAAAGAAGTTTCTACACAAATATCCCCAAAATGGGGTCCTCCTCTGGCCTTACATGGTAGAGGAAGATGATTTCTTGTTTGGAGAGAACATTGTTGAACTCAATAGAAATAGTATTTCTCTTTTTTATATTTTTAGATAGTTTATTGATGTATCCTTCCAAATGAATAAAATTTTGTATAAATGAATAAATAAAATATTGTGTAGGATGCAACTCCTCTGTAACATGTTGCTAAATAATTTCAATTAGCCAATCTGTATCTATAAATCTAGGGGTATATATATTTTTTAGGGGAATAATTATTTCAAGTTTTTAGTCTAGTTCATCCACATAATTCCCCACATTATCCTTTATGTATTGGATTTTTCTTATGCACCCCTCCAAGATTTCAATCTTCAACTTGACATGCCCTCTATATTCATGTTATCTCTCTCTACAATCTGAGGATACTATTACTTTATTCTCCACAACTTCATCTCCCAAGTTTTTGATGGCTTCAAGATTGTGCAGTAATCCATCCCAATATTAAATTTATATCTGAATTTCTCAATCAAGACTTTACTTGCTTCTATTTATTTAAACACTTTATTTTAGCACTCAATAAGGTCTCTGATGACCTTTTTTCCCTTGCTTATCAACTCTTCCTCTCACTTCTAGGTTACCTCTCCCCTACATCTTAAATCCTTAGCACTTTTCATCTTTTCAGGAGTGAGGGATATGGTTGTTTCTTAAATATCTAGGGGAGCTTGTAGCCACTTATATACATAGGTTGATAATATATCAACCATCCATTTTAGCTACTTCTTGGTCTCCTTATCCTTGTCAATTTCTTGAAAGAGACAACCCACTACCATGGTAACATCATGCTTCAGGCCCAAAATGGTTGGATTTACAAGTGGTATATAAGTAATTTGGTAATAAAAAGGGGAAACTTCATCCCTTAAAAATTAATTTGGGGAGTACTTACCTTGAAAAAGATGTCTCCTTGTGGCCCATCATTTTCCTTGACAAAATTATTTCTTTCTTAGGGAGTATTTATGGATTCAAAGAGATGATGCTTCAAAGGTAAACTTCCTCCGCTTGTACCTTCAATTTATTCTTCCTTAGGAGGGATTCTCCCAACAAATATTTAGCTTGAGTGTTTCATTCCCCTTGTTCTTACAACTGGGGAACACTATGCACTATCATCTTTCCACAAGGAGAGCAATACTAGAATTTTCAATTTGTGGCTCTTGATGATCAAAAAAATCAATAGGATATTCTTGAGCCCTTCCTTCTTCTTCTCCTAATTCCTTTACCTCTTATTCTATCATAGTTGAATATGGATGGACATTTGTACCTATTATTTGTGACTTCAACCTCTTTTTATCTAAAAGGAAAAGGCTCCTTAACAGTCTCTCTTGTGGTTTCTCTTGATGTTGAGCTTCCTGTTATGCAAATTCATCAGTAACAATTTCCTTCTCCACTACCTCCAAGGTTACCAGAGTGGGTTCCGTGACATGTGATTTTCTTAATATCAATTGATGATACCTCTTCAGCATGGGTTATCCCAACTCATCCCACAAAAAATCCTTCTTCAATAGTTTTCTCCACCTCACCACCTTCAACCTTTTATGTGGCAGGTATTTCTTGTGATGTTTGATCTCCTTTTTTCCCAACTGGTATATATTGTTTTGTTTCAAGGTAGATATCAGCTCTAATGGCTTGGTCCATCCCATACAACAATTTAGTGAATGTTTGTTTCATTGATGGTTCTGGTACTTTTGTTCTCTCTTCTCCTTGGGTTTATTGTCCTGAAATTTCTTCAGTAACCATACTTACAAGGATCTCTTATGTAGGCACATTATAAAATTACTCATATTGCACAAGAGATGGGGTAATGAGTATTAACTCTATATTTTGAGAGGAAGGAGAAGGTATTTAAACTACTAGAGTTATCCCTTGAGATATTACACATGTAGTTACTTCCATTGTAGGTGTTTCTGCCTTTGTTGTTATGGTCCTTAAAAAATGCAAGGTCAAAGGTTCATCCTCTTCTTCCTCTTCCTCATGGATAATTTCCAATGTTGGATCTATCCTTGGCTGCCTTGAGGCAATGATTCCTCTCATACACTTTCCCTTCCTAGATGATCCTTTTGAGGAAGAAGTTAAAAAATTATCTTGGGTGGTTTCCTTTCTCTCAGTTACCTTTTTCCCCAAAGTTGGATGTGGGACTTCTTGGAGAGGTGTGGTAGCAATAAATGGGGCATCCTGCATACTTTTCTCTAGTAATTTCTCTTCCATGTGTGTCAACCTTTACACAGAAGTCCATGTCCTACTAGTTGTTACACTAAGCTCCTCCATAGACCTTGAATTTGGCCTTCTAATTGAAAGTTGTAGGGAATTTCTCTTCAAGAGGTATAATCATGCAACTTATTTCTTAAAAGGGGGATGTCTATATTTTATGATGTCATTTTCTTTGTACTTCATCAAAAATATTGTATTTTATAGGGTCAATTCAATCCCTTTCCTTCCTATTCAAACCAAGGTCCTCTTAATGACATGTGTTTCCCTACTATGCAATGAAGTTTCCTCCTATCTTTTCTAGTCCACAGTTGGGATAGGTTGTAAGGCTATCTTTATGTCAACATATGACTTACTAAGTCCTTCCCATCTTCAAGTCTCGTACGCAAAATTACAATATTGCAATCCACCACTTATGTGAGGGTCATATTTGAGTATTCCCTCAATCTAACTTCCTCCTCATCCCTACAATCCATCCAATAGTCCTCATAATGAGCCTCATCCTCATAATAATTTCCCAAATCTCCCTGAAGAATCCCCCTAATATCATAATTAGGCCTAGGGGAGATTTTATCTAAAGTGGTTCTACCCATATTTTCCTCTAAGATTCTAGCCTTGATTAGGGTGGGGCATGTGTACCTTCCAATGTTAATTAGAAACTTGAGATTTCTCTATGCTTCCCTACAATATTTATAATGAAATTACTTGTATAATTCATATCATGAGCAAAAATATAACACCAAATAACACAATATTCCAGAGTAATGATCTCAATATGCAATTAGAATAGCTTCGCCACTTCAAGGGGGCAACCTCCAAACCATACAATAATACTCAAATGCTCCAATGATGATAAACTACTACCTACTAACCTCTATATATACTATTCCTATGCTATGGCCAACACCAAGGCCGACCCACTAATGAAAATATAACATATATGAAAGAGATACATAATGATAAGAAGTTATGATAGCCACAAATCGGCTATATACATCCAATATAAGATATATGATTAAGGGCGTAGCATGCCCCTCGCCTTCGAAGCAACATTGTCCCCAATGTTGAGAAGATCTAGATGCTACTGCAGGAAATTTGCATCCTCCCAAGTTACGTCTTCATTGTCTAGATTTTTCCACTTGATCAAATACTCAGTGATGACCCTTGTCCTCAACCACTTAGTGCATGTCTGAAGGATGCATTATGGTTCTAGGATGATTCTGCCCTCTTCATCAAGCTCAGGTAACACTGTCTGGGTTGATATTTTCTATCCAATTACCTTCTTTAGGAAAGATACATGGAAGACTGGATAAATTCGAGTAGCCAGAGGAAGTTCCAGTTTGTATGCTACATTTCCAATCTTCTGTAACACTTGATAAGGACCATAATACTTAGGTGAAAGCTTTGTTATCCTTTTTGTGTTGTTTTAAGGACATTTGCTTATATGGTTGTAAACACACAAAAACCCAATCACCGACTTCAAAATGTCTTTCAACTACAATGTTGGTCTACCTGCTACTTCATGCGGTTTTGTGACATGGCCAAATTCTCCCTGAGACTACAAAGCACCTCTTGTTGGTGTTGAATATGTTCTTCAACTACTTGAACCTTTGGCTGGACTCTCAAAGATGAAGTGATAGATGGTGGATGGTACCCATATAATGCCAAGAAAGGAGACATTTTAGATGAAGTATGAAAGGAGGTGTTATACCACCATTCTGCCAACAGTAACCATTGGACCCATCTCGCTTGCTTATCTGATGTAAAACAACGAAGATATCCGTCCAAGCACTTGTTTACCACCTCTCTTTTCCCATCATATTGGGGATGATAAGAGGAACTACGAGCTAGTTGTGTGCCCAAGCATGAGAACAAGTTAGTCCAAAAATTACTAGTAAAGATAGGGTCTCGATCACTTACTATAATCTTTGGTGTCCCATGTAGCTTCTGAATTGTATCCCTGAAGGCCATTGTTACTATACTCGCAACAAATGGATGTGATAAAGCAAAAAAATGGGCATATTTGGTGAGTCTATCCACCACCACCATGATTAAATTTTTACCTTCTAATTTAGGAAATCCTGTGATGAAGTCCATAGACACCTCTTCCCACCTCTGGCTAGGAATAGATAGAGGTTGTAAAAGACCTGGGGACTTAATTGTTTCGCCCTTATTTTGGACATCTCCTTTTAGCTCTTCCCAAAAAAAATCATGTTTGATTCAACGATAAGTCTTTAAGAAGCCAGAATGACCCCCTACTGGAGAAGCATAGAGCTCAGATAGAACCCTATTTTAAAGGATTGAATTCTTACATAGATATAATCTATCTTTATACCATAAAACATCTCCTTTCCACACAAAAATTTTCTGACATGTTTGGATCTTGTTGGAGATTCTAAATGAGATTTTGTGTACCTGGGTCATTTTTCCATTCAGACCTTGCAACCTCTATCTAATCCTCCTGTAATACAGATATGGCACACAACAATGCCTGGGCAGATTCATCCTTCCGAGATAAAGCATCAGCAACTACATTCTCTTTCCCTTTCTTGTATATTATCTCAAAATCATACCCCAACATTTTTGAGACCCATTTCTGTTGTTCTTTTGATGATAAATGTTACTCTAAGAAGTATTTCAAACTATCATGATTTTTCTTTACTTTGAAATGTCGTCCCATTAGATATGGTCTCCATTATTTCACTGCATGAAGTATTGCTAACATTTATTTCTCATAAATTGGTTTAGAGATATTCTTACCTTTGAATTGGTGGATCTCGAAGGCAATGGGTCTCCCTTCTTGCATGAGTACTGCCCCCATACCATACCCTGAAGCATCACATTCAACAATGAATGTTTTTGAAAAATCTGGGGTGGTTAGAACTGGAGTGGTGCACATGGCCTCCTTCAACTTCTCAAAGGTTGTAGTAGCTTGCTCGTTCCAATGGAAAGAGTCCTTCTTCAATAAATTTGTGAGTGGTGCTGCGATGCTACCATAATTCCTTACAAATCTACGATAATAACCTGTAAGCCCCAAAAATCCTCATAGATTTTTTAGGGTTTTGGGAACCTTCCATTCAAGCATGGCTTTTATCTTGTTAGGATCCACTTTAACACCTTCATAAGAGACAATATGACCCAGATATTCAACCTCCTTAACACCAAAAGAACACTTAGAAGGCTTTACATAAAGTTGATGTTGTTCAAGAGTTTCTAACACCTTATTTACATGATGCAAGTGTTCCTTCCATGTTTTACTATAGATTAATATATCATCAAAGAACACTAAAACAAACTTTCGAAGAAATGGCTTAAAGATTGAATTCATCAAGCTTTGAAATGTAGAGGGTGTATTTGTTATTCCAAAGGGCATTACCAAGAACTCATAGTGTCCTGAAGGCTGTTTTATGAATATCTTGATCCTTGATTCTAATATGATGATATCCAGAATGAAGATCAAGTTTTGTAAAGTAAACAACACCATGTAACTCATCTAGCAAATCATCAATTACAGGAATAGGAAACTTATCTTTAATTGTGTACTTATTGAGTTCCCTGTAATCTAGACACATGTGCCAATTGTCATCTTTTTTCCGTACCATCACTACAGGAGAAGAGTAAGCACTTTGAATATGATGAATAAGTCCTACTTTTAACATCTCTTAAACTATCTTCTCAATCTCACTCTTTTACATATTACCTATAAGGTCTGATGTTGGGTGGTTGAATCCTTAGTACTAGCTAGATGGCATGATCATGGTCTCTTTTCGAAAGCAAACCCTTGGGCATTTCTCTAAAAACCCCTGAGTGCTCATCTATAACTGCTTACATATCTACGGGTATAAATGTATTGGAATGATGTGCTTCCAATGAAAATAGTTGTGCTACAAACCCTTTCACACCCTTTCTAAGAAATTTTTGCATCTGATGAGAACTTACCATCTGTGGGGACTTTTCTCTTAGTCCTTTTAGTTTAAAATTCCTCCCTTCTGACTGAAATTGCATGAACAACTCTTGGAAATTCATTTCAATGGTTCCCAAGGTGGTAAGCCAATGAACTCCTAACATAATGTCTACTCCTCCCTTAGCAATGGCATACATATTGCTAGTTAGAAATTAATCTCCCATGGTGAGATTAATGTTATGGCATTTTCTTGAACAACTAATAGTTTTCCCATCAACGATCATGACTTGACATTCTAGAGCTGGATAAACAAAGCAGTTCAAGCGTACCGCTAACTTATGATTGATGAAATTGTGAGTACTTCCCGAATCAATCAACACTGTTACCCTCTATTTTTTTAAGAATCCAACTACTTTGAGAGTTTGTGGAGTACTAATACCAGAAATTGCATGGCATGATATTGTTGGTTGGGGATCTCCTAATTCCTCCTCTAGCTCTACCTCTTCATCTTCTTCATTTTCTTCTTCTTCAGTAGGTCCCTCAATGTAGAACAACTTCTTTTCCACGCACTTATGTCCTAGTCGAAATTTATCGTCACAATTAAAACATAACCCTTTGGCTCTCTTTTCTTCAATTTGTTGAGGTGTCAGTCTCACTGGCTGAGGGAATGATGGTGGAAGGGTGCTACGATCTCTGATAGTACTGACAGTTTGTTTCCAACTTGAAAGAAATTTTTCCTTTGCCCTACATGCCATTATCATAGAGTCTGAAACCTTATGAGGATTAAACATACGCACCTCAATCTCAATTTGTTCTTTAAGACCCCCAAGAAATAAGCCATTCAAATTATCTTCAGGGATAATTTCCACCCGTAAGGAAAGGTTTTGGAATTGATGGATGTAATCTTTGATTGTTCTTGTTTGTCTAAGCTTTGCTAATTGGCTGAAATAATTCTCTGACACACTAGAACTATAGTGCAATTGCAACTCTTTCGTGAATATTTTCCATGTAACATTGAGGCCACTCTTTTTCCTTTTAGCACTTAACCATCGATACCAAATGAATTGGTCAGGTTCAAGATACAACGATGTCATGGTAACCTTTTGTCCCAATGGAATCTGATGAAGATCAAAGAAATTATCCATCTAGTTAATCCAATTGAGTGGATCCTTTCCATCAAACTTACGCATTTCCACTTTTGGAAGCATGTTACGGGCTTGTAGAGTGTTTGTATTTGGATTGGTCATGTGTGCAGATCCACCCTGGCTAGATTGTTTATTACTTTGACCTAAAGATCCACCATGGTTAATATGAGTATGATTGATTTTTGGCTCATTAGGAATGATATGATGACCCATGATATTGTAGCTAAATTTTTGAATGAAATCCTCCAATCGTTGTCCAATATTTTCTACATCTTCTTTGTTGGCCACTCTACCTTCAAGGTTTCGTAACTCTAACTCAAGATAGCTGACCTTATGGTTAGTTGAAGTAAACCCTAACCCTGAGGACTTTGTAGATACCCCTTCTAACTCTAAATCCTCAACTATTATCTCATCCTTATCAAGGGTTTTACCCAGAGTGATGGGATTCTTTTTGCCTCTTGTCGAAGGCCCAGCCATGATGCCCCAAAATGGTAAGATTTAAGGATCAAGGTCGAAATTTAGGATTTCATATTTCAATACAAATTCGGCCAAATTTTATAAACCTCAAAGAACAAACTCAAACTAATTTTTAATCTTATTTTTGTAAATGTAAATAACTTTGAAAAATTCCACAAATTTCACCCTATGTAGCTGAATTATGAAAAAACATAAAACCGCTATAACTTTTTCAAAACAAGTCAAAAATTATTAAAAAATTTAGGGAAGCTTACTTGACTAATTTGGCCACACCACAGAAAAATTTGCAGAAAAAATCGCTACCGATGTTGAGATATGGACGAACCTTCAAAATTAGGGTTTGACACAGTGTTGGCCAAGTTCAAGCTCCGATACCACTTGTAATGAAATTACTTGTATAATTCAGATCATGAGCAGAAATATAACACCAAATAACACAATATTCCAGAATAATTATCTCAATATGCAATTAGAATAGCTTTGCCACTTCGAGGGGGCAACCTCTAATCCATACAATAATACTCAAATGCTCCAATGATGATAAACTACTACCTACTAACCTCTATATATACTATTCATATGCTATGGCCAATGCCAAGGCCAACCCACTAATGAAAATATAACATATATGAAAGAGATACATAATGATAAGAAGTTATGATAGCCACAAGTCGGCTATATACATCCAATATAAGATATATGATTAAGGGCGTAGCAATATTCTTGTGCACTACCACTAAGTACCTTGATACCTCCAAAAGTGCCCATTTATCATCCAAGTGCCTTGGAAACATGTAAGGGGCATCATAAAATCCATTTATTCTAATGTAGTTGAATGTTTCAAATTGGATGATGTAGCATCCATACTCAGTGATTACCTTCTTTTCTTCTGTAGATATCTAGTTATTTTACCACTCATGATTGAATAGACATATGAGGGGACAAAAGAAAGTGGCATGCACTAACCTAATGTTGCAAACGTAGTTATTCAAATTCAATTATGGGTACACATCATAGACTCTTCAGTTGTCAAAATAACTTTTTCTTTCTAGTCTAAGGAATTTTCTATGACAAACAATGTTGTATACTAAATAAGAAGTCATATAAAACTCCATTTTGGTAGTGGAGTATTCTTCAATTTATACTTCCATCTTAAGAAATTATTGGTGGATGTAGTCACTGATGAATTCTCCCCAAAGAATGTGTATTTTTTAGTGTGGATAATTTAGATGAGTTTGAACATAAAATCATTGTAAGGGCACACATATCACTTCCCCATGACCTTGTTAAACATTGTAACAATATCTCCAATTTCCTCCACAAAGTCAGCTCTACTTATCTTTTTAGGAATCATGGTTGCAACAATTCTTTTATTTTGAAGCCAAATTTTGTTCAGTATTTTAGAGCACTTGGAAATATTTGCATTCCAGTATTTTTTTGCACTTTCAATAGAAATTTATGCCACATGAGATGGATCAAGGAATTGTAATAACTCCTCAAAAGTTTAAGTGGCTAGAGATAGGACCAAAACATTGCTTCCATCCCTAACCTCCCTGGTTTTTGGGTTATAGTTTTGTGCACATACCCAAAACCAACTTTGGATACTGAGCAGATGGGGGAAAAGCATATTCTAGGGAAAGTCTACTCAAGTCAATCTTCCTCATAGTCTCATTCCTATCAACTACGTGTAACCTTTGCTAAAATTTAGTTAGGTCCACATTGCCTAGGTTGGTCTTTGTGATTTTATCTAAATCATATGAAAGGTGGGAGGAGTTTTGTATAAAAAATAATTGAATCTTCATAAGTTTACAGGATGAAGGTCTGAAAAACCTTACTGAGAGGAGAACATTATAGAAATTTATGTGTTTAACCTTCCTAAAACAATTTTCTAGTGCACCATGGGACCACAAACTATTTATAGGCATAAGTAAAACTCTTTCCCATGATAATTCCTCCATAATTATCGTTAACAATGAGAATCAACAACCAAATCATCCTTGAATATCTAAAACCACCATTCACACATTTCAAATGCATAAATATGGTCTCTTGCTCATTTCAGGGCTTCTAGGTGCTCTTTAAACTTTAAAACTGGAGGAAAAGTGATTAATTTTAATGAGTTGTAGCCCTATATTTCTCCTCACATTCTTTTATTAATGGTGGCATCTACCTCCATAGTTTCTTCATTTTCAGTCGTTGATTCCTTATTTTCAACTTTGAATTCCAGCATTACGCATGGAAAAATGTGCCACGTGTAATTTCAATTAGATGACTTGGAATACTCCCATTTGTTTGGTCCTTACAAACATCCTACATGACACTTTTGCATGCCTTTTTCTTAGTCACTTTCTTCAAGCATCAGAGCCATGTAGGTAATTTGCAGTTTTGCAATAACTATAAAATTGCAAGTTGTAAATTTGTTTTCCTTTCCAAGAGGCCCTAGACACTAACATGTGTCCAACCCATCAGATTATGGGAGTGAGAATACAGTTTACAATATTTCAGCTATTCCAAAGCTACAAATTGCAAGATTGCAAGTCCGCTTTCTTCATCTACCACTTCCAAATCGTGACACGTGTCTTATTTGTGGGTTTTGGGGATGAAATTGCAATTTGTATTTTGCAGCAACTACAAAGATACCAACTACAAAGTTCTAAATATATCTATCTTCATTATAGTTTCAGTAGCATGTCACGTGTCCCCATTAGAATTTTGGGATCAAAGTGGAGTTTGAGGAAATGCAACAATTGTGAAAGTGCTAATTACAACAATGTGAAGTTGTATATTTTCTCAGTGACTTCCAGATTCGAGGAATGTTCACTTTCAAGTCTTGGGGATGGAATTGTAAATTACATATTTGCACCAAAGTTGTATTTTTCACATAAGTGAGCAGGTATTGAATATTCCCCAAATATTCCTTTTTCAGGGTTCGGACTTACATTTGTAATTTGTAGTGTTTTGTGAAAATTAAAAAATTTCTTTAAGGACCCGCATTCCCCTAATACCTCGAATACTCCCTTGTTTGGGGTTCAAATTTGGGCATGCAATCTACAAACTTGCAACAACATAAACAAAAATTACTACTTACTACTAAAGTTATTAAGTTTTTTGAAATGGATATTTTCACTTATAGACTGAAATGGTAATGTGAAGGTTTATAGATCACAATGAGACCTTTAACTATACACCTTTTCTCTGAAATTTGAAGGAAACATGGAAAAAATGCTATGTCCCCTATTGTAAGGTCAAAACATGATGCCAAGGGGCACAAATGATGAAAGGAGTTGATGATAATTTGCATAAGAGGATGAATCATGAGGAAAAGTGGAAAAAAAATATGAATATGAAATGATCAACCCTTATTTCAACCTCTAAATCTGTACAATCATTATAAAACCCCTCCAATCCGCAAGCTAAGCCTTTTGAAAGTTCTTTAAATCATGAACAAGATGAGAAGCTAGCATGGAGGCACATGAAGCTGCATTTTTTGAACTTCTAATTTGTAAAATAAACTTCAAGGAGCCCGTCAAGCCTTCTTGGAATAGAACAACAAATAATTTAGAGAATCAGGGGACAAATAAATATTTATTACAAGGGTTGTATCAACATGAGCATGAACAATATCACAAGGCAATGATAGAATGAAGAAAAACATAGGTAATGGTAAGATCTTACTAAACAAGAATGGAGATCTCTTTAAAGATGGTGCCAAGGATACACAAGGATCAAACGAGGAACCAACAAGTTGTTTGAAATGAAGTAATGTAAGACCTGCAAGGCCGTGGCTAGTGTTGAGTGCACTTGCATTCTCCAACTAGAGAAGAAGACCATTACGTTATGAATTTTTTTTCTCACCAAATCTTGGCACAAAATCATATATCTTAATTTTAAATTGCATATAGCTCAATATTGTAAATTGTATATTGTGTTATACTTTCAATATTGTAAATTGTATATTGTGTTATACTTTCACTATTGTAAATTGTATATTGATGTAAACTTTAACTATTGTAAATTGTATACAAATCAAAGCATTAAAACTGACTTATGATGGTGATATCCACCTAGAAGACTACAAGAACAAACATTAACAGTTATTCATTCTCCACTTTAGTAGATTCAAACCCATTTCCATGATTAAATGAATGCCAATCTAAAAACTAAAAAAATAGAACATATAGATCTAACCTGAAAAATTGAAATTACACAATGAACTTAAATGATTGGGAGGAAAAATTGTCGTTCAAGCTCTTATTGAAGTGAAATTATTGAATCTTTGGCACATTTAGTGATACATCTCGACTCCTCTCTTCACTACTTTGATTGTGATATTCTCCTAAATTGCTCTTCTACTACTAAGCTTCATCACTTCTTCATTGTCTGATTGATGTTTTTTAGGTCTTCCAACGAACCAGATCAGTTTTTGGTTGCTCGGCTTAGTCTTGAGAGTGCCACATTTTTCTCGTGTGAGGTGTCTCACCTTTCATGGGCCTAGCCTCTATAAGCTCAATGTCTTGTTATCACTTTGTTTTGTTGGTACAAGTTGAGATATGCTTCCTTGTGAATTTGACTATTGAAGAGCTTTGAGAAGGGTCCATTTCTTGCGGATATACAAATGATATACAACAGTTAGGAGAGGTATTGGTGATTAATAACATTGCAACACATTACATAAATCTAATCATTAATTTAGCAGCACATATGTCCAAGTGCCATGGGGTAGGTGGAAATGACATTTGGTGAATGTGTTGTTATTAATGTGTGCCATATAAACAAAAAATATGTCATTTAATGAAATATGTATGATCAACCACCAACATTTGTGAAAAACATTTATCACTCTCCACTAGTAATTTGTAATATTTTTTTGATATGTTCACTTAGTTTAATATGTACCAATGTGTCATATAATATTAAAAAATCTTCCGAACAAAAAATATAAGTTGAGAAAGACTATCAAAAGCATATCTGTCCAAATTAATGGTGGGGGAAGTTTGTTGGTGGCTATAATGATGCCATGATACACCATTATACATATAAGAGACCACAAAAAAACATGTCATTCAACGTTATATCGAGACAGAGCAATGAAACCTCACCATTTCCTCTAGCACTAAAACCATATGCATTGTGTATTGCTTTGGGACAAACAAAGATAGCCTCATGGAATCCATGGTAATTTTGAGTTTTTCTAGCTTGGTCCTTTCAAGGATCAGTACTTCTATGGTGAAAACACGTATTACCTTGCTTATATGGATGGGAATCCCTCCTATTACCATATAGTGGGAAATATCTCAATTTGTATAATTGTTAAGGTGGGAATATCCTTTCCACATCCTTATTCTATAAGTAAATGATCAAGTCATTTTTTTTGTCTCTATAGACTTCCTTTATCATTTCCACATACCGACTTAAGTTTAATTGTGGGACATGTCACTTCATCCATCTTTTCACATGTGAAAAATTGCCTCCATTCAATGCAATGATTTCAAATTGAGAGGAGATTTACAAAGATTTTTTACGACTTGTGATATGAATATTTCCCACATATTTGAATAATCACAACATTTATAACTTTTTAATAATTCTATAAATAGAGACTATAGCACTTTACCTTAGTATTAATGTAATCGATGTTGTCCCCTCCATGTATCCTACAAAAAAAACATATTCAGTTAACGAATACAGTCCAAGAACCATGCCTTATTGATTTTGATTGTCTGCTTTGGTGGAAAAGTGATCCGGAGGATTTTTAAGGTGTTGGATTTTTCCTAAACCTCCCTAAAACATTACCACATTGTACAGTGTTCTAATACCTTTCCGATGGTATGCAGAACTCCAGATCCGAAGTCCGGGTGCTGAAGTTATCGCAGTTCAAAGATGTGGTTTGAAAACGGTGAAAGACAGTCAAATGATGAATCACGCGTTGAAACGTGGCAGTTTTGGAAAAAGATGAAAATGGTTAAGTTTTATTGTTTTGACCTTTGGTCTTCGAAAAACGGCTAAAATTTTTGTGGACCCCGCTATTTTTTGGTTCGACACACTCTTTTGTAGGAGGGGTGCCTTTGTCGCCTCTATTTTACATTGTTATTATCATATTTACGATTTTATATGCCATATATTCTCTAACATTGTCCATGTGGGATTATTGTTTGGAGAGTTCATATTTGTGCATTGTAGGGTGATATTTGGCTTAGGCAAGCTATATTTCTAGCTCGGTGGGGTGATCAACTCCCCGCTGAGTTGATCACATTATTGTTACCACATTGATTGAGTTTATTACCACATTAACCGAGCTTATCCCATATTATTCAGGATCAGTTTATATGCCTCAAATTTATATTTATCCATAGAGCTCAAAATATTTCGACCCAATGGATTGGTCGCTTTACATATTACTCGGTGGGAAATTAAACCAAATATAGCTCAGCACATATATATATATTAGTGCAACGTTCAAACCGAACCACCTGACCATATAGCTCGGGGTCTACTATAGCACACCGAGTCAACCTCAACGACTTGGCCCACACTTTGGGCATTCAAACATTGCAACTGGAGGGTCCGCGTGGCCAAAAAAATCAATATCACAATGCCACATGACATAGCTCGACCAAAAGTTGGGGCACCCAACAAAAGGGCATTAAGGATGTGGCCTAAGCACGTAATATTTGGGATGGATTTCCCAATTCAAATAGCAAACATGTCTCCCATAGGGTAGATGTGGGATTACTCCCGCATTGTGCAAACTATCCGCGAAGAAAATGGTGTAAGCGGGATTTGAACCCCTGACCTCCAAGCTCCTAGACTAATCTGCTAACCAACTCACCCATGTGGCTCGATGAGAGGTTATGTGAGCTCGACTCTATTTTAAAGAGCTTTGTGTGTAGGTATGTGAGAAGGCAGATAAGGAGAAACAGACATTCAACCTTGGATTTGAGGCCTTTAGAGGTCGAATATCATCACAATGTAATAATGAAAGTTGTTTAAAATTCCAAGAGGAATCTAAATATGTAAGTTTTTTTCCATGAAGTGCTACCTATTTTTTAGTGTAGGTGATTTTCCATCACATTTGCACGAAAATGGCACTAGGAACAGACAAAGATATTATTTTTTCAAGCACCTAGGGGCCAAACTAGGCCATGGTGTAAAAAGGGAAGTTTCTCATAATTTCATGAGGATTCTAGATATATAATTATTTTCCATGTAGTATTTTTAAATCTCCATTTGTAGGTGTTTTTCGATCGTATTTGTAAGGGGATCACACTATGGAAGCACTGTAGGAGCCACGGATCGACTTTGGGACAATTTATGATTTTGTGTAGAGTTTCGTGAGTCTTAGATCAACTCATTTGCAAGTATAATTATCTATTTTCATTATGGAAGGATTAATTGTACTTATTTGGGTAATAATAGATCGATTCTCTTTTCGAGAATCCAGAGACGTAGTCTTCAGGTGAACTCCGTTATTAATCTGATTTTTGTGAATGTTTTAATTTTGTTTTGATGAAGCTTTTGATCAGATAAAATTAGTAATAAGTTTTTAATTATTTGATTAAGTTATTCATCATTTCAAATGGGAAAAATGGACTTAATTTTTCCAATTCAGTATCCATAATCCATAAAGTATAGATAGTTCCACATTTCAATATTATGATTCAAATTCAGATTGAGGTGCATGATTTGAAAGGAATTAATCAAATTTTGGGGTAATTGGACCAATCATTGATGTTGAGTTCCTCATGACCTTGGAAATGTATATAAGTGAAAATTTCCTCACCTGTTTTCGGATCAAGTTTGGTATCAAAGTTGGTTTTAGCTCGATATTTTGTTTCCACTTTTAATTTGTTTAACAGTGATTACTTCAGTTGGTGTAGTTGAGTTCAGTGGTTGAACAGGTACAGGTGCACTATGGGCAGTTGCAGATTTTTCAGACGAGGCATTGGGTTGAACTATTGGAAACTTCGTCTAATAAACCATCCAGACTGTGGTAAGACAAGTTGGACTCAAGATAAAGGAAGTTTTGAACCACCATTTTTAAATCAACCTTTATCCATTGTTGAATCACTTATAAGTCTGTTCAGTTTTGATATGGAGAATGTAGGCTCATGTGAGATGGATAGTTTTTTTTTGCATACTTTTTAACAATGTAAAATTGTTCAGGGTAACTTTGTGGATTTCCGGTTTATGATGAAGGAATAATTAACATATGTTTTTAATTACCTTGAAATAAAAAATCGGGGTCACCTGTAAGAGGATCTAGGAGACATGTTTAAAATGATTAGATTTAACCTATTACTTTTTAAAGGATGATTGTATACCACTTTCTATTTTTTTGCAATAGTTATGCAGTTTCAATGGGCATGTGGTAAATGTATATTTTTGGAAATTTGCATTTCTAGTACTGTTGTTAAATGTCATTGTGCATTTATGTGACACTTGCTTCATATTGTAGGTAATATAGAAACTCATTATGTCTATGCATAGTACTTGCATATAAATGATGACCCTTATTTTAGGGTGTTTACTTGTGACTATTGTATGTAGTTAAAATCATTGTGTACATTATTTTCACTAACAAACTAGTGTGTAGGTATGCCTGGTGATCATTTGCAACATTAAGCAGTTCACCGTTTTGGGTAAGTATAGTTACAATTTGATCTATCCTTTTAAATCTTAGTGTGTATGGATAGAATTTGCAAATTCGCGTTGATTCAATTTTTGACTATATCCATTTTTGGGCATTAATGGTTTAATTATTCTGGATATTAAATGTTTGCAGTTTTAATCGAGATAATCACAAGGTGTCAGTTGAACACTAGCTTCTATTATAGATGGGTGTTATTATCTAACTTATTATTTGTGATGGTATAATAGTGTTTCGGGAAGATTCACGTGGATTTAGTTTTGTGACTATAGCTATTTTGGCGTTGATGGTCTAACTATACTGGATAGTCAATAATTGCATTTTTACAGTTTCAGATAAACAATGGACACTAGCCTAATTAGGGGCAGTTTGGATGTCTGTTATACTAAGCTATTTTTATGGAATTGTAATTTCAGTAATTGGTCCTATCACAAAGTGACAATTGAACACTAGCTTCATTGGGTGTTATTATCTGATCAGTTATTTTTTATGGCATTACAGGGGATTTGAAAGTTCACATTTGTGTGCAAAGTTGATAGGGTTGCAACGTTTCAGTTGGACACTAGCTTAAATGGGTGTTATTATTTGATCGGGTTTATGTGACTAGTTAATCAAATTTTTGCATTTGATTAACCTATGATGTTTTTTTGAGTTCATGTATGTGTTTTTGCAGTTGCAGGAAGAGATAACACATTTTGAGGATTGATACACAAATTTTTGTGGATTAAAAGCATTCCCAATTACGAGGAGTAATCTGGAGGATTTTTTGAGTGTTGGAACTTTCCTAAACCTCCCTAAAATGCTACCACATTGTACAGTGTTCTAAGACCTTTCCAACAGTATGCAAAACTCCAGAAACAAATTCGAGGTGCTAAAGTTATCATAGGTTAAAGATGTGGTTTGAAAACAATCAAAGACGGTCAACTGGTGAATCATGCGTTGACACATGGTAGTTTTTGGCAAAAGGTGAAAAATGTTTAGTTTTTTTGTTTTGACCTTCGGTCTTCGACAAACAGTTAAAATTTTGGTGGACCCCGCTATTTATTGGTCAGGGGCCCTCAGCCAGGTTCAACACACTCTTTTGTAGGAGGGGTGCCTTTGTCACCTCTATTTCACATTGCTATTATCGTATTTATGATTTTATATGTCATATATTCTCTAACTTTGCCCATGTGGGATTATTATTTGGAGAGTTCATATTTTTGCATTGCATGGTGATATTTGGCTTGGGCGAGCTATATTTCTAGCTCGGTGGGGTGATCAACTCCCCACCGAGTTGATTATATTATTGTTACCACATTGATCGATTTTATCACCACATTGACCGGGCTTATCTCATATTATTCAAGATGAGTTTATATGCCTCGGCTTTATATTCATCCACAAAGCTCAATATATCTCGACCCAATGGATTGGCCGCTTTACATATTACTCGATGGGCAATCAAACCAAATATAGCTCGGCACCTATATATATATATATATATATTCACAAAATGTTCAAACTAAACCACCCGACCATTTAGCTTGGGGTCCAATATAGCACAACGAGTCAGCCTCAATGACTCGGCCGACACTTTGGGCATTCAAACATTACAACCGGAGGGTCCGTGTGGCCAAACAAACCAACAGCTCGATGCCACATGGAGTAGCTCGACCAATAGTTAAGGCACCCAACAAAAGGGCGTTAAAGATGTGGCCTAAGCCACATAATATTTGGGATGGCTTTCCCAATTTAAACAATGGACCCATCTCCCATGGGATACATGTGGGATTACTCCCTCATTGTGCAAACTGGGCGTGGCGAAAATGGTGTAGGCGGGTTTCAAACCACCGATCTCTAAGCTCTAAGACCAATCCGCCAACCAACTCACCCATGTGGTTCGACAGGAGGTTAAGTGAGCTCGACTCTATTTAAAGAGCTTTGTGTGCAAGTATTTGAGAGGGCAAATAAGGAGCAATAGACATTCAACCTTGGATTTGAGGCCTTTAGAGGTCGAATATCATCATGGTGTAAAAATGAAAGTTTTTCAGAATTCCCAGAGGAATCCAAATATGTAATTTGGTTTCAATGAAGTGCTACCTATTTCCTGGTGTAGGTGATTTTCCATCACATTTTCACGAAAAGGGCACCGGGATCAGGGAAAGATCTGAGTTTTTCAAGCACCTAGGGGTCATACCAAGCCACGGTGTAAAAAGGGAACTTGCTCAAAATTTCATGAGGATTCCAAATATATAAAAAAAATTCATGTATGTTTTTAAATCTCTAGTTGTAGGTGTTTTTTGATTACATTTACAAGGGGATCACACTGTGGAAGCACTGTAGGAGCCACAGATCGACTTCGGGACAATTTCTGATTTTGTGCAGAGTTTCATGAGTCTTAGATTAGCTCATTTGCAGGTATAATAATCTATTTGTCATTATGGAAGGGTTAATTGTGCTTCTTAAGGCAATAATAGATCGATTCTCTTTTCGAGAATCCAGAGACGTAGTGGTTGGGTGAACTCCGTTATCAATCTGATTTTTGTGGATGTTTCAATTGTTTTGATGAAGTTTTTTATCAGATAAAATTTGTAATAAAATTTTAATTATTTGAGTAAGTAATTTATCATTTAAAACGGAAAAAATGGACTTATGTTTTTCAATTCAGTATCCATAATCCACAAAATACAAATAGTTGCACATTTCAATGTTATGATTCGAATTCAGATTGAGGTGCATCATTTGAAAGGAATTAATCAAATATTTGGGTAATTGGACAAATCCTTGATGTTGAGTTCCTCGAAACCTTGGAACTGTGTATAAGTGAAAATTTAGGTCACCCATTATTGGATCAAAAAGCCGCCATTTCTGGTTTTTAGCTCTCTCTTTTTTGAAGTGAATAGGCATTGAAGCACCAACATTTATGAAGAACATTTATCACTCTCCACTAGTAATTGGTAAGTTTATTGATATGTTGACTTAGTTCAATGTTTACCTATGTGTTGCATAATAGTGGAAAATCTTACAAACAAAAAATTTAAGGTACGAAAGATTCTAAGTAGGCATGAACAATGAGCTAAGAAAGAAAGATTCTAGGCATTCAACTAGTAGTGGCTTATCTCCCCTACGCGGCCCTTGTTAAATTTAAATATTCGTTGATTCATTTCAACAGCCATGGACTACTTTGTATGGGCAATGGACAGTGCGACAGTCCATTACAGGGACAGATAAGGCTGAGATGAGTGTGGACTTGTCATTATTGATGTTGGTGCTACAGTCACGTGAAAGGCGAACAGTCTGGTGTGTAGCAGTAGCAGTAGCAGTAGCAGTACCCACCATTGGATAAGATGAGAAAGCCAGATCACTGCATTGTGCCATTCAAGGCATACAACAAGATTAAAACAATAAATTACCCCTGAGCTCTATATAAGTAAGCGTGGCGATAATACTCTCACACAGAGTCACAATGGGAGCAGCAAGTGGTGTGAGCTTTGTGTTGTTGGTTATGCTGCTTTTTATTGGCGTCGGTAGGTATGTTGATTATGTTTAAGTAGAATCATTTCATTTTTTAATGACGATGTTAATAATGTAATGATGCAGAGATGGAAGCGGCGGAGGGAAGATTGTGTAAGGATCAGAGCCACAAGTTTAAGGGCTATTGTTTGAGCAACTCCAACTGCAAAAGTGTCTGTCAAACCGAGAAATTTCAAACGGGAAGCTGCGATTTCCACGTCGCAAGCCGAAAGTGCTTCTGCTACAAGCCTTGCCCATGAATCACTCGCGTTTCTTTCTTTCTTTCTTTAGCCTCTCTATCTCAGAATAAAATAAATGACTAGTGTCTTCGTCTTCGTCTCTCTATTTTTCACTTAATGTCCACAATATTTCTAAGCTAATCCATTCCATGCATATGTTTTATGTTATGCAATCGATTTAATCTGGAATTTGTATCTTTTGTGGGATTTGTGTCGAATATTGTCCCACAAAAAGAATATGAAAATTAAAACTAAATGATACTATGTAACTTGCTACATAGTTTTGAATTGAAAAGAAGGAAAAAAATTTGTTGTTGATACTAACTTGTTCCACCGAGGTGATATCTTGATGAATGACTAAAAGACTAGTCCATTTTAATAACTATCATGATTTTTGAAAAGTGGTTTTTATAATAATAATAATAATAAATTAACTATATGTAATAGTTGTTAAGTTTTAGTTGAAAGTAGGCATAATTATATCGATAGAGGTTGGTTTAGAACATATAATAATATAAATAATATTTGGAATAGATTAAATGTTTTTTAGAGAGTAGAATATTAGAGTTTCATAAGATAATATTCATTTTATTACTGAAAGTAATCATTAACAATAAATTAAAGGGATGGGTCTAAATATCAATATTAATTGAACATGGTAAAATTGTACAAAAATCTAACAAAATCCTTACAAGTACAGATTTGTCTTAACATTTCTATAGAAATACAAAGAATGTGTCTATGCTTTAAATACAAAATTAATTGGATAAACGTAATAAATTGGTTTTAGAGTCTATAAATGTAGTTTATTTTTTAATCTTTTCGGAAGTCTTCCTTCTTGCTCCAAGTGCTAATCGAGTCTCAAGATTTTACAAAACCCATAAAAACAAGGATCCTAATAGGGGGCCTATGTTATCCCTCCATTGTTAAGTCTCCATGTCTTGAACAAGTTGGCAATCAACGCTTGATGCAAGTCTACAAGTGATATGTTATACACCAAGTGTCTCAACCCTTATCTTTTGAAATGGATGTAAAAAACTAGTAAATGTTATGATGCTTTCTAAATTATTCAGTTCTACTTTTCGAATATGGATGCTCTTGGAACAATAAAGTATGCTCTTACAAATTTAATATCACTCTTGTGTGAATCATTCATTCATTATGTGAATATCTTAAATACAATTTATATGCACTCATGTATATATAGACTTCTTTAATTCAATTTAACACATTAGTGTGCAACCTAATGAAACAAATGGGAAATCTCATTAAAACAACACAAAAATTAGGGAAAATAGAAATGAGGCAAAAGAGATCTCAAAGGATAAATCCAAATCTATACAAACAAAGGTTTGGAAGAACATTAATGTACAATTATGAATCCAAAAGATTCCAAATATCATCACATGGAAAGTATTGGGAGGAGAGAGAAATTTAGATAACAAGAATACAAATGGGAAATACTTTGTCAGGAACATCAATGGTCATTAAGGGGAATAGGATGTTCAGAGAAACAATACAAGGTTGAAATTCAAGTACTACAAAGAACACATGCCATCAAGACCTTGTCTTGAACCAATCATCAATAAACATATAAACACATTATCACCATAGTGATTTACTAGTCCCATACCAAAATTAGATGTGTGTGCATGCATACATATGAAAGTTAAAAAAACAAGAATTTACCTTAGAATTTATTTTTGCATCACCTCACCATATATTATGAGTTCTTGAAGTTAATAAGATAAAAGAACAAGAATAAAATTTAAAAAAAAATAAAGAACCTAATCTCCATACTTGAGGGCTATGAAGATCTTTGAGTTAACATCCATTCTCATGTCTAGGGTATGGAAATATTCATTCCTAAAAATATATAGACATATGCAAGTGAATCAATGTTTATATATAACTTTAGAATAAAAAATACTAAAATATAGAAATGACAATAAATATGAGTGTTTGACTACACCTGGTTGTGTTGAACATTGTGAAGAAATCTCTATGAAATATATATCATAGAATATGTGTAGTAGTTGAATCTATTTGTGTGTGTCTTGTGATGAGACCAAGTGGAATATTTTGTGAAACACCATGTGATTGCTTTTATATGAGGCAATAATAGAATGTCTTGGAAGCCTTGAAAATGAGGATAAAACAAGTCATAAATAGGTGGCCCCTTTTGAGGTTCGCAATGAACTTGTGAATCACATTTCTAAAAAGAAAAGGAGTTATGTGTGTCGTATGTGTAATAGGTAAATAAAACTATAATGTAACATAATATGATATCATAGTGCAATCATGTATATAATAAGTAAAATATCCTTATGTATGTCTAAACTTATAAACAACATAAACACAATGGTAGTGCCCTAAGTGGGAAAATATATAATATATGTGAGCTCAATAGAATAATGGCCCAAGATGGAAAAAATATAATACATGTAATCTCCAAAATATGATAATATTCAAAGGTAGAAAATTAAAACATTATAAGCTTGATAATAAGATAATTCCTTGAGGTGGGAAAGATATAATCAATGTAAGCACTATATAGCGTACTTCTTAAAGTAGCCTTGAGATATAATCTAATTTTATGGGAGTATAATCACCTAAGTGGGAAAGATAATATCATTATCATCAAATGAATAGGATGCTCCACAATAGAAAATAATATATCAACATAGCCACAAAATACATGATGCTCTAAGTTGGAAAGGTAAAATCAAGTTTCCTTTCCACCATACATGCCTAATATATATCATGGAAAATGTAGTAAATGACACGAAACATGATGAAGATGATGCCATAAATTACAAGGACATAATCAGAATGAACATATTGGAAACCATTAGTTTACATAGAAAAAGATAAAGGAAAATATTTTCATGAGATAGAATAATAAGTGAAATTGAACAACTAAGTAAAATAAGAATAGATAAATATTAGGAAGGAAAAAAAATAATGGGGATTCCTTTTGAATTGAAAGAAGTAAAATTGTTCTAATTGATCCCTGATACCCAATCATTATCTAAAGCTATAAATTTTGTCAAGTGTGGCATTGGATTTTCCTTAGTAAATGGGATAGTTGTTTGGATGAGTTGATAAATGCATTGTATTTTATTTTACAAGGCGTAGACACTAACATTTCTTAACTTATACTTTGGAAGTGACAAGTTTAGTTATGCTCCCTTGCTAAGACAAATGCCAAAATTCAAAATCCAACCAATATATCTCTTTAGCTCTTTCGTGATTTGTTCGTCTCCACACCATGCTTTATCATAAATTCAGGAAATATTTTTTAATCAAAGTAGAAAATCATCCATGAGCACCATTACATAATTCTCTTATTTAAACCACATGCTTCATATCAAGGACTATACAGTTTGGTCAATATATGTTATATGACCCTAGCCGACTTGTATAGTCCTACCCTCTTTAATCTTATGACTTCGTTTTTAATTTAAATATATTTATTATGTCATTTCATCTTTCTAGGGTTGTCCCCATTTTGATGTTTCACCTACCAAAGGATATATAATTAAATCAATATCAATGTATAACTCATCTAGAACTCTTACAAGCTACTATTACAAATATCACTCTTAAAGCACTCAAAATTCTCATAAATCAATTGTGCATCAGTTACAGAAACCACTATTTCATTTATGAATCACTCAACAAAGTCAATGATTCTATCTTCCTACATTTCCAAGTATACAAAGGCCATACTACCAAGTCTTAGCAAGATAAAAGTCATTATAAGCATTTTCAGAGGGTTTCAAGGGACAAAGGGTTAGGTCACATAGTTAAAACACACTACACCACACTACTACTACCCTGGATACATTATCTATTCTATATTTATCCTGCTTTTTTTATTTCAAGAGACATGATGGAGCCCATAAGGGTTTCAATAATATCACACTCACACTTGGATAAGAATATAGGGGAGTTACATGAGGTTTAATCACGCACAAGGGCATGTAGTGTAATAAATGGATTGGTTATGTGGGTTCAACCACCAAGGGTAGTCCAAAATCACAACACATGATTTATCCTTTTGGTTATCTTATGCTTTGATGAAGGGTATTTTAGGTGTCTAGGATTTCCAATTTGTTACAAGTGATTACATGTCATCTCGAGGTTGAACAAGAAAAAGCATCATATAGCAAAGCACATTTCCCGAAAAGTGGGGAACAAAAGAAGTTTTAGAGCCTAACTATAAAAGTGTATAAGAATGTATATCTCCAATTATGACCATACATTTCCAAGGCTACACCATACAAAACTCCTACAATCCTACACCAACTTTGTTTCCACTTCTAACACTGATAATAAAGCATCTACGGTTTAAAATATGCATTTTCCACTTGTCTGCACACCCATGGATATCTTTTTTTTTCTTACATGTGCATCTAATTATTCATATACTCTCGTGTATTTGACATATTAATTCATATTTTATCATTTTTGCAAGTATGGATGGTTATGAATTGATTAGGTCTTAATAATCTCATGTAATGAACCCTTACATAATATTTTTTATTGTGTGTATTTTATAACATAATTTAATCAAGGTGTAAACATTTGGTGAAACCTAATTTAAAATCAACTCCATTATTTAAATGTTATTGGCCCTAGGATTTCTTGTTCTTCACTTGGTGTATTCTAAATTGAGGCCTTATCTTCGTTGTCATCATCAAATATTATATGATATTTTTTTCAAACCTAAGGGACCACTCCCTCATTCTCACATGAGCTACCGTTTATTTAACTAGGTCCATACCCATGCCCCATCTAACAAAGGGGTTCTCTATGATGTTTTCACTTTCTTAATGATTGGTTATATTCCTACTTAAATTGATATACAAGTTGAACATATTCCTCCCACTCTGCAATATCCACCCCACTTTGCATCCTCATCTATGACTACTAAAAATAATGTCATCATCGCATGATGTTAAGAAACCAACTATGGGAATCCCACCTTTTCCCCCACCACCCATGGCTCCCTTTATTTTTTTTAATGTGCCTCTTAAATGGGTTGATACATTCGAGTAATTAAATAACATCCCCACTAAGATATATTTCCTATAATTATTGCAAATGGTACCTATTTATAAGTAAATATTACAACAACCTACTGATTTTGCATCTACTACGGACATATTCAAAGTTATGGATAAGGAAATAACATTTACTTTGAATGATATCCCTCTTTGATCTGATGTGGATCCATGCTCCCCTATTCTTATTACAACAAAAATTCAAGGATTTCTCTTTCAACTTGTTTTAATAAAAAATGGTTCTAGTCTCAATATTTGTCTTGGTTATTTACATAAAAAGATGAGGGTTCCTCTTGATATGAACTGAAGATAAGAATAGGATGCACTTGGTGTCTCGGGACAAGGCATGTAACAACAAAAAAGTTGAAGGTGTTGGCATCAAAAAAATTGGTGCTATGAATGTTGCTCTTGTCTCTAAAATGGGATGGTGACTTGTGAAGGAAGAAAAACCATGGACCAATCTCATTAAAGCTAAATATCTAAATCAAGGAAGTACTATGGACTACCTTAATAATGTCAGTCACCCATTGGGATCTGTTTTTTGGAAAAACTATTGTCAAGATCATGAAAGAGCTTGTTACAAAGTGTAAATGGACATTGGGCACGAGTGATAGCATAAGTTTTTGGAAAGATAGCTAGGATGACTTTAGTACACTTTCAAATAATGAACACTAGGAACAAATCAAAGACAACCTTACTGCAGCATTGGGATAGCAGGTATGTGACTACATTCAAAACACTGATGGAAAACTGCATTGGAAAAACCTTGAGTCCTTTACCCCAATTCACAAGGAGCTTCTTGGGGAACTTCAAACCACTTTGAACCTCATACCCATTAGTCAAACCCAAAATCAAGATGAATTTAACTGGGTTTCTTCTTTTGATGGTAACTATTTGGTGAGATCAGGGTATTAGTTGTATGCCATGAACTTATTAGTAACTTCCCTTGGAACAAGATTTGGTTCAAATATCTTACCCCAAAAATTAATCAATTCTTTTGGTTTGTGCTCAATAAAGGCATACTCACCATAGACAATCTCATCAAAAGAGGTTCTACCATGCCAAACAGATGTTATCACTGTAAGATGGATAATGAAACTATCCAACATCTTCTTCTTCATTGTTCAGTTGTTAGTTCTCTTTAGAATCTTATCTTTAACAGGTTTGAAGTCAAATGGTATTTTATAGAAGATATCATACAAGCCCATCTACAATGGAAACCTCCTTTTAAGAATTCTCTTCTTCGCACACTGTGGAAAATTATTTTCCCTCACACCATCTGGAGAATCTGGAAAGCCCACAACTTGATCATTTTCAGAGATACTAATAGGACCATTAAAAGTATCCTCAATGAAATCACAATGGCTACAAAAGAAAACATCTTGAAATTTAAACCTCCCAAAAAATCCATATATCCACAGGAGGAGGTTATATATCTTAAGGCATGGAATATTGATATACAACAGTTTATTTCCCCCATTCAAAGCATTGACATGTATCTTGTACAATATATTTCCCCTTATGAAGGCTAGTATAAGTTGAACTTTGATGGTGCCTCCAAAGGCAACCCTAGTCTAGCTGGAGGAGGTGGTCTAATCAAAAATCACAAGGGTCATCTTATTCTAGCATATGTTGGTCCCATGGGTAAGAAAACTAACCACTACTCTGAGGCTCTAGCTGCTCTCTAGGGAATCAGACTTGTTAGGAATCTCAACATGGGAAACATCGTTATCGAATGTGACTCAATGAACATTGTCAATAATCTCTCTAAGTCCCTAACTCCTAGTTGGACCGTTAGAGAATTCATTAATGAAGCTCATAATTTATGCAAAGGTCTAAGTATCATTTTCAAGCATGTGTATAGAGAAGGAAATAAATATACAGATTCACTTGCAAATATAGGATTTTGTATTAATGATTATAAGGAATGACATGACTTCAATGACACTCCCACCAAAGTTAGAAATATCATTTCAAATGAAAAAAAACTCTCATCAGTACTTCTTAGTCGGTGGTGCCAGCACGTGTGTAATCCTACAGTAATATCTCCATGGCAATTCAAGCATGCCTGAATTTATTCTTCCATGATTTCAAAAACTGTGTGCTCTTTTCATACTGAGCATTTTAGGGAGATGGAACCGTGTTTTATCCTTGTAACATAAGGATACAGGTTGTCAACGGGCTGTTGGTACTGGTCGTAACTTTCAGTTCAATTCATCGAAATCTCAGAGGGTTTTCATAATGGGTGGTGCCCCTTGCTGAGTAGAACCTATCTTCGACCCATAATGGCAGGATCATATTGAGCTCTGGGAGACCATAAATATGGAGGGCTTCACCTATTTCATCTACTGCATAGAAGGGCATGACCAATATATCTTTTTAAAATTTGTGGTGAATTGGAAAGACCGTAACATCTCTTTCAGAGATAGGGACTTTCAAATCACTGAAGAATTCATCTCATTTATCATCAGGCTAAGCATGGAGGGGAACAAAATTCTTAGGAACAAAATTGATAAGGAAGCAGAAGAAAATCTCTTTCTAGACAATGGAGAAAAGCTCGACATCAAAAAGGAAGGCATTCTAGTTTCTTCTATCCCACAACCATATGATGAGGTGACACGTATGATGGTGTGTTATGTCACATTAGAGGGAAGATTCTCCACCATACCACATCATCACTTGGTCCTACTTAGCCACTTTAGGCACGAGGTGAAGGTGAGTCTCTCCTACTACATTTTTCAATTAATGGAAAAGTCTATTGTAGAAGTTCAGGGTCACAAGAGGACTATTCCTCTTTTCCAAAGAGTCATTTATCTCATTAATAAATACATGTCTAATGTTTTTTGCCAACGACCCCTACCCTGCTGTGGTTTCTCCCCTTCCCAAACAAACTCGCATTCACTCTAAAAACCCCATGTACCATGACTCTGTCTCGGAACCACCCCCTAAAAGGATTCTTTGAAGTAGCAGGAAAGACAAGGAAATTGTGGGCACTGGTCAGAAAGACAAATAAATATTGGTGGAAGATATCCCTCCCACAGTTCTTCCTACCATGGAAGAAGGATCTAGTTTGGAAAATAAATTCAACATGCAAACTGATATTATTAAAACCCTTAAGGACAATGTAGACTTTTTGCTTCAGTATACTATTAAGGAACAAGCTTCAAACCCTAACACCAGCCTCAAAGAGGAAATTTTCACCCTGGAATATAAGATTAAATCTCTGGAGGAAAAACACAACAATTACTTGGCTATGCACAGTGTTATTCTAGGTCTTATGCAAGTCCACATCCACCAAATTTGTGACTCCAGTGGAATATCCCAGACTCGGCATGGAAGAATGGCAAGATTACAAGAAATTTTAAGGCTACAAACTGGGACCCCACTATCACCATAGCCCTAAAACTCTACCAGGATTTCAGGGTTTCTTTAAAAGTTCTTAACAAATCTGTTGGTTAGTGATGTTGACTCCTTGTTCTCAGTGTAATTATTTTTTTGCTATTTTATAGTTACAGTTTTGTTGTTGTTGGTTCGATGTTGGGCTCTATGTAGGTAGATGGCCCTTGCCTTTGTTGTCCCCTATTTTTTTCTCTTTTGGCTGGGGTGTGGACCCCCATGGATCAAAAAACCACACTATTATACTTTTATAATCTTGTTTATTGAGCCTCTGGTTGTAACCTTGGGTAAAGTCCCTCCAAAACCTTTTACCAATAATATAAATAAATAAATAAAAGATCAGGGTTCCTATGTACATGATTGATATAACTGTCACTGTTATACATGGCTATGATAATATCAAATAATCTACATTCAACATTATTACTCTTGATCTCTAGTATGGTCCTAATAGTTAACCATTACATTTCACATCATGGATATGGATTTACATTCTAATATTCTCGTAGGTTTCCATTGGATCCATGGTATACAAGTAGTTTTGTCTATTGTACATCAATTTGTCAAATTCATACATGATGGTTGTAAGTATATTATCATTACTAACCCTTAACCTTTCAAATCTTACAAACTTGACACATATACTTTTCAAATGCCTATTGTTACTCCTTCTCAACTTATACTTATGGGTAAATTACCACCTATTTTGTAGGATCATCTAGTCACTAAATTGACACTACTACTCATAAATCACCATTAATTGAACAAAATACATGTTTAGATTATAAATCTCACACCCACTCTGTTAATTATGCTATTGTTAGGTTGTGGAGCCTATTTTCATGTGTGAAAGTGTTGAAGACTTTACACTAAGAGTACTGTACACTAAGAGTACTGTACACTTTCCATAGTTGTCTCGTCAATGTTTGGGGTTGGGTCGGGCCTCGAATGGGGGTCCGGGGGTAAAGCCCCCAAAAAAATGTTTGGCCTCTAAACAAAACATACCTGATATAGCGGGAAATGTGTTTTTTCTCATATGGGCCTGATTTTTGACTCATAGGTTTATGGGACATTTTTTTCCCATGGTTTTGATACCCACGGTTTTGTAAACATGCTTAAGAAGTTGTCTACTTATGTGTTTTTTTACATATGGTAGGTATGATGTAACATTACAGATGTGTTTTGAATTCGGATGTGAATTCTGTAGAGTTTGTTGAGCATAGCTCCAAACATATCTGGGTATTGTATTGAGAGAGCGGTGGCTTGTAAGAAAATATGAGCAAGTGATTCTTGGTGGACATAGCCCAAATTGGGTGAACCATGTTAAATATTGTCTCTTTTTGTTATGTTATTTTATTCTACAGTTTTATTTGAGATTTGTAATATTTTCTGCATATTAGTTTCTATTGTTGCAATTCTGTGAGGGATTGCTCCGCATATTTTATCCCTTATTTCCAAACAATTGGTATCAGATCCTGGTTTTGTTTTTGGAAGTGTTAAATTGCAGGGAAATTTTTAGCTTGAGTTAAGGTACCTTAACTTTATATGCTTGATTTAATTTTTAGCTGACTTTATCGCAGGACGAAGCATATACAGTTAAGGTACCATTTCATCAAGACAACTTTGGAAGAAGAGAAGTTGAAGCTGGGGAAGATTCATACTAGTCATAATCCTACATACATGATGACCAAGGTGGTCACAATGGAAAAAATGAAGTTTTTTTCAACTTTGGTTGGTCTTCACGGAAACTAGTGAAGGGTTAAGAATCTTTCTCAGAGGAAAACTAGTCTCTAAGTGGGAGATTTTTAAGTTGTGGAGCTTGTTTTTATGTGTGAAAGTGTTGAATAATGTACACTAAGAGTATTGTACACTTTCCATAGTTGTCTTGTCGGGGTTTGGGGCTAGGCCAGGCCCCGAGCGAGGGTCTAGGGGCGTAGCCCCCAAAAAAAAATTGCCTTGAAACAAAACGTGCCCAATATACCGGGAAATGTGTTTTTTCTCATATGGGCAAGAATTTTGACCCATATGTTTATGGGACGGTTTTTTCCCATGGTTTTGATACCCACGGTTTTATAAACCTGCTTAAGTAGTTGTCTACTTATGTGGTTTTGTGTATATGGTAGGTATGATGTAACATTGCATATGTGTTTAGAATTCGGGTGTGAATTATGTAGAGTTTGTTGAGCATAGCTCCAAACATATCTGGGTATTGTATTGAGAGATTGGTGGGTTGTAATAAAATATGAGCAAGTGATTCTTGGTGGACGTATCCCAAATTGGGTGAACCACGTTAAATATTGTCTCTTTGTGTTGTGTTATTTTATTGTGCACTTTTATTTGAGATCTGTAATATTTTCTGCATATTAGTTTCTATTGTTGCGATTCTATGAGGGATTGTTCTACATATTTTATCCCTTATTTCCTAACAACTATATTTCATGCTCCTAATGTATTGGATAATACAATGCTATAAGACAATGTTGATAATTATATTTTGGGTAGTCATGTAGATACTATTTCACTTATTGATGATAACTTACACAAGATAAAATTTAACCTTATTGATGAAGACAATTCTATGATTAATTCTCTTTTCATTTCCATTATTCATGGACATTATTAGATTAAATATGGCATACAATAGACCACACCACTATAGAGAAATATAGGCCTAATTGAATCTACTAGAAATTATATGGATGACCCTTTCCATGCACCTATAAGGTGTTACTGTGTTTGAATTAATTATTCAGAATTATCAAAAATGGGGAGAAGGAGACCCATGCACCCAAACCCATTTTGTAACTGTATTTGAAATACGATTGTGAAGAAGGAATGAAATAATCATTCCTCCTATAACTTGTTTTAAAATATGTTAACTATATCTGTATCTGTGTAAAAGTCTTGTAAACCTCTGGTAGAATATGTAGAAATTAGAAATTTGAGTGAAATTTCCCTCTGTCTGAGAATGTATGAAAAGGTCAAGATCGTACCATGGTCATGAATGTTCTGTATGGTCTTGACCATGTTTGAATTCTACCCCAATTTAGTACTTGTAACCTTTTTTGAGGATCTAAGCCCTATAATGATATGTTCATGCATCTTGTAATCTATGTCCATTTGTATAAATACCTCATTAAATGCTTTCTATTTTAAGGTTTGTGTGATAAAAAATTTGATTACATAACTCAAATTAATAGATTTGTACCCATGTTTTATATTTTGATAATCTATAAGAGGATTCAGAAGGTTGAAGTGATGGCCATTATTAAGAATCTATACTTGTAAAAGGGGTTGTGCATGATGGCAGCCATGACATAGAAAAGAAGAAACATGCAACAATAAATAATCAAGAATACGTGTGTAAAGAAACTAGTAGTGTTATAAAATGATAGTGATCATGTCCTGCTCCATAGTAAAATAAGTGTGTACTTAATATAGTAATTGTCACATCCCATAATTTATGTCTTTTTTTTTTAATGGATAAGTTATAAATGAGGGGTGGGTTACGAGAGCCAGAGGATAAAATCTATTGCATAGCTGTATATATAGCCACACGTGTCCATGCATATCCTAAAAAGGCTTTTCACACTCACTTGTATTTGTATGTACATCCTCACAACAACGCTTGTCACTCCACACTCGTAACATACTTTGCATTTACAACATATTCTTGTTTGCTTTTATGTTAAATACCCTTGCTTTGCTGAGTATGATGATGTGGTGCATAGTTGGATTGTTGGTTACTATAACTTTCCTTATGACTATCTTTCGATATGTTTGTGTTCGGTACTACTATCGTGCATAATTATAGCTCAGTACCATTTAGAACATCTAAAGGCATTTATAAAAGGGATATGCAAGAAAAATGGAGAAAGGTGATAAAAATAACATGGCTAGACATGATTTCATATTGTATAATATTATCAGAAAACAAATGAGAATGTAATATATTTTTATGATTTCTTTATTGACACGTCTATTTGCTACATTTAGATTCTGCAAGATTGGTCATATTGCACATTAACATGGATATTCACATGTATGATGATATAATGCAAATCACAAAAAATCTAAACGAAGAAATATACAATTGGTTATGGTGCTACAAGCACAACTTATATATGTGTACTAAGGATAGTTTTAAGCCAATTGATACATATATGTTACATATCCATTATTCTCCTTAAATTTTCTTAAAACAATTAAATTGTGAAAGTAAATATGTCTTACTTCATTCCATTTATACATAGATGGAAATTTTAATATATAATTGGTGATTTTCCCCTCACTGACCCCGATGGTGTTAAAACTTAATTTAGTTGAATGTTTTATCTTGCCATTATTTTTAATAAGCCTCATCTAAGTATTATTAGGATGTACTTAGTGGGTAGTGGTGAGTTTGATCTAGAAGCTCTAATGCATGGCATTTGGTGTATTTAATGATCAATGGAATAATAGTGGGAAATTTTTTGGGGATTTACTCTGACCATGCATTCTTGGAGAAGCTAGGGGAATGTTAGCTTATTGACCAAATTTTTATAATTTTTGGGTCCGCCGAGCTCTGCAGTGAGCCATGTAAGGATATATGCAGGGTTGTTAAGTGTAGTTGAGTGCCATGTAATAGGCTATATTTTTCAGTTTTGTGTTTTGGACTATCTCTCTCTCTCTCTCATTTTATCCATTTAATGAAATAAAATCATGTGGGATTTTGGGTGAGTTCAAGATGAGCTCTATTACATGCAAAAAATGAATTTTCTTTATGCATGTCAATATGGATAATGTCTGAAGCTGGGGATAAAGCTTTGCATACAAAAGGAAGGGGTATGTGATTATCTAAGTTTCTAAGGCTATGATTTTTTTAGAATTCAATACCGTATTCCAATAGGAGTTATTAAAAATTATGAAAAACCTATAGCTATAAAATGGTGGATGTCCTTTTGAGGTTTTTCTGGATGATTTCACCTAGTGGGTTCAAGAAAGAAAGAGAGAAACTCGAAAAATCATTGGTAGTAGTGAAGAATCGTTGTTCTTGAAATCTTGCAAGAAATAGAAAAGAATTGATTGCGGGGTCCCTTAAATAAAAAAAGATTATTATAAATATAAGGTATGAATCATGATAGGGAGAGTTGTGAATATTTAATGAAGTCTGTGATCAATTTGGGGAGAATCCTAAAAGGTGATAGTGAAGAGGAAAGCTTTTAGTTTATCTTCTTAAGCTTGAGTGTATCGAGTGCCTTTCTATTCTACATATTCACCCGGTCTCTTTTTCTATCTTATTCTATTTAAAATTTGCATGAGTAAATTCCTGTGAATAAAAATCTTATGGATATAGGTTTTTGAGTGGAAAATGATACTGGGTTTAAGTGGTAATATCTCTGGGTGTTGTTATCTCTTTCCAATAATGAAATCTGATATGATGATGTTTGCATGAGCATACGAGTTCTACTATTCGATGGGTTTACTATAACCCTTCTCCCAGTTTTATGTTATTAATAATATGGTGAACATTATATTATTTATGGGACTTACCCAGAAGTTATGATATTGTTCTTACTGTGACCTTATCGATTTCGGGAAATCACTGTAACTTGTTAGTATTTGTGGGTATCCCATGGCCCTAATTTTGAGAAAACTATATCAGGCGATTGTTTTTAAAGTCAAATTACTGAATACCCATTTGGGTTTTATGAGTTGAGGGTATTCCAAATGACTAAATCTAGCTTATGGGTCATATGGTATTACTTTTTTTTGGTTTTTCCTCTGGTATCTTGTCTTCTGGTTCAAAGAATGATTTGTATTTTGAACCCTTGAGCATGTTAAGGGGAAAATTTTATCGCCTATTTAATGAAATACTCATATTTGGAATTAGTTACTATGGTTGTTCAAACTAGCTATTATCATGCTTATCTGATACATATTCATAGGTTAATCCATGATATCTCCATGGTATTCGTATGGACACCATTTTTGTTAAACATGTAACAATTTACTATATGGTTTTAGGAAGTGATATGCTAGGAACTCATTGAGTAGGTAGTACATGTTCCCAACTTGTGATATCGATTCATTAATAAGTGTTCGAAGTTTTCCAATTTGTGTTGATTATGATAAATGTATTTGTTCCTTAATATGCTAAGAACAACATATAAGATGTCGTTATGGGGTATCATTTCTTTATGTAATTAACCTACAATTTCAGCTGTATAGACGTATGGCAGACTTTTATTCTGTGCGTGGGAGTTTTAACACTAAGACTTGTTCTTTTTATTTTTGTTGAATTCTCTAAGACCTTGCATATAGTTGTATGGTGATATCCCCTTATTCTATATTTGATTTTAAAATTTCATTGGTACGGTTGAGTTATTTGACAATGATTAAGGATCCTTTGTGGGATACTTTAGGTAGTCTTGGATAATGATAAAGGTAAACATGTACTTACCTTAACCTTGTCAAAGACATATATAGAAAATGTTATCTCTGAAGGATGTCAATGTGTTTCTTTATTATTGAGAATTACCCTTAGTTTAATAGATCAAAATTTATATGAATGGGATCCTTTTGTATATCTATGGAATCATGACTTTTGTATTATATTTTTCTCATGTTATCAACTCAGTTTTGGAATAAATATTTATGATAATATCAGTGGTGTGCTGAAATTTGATAATAGTGGTACCCATAAGTAGATTCATCTTTTACTCTGTCCTTTAAGAGAAGTCATTTGATACTTTAAGGAGATATCAGATATATGATGTTTTATGATTCACAGATTTTGCATATTTATGTAAGTTATACATAAATTATATAAGGATTGATACAATTATTAAACTTATAGATATACATGTTGAGATTGAATGGATTTTATTAATACAAGTGTTGATATTTTAGTAGTTTAGTACTCTAAAGCATTTAGAAAAGAATGCAATGAAAATTATTCTGAATGCAAATTAAATTATCTTACGAAATGAGTCTAATTCATGATATTTAGGGTGAACTGACCATGTTATTTATATGATTTTAATTGTTGCAACAATTAATTTATTCAAAGGAATATAGGACATAAGTGAAATGACTTAAGCAAGAAAGATAATCTTATCATTTTGGTTCAATCAAACTGACCTAATCTCTAATATTTTGCTAGACTGGCATATACTTTAAGTCTGTATTTAGATCAGGAGAAACATGATGTTGTAAAGGAAATTATTTGAGTTCAATTTGATTGATTAAATCCTAACAATGTCATTGAATAGTGAATTTTTAATTAAGTGAATTATCTTTGTTTTGTTATAACTACATATAAAGGGGCTATCACTCAATTATTTTGTATGGGTGTTTGAAAGGTACCCCTATTCCAAAAGGTTTAATTTTAGGGATTTGAAGTCCCCTTTCAAAAAGGTTAATTGATTTAAAATACCCTTTCCAACATGTTTAATAAGGGATTTGAAGTCCCATTTCAAAAAGGTAACTTGATTTATAGTCAACCCTTAATGAACTGATATTATCTAAGGATGAATATTGGCAGCCCCTTTAAGGTAAGGGATTTCATAGTCCCCTAATAGATCCAACATGTTTAATAAGAGATTTGCAGTCCCCTTCTCAACAATGGGTTATGTTATATAAAAGGGGAAATAAATCTTGCCTCGAGTAATTATTTTTATTAGGTAAGGGATTTACCTTCCCCTTTAAGGTAAGGTTGTTTCCACAGTTACCCTTTAAGGTAAGGGATTTTAGAGTTATCCTATCCCAATTTGTAACTGTTTTGAAAAGGAAATAAAAATTTTATAATCATTATTTAAATATGTCTTAATGAATCATAATTTATGGGAAAGGTTACTCAATTTATTTAATTGATTTTTGGGAACTTATGTTGGTTAATATATTATTATGTTGAGTAAATATTAAATGGTTGGTATATGAATAATTACCTTTAAATATGCATGGATTAAGTGCATTACCTAGAATGTACTATGATTGATCAAGAGAGGAAAACATAAAATATTAGATGTATTAATTACTTATCCTTTGTATGATACAATAAATAGTGTAAATAGAATTAATTAGGACTTATGGGATTAATGCAGTATGACTAATTGAAATTTACTAGTTTAGTATTCTTGTAATCACAATAATCATAACGAGTATGGGACTTTAATCCACATTTGTTACTTACATGAATATAAAAACTATGTTTAAATGATACCTTAAAGCTATTATGAACACTTATTAAGCATGCGTAATGATATATTCATGAAGAGGATAATGTATATAATACTATTCACATGATCATATGTTGAGTGCTATCATAGATAAACATATATGAATCTATCTATGAGACCTATATCTCCAGGATTCACATAAAAATGGAAATCAATATGATGACGAACTATTGAGGACATGTATGTCTTTTAAAAGAAATGACATGAAAATCACATAGATTAAGGGTATCATTCTTCTTATGTAAAAACTCCCTGATAGTATGGGAATGAGGTATGCAGGTACTTTTAGATCACTAGGATAGGGTACTCAATGGTATGTTAACTGTCTTAATGTAAACTAAATCATCCTATTGAATAGGAATGGACATTAATGAATGCATCTTAAGTTGTTAACTATGAACATAATAACTTAAGAAATGGAAAATAATCCTTATAACAGAATTCAGTGAAGGACAAGTTCCTAATGAATAATTTTCCATCATAGAACCGAGTATGGAAAACATTTCTCTGAAACTTTGATCAAATTAGTGTAAACTGTTGATTACACTGTCTCGATTCACTAAGATCTAAGATGTAGAATTCCCAACGGGATTAAATGATTGAGTTCTAGGTATGCACTTAGAAAACATTACTTGATTTTCATTTCTTTAAAAAGGAAACCAATAGCATACTTTTTACACACACTCGTAAAGAGTAATCTATGAGCGATCAGTTACTGACCGTCTCATGTAGCTACGCATGGTTTATGACAGCTATCAGATGGATTAAATTTTGAATTTATGCTTGATTTAAATTTTGGGTATTTAAATTTTTGAAGCATGAAGTTAATATATTAAAAAAAATCTAGTTGAGAAGCATAATAAAGAGGTGTTACAATAATCATGTTATATAAAAATAGTAGTGTAAGCTAGATACAAAAAACATAATAGAAACATTGGTGTGCAATCAAGTAATAAAAAAAAGTAACAACATAAAAAATACAAGCATGGATCCAAAAATATAGGACACCCAAAGTGTTACAAGAAAATCAAAATAGAAGGTTTAATGTGCCAAAATCAAAGAAACAAGTGTATACATGTAAAAATAGGCATGAAGCCACAAACGTGGAACACCAATTGTTTCATAAGACAATTAAATTCCTCATGATGTATAAAGAAAATAGTAATATCATCATAATTATAGAACTCCACACAATAAGAAATCAAGGAATAAATCCACATAAACAAATAGTGACAACATTATAGAAAGAAAATCTAACTAGTAATAGTAACAATAAAGATAGTAATGATAAGTTAGAACTACACAATACACATGTGTTAGTTCCATGGATCTAATAAATATAAATAAAACTTTTGTATCTAGCATGATGAGGAAGGTGTAAAGTAGCATGTAATAAAACAAATGTACCTATAAAGTGTGGAGGGATGTTCCAAACAGAGTAGTGTAAAGAAGCCAACTAGTTCCCATCATTATGTAACAATTTGTGAACTTCCGACATCAAGCTCAAGATACCTCGTGAATTCATGTGTGTAAATAATTGATATGTTATGTATCATATCAATATATTCAACATCATGTATAAAGTAAAAAAATATCTAAGAAAACTAAAATAGGTCCTACTTTGTATTTTTTCTCATGTGTGAATGTTTATTGTATTATGTGATTATTTCAATGTTCTGTAGTGTTTTGAAAATAACTATGTACGAGAAACAAGATACCACAAGAGCTATCTGGCAGGGGAATTCATGAAGAGGCGTGTTATGTGTAGTAGGAAAAGGGGATGTGATTCCCTTGAGAGGAAGAAGGGACTAAGGATGTTCATGCATGTGCCGTTTAGAATCCATGTTATGTGCCCATGGAGAGTGAGGGTGAGAAGGCCCATGATAAATAATCAACAGGAAATGTAATAAAAACAAAGGTTTGGGTAACTATGCTCTTTGATAATTAATATATATGTTGAGGATTCTGATAGAAAGCCAAGGGAGTGGGGTGATAACATCCATAAAACCAATGTTGAAATTCTATAGGAAATAAATATGACCGTTGTCAAAAATTATGTATGAAAAATAGGAATGTCTATGTGGAACATAGGGGTGAAATAAATTATGACGATGAATATGAAAATAATAGATAGAGAAACATATAGCCAAAAGTAATCCATATAGGGAAAAATAAGGATAGAGTTAATGATGCATTTTTTTATTAATATAATTAGGTAGATCAACTAGAAAGAGTAATGTGACTAGGGTGATAATAGTGATCACATCCCTGAGCAGATTTAAAATAGCATCCAAGCGGATACTTATGGGCATACAAATTTGGGATAAAAATAATGAGCATTGGGAGGGGGTCTTTATGAATAAGACTTGCACATGCGCGGATAAATTCAAATCAACGCTTAAAAAGATATTGATGGGCATTCAAGGCTATACAAAGTATAATGATGATTTAAAGTGGTTTTACCTTAAGATTAAAGCCGCACATGCGGGAAATATTATGCCTATAACAGCTATTAAACAATGTTTTATGGATTCTCAAGTCCATGGTAAGGCTAATGATGATCTGGAGTGGATTTCAAAGGAGGCTGATGCTCGCTAATGCGGGAACTCACAGGGTCAGATCAACAATAATGCAGTCATTCGTGGGAAGTGCCATGACAGCAACGGATATACTATACATTTTTCCCATAGCGTGAGTAAAAACAGAGCAAAGCGTAACTGTGGGTTCTGTCGAATTTCTCAAAGGGATTTTGAAGTTTACATTGTCAATTATTCAAAACCTGTGAAAATGGGAGGAGCTCCATGCCAGATCGATCCCAGTACGGATCCGGAGTGGAAAAATAATGAAGAGCTTTGGAATATTCTAAACAAGGGAGGCATCACTAATTTCATTGAGAAGATACAGGGTCACAACCAAAACATCTTCGTTCAGTTCAAAAAGGACTGGAAAGACCGTAATGTTGAGTATGGAGGACAAAAAATTTTGATCAATGAAGAGTTAATCACCGAAGCTACTGGCCTGGGAATGGATGGGTACCGATTTTTCAATAAAAGAATGGATAGACTGGCTGAGGAGAGGAAATTTGTGGAGGGAAATGAGAAATTGGTTTTTGTCACGACGTGTCTACAAGTCAACTCTATCCCTCCGCCTTTCGACGAGGTCACCCGTATAATGGTGAGATACATTTCTCTTGAGGGGAGATTTGTCACAGTACCCTTAAAGCATCTCGTGTTTCTCAACCACTTCTGCAGGAACTACACGGTATGTTTCCCTCATTATTTACTTAACTCTCTTGAGCGCTCATCTTAGAGTTTCAAAAGCATGCGTGAGCAGTCCCGTTGCATCAAGGGCTCATTTTCTTGTTGCATAAGTTGTGCCTTCTCAAGCTTCCCGGCTTCCCTGTCTCCCCCATCTATGTTCCTTCTTTCCCCACCACCGCCGCAGATACCACTCCCTCTATACCCTTTACTACAGCTGCTTCCCCTCTACCTTCCTTCTCGGCTCCCCCTGTCATCCCCCCCACCTCTACCCCCACCCCTTTCACCTCCACCTCGAACAGGCCTAGAACTAGATCATCTAAAAGGCTGAACCTGGAAACCCTTGTTTCGGGAAATGTGCCTCAAGACTTGGAGGTTGCCCATAATCTCCTACACATTAGCAGTACGGGATCTCAGGAGACACACGTTGAGAGCTCCATTAAAAGGATAGAAGCATTAGAAACTGACATGTTGCTGCTGAAAGAGGAAGTAAAACAATTGTCTAAGAAAAAAGGTAAGAGAATGAAGGAGGAGGAGGCTAATATTGGCAACAATCAAATGGAAGATATCTACAAAAAACTTTACTCCCTGGACAACAGACTTGGCAAAACTAAGACTTTCCATGATTATAATATGGCTATATTTAATGCAATTGAGGAGTTTATTGAGCAACACGTTCGTTACATCTCTAATCTCAGCGGTATACCAGCTACTCTTTGGGGAACAGATAAAGAAAGGAAACAAACAATCCAACAGCTGGATAATACTGACCCTGCTCATATGATGGCATTGGCTATGTTCACCTCCTGGCAGAATATCAAATCCAAAATTTCCAAAGCTGCCAAGAAATAATTGTGGATCTGCGTTGTTCTTGTTGGCTTTAGTCGTGGTTTTTGCTGCTTTGTTGTTGTTTTTTTGCTACTCTTTTGCAGTTTTCGAACTGGTTGGCTGTTTTGGGATAACTGCTCTTTGATTACACTGGTTTTTATGTCTTATCTGGATATTGATCCTTCTTGTTATGTTTTTCACTCCTATTCTAGCTTCTAGGCCCCCCTTTTTGTATACAAGGGTATAGTCCCTTTCAAAAAACTATTTACCAACAATATAAAAAAAATGAATATACGTAACCAAGATTCACTGATAATGATTTTTTGGTTAAAAGGATGTTAGTGTAGTACATGAGATTCCCCTAATGATAGAGAGGGAATAAAAATTTTGGTGGACAATATTTAGTAAATTACTAGGCTATGGGTGTGTAAATAAGTTGTGAGCAATGCAATGTGGCAGAAATGTGTAATAAAAGACTGATAGAAGACCCAAGTGATAAAAGGCCCATGAGAGGAAACATATGAAATGGTAGAGGGTGTAAGATATTTTTTGTTTGCATGAATACCATGTGGGATATGAAATTACTTGAGAGAATGAGAAGGACCAAAAAAATAGTAGGGAATAAGAATCATAATAGATGATCCTGGTAACTAAGAACCATGGTCTGTGATTGTATGAGGATCAACAAATATAACAATAGGAGCTTAATGGGGACATGGATGAAAAGGCGACACTGATGGGATACGTCTAATTATAACCAACTGGTGGTTGTGAATGAAATTGATATATTGATGTATAATACTAGGGATATTCCAAAGAGAATGTAGCTAAGGAACGCATAAAAAAATGTCACATGAAGTAATTAAACTAACAACCAAGAACGAGGTAGCATTAGTAATAAGACCAATCATAAGAGGAAAGGTAATATGCCCCAAGTGTGTAGCATAATTAAAGGTATATTATTATTTTTTACCCAAGGAATCATAATAATTTAAGAGTGCATAAATTATGTGTAACTATTTATTTTATTACCACACTATAGATATGTCATTGATTAACAAATGCTTGAATGTATGGTGTTTTAGAAGAAAACTCACTAGCTGGATCAATGTCATGAAAGGTAATAACCGGCTATGGTGGGAAGAGAGAACCCATTGATGCATCAAAAATAGATGGAGGGGGGGACCACATGAAAATTAGGAGACCCATAAAAGTAGGGTATTACAAGGTAATGATCAAGGTCATGTTATCAGGAATCATTTTGAGAAAATTTTGATTAGGGTTTATCAGAAAATTCTATAACACCATTATCAAGGAGATCTTGTATAACGTGGCGGAGCTTAAGAAAAATATTCAACACCAATGATATTCACAATGTGTATTAACCTAAAATATCTGAGCAAGATGTGCATGGATATCAAGGGGTGGAGGAAGAGAGAAAAAGTCATGCAAAATCAACTTTTGAAGCACCATTTGAGAAAAAAATGAAAATAAATGAATTCATGACACAAGGAAATGTGTGAAATAGGTGAGGTAGGAGAAGGGGTTCTATTATGCTTATAAGAGTGAGAGGCCTAAGTACCCATATGTAGTGGGCTAGAAAATTGACCCTATTTTACCAAATCAGGTAAAGAAATAACATGATTAGAGGGATAATGGAATCTACTTAGGCAAGGGCAGAGACTATTGGAAATATAATATAAACGATCATAATGATATATGAAATTTGGAATTATGATGTAAAATAGATAATTAGGAGATATCAAAATAAAAATCGTAGGGCCATTAGGGTTTTAGAAATAGTTTGATGCAAGAGTCGGGTTCAACAAATGTTTACACTATAATTATATTCTAATAGTTATATGTGTTATAGAAATTAATCAGGGTATAAGGGTTAGTAACAAGTGGAATTTTATGATCTAATTAAATTCCAACATCAATTATACATGACTAGAATAATGAATTCCAACTTGAAATGAACTAAATGATTGATAAGTGATAAGTAATTTATTAAACAATATAAGAGAGAGAGAGAGAGAGAGAGAATTAGCTTATTGAGGAAGATTATGGAATGATCTCAATGTGCTAGGAAATGGAATAGGAGAATTTGGAAATCTAGATTTTGTACAAAAGATTCTAGAACTAGAAAAAATGTAGGTGCAGGAATGTACATAATATGTATGGCCTACCCATGAGCTATATTTTTAAAGACAACGAATGTATGGTTTTAGACTAGGAACAATGAGATCTTAAAATTACTAGGTTATTTTCTTGCATGGAAATGGTGCTTTGTGTGTGTTTCTACAACATCAAGATAACCTATAATAAACTATAAAAATTAGAAACTATATAAACTTGTAGAACCCTTCATTAGAGAATTAACAAACCAAATAAGAAAAACAAGTGTGTGTGTGTGAGGCAAGACTGTACACACCCAAAAATTACATGATGCAACAGAAAACATGATATGTCTGCTATGATGATAAAAATATATTTTAAGATAAAATTGAGATTTAAATACCTCCATCTCTCCTTTACATCCCTCCTTTGATTCAAATAAAACCTTATTCTTTTCCCCCAAACTTCAATTTTTCTTGTAAGACCGATTTTTGTATTTTGAGTGGTGGTTGCGTAACCACCCTGACAGTTGCACAATCATCACTTTCCAAATATCAACAGTTGTATAACCACCCCAGAGGTTGTGCCACTGCCCCTCCGGAAATACCACTGGTTGTGTAACAGACCCTCTAGAAACAACAGAGGTCATGTCACCATCCAATGTGAAATTAAAACATGCATTTTTTAACACATGTTTGGATTTCAGGAGTGATTTGCTCACTTGTTTCTCAACTGTTTCATCTATTTTTAAGCTCATTACATTCACATTGGAATTATCTTCTTGATCTACTATGTTTAGGATATTTACTGCCCTTTATTTTGATGTGTTTTCATTTCTTGATGGATATAATTTGTTAGACTCATTCTTCCCTAAGTTTTATAAACTATAAGTTTTCACACATATGATGGGTTGGATTTTTCAAATTTTGAATGTAAAGTTATGTTGATAAAATTTTTAAGAGGAATTATACAAACATATATATCTTTTCTCTATTATTTTTTGCCATATGCTTTCGGTCATTTCTTGCACCAAGCCAACCACAACCAGTCTATCACTTTTATTTGTTACCAGCCAAGTATTGCATGTCTTAGGATCAATTGGACTTCCTCTTTGGAAGAGGATATAAAATTGAGAAGAAAACAAGAACATATCACCTTCGGGAAGCTATCACAATTCAATAGTAATTAGGTTGGGGTTATACTTAAATTATTTGAAGCTTTAAATAAGTGTTATTTGTTGTTATTTTAAATAATTTGTGTATTTAGATTATTAGAAGCGAAATATTCCATCACTTCCTGCATACATTCTGTATTTAGTATATATTTCAAAGAATTTCTTACATAAATCTTCCCTTGATAATTTATTCCTGGCTTATCCTTGTGGATCTTCTTGGGAAATTAGTTGGAAGAAGAAGTGAAGAAATCCCCACACTTCTTTATTATTTATTTCTTTCAATAATTTCTATTTAATTCTACTGGGGAAATTTCATACAGTAAAGAAGAAATTTCTAATGAGAAGCTTTTCCCTTTTTGGAAAAATTGAGGAAGAATATTTTCCAGAAGAATTTTATTTTATTTTATTGAGATTAATAACTTTTGAATACATTCTTTTAGAATATCATCGTCAGACAACCCTGCAAAAGAGGAAAATCCACATTTGACTACTCCCCATTTTAGTTTATTTAATTAGAAGCAACATTATTTTATTTGTATTCATTTCGTGTGTCTGTTGAATTATTTAATTATTTATTTTATTTAATTCTAGAAATACAAAAATTTCTAGTGTTTAGTTAGTTTATTTCAATTTATTTCTTCTTTAAAATTTGGTTAGAATACAAAAAAATATAGTAGATGGTTTATTTTGTTTTATTTAATTAACTGGGAATGAATCTAGTTAAGGAAAAGATTAAATAAACCTGTCTTTTATTTAAATTAATATTAATTTCATTTTTTATTTAAAACTAAGATTCAACTTAGTTTAGGAATCTAAATCAAAACAACGAATCAAGCCATAAAGAATCCATGCTACCTATTCATAGCCTTTGTTTATCCTTTTGACTAAATCAACTATTAGGAATCCATGCTATCAGTTCTTAGCCCCTAATTATCATCTAGTTTCCTATCAACATTCATCCAGTCTTACACACTACGAATGTCTTAGCATGACCTTAGGAAGTTGAGTACATAGGGCATCCCGTGTCATTTTTCTTTTGTATAGATTTTGTTGAACCCAACGTGAAGGAATAGTTCCTTCTTTTTTGTTGTTAGTTTTATTACTATTGTTTTACCTTCCCCCTCTTCCCCTATTTGGTGGGTATTTTTATACCTCCCCAAATATGTCTGGAAGATATTTTGATGGGCCATTTTTCTTTGATAGCTATTATTCCCATGTTCAATATCAATGACCCCCTTCCCTTCCAGGGTGGGTTGATAACTACACCAATGGCGTGTAAGCCTCTCCTAGCTATATCTCAAATCATACTGATCATATGAGGATAGAAGAGGTCAAACAACCCCTAAACATTTAATACAGTCAATCCAATCCAAATAGATAAAAGAGGTCAAACAACCCCTAAACATTTAATACAGTCAATCCAATCCAAATAATATGACTTTTACAGGTGAAATTGGTCCCCACACTAGGGTCTTGTCAAGACCCCACATTAACATGCAATCGACGGAGGATGGAATTTTTACATGAATCATTGATCCACTTCACACAATAGACTAGTATTTGGAAAGGATAAAGACTCCTACCTCTGATATTTTAAACAATAATGTAGCTGATGGAAGCCCTGAAACTCCTTTTTTAAGGGACATAAGAATACCAATGTCAAACAATTTATAACAGAGTATCACATGTCTCCTCAACCAAACCCCACACAACATGCACCCCACAAAGGGAGTAAATACTATCCAAATGATGTTATTTCTACATTATTAGGGAGGATCAAAGAGCTAGAGAGTTCCTAAATTCGACAACTAACTGATGCAATAGGGAAGAATATGGGGTATCCCATAGATAACAAAGGATACAATCCTTCTATCGACATGCAACCAATGCAGCACCCTATACAACAAGGTTATACAGTTCAATCGAACCCAGGTGATATTCTCATGGGATTTGGAACACTTGGGATGGGTCCTCACCTATCTTATGATTACCCTATGCAAGGACTTGTTGGAAATTTTTTCCCATACACCACTCCCAATAATACAAGCTTTTATAACTAAACACCCGTGAATGTATTTCCTAATGCTATTCCTCCTTACCTTTATATGTACTAAAATTCTCCATAACCAAACATGTATCAATATTCTAGCCCATTCCCATAGTATCAAGGGACTCCATATGACTTGGTTGATGCCTAGACCAAGGCTTATCAAAATCCTCTTCCTCCCCCCCTCATTTGGGAACTTCAATGGTGGAATCTTATGTAATGGGAACTTATGCAAAATATTTTAAAGAACCCCTTGACTTCACTATACCAAGTTTCATTCTTCTACTCCCATTACCTAATATTCCTAAGTTTAAAGGAGAGGGGGATCCTAATGCTCATTAAGGCCTACACGAATGTAACGTTCCCATTTTAAGACTTTAGAAACAAGGGATTTTTTTCATAACATTCTCTGTTCTAAATTAACATAATTTAGAGCACACATTCCAAAGCCAATCAATCTCATAAAACACAACCATATGCAGTTGTAAATGACTCGATGAAACATCGATCTCTCATTCCATGACTCAGTATCATACTGATCTCTCATGTTAAATTTATCATGTGTATACTTGGTTCTTTTACCCTTTTAGAAGGTATCAAGTGTTCTGTTTAAGAGGCCTATCTGAGTATCTATTACCGATATTCATCTAAAATCCCACTTCTTAAACTAGGTGACATAGGACAAGCGCAACCAGGAGCTTGCGATACTTTGGCCAAAGATTTTTAAACATATGGTTCATGTTTATATTCCTAGATGACATACTCATCAAATGGAATACGTCCTTCACCCCACTTGATCTATTATCTAGAATGGTCTTCACTAACTTTTGTCAGTCCACTTGTTCAAGGTTTAACCCTAGCCAAGGTTAGCAACATGGCCTAGTGTGGAGGATTGCTTATGGTGACTAAGGGTATTTAGATATACTCAATCAAATTTTGTTGATTGGGCATGTCTATTTATCCTAAGTCAACATGAGTTTACCCCGACACTAGTTCATGCCCCTATCTCTACCTAGGGAAGAAATGTGATCAAGTCAGAATCTATGTTAGTCTAGTTGAATAAGCTCGAAAGGGTGTTGAAACATGTCAACTACAACATAGTATCCTCATGAAGACCCTAGTCTTCCCAAATGTATTGTACTATAGTTGGTGTGTGTCAACATTCATCTGAGGTTTCCTCATCTGGACAAACATACCTTAGATAGAAATTTAATGACTTATTAATTACCTCATGAAGGATTAATTATCGTAACCCTACCAAACAACTAGGTTAATTGATCATTAGGGTTCCAAGTTAAACTAAAAAAAAGTAGGTATACAGATACATCTTCTCCCTAACCATTTCATAAGTTATGTTTTTATACCATTAACATTCTGATTTATGTTTTACATAACAGATCCAACACACATTAAAGAGATGTTTGCTTACTTACTTACTCAAGCCTTAGCTTACATAAGTTCTAAGTAAGTTCTTTTTATATTAGACTTCAATGGAATGAAGTCTAATCCCATTTATTTTCCTTTCCTACATTCCTATTCTGGTTAAGGAATTCTTCAAGAGGAAGCACACCTTCCACTATCCAAAGATAACATTCAGATTCATTCTAAAAGGTCTTAAGACAATTTTATGATTAATTACATGGAATTTGTCTTCCCTTTTTCCTTATAGAGGGTTAGTGTTCATTTAAAACCTCATAGTACATTGTAAATTAACATCAAGTTTTATTCACATTCAAACATTTGAATTGAACATAGTCATAGTGTTATATTTGGATAGCAATGCAAGAATGACAACTTATTAAGTTGTATTTTCACTACATAGGGTAGCACATCTAGCACCCCTGATCTCTATTTAATCTATTCCAAACCATAAGAGTATGTTACTGATATAAAAAATAGAGAAATACTTAACATTTCCATTCACTGAATGCCAAAAGGTTATACATCAACTACAATAAATTTCACATATCTTTTATTCATCAAGAGGATTCATACATTTACAAGTCCAAACACTTCAGACATACCTAATGTCAAACAACAATAACAAGATCAATTTCAAGTACAACTTTCTTTTTCCATCAAATACATTTCAGTAATGAACCATATTTCATCATAAAAAGATCCAATCTCTTTGATAAAAAAAATGTAACTTCCTATAAATCTTTTCTCCTTTCATCACTTACGAAGTCCATCTGCAAAATTGCTAGCACGAGTCAGTTCATTGAATTGAGCATGATAATCACTAAACATTAAAATGATGTGCTTTTAGCTAACTGTTTCATAAAAAGAACTTTGATGTTATGAAACAGTCCTAAGAAATTCAAAAAGACATAGCCAAAAGAAGTTACCACACTCAAATAAAAGATAGAGAAAAGTGATAAAGCATAACAAAAGTAAGATTAGGTCATAAAATAAACAAACTTCAACAGTCCATACTATTGTCTTTTATCAAAATAATTAAAACAATAATTCAGATAAGTAACATTTCATCACAATCCCAATATTATTTTCATACATTACTTTACATGTTTCCCTTCTGAGTTAAACCTATTTAACATAAGAAGATAACTATCCTAACTATCTTTTAGGCATAGTTCAACAGTAGATAAAAAAACAGTACTTCCATCTCAATATTTCATTCACCTAAATTCATCCTAAAATCTGAGATGTCAATAATCAAAATTAAAAACATAAGAATAAGTTTAGGATGATCCAAACAACATAACTTAAAATGTGTCTCTGATTTGAGTATCCTAATACTCAAACTTTGAATTAGAATCCAATTTAAGTTAAATTTCAGCAACTAAAATAGACCTCATCAAAGGGTAAGATCAAATTAGCATGCAATTGGGACTACACTCAATCCCAAAAAGATACAACGTTACCATGGTTAAGTCAAGAGAGTAGAATGGTAAGGTTTAACAATCAGCTTCAACTCAATCAACCATCCAAATATTTTCTACTAAACACAAAGATTTACTCAAAATATTTCCAACCAAATGCAATAATCCATCCAATTATTCTCTACTTTAGCTATACTTCCCTAGCACAACCTGAACTCAATCTTACCAAACAGGTCCAAGAGTTGAATAATGGAATAGACCAAAGAAGGACAACACCTTCATCTAGTTTGAAGTAGAAAGAAGATTAAAGGAGAGAGAGAGAGAGAGAGAGAGAGAGATTACTTCCTCATAGTTCTAAGCACGATTAGGAAGAGACCATTAGATAACCAAGAACAATTATTGACAAGCTCAGACTCTATTGTCCCATACCAAAATCCCAAATAGAGAACTAATCAGGGATCAAATTGAATGTACACCAAAATAGGAGAAGAAAGATAGATGAACAAAAATCATTCCATTACCCATCAACATTCAAGGATACAGTATTGATAGCTTTAATATCCACAAGGAAAGTAAGCAATTCTTTTACCCAAATACTTAGAAAGGAATAAAAAAGATGACAAAAGATAAGTCTACAACAAACTCATAAAACTCAGATCCTTGAAGAAAATACGTGAGCATAACGATATGGTTAAGCCCAGAGCACACATTCCTTTTTCACAGAGATACATTTACCTTAGTTTGTAAAAGAACTTAAAACGAGTTTGATGGCCCAAGGCCAAGAAACAAGCTTACTAAGTACATCATAAACAATGTCCATAAAACTACCCAGAAGATCAAAATTGATAACAACAATCTAAAAATAGTAAACCAATACCCAAGGGTGTTTCCCCCTCTTAGCATAAAATGCCATAATTTTCATTAGTTACCCAAAACCCCTACAGAGTAAAAAACTAAGTAACATTTTCCTTATGGGTTCCAATAATCAGGCCTCAAAAACAACAAAGCATTTCCAACGAAAAAGAAGAAGTATACAGTTACAGGCTTAAATATATAATTGTATGACTTAAACAAGTCTATGAAATGTTAATCACTTGCCAAGAAAAACCCTACAATTTATTTTCCTAAATAACCCCAAAGTCAGAGGTCTTCAATTAAAAATAATACAACAAAACCCAAATTCACAATTATAGAAAAATCCTCTTTCCTAAAGAATCATGAAAGGTTCAATCAAAGTCAAGATATTTAGACAGTTTATCCTCTGAAGTGTTCTCACATTGGTGAGACAAGATCACTTAGAACAATTTCCACAAATTTAAGCAACTGAGTTACAAGTATTACATAGCTTAAACAAGATTACTAACAATTTTGACTTCATCTCAGGCTCATGCAGAAGGATTAAAGCATAACCCAACAAATCAAATCAAGAAAATCAAAAACCCAGATCCCACTTTTCGTCATACAAGTGGAGTCAAAAAATCATTCACATTAAACAACACAAAAAAATCACATATAAAGATGACCTAATCAACCATGCAAAAATCAGACTATTCCTAAGAGCAGAGTTCTCTCAATGAATCTTTTTAAGTAAAAGAAAAACAACTTAATGGGTAGAGCCTATCATGCCTGATAGCGTTTCTCCTTCGTTGATTCACAGAAGATCTCCAAGCAGAACTTCAATAGATTCTTCTCTCCATGAAACATCAATAGAACCTTCAACACTTCCCCTTTATTTTTATAGTTTTCACAGTGTCCATTAATAGCTCTATGTTATGCAAGAATAACAGTCATGCAAGAATAGAACTAGGAGTTCGAAGAGCAGAACAACCTCATGTTGAGCTTGGCTCGAAAATAAACCAAAAGATCAAAACAACTAAAACATGCACTTTCCTAGGCATTTTTTTCCAAATTCAAAAACATTAAATGCAAAGGACTGTCAGTTCCCTCTAATTCCCACGCCACTGCCATCTCCATATTTAGTAATGAATAAATTTAAATTTTGCATGCAACTAAACTTGACAGAGGTGCCAACTCATCCTTCCCTATATTTTCTCATGCCCATGCCAAAGTTGGCAGCACTAAAAGATAAGACTACTTTAACTCACAATAAATGTCTAGAGAACGATGCCACTGACCAACCCATTTACCATGTCATCCCATAAGCCCCCTTAGGTTAGCCATTCCTTTAGTTAGGTTAACATTAACTTAGGAAATTAACATAGGTCTATATGTAGGTCCTTATTTTAATTCATAACATCCTAATTAACAAAAGATTGCAAAGACATAGATTAGAATTAGCTTTAGGTTATAATCACTTCACATTAAAACTTAGTTAAAATAAGTTCACAATCAAAGCAAGCATTGAATTATACTAATAAAAGAAGAACCAGTCGTAATGTCAAAATTCAAATTATATAAAAGGATCTGAATACTTCATTCTTTCATGAGCACAGTCAAAATCCAGAGATCACCTGATCTAACTGACTTGGTCATTATGACTACAAAGTCATGAATTAAAAGCATACCTTGGATCAATGGAATTGATCTATGGTAATGCTATTCTAAAATAAGAATTTATGAAAATAGAAACCAAATTTCTCAATTCAAGCAGTGAATTAATTTTGCTTAAGGAGGTGGATTGATCCATTAAATTTAGCAAAAACATGACAGAATGTACCTGTTCAACATATGAATTATTTTCTACCACAAAGATGGTTTCCAAAGTCATAAGAGTACACCGTCTTAAGAGAAAATCACATGTCAATGTTTATACCTTCTAAGGTAGAAATCATCATAGGTAGCAGTCATGTTGGGGGCATTACATACCTCCCTCCTAAAAAGCATCATCCTCCCGATGATTAACTTAGTCAAATAAATTCAATCAAGAGTATAACCAAATTATAATTATTTTATTCATAAGTTCATAACAGAACCAGATTTGAGAAATTCAAATTTTCATAAATATTCAGCATTAAAATAGTTGTTTCTATAATAAAGAATTTGGTATCTTCCCAAAACTGGCAGGTTTATTGATATGATAAGCATAAAATCTTCAAGTTTTATCAATCAACAGAATCAATTCTACTCAAATAAATGTACAAAAGCAATTTTCATATCTTTGAGGTTTTCTTAGGTTGCACTTTCTTCATTAAACTAGTCCCACTGGACCTTGCATTGACTTATTTCACGATTTCTTAATTACAACTGGCGAGTTTCGAGCACTCAAATAGGTTTAACCACGATTATTCTTGGGTCTTGGACCTGCAAGGAATTCCAATTTAACAAATGTGATAAATTTGAAACGTATTTCTTAAGTAAAGAAATATGGAAAACATCATTAATTTATGATAAAGCAGGGCGTAAAGCTAAATGACAAGCTACAGGATTGATTATTTCAACAATTTCAAAGGGTCCCACATAATGAGGTGATAACTTGGCAACCTTGCCAAAAGTTATAGAACTCTTTTTCAATTTAACCTACAAAAATACCCTCTCACCAAGTTCAAATTTCTAGTCAACCCTTTTTAAGTCTACATAACTTTTTTACCTATCTGTTGTTTCCTTTAAACATTCACGAATCATTTTAACTTGTTGTTCCATTTTAGTAAGGATCTCAAGTCCAATTACCTCTCCATTATCTATGTTATCCCACCTTACTGGAGTTTTGCATTTCCTTCTATATGATGCTTCGAAAGGTACTATTTTCAGTGAGGCATGATACATGTTATTATAAGAAAAACCAACTAATGGAAGGTACTCTTCCCATTTATACTGTTGATACATGCAATACATTCATAACATATCTTCCAAAACCTGATTAACTCTTTCAGTCTGCCCATCTGTTTCCTGAACTAAAATTCAGTTTAGTTCCTAAGGCTGCATTGAGTGTTTGCCAAAATCTAGATGTCATTCTAGGGTCTCAATCTAATATGATCAATTTTGGTACACCATGCAATCTAAAAATTTCATGCACAAATATTTTTGCTAAAATAGGTGAATCATTCTTAAGATTACCAACAATAAAATGGTCCACTTTTGTTAGTTTTTCAACAACAACAAGAATAACATCATGCTTATTTCTTGACATAGGTAGCCTTTGAACAAAATCCATGTTAATTACTTATTGTTTATACTGAGGTATGTTATGAGGATACAGTAAACCAACTAGATGCATATGTTCTGCCTTAACATGCTAAAATTCTAAGCAGTGTATCACAAAATCAATTATGTCTTTTTTCATCCCTTTCCAAAAATATTGTTGTTTTATATCAGCGAGCATTTTTCGTGAATTCGAGATGTCCTGAAAAAGGTGAATTATGAAATTCAGTTAATAATTTCCTTCTTAACTCATTTCCTGAAGGTATATATATTTTATTATCATATCTCAAGATTCATTTATCATCAAAGTGAAAACCTCTAAATCTCACATCATTTGGATCTACAGTAAGTGCTATTTTTACTTGCTGAAAATAAGAATCATATTCCATAACACTTTTTACTTCATCCTTAAACTGAGTTCTCAACATTAAAAGTGTAGAAATATGTTTCCTACGAATTAGTGCATCTTCCACTATGTTTTCTTTTCCTTTTATGTAACTTATGTCGAAATCATACTGAGATAGAAATTCTAACCACCTTCGTTATCTTGCATTCAGATTTGGCTGAGTGAAAATATACTTCAGCCCAAGATGGTCAATCTTTAATTCAAAAGGTCTACTAAGAAGATAATGCCTCCATACTTGAAGTGCATGAACAATGGCAACAAGTGCTAAATCATGGGGAGCATAGTTCAGTTCATGTAACTTGAGTTTTCTACTTTCATATGTTATAACATGCTAATTTTGCAATAAGATACCTCCAAGCCCTTCCCTGGAAGCATATGTTACTATAGTGAAGTCTCTATTTGGATCAAGTACAACAAAAATAGGTGCAGATGTAAGTTGATCCTATAGAGTCTTAAATGTAAATTCACATTTTTCACTCCACACAAATTTCTTATCTTTATTTTGCAACTAAGTTATTGGTGCAGCGACCTTCAAAAAGTCTTTAAAAAACTTTCTATAGTAACCAGTAAGACCCATGAAGCTTCTAACTTCATGTACATTCTTCGGTGCAGGCCACTCATTTATTGCAACATTTTTTTATGGATCTACAATTATTTCATCTTTACTTATGACATGTCCTAGATAATGCACTTTCATCTCGTAGAAAGAACATTTTGATAACTTATCATACAATCTTCTCTTTCTTAAGATTTCTAGAACTATTTTCTAATGCTCATGATGTTCATCAATGCTTTTAGAATATATGAGAATATCGTCCAAGAATACAAGCACAAATTTGTCCAAGTATTCTTGAAAAATATTATTCATTAAATTCATAAAAGATGTAGGTGCATTTTTCAAACCAAAAGGTAAAACTATGAATTCATAATGCCCGTACCTTGTCCTAAAAATTGTTTTATGAATATCTTAATCCTTGATTCTTAACTGATGATATCTAGATCGGAGATCTATCTTAGAATATATTGATGCACCACGCATCTGATCAAACAGATCATCAATTTTAGGAAGTGGATATCTTTTTTTTATTGTTTCCTTGTTTAACATCCTATAATAAATGCACAATATAAGCGGTCTATCTTTATTTTTCACAAAAATTACCAGTGCTCCCCAAGGTGAAACACTTGGTCTTATTAACCCTTTAGACAACAGTTCTTGTAACTGTGCACTCTACCAATTCAATGGTAGTCATTCAATACAGTGCCTTTGAAATAGGTTCGGTTCTTGGCTTGATCTCAATCGTGAAATCAAACCCTCGTTTGGGCAGAAGACTAGGTAGTTCTTCTGGAAACACATTGCTGAAATTTCGTAATAATAGGTATCTTTCCAATAAATCACTATCCCCTTCAGTTGTTTCAGAAATTTTTACTACATACAAGGTGCAACCTTTGTTTTTGGCCTTTTTAAGTTGCATGACAGACAATTTTCTAACTGAAATCTCACGTTTTACCCCCTGAATGTCTGTTGTTTTTTGTAGATCATCCAAACAACTAATATGTTTTTCAAAACAATTAACCTTTGCCTTATGTTCAGTGAGCCAGTTAACACCTATGATTACATCATAAGACCCCAAAGGAGCAATGTAAAGATCAAATTCATTGGAAAAAATAGGCAAGTCAAGGACTTCTCCAAAAAGACACATACTAATTGTGTGGACAACATTATTCCCATAATGCACATCCCATGATTTATTGATTTTTCCATATTTTCTTTTTAATTTTGAAGCTAATTTAGTAGAAATAAAGCATTTAGTATCTCCAGTATCAAAAATTATAGTAATAGGTATACCAAATAACTTACCTGGCACTTTTATAGGTGTAACTTACTTTTGAGCTTGTTTGTCAGTTACTGCAGCATGTATCTTATGTTGTTGATTGCGGTCATCCTTCCTTAGAGGACACTGATTTGCATAATTATTTTTGCCACAATTGTAGTAGGATCCTACAGGTCCTTTCTTAGACTCAAATTTATTTCCATCCTTAAATTTGTCATTTTGTCCTCCATAGGACTTTTGTCTGTTATTATTGTTCTTCACAAAATTGTTTTGTACATTATCAGTAGGTTTATTTGTTGTAATTTTCTTGCTATTATCAGCAACAAATTTTTTTTCATACCAAAAATTTTCCATGGTCCCTTTTTGGGTGCAAGGGACAAAGAAGAATTATAAATTTTCTTTCTAATTTCCTCCTTATGGAAAGAGATTGCTTTCAATTTCTTCTCATGCCTTATGGTTTTTTCAACAACCCCTTTCATAGTGGTTGGGCTGTGAACATCTACTTCACCACCTATAATGAGATTTAATCCCATAATGAATTTTTGTATCCTGAAATTCTCGTCAGTTTGATACTGAGGTATGTACTTAAGGAGCTTAATAAACTTCTCCCAGTACTCCGTTACAGTTAACTTCCCTTGAGCTAAGTTCTGAAATTCATTCATTTTGTGATCATAGTAAAGTTGTGGAAGCCATCGTTGCCTAAAATAATTTTTAAATTGATCCCAAGTGATGTTTGTTTCATTAATGTTTAACTTAGCCTTACGGTTGTCCCACCAAGAAGATGTCTTGTGGGAAAGCTAATAAACTCCCCATATTGCTTTAGTTTCCTCTGATAAGTTCCTTATAGAAAAGTACTTCTATATTTCGTTGATCCAATTCTCAGCTCCATCTCCTAGTGTATTACCATCAAATTTGGGTGGACATATCCTTTTTATATCATTAGTGAATTCAGCCGCCAATCTTGTCTTTTTGTTCTCAGGCTGATTGGGTACATTTGCATTAGCATTGGTAGCATTATTGTTATCAACGCCCAAATTTCCTATATTGTCATTATCCCCAAGAGGTGGCTGATTTTTGTTACCACCATCTTCTTCATCCTCCTCATTGCCCATTATTGTTATTCTAATATAGCCAGATGATCTCTTGTGTCCAACAGGGCAACAAGGATCTCATCGAGTTTTTTGGAAATTATTGCTTCTCCACCTAGTGGTGGGTTGTTTGAAGCATTTCCTCTCATTCTAACAATTTTCTGTTAACAAGAAAAATTAATTTTTTATCAAATTATGGACACAATAGGTCCAACAGATGCAACCTTCAGCTTTGATACCAAGATGTAACATTCCCATTTTAAGACTTTAGAAACAAGGGATTTTTTTGCATAATGATCTCTGTTCTAAATTAACATAATTTAGAACACACATTCCAAAGCCAATCAATCTCATAAAATAAGTAGATGTTTGATATGTGTAATAGTTGTGGCGATGAGAAACCACCATGTAATGTGTATTGTGTATTATGTAATATAGAATGTATAGTATGTTGTATAAGATGGGTAAAGGCATGTAAGATGTAAGATGTAAGATGTAAGATGTAAGATGATGTGTCTATATAAAAGTGTAAGATGTGTAAAGATGCATGATGTGTAGTAGTGATAAGAGGTAGATGTGTAATGCCTACTGTGCAGTGTGTGAGGTTCATTTGTATAGGATTCCTTCGACATTCAAGTGTGAACCAAAGCACATGAGTATGTCATCAGGTAATGGTTGATGTAGATGTGTATCAAGAGGTTTGTAATAATGCTTAGATAAGATCAGCCACTAATCACGAAGCGTTAAGTGCATGAGAGGATATCAACATTTGATAGCAATGAAAGGAGGGAGGAGCTATGATGCCCCCCTAAGTATGTAAGCGATGAAGGTCTAGTCAAAAGAAAATAAGTGGATCAATGTAATGAGTAGTTACCTTAACAAAAGTGATGCGACAATGAGGTGGTAATGTTGTAGGCTTCTTGAGTGGTGGAATTCGAAAGAGGTTAACTAGATTTTGGTGGTCTTGCGTAGCGAGTGGTTACGTATTTACCATAGATGACTTGAGTGGAGGCCAAGTTAAACTAAGCTTTAGAGGAGGTTGCTTAGATTGAATTGGTAATGTTACAGATAAATTGAGTGGAGGAGGACCATCCATAAGAGTAGGTTGAGGGGATTGAATAGGTGACACTTGAGTGGCCAAAGAAGGCAGCGTAGGAGCCCATTTGGATGTAACACTTGTAGATGGGCATGTAATAGAATGTTGTGTAGCGAATGAGATAAAACCTTGATGCTCAAGATGATTGATTCTTTATTGTAAAGCATAGCATTCATTGTCATGTCCATTGATTCGATGATAAGTGCAATATGGACGACCTTGATATTTTTTTAGCCAATAAGGAGGATAGTAATGAGCAGGTGGTAAAGTTTTTTAATTGATGAGTAATGAGTTCAGTGGAAGAATGATCTTGTTGCTTAGCATTGAGTGATAAAATTGGAGAGGATCTACTAGGGAGTGGAATATATTTGAGGTTCACTAATATGAGCGCATGTAGTAAGACATAAAATGAGGATGAGGTGAAGAAGGAGAACAAACAGTGTGATCGTGAGAAACATCCTAAAGTTATTGGATTTAAAATTTAAGAGATGTAATCATTGATTCGATAACCTGAAATTTGTCTTGAAATAAATAATGTAAAGCTATTGAACTGAATCCAATGATGGGTTGATTAGATGGAGGATCATGAAGACTAGGGTCGTCAAATAGACAATCTGAAAATATCAATCACTATGATGCGGAGATGTATCTCTAGGGAGATACATAGATGTCTAGGGATTTTTGTCAGAACAACTTAGCAATTATGATGCATTTTAAGTAAATCATACAAAGAAATTTGAGGAAATTTATGAGTCATGATAGAAAAAATAATGATGCACTACAGAAGGATCCAATGACCATTCATTTGAACATGGGGTTCACCAAAATGATTAATCTAAATATTGAAATAAATAATATGCCTAATCTAATGAAAGTATGTAGTACATCGCAATGATATAATAAAATACTAAGTACATATTTTGATCCAAGCAACTAATGAACAATCTAAAGTATAAAACCCTAAGTTACAAATGAAAGGAAAAAGATACTTAGCTGATTCACAATTAAATTGATGGACTCTGTCGCAAAGTGGATGAATTGATGAATAAAGGAGTGGAAGATCGTCGCACAGAAGCTTGTTAAAATGTAGATCTGACAGATTGATTGGACTGGGATGCTTGGAGAGGGATGGGGGTACCTGGTGCACTCTGGTCTATTTTTGGGCACCTTGTGACTGCGTCAGAAGCTCAAAAAACTAGTTTTTTTAGGGTTACGAGTTATTCGTTGATGCTTTCGGCTTCTTATCGCCTCAAGGTCACTGTTACACCAAGTTCATCAGATGTCACTTGTAAACCTCTAATAAATGAAATGACCCTCCTATGAAGTGTATGAAGAAGAAGCTAGTCCATTGCCTTTGTAAAATGGATGCATATGAATGCTCTTAGATAAATTCCTTTGGATGCAACCATTAGGTGGTGATAGATAATGTTTCAGTAAGCATTGGTCACTTTATCTCATGGTCACATAACTGTATATTTATATGATTCCCTTGCTTTAATGTTGTAATTGTATCCTGAAAAGGATGACTACCAAGTGAAATAAGTCAGCCCTTGAAATGGCTAGATCAAGTAGCTAGATGTAGAATATAAATAATGTGTGCATAGAATAGAATAAACTCCCCTCCTATGAAATGTGATGCAGATGAACTAGCATTTGTCCCTTGTGATGGAACTAAATGGATGCAAATAGAGCTATAGATGCCTTGATGGATGTAACCTTAGGTGGTGATAGCTAATGATTAGTGCTTGGTCCCTCATTATGGTCACATAACTTTATATTTATATGGTTCTCTTACTTGAATTTCATAATTAACCCCAAAAAGGCTGACTAGCAAAAAGATAGAAAGCTCAAACGGCTAGAAAGTGTGTAAAAAGTGAAAGGAAAGTGCAAATAGGGTCGGGGTGCCCAAAGGGGACTAGGGTGCCTGGGGTGCCCGTCTTGGCTGGATGCCCCAGTCCAGAAAGAGGGAAAATAAAGCATAAAATTATAGAATAGGAAAGTATGGGTGCAAGATCGAAAGTAACAACAAAAAATAATGCAAGATGGCCAAAAACATGGGTCTAGGTTACATATTTATTATATTCATATTTATTTATTTAACCTTAATGATTTAGGAAGTACTTAGACCATTTATACCTTAAGTTTTGATTCCCAAAATGTAGAAACTATGTTTGTCTCAAATCGCACACCATGTTTTTGAGAGGGTCGAAATCATCTACCTTCAGCAACACAAGAAATAATTATTAAGCTGATAAATAATCTCCATGTTTATTATGGCCTTCATATCCTAACATCAACCTAGGATACTATTCTCAAAACAAAAATAAATTTTGCAAACTCCCATTTATGAAAAGAGTCGCGTTCTCACGAATCATCCTGTCATAATGGAGTGTACAATGCAGTTTGGTGATCACATTTCAATTGTCATTAATTGTACAAAACCCAATGTTAGTTCTAAACATGTTTAACACATATACCATCACCCAACACGTGGCATTCTTAGACTATGGGTTTATTTATTAAAGAGTCCATGGCTACTCGTCATTTTACCTGAGTCTTCATTGTGAGGGAAAACCATCTCATGATGAAAAGAGGGGACTCCTTAAGCTTAATCCCTTATGCTTGTGGTACATTCTTGGAGATAGATATGATTGGGATAACTTATAAGATACAAAAGATTCATTCCTGTGGATAGTGTTCAAGTCAAAATTAATGTTATAAATCTATCATGTTCTCGAAGGAGGGGTACATCTCATTTTAGGCCTCATTATATGTCAGAAAATGGAGACCTTTTTGGGCAAGGAGTTTTTGGAACAATCGTCATCATTGTAATGCTCACCTTTACTAATGAGTCAACATCCTACCGATAAGTGTTTCCACCATAGCCTTACGGTACAAATTATGTCCACGTATTGTAGTCATTTTTATCTACCCTCAATATAACTTTCTAACCCCAAGTTTATCGACCTATCACCCAGCGGGCATTGGGCGCTCACCCGAGGCACGCTTGGATTCCGAGCCCCTCCTTTATGTGAGCATTGTGAGAAGGTTTTTCCATTGAAGGAGGATGATTTATAGAATGATAAATAAAATCATTTAGTTAAAAGAAAAGTGGAAGGAACAACTTACAGATCCACACATCAATGTATTACAGAAACTTAACAATGTAAAAAGCATAATAAACCAAATTTGAACCATGACAGTCATATAACACAAGGGTTTGCACCCTTAGACATGATATACATAATGAACCCTTATATATATTCATTGGTAGCCACATTACATTCAAAGGAGGTCATCATAGACCATACATCTTAAATAACAGAGACCCAGCCCCTATAGATCTTTCCTAGCGTGAGATCCTAGCTATACCCTCCCATTTGAATCCTTGTTATAGACCATAATGTCATACATAGGATTATTACATCCTTCATAGCCCTTAGCACTAAGTGCTCAAAACTCTAGCATTACTGTAGCATTTTTTTACTCAACAATTTACTCTCTATGCATTCTCTTCTCTATTTTCGTGTTATCTCAATGTGTTTTCCTTGCTTCCAAGCATCTCTTTTTATAGGATCAGCACCCACCGCCATGCCTTCTCTCATGAATAGATCGCATGCCAAGTGTCAATGTGGTCCTCCAATGGCGAATGTGTATCCCTTTACAAGCCTTCCACTCTCTGCAATGATGTCTTTTGGGAATATTTCCTACATAGAATTTCCTTTTCTTGACCTCTAAGGTTCCAGGCTAGCACCTTATCCACTCACCATGCCTAGTTGGGTCACATTTTTCCTCAAGTGCCTCAAGAATGCCAAATATGGCTAAGTCCTTTGAACCCAAGGCTCTACCCTCTGCGCGCGCCCTGGTTTCTCCTAAACCCTTCTTAAACCTCTTTGTCTCGTGCGCTTCTCCCTGTGTGCCCTTCTCCTTACTAGTCCTACATGTGCATGCCCTTTGGTACTTAGCCAATATTCCAAGGCCCAACATCACCCCACACTAAGCTTGTTCTCCATCCTCAAAAACATACTGCTTCTTCAAAGAATAAAGAATAGAGGGACTGGGACAATTTGAATGAAGAATGAAAGAATGGAAGAATCAAATAATTTGTTACTGCTGTAAGAGGAGTGGGAACTCCTTCCTCACTATCACCTCAATATTCTCCCAGGCATCAACTTCACCCTGTGCTTGCTGAAGTAGGTCACCCACTAGAGCACTCACCTCCTCAAATCTCAATTTTTCACCCTTATCATTCAGCAGATCTACAATTCCTTCCAATTGTTTGCTAAGGTCATCTAGCGCGTCCATTCTGTGAGTGATCTAGGGATATAGCTCCTGAAGCTGGTTCGTAATCAAACCTTGCAAGGCTTTGATCACTTCCATCTTCTTCTCAACCTCGGCTAGGATTTTATCCCACTCTGCCCTGTTTCCTTTATTATTCTCTTGGAATTATTTCAGACCCACCTCATGTGTAGTAACTAGTATGCTTGCTACCATGTCTTTGTTAGTGCAGTTATCATACACGGCCTCATCCATTTACTTGGTGGTCTTCATAGTGGAAAGGAGCTCAAAATATCGAGTGTCTATTTCCTTGATTTTCAGTTTCTCTTCCTCCTTCTGGCATGCCAATGCCTCTTCTATTGATTCCAACACGAGCGGTCACCTTTCCATGGTGAGGATGTGGGTTAAGTCTTCCAAGCATTGTAAGGTTGACTCATATTTTTTCTCGGGCAAGGCCATGTCTAGGTGCTTCAAAATTATAGCATCCTTAATCATTTCTATCTTCTTGTACACCTTGCACACCTTCACCTTCTTCTCCCTCAATTCATGCCTTAGTTATGCGTTGATCAGCTCCTCCTGCTTCAAATCCTTTCTTTTCTCAATGATTTCTTCATTCTTATTCTCCATTTCTTCCTCCATGACCCTTACTCTGTCATTCCTCTTGAAGAGTCTCACCTCAACCTCCACCGACACCTTGTTGAGTGCATTACAGACTTGCTCATCAGATAACTGTTGAGCATTCACCAGAGGGTTTACTCCCTTGGACTTTGTATTTTTATCAGTGCATATTGATTGACTTTGAATTCCATCTCATCAACATGGGACTCAAAATCCCAAGATAACATCTTTCTTGTATGAGGGTATGCACCCTCTTCTTCAAATGAAGACCATGCAAGGAGTTGGTTGGAAGGCACAGTACTTTGGAAGTGTGCGCATAGTACCTTATTTGGATCATTGATATAACTCATTCCTTTCTCCTGCACCACTACCACACTCTTCCTTCACATGTATGCTACCTTAGGGAAGTTTACCGTTAGGCTGGGATCTCCACCCATGCTTCCATATTCCTTCTCTACACTCTCCTCCTCTATCTCCTTGAGTACTTCATCAGCGCTATGCTCCACCTCCTATTCCACCAAGTATTTTATTATACCCGCTACCTCCCTTTTCGTGCCATCTTCTATCTGTTCCTTGGTCAGGCTTGGGGTCCTTTGATCCTTAGTGTTCACTTCCTCACTTTCCCCCTTTCCATGAGCACCTTCTTCATCCTCATCCTTCTCTTCATTCCCTTCCTCAGAGTTGTGTACATCGTACATGAGATGGTCCTAAGTCTCTTCACACTTGTCATCATCCCTATCACCCTTGTAAACCTCCAGCATCTTTGTTTCTTCTGATTTCACCTTTTCTACCACCTTCTGCTTCTTCCTAACTGGTGATTCTAGTATAAGAGACTCTTCCTTCTCTTCTTCAGCAGAATACTCCCTCCTTGTTGGCAACTCTTCTTTTTTAGGGGGATTTTCTTGCGCTAGTGCTTCTTCCTCATGTGCCTTTTCTTTTTCCTCTACGAGGGACTTCTTTCTCTATGCATAGGTGTTTCACTTTGCACTCGACTCATGTGCACTTGCAGATTGCATTGTTTGCATACTTGGTGCCTTTTTCTTAAGAGCCTCCTCTCTCTCCCTCTTCCTCAATGTGACCTTCTTTCTTGTGGTAGGGTTTTCTAGGATTGAGACATCATTTTCTACATAGGCATCCTTCTCATATTTTGTCCTTATGCATAGGTATACCATTGTGATGGTTCTTCCAGCAACAAGAAAGGTCACTGGTTTCATCATGTGTACGTCATGGGAGACATACTTCTCCACATAGGCATGCTTCTTTGGGTATATCAGAGTCCTGTGCAGCTCGCGGTAGTCTTGGTCCACCACACTGAGATTGAACCTTAGCCTTTTTACCTCCTTGAAGTGGTTGACCCTAGCTTGGAAGTATTGCGCAGTGAAGGAGAAAGGTAATTTGCACCATGGGCTCTTGGTGTTGTCTGCCAAAGTGAACCTGCCAATACAAAAATGCTTGTATACTACAAACTCAGCTTCTCCTTGCACTAGAGCTGGAAATTGCTTAGGTATTCTCCACTCAACCCTGAACGCGTCGTGCATTCACTTATACCATTTCTCTAGGCACGCCTTGTGGGTAGTCATCATTGTTTCACAAGTATACTTCTCAAATATTTTTACAGGGGAGGGGTTCTCATCTGGGTACTCCCATACAAATTTTTCTAGCCCATCGGGCATTCTAATTTATGAAAATATGATGGTAAGGAGGATGTTACCAAACATTATCTTTTCTCTATCATATGCGGCACCGATGATTTCTTCTACTATGAACGTCGAGATGTTATAGATGATTCCTTCTAAAAAATTTTAACAAACATTCAACTAGGACATGTTGACCTGGTTCCACCTCTCTTATCTATTCATCTTGGATACTAGGCACGTGGTCATCCTCATCATAGGGTCAGAAATTGTTGATATGTCAAAGTATCATGATCCCTTCTTATAGTCTTAGGCCTGCACAGTTTTCTTTATGGCCTCCTTGTCATCCAAGTCATCATCAAACTAATCTCCCTCATAGGTAAGACCAGTAAATTTGGAGATCAGTTGGGGAGTTATCCTCATCCTTCATCCTGCAAAGTAGAAATGGTCTTCATGCACTCATGACATTAGCCATTGGTACAACCACTCAGGTTTTCCAAAATAGGGCAACTCATAGAGTTGCAATAACCCGGCCTTCTCTATCTTCACCTTTACTTCATTGTCGTAGATGGGCATTCCATCTAGTGTCCTCTTGTCTGTAGGTCTAACCATTTCCAATGCCATCTCTTTCTCTATGGGGCTTGTTCGATGGTTGTAGTCACTTACAACCATCTTTCTTACATGAGATACCCATTCTTTTCCCAGCAATATGCCATCTAGGTATTATATTTCTACGTACCATTCCTCATTGAAACTGGTGGAAACAACCTGTTTCCCTTTGCCCTTGCCCTTCTTTGGTGAAATGGTGGTTACTTTACTTGGTGCCATTTCTCTTGTCGGGTTATTAAAAAGTATTTCTTCCTTCTGATTCTAGCTCTGCTCAACTTTTTGGCTCTACTCTTATACGAAAATCCCTTCAATCTTGTGCCCAAGCTGTGGAACCCTAACCTACAATAACCCTTCCTTCCACAAGATGGTGTATTCACTTACGAGCTTCGAAAACTCCAACAACCCTCTCCTTCACACCTGTGTACCATTTTTCCACCCTATTTCACTTGTCAAGCTAGTTATGCACTCATATCTTTACAACCCTCTTTTCGCGCAACTTCTCTCCAAGGATGCCCTAGTTTGCAAGAGCTCTTCGATATCACAAATGCAATGTAACAATAATGTATCCTGACCTCTTACTTAAAGTTTTTGCTTCTTTTCCGCAGTAAATGCAATGCCACCTACCATCATTCCTGTTATCCATTTTTCCCCCTCAGGGAAAAAATGGAGAACGGGGTAACACCCTGATGCCAAAACTTCTCTCATGAAGAGTTCAGGGTTATCGTGCTAATGTCAAACTTTGAGAGTGTTTACAATCATCTTGAATTGTTCTTTTCCTTGGGTCTTGAAAGCTAGAGTTTCACTCGAAATGAGGAAATTACCTTTGGAATGGCCCACACTTACCCAACTCAAGTAAGACATGGTTAAAATTAGCATATAATGTTTCAGGTGTCCTGTCATACTTTCATGACCCACATGTTACCATAAAAGTTTAGAATTATAAAAACGGTCAATGCAAGACTTGAAAATTTGTCACCACAAGTCACAAATGGGCATGATCTAAAAGCAACTCACTGAGTTGCTCGGTGATCCGGTCAGCATGTGTTAGTGTGAGTTACATAGAGCTAGCTCTACACCGAGCTCATTTTGGTTGTTGAATCTACATTCGGGAATCATATTAGGAATGGTGATCATCATATCATTGAACTCAACTTGGAATCTTGAGGGATATAGCTCGATTGGAGGATACATGATAGCTCGGTTATGACTGAGCTATTTAGCGGAAACTGAACTTAAATAGGTATTTGACTTGGAAAATTGGAACACTTTAACAGTGCATCGAGTTGCATCGCACAGATCAAGAGAATGGACATCAAAGAGGTAGAGGTCAAGCTCAACCGAATTAGTTCAAGCTCTGCACAATGAAATCTGAAATGCTCATGGAATCAAATGGAGAGTCGATTCGCTAGTGGATTAGATTGAGCTCAAAGGCCAATTGACCCATTTCCATCACTCAAAAATTCACCAAACCAGATAAACGTGGGAGGAATGTTGGAGAGCATAAACCCAAGAAATCTAAGTGTCGGTGAGTTAAGAGTTTCATATATTAAGCTAATGGAGCTCGAACATAGCTCGAGGATTTGGCATGCCTCAAATGATTGCGTTATGAGCCTAACTCATCATGGAATGACCGAAGCAAGTGAGAGGAATGACATTGATGGAGGCCAACATATGAATGTTTGAATTTGGGATGAGCAGATTCAGCATTTACATTGGAGCTTATAGGAGTTTGAGCCCAACAGCTCGATATTTGTCAATCAAATAATACAATGGAGCTCGAACATTAAAGATCAAGTTGAATAGAGGTTGCTAGGAATAAAGGCGGTGCTCGACAAAGAGATGGGTGTCTTGATATGAGCTCGAGCTTGATGCATGAGGCATTTAAGAGGGGCTGAGTTAGTGAATTAGGAGCCCAACGAAAGATGTCTACTGGTCGAGTTGATAGTGGTGTAAGGTGGGATGTTCACATGGGAAATCCCAAGTCCGAAGTGAGGAGACTTGCAAGTTCTGTGGAGTGGCTCGGGAACTCAAAAGAGTGCTCATTCAAGCTCAGTGTAGTGTCGCATATTTGATTGTGAGGGATTGTCAAATATCAAGCACAGTAAGCTCATTGAAGTCAAGATGATGGCTAGGTAACAGAGTCGAGCTAAGTTGGCTAGTCTTGAGGGAGATATCGGGGCCGAGTCTATGATGCAGAAAGCTTAACATTGAACATAATGAGATAACTCAGAGCAAGCTTAATACCGGATTTAGCATTATAGGAAGAAGCTTTCGAGGAGCTATGTTTGACGAGGAAGTTTGAGTTTGAGATGTTGAGAGAATAGAGCCGAGCTAGGTTGGTTTTTGGAGTTATGTGGCGCCAAGGTGAAGTAATTTGAGTGCAAGTGAGCCGATCAAGGTCTTCGCAAAGGAATGCAATGAATGACGTAAAGTGAGCTCCTCATCAACTCGGTGGGGGGCTATGTAGTAGGTATGAGTTGGCATTGGGTTTGGGATCAAGCTTAGAGCTCGACAGATCTATGAAGGAGCCAACTCGTGGAAGGAAACAAGCTAGTGAAATCACATAAGCGTCAAAAGGAAGCGAGCTAGGTTGAAGGCTCAGCATTGTTGGATTTTCTAAGAGGGGCCTCGTCCTACAAAATTTTTGAGCTCAACTAGAGTCAATTTCACGTTGCCAAGTCTCAGTGCAAACCTAGAGAGAGGCGAGACTTATCAAGAAGTGTAGAGATCATAAGATGAGATGTGGCAAAGTGTGCAAGATAATAAGCATATGGCAATGAGGCCAAAGTGCTCAGCTGGAAAAGCTCAAGACTTAGCTCAATTTGGTCTTGACGAGATTGGAAATTGCTAATAGGAAGGCTCAAAGGGGGATAATATTAGGTGGAGCTCGTAGGAGTCACGAGGAGTTTGTGGGATCGTCGAGTGATTCATTGGAATGGATCAGTCGGGAGGGGATCGAGCCCAGACGCAATAGTCAACTTAGGGAACATGCGTGAAAAGGATGATCTCGGTCACGGACCGAGCTAGTAGCAGCTCGGGCAAGACGTTTTGCACAAACAAAGTGGGAACATTTATGGATGACATGGACTAAATGGTGAGGTGTTTTCCGAGATGGAGCCAAATTAATGAAACTATGTAGGAGTTATTTCAAAGTTTAATTTAGACATAGCCTTTTGGGATTTTGGTGCTTTGTAATTCAAAATTCACCCCATGAGTTGGCAAAAATTGATTGGAAGAGTCCAAAGCCCGAAAGCTCGAAACTCCAAAAATTCAGAGATTCGGAGGTGTTTTGCTTTCAAGTTTTGGAGTTAACTTGTTTCAGGATTTGACCATTTCGGCACTTGGATAAATGCGATTTCAGAACTCATGTCAGGGTTAAAATGCATCGAGATTTTAGACATGTGAGCTCACCAAGAGATGTGGCGTATATGCCATGTAGCTCAGTCAGTGTTAAGGTGCCCATCGAATCATTCAATGAGGAGTTTTGGGGAAAGTCTGAGGTGGTGTGTATGAAGTTCTCTTGAGGAGCTTGGCAAAAATGTCGGCATGTCAGTGGACCAAAGCAAAGTGGTAAGCTAATAAAAATTCAAATACAACCAAGTTGCTAGGTCAACACAACATGGTATATCGCCAAAAACACTAGGCAGATAGGATGAGTTGTAAGCCACATGGATGTCATGTCACGCATAGGTTTCGGGACCAAGTTGGTGTGGTTGGGATGTGGTTGGATGTTTCCGTTTAGCTCGGTGATGTGTCAAAGAGGTTGAAGTAGCCAACTAAACCACTAGTGGGGGATGTTTCAAGGCAAAGCCTGGCTCACCTACAACGTGTGAAGAATGAGTTCATGGACCATAATTCGAAGGAGCTCATTCAAGCTAAAAGAAAAGGCAGTTGATGTGAAGTTGAGTCAAGGAGCTTTCCACACTTAGCAAAGGAGGTAGCTCACTAGTCAGCTTGGTGAGCTGGCTGGCGAGCCATTTTTCTAAACCTCCTAACAGCTCTCCTACATGTGAGAACCAATCCAAGGGGGTTTCACCAAGGGCACAAGGTGCTTCGAGAAAATATATTAATATAATATTTTTATTAAATGGTGAGATAATTCAAAATTTTAATTTATGAAGCATCATGAGTTGTTATCAAGAGTTAATGGAGCAATGCCTAGAATGCCTAAAAAGTGATTTTCACTCAGAAGACCACAACTTTCTCCTTGGTTGCCCGTTTTTCACAAAATTATAGTTGTTGGAATTGGGAGAACAAGAGCTACATAGTAGAATCAAACGAATAAGGATTTTCAGAATGTTTGTATTCCAAAATTATAGGTTTTCCTCGTTCAATGAATAGTTCCTAGAAAGGGGGAATTACAATTAATGAGGCAAACATGGCCAACAACAATGATTAATTATTTCCTACATTCTGGCATAGATTCTAAGGTTTCTCCTTCTTTCTCTCACCACCCAAAAAATGTTATAAATGTAAAGGGGTGCTTATTCCAAGATAGTTAGACATTTTTCCATGTTTCCCCTCTATTCACAAGCTCATCTTCTATGAATTTGTAGGCTCTCAAGCCTTTCTTCTAAAATTGTAATGTCAACCCATGCCTTTTCCCTGTTGTAATGATGCATTGTGAAAGTTCTTGAAGTAATGATAATTATGTTTTGTGATCAATTGTATGTCCTTACATGATTTTGCTACTATTTGCCTCTCTCATTTTTTCAGGTGAAGTGTGCAACCAGGGTTTCTTTTGTAAGTTTTAGAGGTTATTGTGTTTATCAAGGAGTGAAGTATTGTATGTAAATTGGGTTTGTAATTCATGTTCATTCTTCTTCATGATCATCTCTCTTCATTGGCAAGCCAGAATTTTGTCTAGCAAAACCATTTCTTGGTGCATCACCACTTCTAGTATAGGTTTTATTTCCGTGCAAATCTCTCTCCCTAATCCCTTAAAATGTTAGCATAGGTCTAGTTAGCCATCTATCTTGCATTATGAGTAGTGTAGTGCTTAATTTAGGAAGAGGAAGACAGCCTTCTCCGGAGGTTCACCTTGAGCCCAAGTCCCATAGCTTGAGAAGTGATCCCATGTTTCCCAATCACACTGAATGTCCTATTCACATTCTTGCCATTAAGAGGGTGTAGTGATTTGGTGATAACAATACCTTTATAATAAAGGTGGATTTTTTCCCTTAAGCTAACCTTCAATACCTTTACCCTTGTGCCCAATCATGCGTGAAAAACTTCTACAACCTTCTAGCACACAAAAATCCATACTGACCAAAGATCCTTACGTGCGTGCTCATAGCGTCGAAGGCACTTCTTCTATCCTTATCCTGATTTTTGACATCACCTACCTCATGTTGTTCATGTGCTTTTCATACTTGTACATGGTCTTTGCATAGCTCTCCTAACACCAAACTGCTTATGTCCACCTTTTCTATGCGCGCTCTTCCAAAATTCACACTTTTGATTTTTTAATCATGGTCATCAAAACATAGCTTCCACTACTTTAATCATTACTCCACCCCGCACTAAAATGGATCCACGGTCCTTTGCCCATAGAATTTTTTTGAAAATAATAAGTGGCTACCAGCACACAACGCGCAAAAAACAACTAAAAGAAAGGGAATAAGCAACGAGAAGGGGAAACACAAAGAAAGGAAAATGCATTAAAGAAAACCCTAGACTAAATGGCAACGTTACCTTATTTATGATTACATAGAAGCCTTATTTATAGTAGAGCTTCAGCCTACTCTCGTTGAAATGGCCTAGTAATCTCATCCCATCCAGCGCTTGTAATTGGAATGCACTTGAATCAAGGATGTATGAGATGATATATTTCCCTAACCAATGGACTTTCAGTTTCCCAGGATGTCACATAAATTTAGAGTCATAAAGAAAGACCATCTTCCCAACCTCTAATTGTTTGTTTTTAATATGGTGATCATGTCATCCTTTTTTTCGCACCTTTTTAGTCTTTTGACTCCACCTAGCAAGTGATCACCTTTCGTCCAACTGCATTAACTTCTCCATGCGCTCATGTAGTGCTTGTTCATCAGCTAATCCTCCTGTGAGCTTAATACGTAGGGATGGTAGCATGAATTCTACTAGTAACACAGCTTCTATGCCAAACACCAATTGGAATGGTGTGGCCTTGTTCAATTTCTTTTAGGTAGTCCTATATGCCCATAGTACAATTGAGACTTTGTCATCCCAATCCTGTCTTCCCACATCAAAAAAAATTGTCACCATATAACTCAGAATTTTGTTAAATGCCTTAACATTTCCATTAGCTTGTGGGTGATATGGGGTAGTCTTGTGGTGGGATACCATGAATTCTACCAACAAGATCCTAACTATCTCATTCAAGAAATGAGTACCCCTATCACTCATTAAGCACAACGAACATCCATATCTACTGATTATATTTTTCCCAAAAGAACCTAGTTGTTGTTATTGTGCAGTCTCTTATAGGTGCAGCCTTTGCCCATCTTGTTAAGTATTCAGTGCAAGTGATGATATAACATGAACCAGTCCTCTGCATGGTAGGTGAAATTGGTCCTACAAAATCAATGACCCATTTCTCAAATGGTTTTGCACTAGCTATCGGCCTCAAGGGTATCTCATCCCTTCTTCCTAGTTTTCCAAGGCGCTAGTAATGGTCACATGCCTTGTAAAACTCAATGTAATCCTAGTAGATGATTTCCCACCAAATCCCTACCAGTAGAATCTTTTGCACAGTGGCATTCCCTACATAGTGTCCTCCTGCAATCCCACCATGCACTTCCTCCATGATTGTAATGTGCTCATGTTCCAACACACACCGGTGCAAAACCTCATCACAGCCTAACTTTTATAAGTCTCCACTTATTAATATGTAGGGTGTGGCGTGTATGTCTAATTGTTTTCTTTCCACAGTCTTCATTCCCTCCGGTGCCACATCTGTTTTGAGAAACACAACAATATCGTCTAATTCAGAGGGCACACACCGCATTCTAAACAGTTGCATGTCTGGAATTGTATCCTCAATGCTCTACACGTCCTCCCCTGAGTCAATCCTTGACAAATGGTCAGGCCCTGAGTTACTCTTTCCTGGTTTCACAACAACTGTAAACTCAAACTCTTGAAACAACAAGACCCATCGACATATGTGCCCTTGTAAAATGGGCTTGTTCACCAAGTACTTCAATGCCATGTGGTCCGTGTAGAATATGAAGGGTGTTGCCAACAGATATTGCCTGAATTTGTGTAACGCGTAGATCATTGATAGTGCTTCGCACTCAGTAGTAGTGTAGTTTTGTTCTGCTGGTGTTAACTTCCTGCTAGCAAAACACAAGGGGTGGTCAACAATCCCTTCTCTAGGTTGTGCTAAGACTGCCCCAATCGCCATCCCTGAAGCATCAACATGTACATGGAATGGCTTGTCCCAAGAGGGAAAACGTAATATGGGCGCAGTGATAAGCCTATTCTTCAATGTATCAAACGTTGTATGTTGTTCCTCTCCCCAGTGAAATGCACTTTTGTGTTTTAGTAACTTCTCCAATGGTGCAACAATCTTGGCATACCCCTTAATAAATTTATGGTAGTACCCCATATGCCCAAGGAATCCATGCACTGCGCTCTGGCTGGTAGGCTCCCCCAATCCCACAATAATGACAACTTTGGTGGGATCCACCAACAAGCCTTCCTTACATATGATGTGCCCCAACAGGGTTCCAAATGGAGTAGCGAAGAGACATTTCTTGATGTTGAGGGATATGCGCAACTGTCAACATCTTTCAAACATCAACCACAAATTGTCACAATGGTCTTTCACTAGTCCATACACTGTCCAGTCATCAAGGTAGACCTGAAGGAACTTATGGATAAAATCCTGAAATGCCTAGACCACTATGCGTGAAAACATAGCAGGCACATTCTTCAGTCCAAAAGGCATGACCGTGTAGGAAAAACTTCCCCATTCAGTGGTGAAAGTTGTCTTTTCTTGGTCTTCTTTTGCAATTCTAACTTGATGATACCCTGAGAATCCATCTGTGAAAGAATAAATCTCACTCCCGACTACTCCTTCTAGGATTTCCTCAGTAAAAGGGGTTGGAAAAGGACCAATCACATATACCACATTTAAGTCCCTGTAGTCAACACAGATCCTTATCCTTCCATCCTTTTTAATGTTGATGACCATGGGGCTTATCCATTTTGATTCCTCCACAGCTTCAATGATGCCTGATGTGATCATCTTGTCTATCTCCTCCTTGACCCAGACGCACAAATTTGGATTCATTCGGTAAGGTCTCTTTTGAATTAGGTGCGCACCCTCCTTTAACTTGATTTTCATTTCCCCCAAGGAGTGGTGGATGCCTTTAAGCTCATGGTACCCACATGGAAATAAGTCCTGAAACTCATGCAATAGATCAATGATCTTCGAAACCTCCTTTTCTGACCAATAGTCCTCAATAGTAGCCTCCTTAGATTATGTTTATGAGCCGATGTTAACCTTCTTTGTTTTTAGGAGCTCATGGAAGGTGCGTGCTTGCTCATCAACACTATCAATAACTTTGCATGTAACTTTAGTATGGTTAACATCCAAATTTTCCACCTCTTCACCATCTATCACATAGACCATCTTTCCCTTCTCTTTCTCCATGCATGCACGCTCAAGTTGTGTCTCTTCTGATTCTTCCTCATCAAAGTGCACTTCCAAACCAGGTTCACCCAATAACTCCAGTATTCTATCCTCCACCATGGCACTATCTCCCATCGTTAGGTGCTTAACAACCTACAACCTTATCCACTATGGCTTGGTGCTCTGATATTCAAAAGCCTTAAGGAGGTTAGCTATCAACTCTTTTCAATTTCCTATCTGACAGCACATTTCTGAGTGAATGTACCATGCGCACGTACAACCTTGTAAAGTGAAGTACAACTTATGCATCCATAGAGAAGGTGGCAATGCTTCAGCACCTTCCATCCAGGCCTTCTCACATGCTTGGATGTGAAATGAGGTGGGCTCCTTCCCATGATAGTCTTGTATGATAGTGGGTGTATTGCTTTGGGAAAACCTAACAAAGAATGTGATTCTCACTTTGTGCCACTCTAGAAGGCTATCATGATGGGTCACCCACCAATGCACTGCGGTCCCAAGAAAGTTATAGTTGAGCATCCTTCTTCTTTTGATCTCACTTTTCCACTGGGTCTCCATCTCTCATAAGAAAACATCAAGGTTGGCCCCTCCAGAGTAACTTGGTAACTTATTTCCTCCCAGGTGCTTGACTGAATGTGCCTTTGTTACTCTTGTAACAGATCCTCTTAATTTCCACCCAATTAACTCATAAGTCCCATGCACCCAATTGTCACATGCTACACTAGTGGTATCACTCATAGATTGAGCGTCTTCAAACTGAATAACTCCTTCCATAGGATTAATCACCTCAGGGTCCCTGATAGAGCGCACATAGATCCTGTCAAGAACTTCTTCACCCAAGGGCTCAGTATAGGGTGTTGACTTCCCATCGGTCAAGGGGATGATTACCCATTCTTCCTTGTTCTCAAAACTTATGTACCCTTTATTGAACCATAGGTCAACATTGTTCTTATAACACCAGGGGTGCCCAAGTAATGTTGGAAAGTTGTCTACCTCAGCTAGCACCAAGAATTTGAAATCCCCAATGAACTTCACCCCTTGGATAGTGATAACAACATCCTTCAAGACACCAATGAGCATTGCCTTTGTCTTGATATCCATATACAACACATTCAAGGATGGCTCTAATGGGGGCCTTCCCATTTGATGTCAGGCATCTAGAGTGAGAACATTGATTTCCACACCCGTGTCAATCAGAATATTGCTCAGAAGCCACCCATCCACAACAACATTCAAGGTAATCTCCTTATCATAGTCAAGGTTGAGGGGAAGAAGGTTAACATGCAGAACTTGCCTCTCATGCTCTGCTTCGATGCATGGTACTTTTTCCCATAGCCATTCCCCTAGCAAAGGAATGATATTCTCTTGCCTTAACATTTTGCATACTTCCCTGACCTCATCCAAATCCTTCTGTGGAGCCTCAATGCTCTTCCTTTGTTCTAACTACCTTGACTTCTCCTTTAGGCACTAGATTTCTCCTTGTAGGCTTCGAATTACATCCATGGTCTCTTGATACACCTCTTTCTGATGAGTAGGGTCTAGATACTTACCATACACCACCTCTTCTCTTGTAACCAGTGGCTTCTACCTTGGTGTCTCCCTGGCATGTGCATCTTCAGCTCACGTTGTCACTAGTACAGGCTCTAGTTCAGACTCGCGCTCCACCCTTGGCATCCATTGTGAGTCGGCCTTCTTTATGCTTACCATTCTGATGCCTTTTTCCTTCTGGTGTTGTTGGCTCATATGTTCAAATAGCTCTGGGAACTCCTCATACTTGTGCTTCTTTCCACACCAAGAGCATTGCAATAGATCAGGGCATTCACACTTATAGTGCTCCATAGATCCACAGTTGTAACAAGTTCCACAGGAACTCACTTCTTCCTCCTCGGTTTCCACGACCACGAAATCCTCCTCTGAAACCTCTTTCATGTGCCCCTTCATCTACGTACCCTTCATAGTGATGACCATCATCCTTGGAATTATTTGTGAGGCTGGTTTGGCACACACCAATATCAATGGCATCATGTATCTAATCAATCAATCTACAATCCTTGGTGTCATGAGTAGTAGAGGTGAAAATCTTGCAATAGTAAGACACATTCTTACAAATCGTGCGCTACAGTAGTGGACTCCTACTTGCATCATGATCTCCGTGGAAAATCTCACAGTCCACTATTATGGCATGTACCGATCTCTGAGGGAAAATTATCCTTTGTATGCCCCTCTACCTCACAATCTGTGCACCATAGGCCACTGTGAATCTCATGCACCAAATTCACAGATAGCTTCTCCAGTTTTTTTTCCATTGCAGAAATTTGAGCTTCAAGAAAAGGGCTAACACTGGTATCCATGCTTCCAATAGCCTCAGCATGCAGGGAAGCCTCCAAGGCCTCACACGAGTCTATGAAAGTCTTTTGTGAAACTTCTCTCCTAATATGTGTTAGCAACCCTCCAACAAACCACTGAGCATGCTAGGAAGGTTGAATATCATAAGACAAATTTGACAAGAGAGTCTTAAAATGTGTCATATTCCCGCACACTCTCTGTCATACCTTGTTGAATCTCCTTTAGCGCACTAATGCTCTTTTGTACAAACTTAGGGATATGAAATTCATGTAAGAAGGCATTTCGTAGTGTGGTGTAATCTACCACTGTCTGATGGGGGTTATACTTCCGGTACCAAATATGCAAGTGTCCTTAAAAAATCATTATAAATTAGCTTGCCTTCCATTCTAGGGTAATGATCCCCTTTGCGTGACATAGCATCTCACACTTGTGTACATGCTCTACAACATCCTCAACACCTTTGTAGTCTGGTAGATGCAAAGACATTTCAAAGAATACTTGCTGAGGTGGTTGAGGCCCTTGTCTGCCTAATCCAGAACCTTGATTCCCTCCGGTGTTGCCTCCACCACCAGATCCACTAGATCCATCGATGCTTACTCCTCCTAATCCACCAGATCCTCTAGATTCGCTAGGTCCACCAAGTCCACTAGCTCCTTTTCCACCAGATCCACCTCTTGTAGCTAGTAAAGGCCTTGAAGTGGTTACGCTTAGTGTTCCTATTGTCACACTGAACTGTGTGCCAATAATTTATGATATTGCACCGCTACCAGATGTGTGTCCCATACCACTTCCAGATGTGATACCCAAGCTTTGTGTACCCATACTTTTCCCAAATGTCATTCCAGACAATATACCTCCAAACACAGGAAATGATTGTGTAGCCATAGATGTGCCAAATGAAAATTTATACCTCCTTGGTGTTGATCGGTCACTTCCACCAATACCAACTAGGTTAGCAATACTTATCTCTTGATTTGGAAAAATAAGTGCCAGGGGTTGGTCACCAGGTGGATTCAGATGCACATCAATGGCTCTCCTTTCTCCAAGTGATGAACTCTCATCAGAAGCTGAAGGGGTCTCTCTCTCACGCTTGCCAAGATGGGGTAGCACAGACTGCTCAGGCTCCATGTCCTCTGCGTGAACCTCAATTCCTTCCCGCAACATCTGCCTCCATAAATCCATCACTCCTGCAACCTCGTGTTGTCTAGCCAACTCCCTTTCTCATGCTTCATTATACTTGAGTCGTCTCTCTTCCCTCTCCTTTTCAGCTGCAAGGTCCGCCATCTTCCTCCACCCTAGCTTCCTCGCCAGCCATAGGAAATGCTTCCAAACTTAGTGTAATGATCAAGATATTTATAGCTAAGGGAATAACACATAAAAATGATCCTCTAGGCTCCCTTAAGAACTCAAACTCAGCAACCTCTAGACAAGAATACGTAGAAATAATGTATTCTAGGGTATAACTGGTCAACACTCTTCTCCACCAATGATCAACAACACATGTCCAAGTCAGATCAGCATCCTGTAGCCTCTGATATTCATCTTGGGTCCACACACGAGATCTATAATACCAGCTTGATCTAGATGCATACGTTGAAATCCATTCATACAACTCCACTGGAAAGAAACAAAAGAAGGTCTCATACAACTCATGATACAGGTGCTCTTCTACCCATTTATGTGCATCAAACTTAGGTCCAGTACTAAATCTCTGAGAAAACTCATCCTCCGTGCTCTTAAACCATGCTTCGACACTGTCCAGTGCCAAGCGTTTTGTCATCATGCATCATTCTTACAACAGCTTCAAAAAGAGGTCCTAGCTACGGAACCAAGATATAGTCATTTTTATTTACCCTCAATATAACTTTCTAACCCCAAGTGTGTCGACCTATCACCCAGTGGGCACTGAGCGCTCACCTGAGGCACACGCGGCCACCGAACCCCTCCTTTATGTGAGCATTGTGAGAAGGTTTTTTCGTTGAAGGAGGATGATTTGCAGAATGATAAGTATAATCATTTGGTTAAAAAAAAATAGGAGCAACTTACAAATCCACATGTCAATGCATTACAAAAACTTAATAACAATGCAAAAAGCATAATAAACTAGATCTGAGTCATGATAGTCATATAACACAAGGATTTGTACCCTTAGACATGATATACAGAATGAACCCTTATATATATATTTCATTGGTAGCCTCATTACATTCAAAGAAGGTCATCGTAGACCATACATCTTAAATAACAGAGACCCAACCCCTATAGATCTTTCCTTGTGTGAGATCCTAGTTATACCCTCCCATTTGAATCCTTATTATAGACCCTAATTCCATACAGAGGCTTATTACATCCTTCATAACCCTTAGCACTAAGTGCTCTAAACCCTAGCACTACTACTACCCTCTATTACTCAACATTTGTGTCTATGTTCTCTTCTTCTCTGTTTTCCCACTATATCACTGTGTTTTCCTTGCTTCTGAGCATCTCTTTTTATAGGATCAACACCCACCGCCATGCCTTCTCTCCTGGGAAGATCACATGCCAAGTGTCAATGTGGTCCTCCAATGGTGAATGCTTATCCCTTTGCAAGCCCTCCACTCTCTGCAATGATGTCTTCTAGGAATATTCCTTGCATGGAATATCCTTTTCTTGACCTCCAAGGTTCCAGGATGGCACCTTATCCACTCAGCACGCCTAGTCGGGTCACATTTTTCCTCAAGTGCCTCCAGAATGCCAAATATGGCTAAGTCCTTTGAACCCAAGGATCTTCCTTCCGTGTGCACCCTGGTTTCTCCTAAACCCTTCTTAAACCTCTTTGTCCTGCACGCCCTTCTCCTTAATGGTCCTACACACACACGCCCTTTTTTACTTAGCCAATATTCCAAGGCCCAACAAAGCCCCTCTTTTGTTATGTGAGACGCCTTCTCTCACACTAAACACTTTGTTGTCCTCTTATTTCTTACTTACTCCCTTTTATGCTTGTTTATGTGTTGCTCCTCTACTTATGACTGAGACTTATTGTGGCCTCCACTCTTGTGCCATTCATCACCTACTACAAGGTGAGTATTCAATTGTCACAGCATTGTGGTGTTCAAGCATGGAATTTTTTCTCACTCACGACGAACTTTGTCCCTACTTGTATAGATTAGTACCTTCCCCTAGTGATCCTAATCAGCTTGAGGACTGGATTGACACTTGTAGCATGGTTGTTGGTCATTTGTTGACATACATTTCCGGGTCTTTCTACCTTCATGTGGCACACATAGAGTGTCCTTTCACTATTTGGAGAATTTTTTAGTCGTTATTTAGAGACCCTTCAAAGACTCCCGATGTTGCTTCTTCTACTGATACAGTTGTCTCCTCTTCCTCTTCATGTGATGATAATTCTATTGATATAGAATTGTTTGTTTCTATCTCTGATGATGGGTGTTGTTCTTCTAGTTCTAATGAAGAGAGTACCAATGAGGACTCCTCTCATCTTTCTCTCGGCCACCTTACAGAGAATGTTGGCACTCCTCCCTTCCCATCAGACATTGAGCAGTTTTATTCCCAGCCTCATATCATCATTGCATCTGCCTCCTTTCCACTTCTAGTGTCTGATGCCCTTTCCACCCCTCCTCCTTCATGTGTTGATGATTCATACCTATCAGACATTGCTCTTTTGTTTGCTGAGCCACCCTTTTGGGATGAGTATCTGTTAGACCTTCATAGTACCTATTTGTGATGCATTACGGGGATTTTCTCATCCTTCTACAAGTGTTTCAGAGGAGTCCTTCATCTCCTTTGTTGGGAGTGCCCCTTCTGGTACTTGTTATCCATTTAGCCCCCTTAGGAAAAATGGACAACAGGGGACCTAACAGGACTTAGGCACTGGACAAGGCACCTAAGGCTGAAACTGAACTATAGATAGTTTCCAAGGTTTCACAAGCACATTCAATGAATCCATGAGTGAAAATCATATTGAGGATTTTTTTCCTCTTCTGGGTTTTGACCCTTAAAGATCATCTTGAAAAATGATGAATTGTGGGCCCCGTGAGCCCACATATGGCATTAAATGTGTCAAAGAGTGAGAAAGTTGAAAAACATCCCATTCCCAAGATACTCTATTTGCTTCCCCCTACATGCATTCCTGACATCCTAGTAAAATCCATTGAGAAATCAAGAAAAGTCAAAAATTTTCGCAAAAGGGCCCAATACAGAGCCCTCTCAGCTAAAAAATAGCTGGCCGAGCTACGCGGCAAGTTGGAGTCTTGTCATTGACAAGTGGCAATGTGAAGGAGGATTCACCGAACTACCTCTAGAGAGCTGAGTTACTTGAAAGAAATCAAGAAGTCTTATGGTGACCAAGCTGAATTGTCTTTAGAGAGCTCGACACAAGGAGGGCCATGGAAGTCAAATACATAGCTCTCGTTGGGGGGTGCTCAATAGATTGACCCAAAATCAAGTCTCAGATCAGTAAATGGGAGGTCGTGAGGATCAAGAGTTTTGCAATGGGTTAAAAGAACTTCAGGTTACCCAGTAGAATAGACCAAGTCTAAACGAGGGTTTGAGGTTGGATAAATTGAAGTGCTCACTTGGCAAGCAAGGAATGCAAGATCATGATATGGTAGCTATGGTACAAGTCACAGGAGGTGAATCGGCCACGTTGGAGGCATCAAAAAATAAGGCTTGTTGAGTGGGTCATTTGAGTCGAAATTACATGGGTTCATTTGAGCTGATCTCGACATCATGGCATGAAAGGATTAAGAGCTCACCAAGCTAGAAATGAATGACATCGGTCTTAGTTCGAGAGTGACATTGGGGGTCGTATAGAAAGGAGCTCTTCACCGAGCTCTGAACAACATAGAAATGGATTGAACCTATGGAATGAATGGCAGATGGTCTGCAGAGGTCAATGTAGAACTCACCGTAGTGAGCCATTGGAGTCATAGATGGGGCCGACTCATCCAGAATGATGCAAAGGAGGGCTCAGGGTCAACTCCCCTTTCATGGAGGTCGAATCGAAAAAAAGTGACTTTGGGATCAATGCGAGATAAATGTCCAAAGCATGGCGAGTAGGAGGATTCCGAAAACATAAGAAATCCAAAATATGAAATTTGGTGAGAAAATGGTGGTTAAGTGACATTTTTGAGACTTCAGGGGACATGAATGTTTTCGGGACTCAAAGAGGCGAATCACTTTTCGAAATTTCAGGCGTTCAAACTCCGGATCTGAAGTGGAGCATAGAAGCCCGAAGTCTGAAAAAAATTTAGCTTTAGAGATGGAAATTTTTCAGAGGTGGGGTGACTGGCGAGTTATTTTTCAGAGTTTGAGTGTGGTAAAAGTGAAAAGTAGGAGCAGGATCGTAATGTTTGAAACATTAGACTCCCAAAAGTCTGAAAACATTAAACTCCTTGCCCAAGATAATTTCAAACAATCTCTGCCGAGATAACACATTGGTCACATGAGCCGTATTTGGGGTAGGTAGTGCATATGTGAGAATGTTAATGCTAACCAAGATTCATGTGCTGAGTTGGTTACATGTGAAGAGATGAGTGGCATTGATTAAGGGCTTGGTAGATGAAATAGAGCTAGGTTGGTAGATTTTGAACCCAAAATCATAGCCTGATTCAAATCTTGAATAACTTTAGCAATTTTCATCCATTTTTACAAAATTGTACTTTCTGGAAAGGATTTTTAGAGGGGATCACAATGGCGATGTGCCAAAATTTAGAGATCTGAAAGGGTAGGTGGAGATTGAACCCAGACAAGAAACCTGTGAAAAAATGATGATATCTTCTTTTGCACTTCACCATTTTTGGCAAAATTATAGTCAATGGAAAGCTATTTTCGAGCTCTTTAGCATGAAATGATTAGAGATGAGAAATTGAATGTGTTTGGTGGGAAAATTTCCATGATGAAATTATTAGGATCTGGAGGCCATGCCCAAGTGAATGAAGAAAGAGTAAATACCCATTGCATACAAGGCATAATACCATGATGAAGTTGCAGATATTCCCAACAACAATTGCAGAAGAATAATGATGATTTTTGACAGATTTTGGAGCATTTCAGAACTTCCTCCCTCTCTATCCTCTCTACATTATTTTTTTATATAAATTATAAGGAGAGGCTCAATAAAAAAGGTTGGATACCTTGAAATTGCCCCTCCCTTCTTTCTTGTCTATGAGAAATTTGTGGAGCTCAAACCTCCCACTAAAAATTATAATGTACAGTTTCTGTTCCTTTAGCCCCCCATGAAATGTATTGTGTCAACGTTTTTGGAGATAATAAAAGAAATCTGTCAATGATTCTCCACCCTCCTTTATGTTTATTGTATCTTATGTTATCTTTCATTGTAGTTAAAGTTTATTTTGCATTGTCTATTTGTTGTTACAATATCCCAACAGGTTGTGTTTATTTGTAACTGGTTTTGTAATAGGTGGTTTTTATCTGTGGCATGGTGACATACCCTCCTTCAAATTTTCTTGTTTCTATTCCACTTGCAGTTTAATTTATTTAGCACTTCTTCTTGATCCATCACCTTCCCTTAGATTTGATTTCATTTTCATGCAATCCTTCTATCCTTGTCCTTAGATAAGTATTAGAGTATGGTTAGATTTGCAACTCTCTATACTTTGGAGTAGTTGGCACTAGGTTAGGACAGTAAGACAGCCTTCTTCAGAGAGCTATACCATTTCGTAAAGTCCCACACTTTGGTAATAGCTCCATGTTGTGCAATCACAAAGAATGCCCCATCAAGAATCAGACCATTTGTGGGTGTTGTGATTTTGCATAAATAGTTTTGACATGCCCGGTGGGAGAACATTGAAGTCAAAGTTTTCATTTTTAACAATTTTTTCGATTGCAAATCTAAGTTACATTGAAGTCAAGTTCAAAACAAGGAATTTTCGGAGTTTCCCTCACACTTCGGAGTTCGGAAGTTACAGATTTTGGATTTTGGAGGTTTTATTGTAGGGTCAAAGTTTGAAATCATTTTTCAAGGGCTTAATATGTGCAAAATGATCCTGTACTTCACCAATAGATAGATCGGGGAAATGGGTATCCAAAACTAGCTTTAAACCTCATTTTAAAAAAATTAGACTTTTTGGCATTTTGGGATTTCAAAGGTTTTGAAATTTCAGATTTCGAAGTCTTGGTGATTTCATATTTTGGAATGTTGGAGGTTAAGGAGTTTTGGAATTTTGGAAGTTGTTCGAGTTTTAGATTTTGGATTTTTCTTATTTCAGACTTTTGACACTGTTGCAATTTCAAGTTTCAGAGTTTTCCTACTTCATACTTTCGAAGGTTTTGTGCAGGAGCTAGGTTCTGAATTTTAGATTATGGAGATCATTTACAACAATCCAGTTTGCCCCCAACCATCTTTGGGCTTTAAGGTGTGTGTGCAGGTATTCACTTCGTTTCATCAAGTTTGTTGTGCACTTGGTAGAACCTCAGTCTTCAGAGACACAATCAAAGCACAATTGAAAACTCCATTTGGTCAAGAACCTATTATCTGAGTAGTAGAAATTCCATTTCTTCTCCATCCAATTTTCCCTTCCATCTACTTTCATTCTCTCCTATTCATAAAGGTGTGTAATCATGGCTTCATTCCCACAATGGAACTCACATTTTCAACAACAACAATATCAGTCAAGCCTACCTCCACACTTGCAACATATATTTTCAGGATGCTATCAACCACCTCGAGAATCATACTACGATGAAAGTCAGCAATGGGCATACCCCTATGAGCAGAATCCATATCAATTTGGTTACCCACCAAACTATGGAGATTTTCAAGAGCAGGGGTACACAGATTTCGAAAGGTATCCAACACCTGAAGATCTTGAGTTGCAGAGGAAGGTTCAGGAGTTGGAGTATAGCATGGACCAAATGAGGATTAAGGAGATGGAAAAGGTAGCCCAGATCAGCTTCATTATTCCATACCCTTGGAATGGCCTCATACCATGTGAGTTGGACGCTCAACAAGAGCTCTATTGTATGAATGACATAGTGTTTGGGGTCGAAGAATGGATCAGAATGAGGGGGGCCTATGAACGTAATGCTAGCTTTTTATCTCAATAGGAAACCTTTACATCACCTAACAACCTTCCCCTTATGTCTCAAGTCATTCCCTTTCATCCTGAACCTCAGTTTCCAAGTCTCCCACCTATTACACCTATTGTGGATTCCCCTTCTCCATCTTCTACTCTTCCACCTCATTTCAAATTCTATGCCCTTTTCCCTTTGAAGAAACCATCTCCTCCCAAAAACAATAAGTCATACCTCCACCACCAACAACAAATCAAGAATCAATGGAAATCCCACCCACCGCTCCTCTCATAGTCCTAAAACCATGTCGGGAAGAAATTCAAAAAATCAGCCAATGTGGGCAGCAAGAAGAAGATCCAGACAAAGAATATATGATAAAAATCTTGGTGAGATTAACTCTAAGATTCAGAATTAATAAAATCCCCTTGATGGTTAACCCTACAAAGGAAGTTGAGGTCCAGCCACAAGTGGTGCAAAATGGATTTGCAATGGAAACAGAGCAAGAATGAGAAGATGGTGACCAACAGTCTGTATGTTCCAAATTTAGTGTCCACTTTGGCTTTATTTTTCAGGACTTTCTGACCCATCACAACCTATAGATTTAGAAGAAGAAGCAGGGGGAAAATCAACTCTAGATGTGTAATAAAAGATGCATGTCCAAGTAAATGAAGACAAGCTCTCAAGTGTGCAAGACATTACAATAGAATGCACTGATATTAATTGCCCTGCATGCCTTGAGCTTATTGCTTTGTTGGGGGGTTGCATTGATCTACCAAATTCATCACTATCAGTTGAAATCAACCAAAAAAAGCCTCATGCTATGGAGGAAGACCATCCATTCTCAAGGGGCTCAAATAACAAACAAGTTATGGAAAAAAATGCAACCCTCTCTTCTCCTCGGTCCTTTAAAATTTTTGATTTCAAGGAAAAGTTTGAACTCTCAGACTTCGTGTTTCAAGACAAGGCAGACAGCGGTGAACAAAGTGCATATTCAAAGGCCACCATGGAGGAGGAAGAACCCTTGACATGGTTATACGGTAAGGAAATTGACTATTTATCTGATTTGGAAGATAACATTGGTGTAGAGGAAGTTGTTGAACTCAAAACTTTTATGGTTCCATCACCTATCTTTAAACATGAAAAACCTCTTACCAAAGGAATGAACATTCAAGAAGAACCTACTGCCTACAACAACCCTCTTGAAGTGGAGGAATTTGGATCAGATTAAGAGGCTCTTAATAAATATTCGATCATTGGAGGCTTCTTATTATTGGTTAAGGAGCCTAAACTTGTCGATGAATCAGCCGTGATCTAGGGGGAAGGAGGAAAAGAGCGGAAGAGGCCACCATTTTCATACCATCCACCAAGGTGACATGTCATTTGTCTGTAGATGTGCAAGAAGAATAAAATCCAATAAAAAATAGTCACCTTTTTCAGGAAAATCTACATGAAGGCTTTCTTACTGAAACTCAAAGCAGCGGGAAAATCTGGTGGTTTAGGCCATGCGCCATTAGATATCTAGCTTCATTGGAATTAGAATTAGAGTTGCCACAACCAGTCATGCTCATTTTCAAACATGAGGGTGAGTCTCAAGGTACCAAGGAACAACTACATCAGCTACAACACTTTCAGGATCCCCATGTAAATCATTCCAAAGGGGTGTTTGTTTTGTTTCAAGTTGATACTTCGATGATGTGGGTGGAAAGTTACTCCTATATCAATTTTTCACTCATATGTATAGTCATGTCCATGGTCAAATTATCTGCATGGATATGTATTGCAATAAGGGGAAGCTACTTCTCATCACTAGTTGCAGGGTTTGTTCTAAGTCTTCTCTTTCTGGTTAGAGTAGGGTAGGTATATATTTGTTTCCAGCATCACAAGTGCTCTTGCATACTCTGCATGTCTACTTGGGCATGTATGATTTGTTATTTTGTACATAGTTTTTTGGTTCATATTGCTCCAGCATAGTACATGGTGTTTTAGTAGGCCTCCCACATGCAATGATAGAGGAAAGAAGCCAATACTTACAGGAAATAGTTACAATTCTCAAGTCAGCTTAAATGTAGAGCAACTAAATTTGAAAAGGGACAGGTTTTAATAATTCCTTCAAATCAATCATTGAGCTTCTAGCATCCCTACAGGATTAGAAAATCAGTCATCATGAGTAGCCTCAAATCATTCAAATTTCCTTGTGGTCGAAAGTAGAAGATCAACATCAAATTTCTCTTGCTCATTTTTCAGGCTTGTTTCAGTTGAAAATCTAATGAGAATAGGTGGTTATGGCCTTCGGTGGTGTTCTAAGCAGTCATTCAAAAGAAAGAGAAAGATCAAAATTTAATAGAGTTCCATGATGTCTTAACTCAAAGAATGTCTTATTTAAAAACTCTGCAGTGCTATTCATGCCAAGCAATCATCAGTTTGTGTGCTTCATACTTGGAAAAATTAGGTTTTGGGGATAGGTTTTAAAGCTCATTTTCAGTCCTACAGATCAGGGTTGCAGAGAATAATAGCTGAAAATCCCAGGTTTAGACAATTTTCCACTCTCATAATTTTAACTTCAAGATTTTCTTATAAAGATCAAGAGTGTGAATAAAAAAATAGGCCCATGGTCAGTAGGTAGTTTTGGGGGCAAGTTTCAAGTCCAAGATTAGTTGTAGGCCATCAGTCGTGACTCCACACCCAATGGACATATCAGGCTACTGGTACAAGAACATGTAGTAGGTAGATGTCCCCCTGAGTCGCCAAATTGTTATCCATTTTGCCCCCTTTGGGAAAAATGGACAACAGGAGACCTAACAGGACCTAGGCACCTAACAAGGCACCTAAGGATGAAACTAAGCTACATGTAATTTCCAGGGTCTCAGGAGCACACTCAATGAATTCAGGAGTGAAAATCATATTGAGGAATTTTTTCCTCTTCTGGGTTTTGGCCCTTAAGATCATCTTGAAAAGTGATGAAATGCGGGTCCCATGGGCCCACACCCAGCCAAAATGAGAAAAAATGGAAGCAAAACATAACGAGCCTCAAATCCCCTTTTATGCAGTCCTAATCAGGCCTTCAACACAAAGAAATTCAAAACATTCCTAGTCTAGGGTCAAAATTTTACATTTGGGCCTAGCAGAGACCACTGAGCTAAAAAAGAGCTTGTCAAGCTGGAATGTGCATTAGAGGAGCGAGTTGATGGAGGGCTCCTCGAGTAGCTCGGTGAGCCAAGTTGTGATGAAGCTTGGTTGAGCTAAGTCGGCTCTGAAAGAAATGCAAGAAGGCCAAGTCAGTCAAGGAAACATGGATATCGATGCTCAAGGCCCTAAGGCTGAATTACAGAGATGTGATGGGGGTAGGCAAACATCAAGCCCACCATCGCGTTCACGGGAGATGGGGGTGATGGAGATCACTTGGATCATGATCTCAACGGGAAAAAGGCTTCAGTGGTGTATGAAGTAAAATGGGTGAAATACATTGAAGGGTTCACTTCGGCGAGCTGTAGAACGAGCTCATAAGGAAGCTCGACAAGTGTTTCAAGAGGCCGCGTTGTGGGAAGAGAAGATGGCTTGCTGACTTGGCGAACCGAGTTAAATTCATAGGTAAGGCTGACTCAGCCTGTGGAAATAGAAAAGCCTACCTACCAAGCTAAATACATGAGTAGGTTTCAGAGGGGCTCAGAAGTGCATAGACCGAGCTCACATAGAGTGGTAAGGCCATTCCTTAGTGCACAGGTGAATGGCTTGGGACCTAGTTCGATGCATGAAGGATGATTTGCAAAGGTCGGCATAGAACTTAGAAAAGTGGTGAGCCATTGGAAGTCGGCAGGGGGCCGACTCAGCCAGGAGATGCAAAGGAAAGAGCTCACGTGTTGAGTGAGTTCAGGGTTCACTGTTTCAGGGATTGTAGTTGAGCAACTTTGGAGATCAACGTGGAGAAATGTATGAAACGGTGAGCTTGTAGACTCTAAAGATAGAAGACTTCGAAGTCTGAAAAATTTAGACTTCGAAGGTGGGTGATTTCGGAGCTCGAGGGTGGATGTTTTCTGGGGTCGAGTGAATCACTTTTCGAGGTTTCCATCGCCAAATGTCTGAAGTAGAGCATGCCAAATGTCCAAAGTCATTAGGACCCAAAATCCAAAGCATTGGCACGATGGGTCATTTTGGGGGATGAACTCGAGGAGGTAGTTTTCGGGGTTGGAAGCGCCAAAGGCCCGAAAAGATTGGCTCGTAATGTCCAAAATGTTAAACTCTCACCCAAATCTAAATTGTTAAGCCCACTGAGTTCACATTGGGAGGTGATTTGGATCATGGCAGTGGGGTAGGTAGAGTATTGAATGTCGGGCTATGAAAGGAGTTGGCATTCAATGTAGCCAAGTTGCATTGAATGTAGAGCTCGGTGGGTAAGTTTTGAACCCAAAACTTAGCTCGATTCAAACCTTGATAACTTTAGCATTTTTTGGCCAATTGTTACAAGATTGTACTTGTTGAAAAGAATTTTCATTAAGGAATTTAATGGTGATGACTAAAATCAAAGACCAGGGGGGTAGGTAAATTTTATACTCAGAGAAGCAACTTGTGCAAAATGATGATATCTTCCTTTGTGCTCCACCATTTTTCATAATCTTATAGTCATTGGAAAGTTATTTTCGAGCTCTACATTATGGAATGGTTTGAGATGAGAATTTAATGTGTTAGGTGGGAAAATAACCATGATGACGTTGTATATCCAAGGTCATGCCTAGGTGCAATCGTAAACCCATTTCTTCTTGCTCAAGGCACAATACCATGATGGAGTTGTAGATCTTCCTAGAAGCCATTAAAGGATTTTAATTATGAATTTTGGTGGGTTTTGGAGGATTTAGGAACTCTTCCCCCTCTCTCTCCTCTCTTGAAATATTCTTCTATAAATTGTAAGGAGGGGCTCTGTAAAAAAGGTTGGATACCTTACAATTGCCCCTCCCTTATTTCTTGTCTATGAGAAATCTGTGGAGCTCAGACCTCCCCATTGAACATTGTAATGCATAATTTTATGCCTTTGGCTCCCATGTGATAAATTACATCAACTTTTTGAGCAATAAAATAAATATGTGGATGATTCTTAACCCTCCTTTGTGTTTATTGTGTCTTATTTGATATTTCATTGTAATTAGATGTTATTGTGCATTGTTTCATTGTTATTGCAAGATCTCAATGGATTGTGCTTATTGGTAAATGGGTTTACAATAGTTGTTCTGAGGTGTTGAACAACCTTATTCAAATTTTATTGTTTCATTCCTATGCAGTGCAAGATATTCAACATTCATGATTGGTGCATCACCTTCATTTAGAATAGATTTACTTTTCATGCAATCCTTCTATCCCTGTCTCCTTAGAAAACATTAGGGTATGATTATTTTAGTTTTTATATGTATTTTGGTGCATGTGGTGATAGATTTAGGAATAGGAAGCCAACCTTCTTTGGAGAGCTTTCCTGATTGCAAATTCCCGCACTTTGGGAATAGCTCCATGTTGTGTAATCACACTGAATGCCCAATCAACAATTGGACCATTCAGGGGTGTTGTGATTTCACATAAACATAACTCTTATCACCTCTTCTTTTTCAAAGACCATCATTGATCCACCTCTTCTTGTAAATCCTCTTTCTGTTGTTGTGGGGATTATTACTTTGCCTTCACTTCACGTGGGCATCCTTTCGGTGGATGTTACTCTCTTACACTCTTACAGTTCTATGATTGTGGCATTACCTTTGCTTGTTGTGCACTCATTTCCTAGACCTATGTCACACTTCAGTGGACTAGATTCAAAGTTATTTGTACTGCTGCCTTCGGTTTCCTTCGCGGAGTGGGTGGACTTCCAGTACTCCATTTTTATCCTTCCTAAGGGTAGGAACATTGTTCAATGTGGGTGGATATTCTTCACTCTACAGGCCAAGGACCAAATCATCGACACTCTTTTTGGAGACTTTCTAGAGTTGTAGAGTTTATATCTGGTTGCGGCTTCACACCTTCAATAGTTCCTCTTGTCTCATTACTCTCCTCTCTTCTCTTTCTTCTAGAGAGATTGTAGTTGTACATGGGTACCTCATCAGGCCCTTAATTTTTGGGAGCCATTTGACACATCTTTCTTATATTGTTAGGGGAGTTTTCCATATCTTGTTGTGGATTTTTTTCCTTCTTGGTTTTCCTCCGCTACTTGAGATCCTTGTTCAAGGGTGCCTCATCAAGCTTAGCTATCGAGACCCATCTCTCATTTTTGAATTACTGCTTCATCCTAAGTTATGATGAAGGTGGGTGTTTATGTGTGTACTTACCTTGTCATCTTGTGGCATTGTCCACATCACATGGCGAGTCATATCACTTAGGTGAGGTTATATGTCTTAGGTGTCTTAGGGGGTATGATAGATTCCATCATACGCATCAGTGTGCCTCGGTGTGTCATACATGAGTTACTTTCCATTTCAAGAATGTAACTCCTCTTCTCCACTTGAGGAGGTATGATTATCATGCATTTGGGGGTACACAACACCCCTATTTGTATCCCTTTTCTTTAAATCTATAAGAAGATGAGCAAGACCTTTTCTTTGCATGCACATTTCATGGTTGAATGTTTGCTTCCTCATGAAACTTCATCACATTGTCATTTGAGTGCAACTTGGTTAATGCGCGTTATCTCATATGAACCTCATTTTTTAGCTTTCTCCGTCACAAACAAGGGACCATTTGGATGGGACCAAATGGAACCCATGCCCTACCTAATGACTTTATGTCCTAGCTAATCTAAATCATGGCTTTGCTAACTAACCCCTCGGTAGTGAATTTTTAACTACATATATTTAACTATATTTGTGAAACTAATGCTACAGTCATAATCCACTCTATATTTAAGCTTTTGATTTAGAATAAACATAAATAAGATAAGTCCTCTTAACTACACAAATAACACTTGGTTGTTCTTAGACATCCCGTATAGATTATGGAGTGAGATATATATTAGATGAATCAATTGTAGGGTTTATCATTATTCTTCCTTAAATAAGTCTATCAACTCAGATCAATTAATCGTCGTTCATGTAAAACTTAGATCCTCTTATCTTGCATGAATTGTTTTCATCAAACCCCTTGGTAGGGAAGATTGTACCTAAAATTAAATGTTGTATTTATGGAACTAATGTTATGTTTATTGAGTGAATCTTTATTCAACTTGTTTAGCAATCACTGATGGATGGGTTATCTTAATTTATGTTCTTTGGGTTGTGGCTTAGAGTAATAGGAATGTCTCTAACTTGATACCCTAGTTGAGAGAATGATCTTCATTTAATATTATAACGCATCCTTGATGCTAACAAGACTTGGAGTTAACTAAACACAATAACCTTAGTTATTACACAAATGATACTTGGATTGCTCCTTGTCACCTTTTATTGGCTTAGTGAGATGTGTTAATGATTGTTTAATCCTTAACAAATGTTTCAAAAAAATTGTCCCAATTTTTATGGGAAATTTGGATGGTTATTTTGGGTTGTGAAATTTACGTGCATGACATTGATTTGCCAAATTGACTTGCTCTTTACATAATATCCATGGAGCCTATTCTTCCTTTTTTAGACATTTTCTGTCTCGTTAACTTTCAAATTGTTTCTAGAATTTGGAGTGTCTTTCTCTTTGCTACAGATGTGATTTTGTATAAAAACCAATACATTTTTAAATACAAGCATTGGGTCCAAAAGATCCCAACTACTAAATTCTCCAAATATGAGAGACTATAGAATATATATAGTTTTGTCATTCTTGCAAGCATTTCAACTCTATAGATAATTTCAAACAACCATACCTGATCTCTCCACCAATATGAAGGAATATCCAAATTTGATATTATACATGCTTGTGTGAATGCTTTATACCAATCTTCATACACCACAATGATGTGGATCCAACTGTAAGAGGTTAAAATACCTCCAAAACATGCACAAATTGTTTGTGAATAAACCAAAAGCTTCAAAATAGCTTTCTTCTCATTCCAAAATCCACACTAATCTTTTACATCATTACAATATTCCTTTTATTTCACAATTTCCCTGAAAAAAACCTAAAATGCCAAAAACCCTAAAATGCCAAAAATTACTTACTAGTTAAACACCTTAGATGGCCCCCAAATTTTGTGTGCCAAATTTGCCTTCGTAAATTAAGGCTCACACAAATTTTTGGCTTATTCTATAAAGCATATCAAAAGTTATTAAAACTCTAAGTCCTAGTAAAAAGTAAAAAAAACATTCAGAGCCAATTTTAGACCACTATATGAAGGAATCTAGCCCCAAAAATATGCCAAAATGGCTAAAACATTCAAGAAATGTTGGCCACAACATAATTCTAATGATTATCTACCACCCTGGAAAATTTCAAGACGATTCAACGGTCAGATCAAAATTTATGGCCTTCACAAGGTATGCTCTTGCATCACACAAGTTTTGGAGATTTTCTAACATCATGTTTTCCATCAAACTTTTTTTTTAGCACAGCACTCATGGTCCATTGGTAAAAACCTTCAATGGCCTTCATAAACAATTTTTTTGAGATCTTTGGATAACCTTCCACATAGTTGATCACTGCACCTTGGACAAGCATATTTTTCTCTTGTTGATGGACCTGCATATAAAAGTGATCAACAAACTTAATGCATAAAAACACACACACAAACATACATATGATCATTTATTTCTGAATTTTAAGATATGATAAATACTTGAGCAAACAACCATCCCATGAAAATCATGGATATTCCAACATAAAGATATCGTAAAAGGTGAACTTCCTCTAACCAATGGGTTTTGAAAGATCATTATGCCATCCCATAATGCTGACAACTCATCAGTTAATGGTTCTAGGTACACATCCATATTTTTACTTGGTGCTTACCAAGTACCAATAATGACAAAATTAAATGTTACTTATAAATCAACCATGGAGGAATATTATAGTTTATCAATAGTACTGGCTACATAGAGTAGGTAGTTGATATACTAGAAAATGGGTTAACACCATCCATTACCAAACCAAACCGTACACTACGTGACCCCTCTCTAAATTTTTCAGACCATAATTGCTCAATGTGCTTCATTACATTTGAATCAAAAGGAACATGCATAATTCTGTCATTGCTTATGTTCTTATGATGCAATGACATTAACTTTGTAAGTGACTTACAATGGAAAATACACCCGAGTCTAGAAATTATTGGAAAAAAATTCAATACCTTATTTGGAATGGTGATCCCTTTCATTCCTTGTTGAAATCGTGGTGCCCCATGATGGGGAAAACTGACCTCATTCTCATATTCCTTCCTAAATAGAATGCAATCATTTGTACATGCACCATAGTTGACATAAAAAACCCCTAAATTTGATGATATTTTTATGCCTCTCTATATGAGGAGGGAAGTGTGTTCTTTTGAGGCAACAAACTACTTTTTAGAAGGTTGCAATAAAATAAAAATAAAAAACTAATGTAAAACACATTAAATTTATATCAAATGTAAAAATAAAGTTATTAAATTTTCATCTAACCTCAATAAAGCATTGACACTGATGTTCAACCAACCAAACCTTGCTTTCAAGTCCAACAATGCCAATATAGTGCTCAATAATGATGTTTTGGACTCTCCTTGCTCATATAGAGGAGTTTGAGCAAATTTCAAAATCATCCTGTCTTGTTCTTAATCTTACCCTTCATTCTCATCATATTGTTGTTCTTCATCATCCTCATGATCATGATAGGTATGATCATGTTCAAAACAAAATTGAACCATGTTGCAAATCCCAATGTCCTTTTTTGTTAGATCATCTTCATCAGAAATCTTACGCAAAGGTGTTTGTTTTTCCTAGCACACCATCATTTCCTTTGAGGAAACTCTTTTCAAACGAGTTTTATGAGCCCTTGTGATGTTTTCAGGATGCATTTCATCATTAGGATGACACAATGGGAAGCTATACTTTGGATTTTTCTTTGATCAAACTCATTTCACATCAGAGTCACAATTTGAATTTTTAGTCTCATATGTCTGCATATTAGCTTAATATTAGTACAATATCCATATAAAATGCATCAATATTATGATGTTTTCATTTGAACTTAATATATCAAAAACTAAATTTACATCAAAGAAAGAATTATGTGGCTCCATAATCACTTGGCCAATATGTCCCCCTCCTCTTCCACTTCTTCTATTTCGGATCCTACCTCGACCACGAGATTGTGATGACTCTCCCTATACATAGAATTAAAATAAAATAACTTATATTAACATATAATGAAAATAACAAGAAATGAAAATAAATTATATTAACACAAAATTAAAAATTTTAATGCAAAATTACAATTACTTACTAACTCATACATAGTATCCATACTCGCTAATGAAGAACTAGTTTTAGGGAAGTAGATCTCAATACAGATGAAGAACTTAGATTTACCGAAGTAGACATATATATAGTGGATGATGTATAACTACTCAATGATGACATAATATTTGTAAAATAGTAAACCACTCATTTAAACAGTTGTAGGTTTAAGCCAAAATGCAAAGTGTGATAACAAGAGCAAAATAAAGTTTTCTACAAACCCTCATTTCTAACTATGTAGTTAAAGATACTTTAATTTTGTATTGTGTGATTTTGCAATAACAAAAAAATGTATGTGCCATAATTTAATATTAAATGTGAATGTGAAAATAAGAGGAAATTGTAGACTCATTTTACCTACTCCCATTAAACCCCAAGCACGTCAGCCTATCACCCAACATTAGTTGGGAACTCACCCAAGGCACACGCAGGCATCGAGCTCCTCCTTTATGTGAGCTTCATAAGAATGTCCACCATTAATGGAGGAATGGTTGTAGAAATAGAAAATGCACATGCATCTCATTCTAGTAAAGAAGTAAAAACACTGAATCTAAGCATAGATGAATGATAACAACAATGTATACATTATAACAATATAAAGGAATCAGATCTGTAACCATGAGCAATATGAATAACACTAGGGTTTGAACCCATAAACATAAATATTCATAACAACCCTTTATATATTGATTAATAAATGTTTACAGTAGCTAGATTACATAAAAAATGTTCAGTAATAGATTAAGCATCACAATGACATTCTACCATATAAAATGACTCATAGAGCCCTCCCCATGGATCTGATGCACCTAGAATACCCTATGATTACCCACTAGAACCATCTACTCTATCTATTCACCATGTATATGCATGCATCCCATATGTACCCACATCTCTCTACTCGTAACACACAAACCTTTTCCTAGATCCAAATGCCTCCTTAAATAGGATAAGAGCTCACCTAATCATCATTCCAGAAGTAACTCATCACATGCCAAATGCCATCATATTTTGTTATACTTGAGTTTCCAAGACATGCAGATGCCAGCTATCCATAACAACCTCCACTTTTCATCCACTAACCATAATGATTCCCTCTAGAATATTATATTTTTCTTGAGATTCAAGTCTCCAAGTTGTAAAAACATTTTCCACTCATCATGCCTACTCATGTCCAACCCATGCAGTACCATATCAATGATGTAAGTTTGCATATGATACCTACTTCTTTAACCAACCTATGGCTAATTCCTTAAACTCTAGCCTTTTTTTTTCATTTTCTTTCTTCCATGCGTCAACCTATCTCTCCTCGTGTGCGTTCACTTGACGCACTTTTCTCCGTAGTGCCTTCCTTGTGCATTTTTATCCTTTTCTTTAGGACTTAGTCATTTTTTGAGCTCAACGTCACCCAACACTAAAGGTGTTGTCCATCATCAGAAAACAATATGATCTCCAACAAAGAATAAATAATGGAGGGAAAAGATAACTTATATCCATGGCTTGTGCCAAAGAATAAAAGAATTTTGTGACTGTTGTACAAGGATTGGGAAGTCTTTATTCAAGGATGCTTCAATATTATTCTAGGAATCCACCTCACTCTGTACTTGTTGAAATAAATCCCCTATCAATGCACTGACTTAATCAAATGATAACTCTTCACCTTTAGCCTTCAATGTATCAACAATACTTTCCATTTTCCTGCTAAGGTCACTCAACACATCCATCCTTCATGTAACCTGGGGATATAATTCCTTCACTTTATTTCTAATCAAGACCATTAAGCTTTTGATCATCTCAGAATTCTTCTCGACTTTTTGCTATGATCTTGTCTCGTTCCTTCCTATTAACCTTGTTCTTCTCCTAGAACTCCTTTAGGTCCACCTCATGGGTAACAACCAATACACTTTCCACCATATCCTTGTCTCCACAATTGTCATAGAAAACTTCAGCCATGTGTGTTGTAGTTTTTACAGAGGCAAGGATATTGAAGTACTGAGTTATGGTCTCCCCAATTTTCAACTTCTCTTGTTCTCTTTGTCGTGGCAGAACTTCCTCCACCAACTCCAACACAAGTGGTTTCCTCTCCATCATTTATCATGTGTGTCAAGTCCTTTAGGTAGTGGAAATCCAACTCATACTTCTTCTCAAGAGGGGCAAAATCTAGGCACTTTAAGATAATGGAGTTTGAGGTAGTCTCCGCTTTCTTGTAGGATTTGCGCACCCTCCCCTTTTCTTCTCTCAACTCAACCCTGAGTTGTGAAATTATAGACTCCTTCCCTTTTATCTCCTTGTCTCTCTCTATGATTTCCTTTTTCTTCTCATCTAATCATTTCTCTAAGGCTCTGATTTTGTTATTCCTCCCCAAATAATCTTTCCTCGACTTCCACCGCTACCTTGTTTAGCATGTTACAAGCACATGCTCATTAGTTAGTCTGCATTGGGCATCCACAATAGGATTCACCTCATTGGTGTTCTATGTTTCTATTAATGCATCCACATTAACTTCAAAATGAGGTTCATCAACATGGGAATCGAAGGTCCATGACAACATCTTCCTTGTGTACGTGTATGCACTACCTCTATCAAATAATGACCAAAAAAATATTTTTTCTATGGGCACCTTGCTCTAGAAATGTGTGCATAGGACCTTGTTTATATCACTGACATAAGTCATTATGGGTCCTTGCACCACTGCCACCGCCCTTGCCACCATGTGCGCACTTACCTTCAGGAAGTTGATTGCTAAATAGGGATCTCTTCTCCTTGTCACATACTCTTTTCCACTTCTTTTAATATTTCTTCAACGTTGTGCTCCACCTCGTGCTCTACCAAACCCTTGATGATATCTTGCACCTCCTTTTCCACTGTGTCATCCAATTGTTCATCAGATAGGTGTAGGGTCTTCTGTACATTCATATCCACCCCTTCACTTCCTCCCATATCCTAAGTGCCCTCCTCATATTCATCATCCTCATCAAATTCATGTACATCATACACAGGGGATTCTCACCTTCCTCGTGCTCCTCATTCTCCTCCTTGAACTCGTCACCCTTCATGCTCTCTCGTCTCCTCAGAGTTTGAACTTTGTGCCATATTTTTCTTCTTATTTACTGGCGACTCCTCTATCACAGGGACCTTTCCTTCTTAGGGAGTTCTCCTTCATGGGGGATTTCTTCCTTTGTGTGTAAGTACTTGGGCCCCGCACTTGACTCCTATTCTCCTATGGTCTGAACTATACACACTTGATGTCCTGCTTGTTATAGTTTCTTATCTTTCTCTCTTTTCCCCTTTCTTCCTTTCGGTAGGGTCCTCAGGGATGGAGACATCATCCTCAACGTATGCACCATTTTCAAACTTGGGCCTTAGGTGTATGTACACCCTTGTCATCATTGCTTCCTGACAAGTGGTAGTTTACGGGCCTTAACATATGTATGTCATGAGAGACATACTTCTCCACATATGCCCACTTTTTAGGATACACCAATGTCATGTACAATGTGTGGTTCTCCTGATCTACCTCACTTAGATCAAAGCTAAGTTTCTTGGCCTCCTTGAATATGTTAACTGCGCTCTGAAAATACTATGCTATGAAGGCAAAGGGTAGTTTACACCATGGGCTTTTGGAGACATATATCAATGTGAACCTGTCAATGCAAAACTGTTGGTACACTGCAAATTCAACCTCATCCTTCACCAAGGCTGGAATTGTTCTAGGGATTCTCCACTCTGTCCCAAATGCATCATGCATTCGTTTGTACCACTTCTCCAAGTGCACCTTATATGCAACAGTCATTATATCACAAGTGTATGCTTCAAACCTCTTAGTGGGGGAAGGGTCCTCATCAGGGTACTCCTAGACGTAGCTATTTGGCCCATCGGGCACTCCAATCTCTGAAAACACAATAGTAAGAAGGATATTACCATACATGATTTTATCCCCATCACGTCATGCGGAATCTATGATATCCTCTGCAATGAAGGCTGAGAGGTTGTAGATCGTTCCCTCTGAAATCTTCCTGCAAATGTTCAACCATCTCTTGTTCACTTGCATCCATCGCTCTTGTCCATTCAACTTGGTGATGAGTTAGTGTGTGGCCATCTTCATGGTTGGGTTGGTGATATTGGGGATATAAAAATAACACGAGCCCTTCTTATATTCATATGTTGCGGTTTTTTCCTTGACAACGTCTTTATCACCCAAGTCATCCTCCAATAATTATCCTGTATAGATAAGTCCAGTGTATTTAGGAGATCAACTAAGCAGTGAAGCGCATTCTACTCCCTGTGAAGTAAAAATAATCTTCGTGCATGCACGACATTAGCCACTGGTATAACCTTTCAGGTTTTCTGAAATATGGAAACTCATAGAGTTGCAAAAGTCCAACCTTCTCCAATGTGGTCTTCACAGAGTCATCATACATAGGTTTTTCATCATGTGTCCTTTCTCCTGTAGGGTGAACTAGCTCCAATGCCATCTCTTTCTCAGTGGTGCTCATCCTATGGTTATAATCACTTATAGCCATCTTTCATACATGAGACACCCAATCCATCCCCAATAGAATGTCATCTAGGTATTGCATCTCCATACCACTCCTCGTTAAAACTGGTTGATACATCTAGGTTTTCCCTTTTACCTTTCCCTTTTTCTTTGGTGAAGTGTTCGATCCTTTCCTTGGTGCCATTTTTCTCATCAAAGCCTTGTAATTTCTTCCTTGCATATTGTTTTAACACTTCTCAATCCCTTGGCTTCACTCCTGTGAAATTTCTTCAAAACCCGTGCCCTAGCTTTGTAAACCCTAACCTATAAAAATATCCTTCCACAAGACAACATAAATACTCATGAGAATCCACCAAAAAATATCCTCCTCACACGCCCATGTACTCCATTCCACTCTGGTTCAAAAATCTGTCAAATTATCTACTTCACACGTAACTTTCACAAATTTTCTCACAAGGATGCCCTAGTTCGCAAGAGCTCTTCAAAAAACAAACGCAAGGTAAAAAGAATAACTTACCCTGACCTTTTATTTATAGCTTTTCTATTTTTCCCAGATTAACTCCTATGCCACCTGCCACTGTACAATCACATTAAATTTGGCTTCTTCCAATGCTATCCTCCCACACATTTTGTCTAGCACTTTTCCTTTGTGCGCAAACTCACACGAAACTCCCACAACCTTCTGGCGTAAAAACATCAACCACAGAACCTTACATGTGCTCATAGCACCAAATTCAATCTTCCTCTACATCTTAAGCCTAGTTCTTATCACCACCTACCTCATGTTTCTCTGTGCTTTTATCACTGTACGTGGTTTTCATAAAGCTTTTGACACCAATCTCCACCCATAATCACTTCTGCTACACACGCTCCTCTGAACCCATGTGCTTTTGATTTCCTCATTTGGGCCACCAATCAACATCACTCCCAACACTTGTTTCTTACCACACTATTCACTGAAACTCTTCTTTACACTCTCCACCCCACACTAAATAGATGTGTGGTCCTCTGCGCATAAAACCCCTTTAGATAGTAATTGGCTACCGGCGCACAAGTGCACCCACAACAAATGAAACTAAAAGACAAAGCATAGCAACGATGAAAGGAAACACATATAAAGGAAAATGCATTAAGGGAAATCCTAAGCTAAATGGTAATACTGCCTTATTTACAAACACATTGAAGACTTATTTATAGTAGGGCTTCAACCTACTCCCATTGAAATAACTAGGAAACATTGTTCCATCCAGTGCTTGTAACTTGCAAGCGCTTGAATCAAGTATATGAGATTTAATATATGGTCCCAACCAATGTAATTTAAGTTTTCCAGGATTGCGCAAAAATATTGAATCATATAAAAGAACCATCTACCCAACCTCAAACTTCTTGTTTTTAATATGATGATCATGTCATGCCTTTTGTCATGATTTCTCTGTCTTCTGACTCCATCTGGTAATGGCTCGCCTCTCATCCAACTCCATAAGTTTATCAATGTGATCCTCTAATGATTTTCTCATTAGCCAATCCTCATGCGCATGCAATACGCATGGATGGTAACATGAATTCCATGGGCAGAACCGCCTCTGTGCCAAATACCAATTGAAAAGGAGTGGCTTTGTTCAATCTTTTATAAGTTGTGCAATATGCCCATAGTACTGTAGAGACTTTATCATCCCAGTCCCTTCTTCTGACATCACAAATCTTAGTCAATGTGTGGCTTAAAATCTTGTTAAAGGCCTCAACAATTCCATTAGCCTGAGGGTGATAGGGCGTAGTTTTGTGATGCACCACCATAAAATTTGTTAATAAGATTCTAACCATATTCATTCAGAAATGAGTGCCCCTATCACTAGTTAAACTCATTAGGCATCCATATCTGCTGATTATATTCTCCCATAAGAACCTAGCTACTGTAGACATAGTACAATCCTTTGTAGGCGCCGCTTCCACCCACCTTGTAAGATAGTTTGTACAAGTGATAATATAGCGTGAACTTGTCCTACACACGGCTGGGGAAATAGGTCCCACAAATTCAATTTCCCATTTTTCAAATGGTTCTGCACTAGCAATAGGTCTTAAAAAAATTTCATCTCTTTACCCTAGCTTTCCAAGGCACTGAAAATGGTCACAAGCCTTTCAATCCTCTATACAATCCTTATAAATAATCTCCCACCAAAGGCATGTTAATAGGATCTTACGCGTGGTCGTATTCCCTACATAGTGACCTCCTGCAATACTGCCATGAGCTTCCTCCATGATTGCATTATGTTCATGTTCCAATACACACCAATGTAAAACCTCATCCTGACCTAGCTTGTATAGGTCTCTTCTAATCAACATATAGGGCGCGACACATATAGCCAACTAATTTTTCTCCAAGGTCTTCATTCCCTATGACACCACACCCACTTGTAAGAAAACAAAAATATCCTCCAAATCAGAGGGCACACACTACAATCTGAACAATTGTGCATCTGACATTGTGTCCTCAATGCTTTGTGTTCCTCGCCTGAGTTAATCCTGTGATAGATGGTCAGGTCCTAAATTTATTTTTCCTAGTTTTACAATGACTGAGAAATTCAAACTCCTGAAACAACAAGATCCATCGACATATGCACCCTTGTGAGACAAACTTGTTCACCAAGTACTTGAGCACCATATGATCCGTGTAAAAGATAAACAGAGTAGCCAATAAGTATTGTTTGAACTTGTGCAACACATAAATCATAGATAATGCTTTACGCTCCATCATTGAGTAATTTTGCTCAGCTGGAGTTAATTTTATACTTGCAAAACACAAAGGGTGATCAATAATCCCCTCTCTAGGTTGTGCCAACACTGATCCAATTTCCATACCTGACACATCCACATGCACATGAAAGGCTTATCCCAAGAGGGAAAGTGACAAAATGGGTGTAGTAGTAAGTTTCTCCTTTAATGTGTCAAAATCCACTTGTTGCGCTTCACCCCAATAGAAATTTACTCTTATGTTTCAACAACTCTTCCAATGGTGTGGAGATCCTGGCATAGCCTTTGATAAATTTTTGTATAGTAACCCATATGCCCTAAGAATCCACGCACTGTGCTTTGACTGGTAGGCTCCTCAACCCTAAAATAACAACTTTGGCAGGGTCTACCAATAAGCCTTCCTTGCATATAATGTGACCTAGTAATGTGCCAAATGGAGTAGAAAAGACACATTTCTTAATGTTTAGAGAGATACTTAACTACCTACACCTCTCAAACATCAATCTCAAATTGTCACAATGATCCCTTACTAACCCATACACCATCCAATCATCCAGGTAAACTTGCAAAAATTTATGGATGAAGTCTTGAAATGCTTGCACCACAATGCACGAAAAATACAGCAGGCGTGTTCTTAAGCCCAAAGGGCATAACCGTATAAGAAAAAATTCCCCATTCAATGGTGAACATAGTCTTTTCCTAGTCTTCTTTCGTAATCCTTACCTAGTGATAACCTGAGAATCCATCTGTAAAAGAATAGATTTCCCACCCTGCTACACCTTCCAAGATCTCTTCAATAAATGGGGTTAGGAAAGGATCTATGACACATGAAACATTCAAATCTCTATAGTCTACACATATCCTTATCCTCCCATCCTTCTTGATACTAATCACCATTGGGCTCACCCATTCAGATTCCTCAATTGCCTCAATGATTCCAGATTCTATCATCTTATCAATTTCCTCCTTAACCTTTACGCACAAATTCGGGTTCATCCTATATGGCCTCTTTCTGATGGGGTGCACACCTTCTTTTAAATTAATTCACATTTCCCCTAATGAGTGATGAACTCCCTTCAATTCATGGTACCCATCGCAAGAACAAGTCTTGGAAGTCGCGCAATAGCTCAACTATTTTTGAAACCTCCTGGTCTATCCAGTAATCTCCAATGACAACTTCTTTCAGCTCTACTTCTGTACCAATGTTAACTTTATTTGTTTTCAAGGGCTCATGGTAGGTGTGCACTTTTTCATCTACTTTTTCCAATACTTCGTGCGTACCTTCTATGTGATTAACATCCAAATTTTCCACTTCCTCATCATCTATCAGGTACACCAACTTACCCTTTTCTTTTTCCAGGTAGGCGCACTCAAGTTGTACTTCTTCTACCTCTTCTTCGACAAAGCGCACACCCAACTCAGGTTCCCCTAAAAAATCCAAGATTCAGTCCTCAGTCATGGCACTATCCCCCAAGGTAAGGTCTTTGACTACCTATAGCTCCTCATTCATTAATGGATTAAAAATCATATAATCAAAAGTTTGGATAATATCCACGTCAACTCTTGCCAATTTCCCATCTGATGACATAGCTCTGAATGGATATACCATGCGCGCACAACCCTATAAGGTGGAATAGAAATTATGCACCCATAGTGAAGGAGGCAAGGCTTCTGGGCCTACCATCTAGGTTCTCTCACACTCCTAGACATGGAATGAGGCAGACTCCTTCCCATAATAGTCACATATTTTAGATGGTGCATTGCTGTAGAGAAACCTAACAGAGAGCGTGGTTCTCACTTCGTGCCACTCTAGAAGGTTGTCCTGATGGGTCACCCACCAACGCACTGTTTTCCTATGCAAGGTATAAGTAAGCATATTCCTCCTTTCTACTTGACATGTCCACTAGACTTCCATCATGTGTAGAAAGACATCAGGGTTTCCTTCCCTAGTGTAACTTGGTAACTGCCTTCCTCCTAGGAACCTAATTGAGTGTGCTCTAACCACTCTAGTCTCAGTATCCTTCATTTTCTTCCAACCAGCTCATAAGTCCCATGCACCCAATTGTCACATGCAATGCTAGTCGTATCACTCATGGTTTGAGCATCTTCCCACTGAATGAATCCTTCTCTTGATGGATGAATAACTTCGGGGTCCCTGATGGTGCACACATATATTTTGTCCAGATCCTCTTCTCCTAAGGGTTCCACATAGGGCACAGACCTCCCATCTGTTAGTGGAATAATGACATGCTCCTTTTTGTTCTCAAAGCTAATGTACCCCTTGTTGAAGTGCAAATCAACGTTATTCATGTAACACAAGGGGCACCCAAGTAATGATGGGAAATTGTCTACCTCAACAAGTTCTAGAACCTCAAAATCCCTAGTAAACTTTCCCCCTTGAATGGTTATGGATGCATCCTTCAAAACCCCGATGGGCATAGCCTTTGTCCTATTTTCCATATACAACACATTTGAAGACGGTTGCAATGGAGGCCTCCCCATCTGATTCCATGCATCTAGGGTAAGGACATTGACCTTTGCACCCATGTCAATCAGTATGTTGCTTAAAATCCATCCATCAACCACCATGTTCAATGTGATTTCCTTGTCATAATCAATATTGTGAGGAGGTAGATTAACATGTAAGACTTGTCTCTCACACTCACCTCTAGTGCGCAATACTTTTTCTCTTAGCCATTCTCCCAATAGAGGAATAATATTCTCCTAGCACAACATTTGACATACTTCCCTAACCTCATCCATGTCCTTCTGGGGGACCTCAACGCTCTTCTTCTACTCCAACTTCCGTGATTGCTCCTTTAGACATTGAATCTCCCCTTGCAGGCTCCTAATCACCTCCATGGTCTCTTGGTAAACCTCCTTCTGATGGCTTAGATCAGGATAATTTCCATGTAATACTTCCTCTCATGTAATGAGGGGCCTTTGCTTTGGTTCTTCCCTGGCGCATGCTGTTCCTCCCATGTAGTTACTAAGACAGGTTCCAACTCAGGGTTATGCACCACCCTAGGCATCCATAGTGGATCATCCCACTTCACACTAACCATTCCCATGACTCTATCCTTCTTCTAGTTCTGGCTCATGTGATCATACAACTTAGGGAAATCTTCATATGCATGCTTCTTTCGGCACTAGGAGCAATGTAACAAATCCAGACACTTACACTTGTAGTGTTCAGTAGATCCACAATTGTAACAAGTTCCATGGGGAAATTCAATTCTTCCTCCCTCGCGACTACTACGACCTTTGAGTCCTCTGCGAAATCCTCTTCCTCGATCTCCTCCATCTGTGTGCCCTTCATATTGATGACCTTTTATTCTTAGAACTGCTCCCAACACTAGTCTGACACACCCCAGTATCAATAACATCATGAATTTGGTCTATCAATATAGTCCTTCGTGTCATGAGTAGTGGATGTACAAATTTTACAATAAGAGGTCACATTCTTGTGGATCGCGCATTGCAACAATGGGCATCTACTTGGATCATGATCTCCGTGACAAATTTCACAATCTATTGACATAGTGCACACCAAATTTTGAGGGGAAACTATCCTTTGTGTGTCCTTTCTATCTCACAATCCATGTGCACCAAAGTCCATTGCGAGTCTCATGAGATGAGTTCGCAGATAAAATTTCAAGTTATTTTTCCATGACAACAATTTGTGCTTCTAAAAATGGGCTCACTCCATTGTCAACGCTTTCGATGACTTCAGTGCGCAGAGCAGCCTCCAAGGCCTCACACGGGATCTGTGAAAGTCTTGTGGGAAAGTGCTCATCTAAAAGGTGTTATCAATCCTCCAAAAAACCATTGAGCATGTTGTGAGGGATGGATATCATAAGACAACTTTGATAGAAGATTCTTAAAGCACACATTATACTCCTACACACTTTTTGCCATACCTTGTTGAATTTCCTTGAGCGTGCTGATGCTCTTTTTCTCAAACTCAGGAATATGAAATTCCACCAAAAAGGTATCACGCAACGCAGTATAATCTACTACCATTTGATGGGGATCATATTTATGGTACCAGCTATGTGCGCGCTCTTCCAACGTAGTTACAAACTGACTTGTCTTCCACTCTAGGGCAGTGATGCCCTTAGCATGCCATAGTAATTCACATTTGTGTACATGCTCTACAACATCCTCAACACCCTTGTAATCAGGAAAGTGAAGAGACATCTCATAAAACACCTGTTGATGGTGTTGTGGCCCTTGCCCACCAGATCCAAGACCTTGATTCCCTCATGTGTTGCCTCCACCACCAGATCCACTAGATCCACTAGCTCCTATTCCTCCAGATCCACCAGATCCTCCTCCCATCGTAGGTAAGGGGCCTGACATAGTTGTGCTTTGCGTACCCACCGTCACTCTAAACTGCGTGCTGACAGTTTGTGACGTTGAACCACTTCCAGATGCGATACCCAAACTCTATGTACCCACACCTTGCCTAAATGATGTGCCAGATAGGATGCCTCCAAACATAGGAAATGTTTGTGTTGTCATAGATGAACTAAATGAAAATTAATATCTACCAAGTGTTTCTTAACTGCTAATACCAACACCAACTGAGTTAACAACACTTATCTCAGGAATTGGAAAACTAAGTGCCAGGTTCTGGTCACTAGGTGGGTTAAGATGTGTGCCTATGACTCTCCTTCTTTCTCCATATGACGAGCTCTCACCAAAAGCTGAGGGGGTTTCTCTCTCATGCTTGTCAATATGTGGTAGCACAGACTGCTCAGGTTCCACGTTCTCCGCGCAAACCTCAGATCCTTCTCGCAACGTCTTCCTCCATAAGTGTATCACTCATGCAACTTCACACTGTCTCGCCAACTCCCTTTCTCATGCTTCATTATACTTGAGCCACCTCTCCTCTCTCTCCATTTCTGCCACAAGGTCCGCCATCTCTTACCACACCAGCTTCCACACCCCACACCTAGTGGGAAGTTAGCCAGCCATAGGAAATGCCTCCATACTCAGAGTGATGATAAGGATCTTAATGGCTAATGGTATAACATGCAAGAATGATCCTCTTGGCTCCCTCAAGAACTCAAACTCAATAATCTTTGGGAAAGAATACATAGAAATCATGTATTCCAAGGTAAAGCTAGTCAACACTCCACTCCACCACTTAACGACACGAGTCCATGTCAGATCAACATCATGCAACCTATGATACTCTTCTTGGGTCCAAACATGAGGTCTATAATACCAACTCTTCCTTGATGCATATGCTAACAACCATTCATACAACTCTACTGGGAAACAACAAAAGAATGTCTCATAGAGGTTCATGATATAGGATCCTCTACCCATTTATGTGCATCAAACTCATATCTAGCACTGAATCTTTGTGTAAACTCATCCTTCATACTTTTAAGCCAAGTCTCGACGTTGTCCAATGTCAATCGTTTTATCGTCACACACCATTCTCACAATAGCTTCAAAAAGAGGCCCCGACAACGGAACCAAAATGTAGCCTCCTTTTACCTACTCCCTTTAAACCCCAAGCGTGCCGACCTATCACCCAACATTAGTTGGGTGCTCACCCGAGGTGCGCGCATGTGCCAAGCCCCTCCTTTATGCGAGCTTCGTAAAAATGTCTACCATTAATGGAGGAATGGTTGTTGAAACAGAAAATACATGTATCCATTCTAAAAAAGAAGTAAAAACACTAAATCTAAACATAGATGAATCATAACAAGGATGCATACATTATAACAATATAAAAGGATCAAATCTGTGCCATGAGCAATATAAAGGACACAAGGGGTTTGCACCCATGAGCATAGATATTTAGAACAAAACATCATATATTGATTTATAACCATTTATAGTAGCCATATTACATCAAATAGGGTCATATCAGACTGAGTACATCAAGGAATGACACTCTAACCCTACAAAATGACTCTGCACAGAGAGCCCTAACTATATTCTTCCATGCACCTAAATATTTCTTGACTGGTCTCTTGCACCATCTCTTCTCTCTCTTGCAGCTTCTACCTCCCTCATTCTACACGCATCCCTCCACACACATCTCTCTATTCGCACACACACCTTTTTAGATCCAAATGCATCCTTAAATAGAATCATGATCTCTCCTTCATCACCTTAGCTTCACTCATGAGAAGGTTGCATGCCAGGTGGAATCATGCTCCTCTATGATTGAGTGTCTATGCCAACTTGCCAAAACCCTTGATTAGCCTCCACTAACTGTAATGATTCCCCTCTAGAATATTAATTTCTGTAGAATATTATTTCCTTGAGCTCCAAGGTTCCAATTTGTAACCTTATCCACTCATCATGCCTACTCATGTCTTCATGTGTTTTCCATGTAGTACCATAATTTGCAAGTATTGTTTGGTTACAATGGGATATGCATGCAAGTCTAAGTGCCTAACATTTTCTATTGTCTGCATATTTTTCCAAAAGAGCACCCGTTGCATACATCATGAACCTAAGGAACTCGTTTTATATACAAAGAATCTAATAACCTTAACATTTTATGCACAATCTAGAAAAAAAACTTTGGAAGAACAAATTTGTAATCTTTGGAAGAATATTTTCCCTAAGAAATCATGTTAAAACAACAAATTCCTCGCCTTCTTGTCAAAAAAATAGCCCCCCACTTTCCAATATGAATTTTAGTAGTATCTTTCCTCCATAAAAATGTAAAGTGTGATTTAAGAGCAAAAGGATTGCCATAAACTCTAATTTCTTATTATGTGTTTAAAGATGCTTTAATTTCATATAGGAAGAATTTTACAATAAAGGAAAAAAGAGATGTGACATAATTTAATATTAAATGGAAATAGGAAATGTGAGGTACCTTTTTGTTGCGTACGTGGCACAAATGTGGCGTAAATATTATGCCGCACATTGCCATCATTTTTGTGTTGGATATCAATTATCAAACACAAAAAAGACACGCAATCGACACAATTCATGATGTTATTTTGCACCATATGTAGTAGTGATACGAAGGCAAAAAGTTTTGTTTGACCAGAGTAATCAAATCTTGCTCATTTACATGCTTGTCCACCGTGTTTAACTAGTCACATATATCCTTCAACTGCAATAACAATTCAGAGATAAAACCACCTTCTTGCATCTTAGTTGAAAACAACAAATTATTCAAATATAACACCCTTCCCACTTTAGAACCCTGATATTTATTTGTTAGTTGTTTCCATAAATTATACACACTAGTAGCATTCATAACTGTTGGTATCAAATTGTCAGCTACTGAAAGTTTTAACAACATTAAGGCTTCATGATGATGCTTATCATAATCATCAGGTTCATCATCTGGTCTATTTTCTTTAGCAAGTACAATCTAATCAAGATCCGATACTCATAGATGGTAAGTATCTTGCGACTCTATAAACTAAAGTTTTTGCTTGTCATTTTTTTGGTGAATATAGCAGCAAAAGGTGTTGTAAACTAGTCATTTGGACCTAGTATTTCACTAAAACAATTAAATTGGAAAAATTATAAATGCTTTTACAAAAATTTCTTTTGCTCATTGATTTTATCATAAAACCAGGCAAATTGACCAATTTTAAACTCAAAACTCCTGATAGTTTGATAAATTTTTATTTTATAATTTCCTGTAGAATTACCACAAAAATTAAAATCTTGAGTTTTACACACTCTTTTACAAAAATTCCTTTTTTCGCAAGGCTAAGGGATTCAAAACAGACTATGGTAAAGTTTTAGGCTTATACTCCTTATGGTTTTCAAGAACCAAATTAACCATCTCCCAAGTAAACTATAGGGACAAATAATTACAAATTGCCAAAGTTTATATTATTGATTTTTTTGTTCAATTAATATAAACTAATATTTTAATTCAACCCTATTTTTTAATAAATCTAATTTTTTTGCTTAAACTTTAGTAACTTTTAATCGACCAATGATAACAAAACCCTTGTATTTCCTTCGCGAGTGCTCCTCCAATGGCGTCCAATGCTCCTCAATAGCTATGAACTAGTATAAATTGAAGGTCCCTAAAATTTCAGCACTCCTCGATGGGTATTAGCTGGTATTTACAAAATAGCAGCAATGCCATTCCACTTCTTGGACCAGAATTTTGTTTTGCCGCACTAAAACACTAGAATGACAACACCTCTCCATCTGGAACTTCCTTGTTGCTCATATTAGTCCAAGAATTTATTCATCTTTGTCAATGGCACCCAATTCTAGCATTATATCATTTAATATCATATAAACAAATAAAATAAATAAAGGAACAACTTGCGGAAATAATAACCTCTCTAATGCCTTCCTTCCTACACTATATTTTGATGTGGGCATTTCACTTCAATAAAAAAAATACAACAAAACTTATCAAGCAAATAAGAAGTCTTCTAGTCCCTCTCTCACCACATACAAGATTACCAAGAAAGACTCAAATTTAATTCTTTTCGCTAAAAAAATTATCGCTTTGATACCATATAAGTATGAATAACCAAATCATATTTTACTACAAGAAATGGGCCAAATAAATAGTTATTACACATGCCACAATAAAAACAAGGCCATGATATGGCAAATCTTGCTGAAGGTGAAGTTTTTTTGTGTGCAGAGGGCTTTGTTCACTATTTATTGCAAGGAATTTGTCGTTGTATTGGTGATGGTGTTGTAGAATGTATGAAACAAACATGTTACAAATATACCATTCAAATGTGCGGGCCACCCTTTTTTTAATCAAATCTAGCCATGCGGTGCAAATCGATTTGCTATTGAAGTAGAGTTGTATGCGGGCAAATAAAAGTGTTCATATTTTGTTGTAGAAATGAATTGTTATTTTGTTGTTCTTGAACTTGTAGCACTTGATTTTAGCTTTGCTCTTTGCGGATTCAGTTTTTTATGTTGGAGAACTTGTGTTGTTGTTTGTGTAGATTATCGTGGAATACAAAGCATAATGTGGATGCAATTGAAGCGTTATGTAGAATCTAAGTTTTTTGTTAATACGAAATGAAATATTAAATTGTAGAAATGACTGTAAAATTTGTAATACTTCGGTGAGGAGCAAAAACATAGTTAATTGTTTGTCTGCTTGACAAGTGTATAGGTAGGTGCAAAAGACAACGGGCAATGTTAGTTATATAAGGTGATAGGTGCCAAGCTTTGTGACGAGTTAAGGAAATCATCCACAAGCATTTGGCAGGTGTGACAGGGAAGTAGATGGAAATAGCAGTAAACACAACGCCACATAGTCCGTAGCAAATATATGTTTATAATTGATCAAAATCATAACAGACTAGAGGAATTGAAAGGAAATTACTCTTTGAATGCAGTTTGAAGATCTTCACTCGTTTCTCTAAAAAGCAATCCATCATTGTCAAGAATCTTAAACAACCAATTTTCCTTAACAATTTGTTCACATTACAAGATAACGATCTTATACAGGATTATTACTGATCGGTGATTAGAGTAGAATTTCACTCTCAAATTGTTAGGATAGCTTGCATTTTGCAAAATAACAAATTGAAATATCTGCATGTTGTTGGTTAGCACCCTAGCAAGGCCTACCTGTTGAAGTTGATCATATAAGACAGCCCAACAAGCCTTAGATGACAGTTGAAGGGATAATAGACGAGCATGATTGCTTGACTTTGTGTAGTCTATGTTTCTTTTCCATAACAGTGGCTTGTAATGACGACTAATAGGATTGGCATCATGGAAAAGAATAGAATATGGGAGATTTTGACTGTTTGCATTGAAACGAAGGTAATTATTGCCTCTAGTTGCAGACCAAACACATATCGGTATGCCAAGCCATTTTGACAACTATTTTATACAAAAAAATGTACCCCCACAGGCCCTGTTCGGTTGCTTCATGTCTATAGACTGTGGGCAGCTTCATCTGGTTCAAATATGTCTGAGGGTCATGGACACCATGCAAAACTAAGATATTTTCAGGGTCTACTTCCAATTTTAAAGATGCCAATGCATTGGCATTTGACTGAGAGAGCAAGTTTCAAAATGTTCAATGGTATCGGCTCTTAGTTAAACAAACGTGTATCTAAAATGCAGAAGAATAGTGAAGGAATCGAATAGGCAATCACCTACACGGTACGTGAAAGCATTGTCACGGAAAAGGCGGAACTGACCCAACACATTGTCAAGATTTTTGATACAATTTTTTACAAGATTTTGATTGGAGAACTTAAAGGTGTTTTTTTACACAGTGCACAGTACCCCAGGCAAAAATCCAGAAGAATTGGAATATAGAAATTTAGGGTGTTTTTCTCATAAGCATTCATACCCACTGCAAATATTCAGGAGATTTTTAATAGAAAAGCCCAGGGTGGTATTTACAAAAGGACTGTTATGCAATACAAAAATTGAGAACAATGAAAATAGGGAAGTGACTGGGAGTTTACAATCCCTGACTCAGAAGAAATTGATTAGTGAGGCTCAGAGTGGAACGGAAGGGGTTTCTAAAGAAAACGGAGAAAGGAATATCAAGGAATGGGAGGCTTGGGGAAAAAATTGCGGAAAGAAAGAAGAGCAGAAATCAACATGAAAGGTGAAGAATTTAAAATGATTTAAGATGGCCAAAGAATGGGACGATTGAAGACTAATCAATACAAATAGAGGTAATATTTTGTACCAGGAAATCCCTGATTGAAAAATTCGTAGGTTATCGGATTATTGTGGAAGAAGATTGTATAAAGATAGAGAAATTATGGGGAAAAATCTGCTTCTGGTCAAACCAAACAGCAGGCAGTTCCATCCTCGAGCTCCCCACCTGTCATACATAGTGACATTTTTAAATGCAAGGAAGGATAATTTGTCTTCCTCGAAAACAATTACAAATAAATGCAATCTAGGACAAATTCTTTCTCACAAATAGTGCCAAATAAAGGGATTGGCCAATGAAATGGAACTCAAGTACAATATTGGAAAATTAAATTTTAGCCCAATTTCAAAATAATCCACATGGCAACATTTGATTGAGGAAAGAGAAATAGATTAACGAGAGAGGTGAAAACAATATCCTAGCCTTCGGCAGGATAAAAAGTAGGCCTTATAAGATTTAGAGAGAAAACTTAAAAAAAGCTTTACACATATTTACAACAATAACCAATACGCTCAACAACCAAACTATGTAACAACATGTTACCTTATTACAAAGAATAATAAACTATTATAATAGCTCCTACATATGTTTTTATAATTTTATCTCAACGTCATAACATTTATCTCCGAATGAAAATATAAACCCAAACCCCGTTAATGAAACCACCGCGAAGTCCCATCCAACCTTAATCCCTCCACGGGACCATATAGCCTGTATCTACCACACAAGTACCATATATTTACGCCGAAGGCGTTCCCCCTATGGGAAAGGCACTTGCGGACGTTTCTATGACTGTCTTGAATTTGACGGTTTGACGGTCGTCTGGACGTTTTTACTGTTTAACAGTTTTTTGGTAGTCTCATGAAAACTCATAGCTCTGTAGGAACAAAAACATTCGAGAATATGTCTGTAGATTCAATCTTCATAACGGCAAAAGCTTAGGATAAACTTTCGCGATAAAGGGCTCAAACGTTGTATCTTGAACCGCAGGTATTTCTTGTAATTGTTGAGGTTATCATGGTTAACTTGGATCTTTCACGGCATAGCCTTAGCAAGTGTTTTTCGTTTTCTATAAAAATAAATATTGGAAGTTGTTTTTGACTGTTTGGAAAACGAAATAAATTTGATTTCCGAGATGTATAAGTGCTTCAGGAACAATGCTTGATTTTCCGAACTTTTGCTATTTAGTAGTTACCTAATAAAGGCTTACCTGTATCATGCAATCCATGCACGGCATTGCCTGTCTATCCTTATATTTTTTTTCATTTTCTCTTACATCCAGTTTATCCTCCAAAATCTCAAAATCAATCAGAAATTAATTCCCTAGGAAAGAGGAAAAAAATCTTTCCTTATCCCTATCTCACTTGGTTCCTTACAAATTTTGTAAAATGACTCTCATTTTCCATGTGATCAAGGTTAACTTAAACACTGCATTAGATTTTTTCTGAAATATGACATAATTTAGGAGATTAAGTGTTTCCACAGTCCCTACCAACAAGAGAATTAACTAATGTATAATCTGTGTATGCTATTTTTGATCCACTAATTTAATTTCTTACTAATGATGGATCAGGAGTGTGATCCGATACAGTATTCACAGTTTTATCCAGAAGTTGTTCTCTTTGAGCCCCCAGATAAATAATAGATATATGGGAAGGCCGTGACAGATATATAGGGGTGGGGCATGTTTAAAGTAGCCTCCTCTGCTTCCTTGACACTTCCAACCCTAGAGCGGTGGAGGTGGTGATTCCTCTCCCATTGGTCAAGCCCCATATAGATAAGAGATATAGGGACTGGGAGGCATAGATATATAGGGGCGAGGAGTCTATTTGCAGTAGCTTCCTCTCCCTCCTTAACCCCGTGCCACCCTGCCCCCATCATAGATGTGGTTGGGAGGATTGAGTTTTCTTTTGTTGGTTGAGTCCCAGATAGAAATATGGGGGGTGGCTTGAATAGATATATAGGGGCAGAAGGAGGACAGGGCTCAGGTAGAGCTATTGGGAACGTGTTCAATGTTTTACTCTTTCTTTTTGCTTTGTTCACTTGGACAATCCGAAAGACAAATGTTTTCTCAATCAGAAATCTGTTGTTTATGATTTGTTTGTTCTGTCCTATCTACCTATGGTTTATGTGTCTCTGTATTTAGCGGTTCTCCATTTAGATGTCCTTTATGTTTTGTATCTTTTTTAATATGGAAGAACCTACAACTGAAAGCATGAAAGAAAGTTTCACTCTGTTACATTGATATGGACCGTGGTCAAGAAAACACAAAAATATCTAGGCCAGTGTCAAGAATACCTTGATTCCTATGCTTGTTACTAGATATAAATTAGACTCATGGGCTCAAAACTATCTTATAGTAATACTTTATATTGTATTCTCCTTTTGTTTTTAATATACTAAAAGTCTCCTTGTATAGTCTGTGGGGGTGCACATACACACATAGATAGATAGTAATGATTTTTTCCGAGTTACTGAGTAAGGTTTGTGTTTGCAACTGTTGGTTAGGAACAGTAGAAAATGGCTACAAAACAAATGGAAGAAATACAACAGAAATTGGCAACATTGAACTATCCAAGGGCAAATGCACCCGCACAATCTCTTCTTTTTGCAGGGATGGAGCGTTATGCCTTGCTAGAATGGTTGTTTTTCAGGTTAGTTATGTTCCATGAGTTGATTACTATTTTGATAGCATAATCCTAATTTTATCATGGATTCATATTGCTTTCCAACTGTGTGGAAGTGCAGGTGTGAATACTTACACAACAAGTACTTGATTTGGTTTTGCTTTTTTTAACATAGGGGGACTGTTATAAGTAAAGAATGAAAGTGGTTTCTATGGCCTACAAACTTATGGCCCTCACTATCAGGTCCTACTTTGCTCTTATGTTAGTGTACAAGATGAGTCTTGGAAGTGTCGCAGGGTGTCTCTTGTTAAATGGACTTTTCACTACAGTCCCAGGCTACCAATTAGTGGAGGTTTTTTAATGATTCTTTAAATTTGTTGCCATCTGTTGGACATTAATTGTGCTACAAAAGGATAGTTATTATTTTTGTAGTTGATTTTGTTTAAACTATGGGTGATTGATTTTGCAAGCCAGACGAGGGTTCCACACAGACACGAACTTATCAAAGTAAGACACAAACAACGTCAAAGATGAAAACATTCTCCATACCAATCCTAATCATTGTGTCATTAATCACATATGCCAATGCAGAAAGTACCATAAAATTCTCTTGTGATCCTCACAGGAATGCTACCATGTTACTCTTTTATTTTTGTAAAACTTGCATGTAATAGAAATCCAGGTTCCGAGCTCCTGTATTTAGGCTAAATTCCACCAAACTAGCAGGGACCTCGCCTGTCCCTCGACATTGATATAAGCCCCCACAGTCCCCAGTTGTGCATTTTCTACCAGGTCCTGAATCGAAATTGCACGTAGTTTGACCCTAGATTCTTCCAGCCTGTTGGCCTACTGGGATAGTTAAAATTGTTTGTTTCTAGAGGGAAGCATAATGCCACTGCTGGGATTGAAACTTGAGGCCACACTGCGAATGGGCACAAGTTCTGTATGGTGAATTTTGGTCCATATGACCCTTGCAAACTTTTCAATACATAGTTTATTAGCAATAAAGTTTATTCTAGACGGTAATAACGAGTATTGTAGACATAAAATATGGGAAAAAATACAGTTCATAAACATAAGCAATCTTTTAAAAAATACTTATCCACATTTATTTTCAATAAACATAATTTTTTTAGATGAGTTTTGAGGCTCTCACTTGTCTGCTAAAAAAGGATGGCTTTGATTTTTCTTTCTTCAGTCTGACATGAACTGACAATTAAAAAATCAGCAAATCAGATTCTTTAAATTTGTTGCCATCTGTTGGACATTAAATATCCAAGATTTCTTCCCTTGCCCGAAATCAAACTTATAACCTATTGATTCCATGACTCAATTGTAGATTGCTCTCTTTGTACAAATCAATAATAATGGCCCAAATCGTTAGTTGTTCTTTTGCTAAAAATATATGTAGAACTTTAATTTCTTCTTTTGCAAAAATTAAATGTAACCCATCATTTTGAATGACCAGAATTTTCCACCATAAAAATGATTCGGCACCATTATTCACATATGCACGTGCACTTATGTTTTTTTTTTTTTTTGGTTTCAAAAAGTTATGGAGTGTGAATGTATTTCTTAACCATGATATATGAAAATTCAACTCGGGGACAAAAATTCAAATAGATTAAACTAGCATCCACGTTTAAGATGCAATCAATTTGCCAATAGATATCTATATTATTATTACTAGCAATCGCATATGTACAATGCAATGTGAACGTCGAACGGTATATGTTATTTGATTTAGAGGGATAGTTATTTCTTTTGTCGTTGATATTGATAATGGGGTTGATTGATTTTGTAAGTGTAGGAATATAAATGAAGCATTACATTTAAAGGTTCTATTTCTACATTTCAAATTTGTTACAAATTTGTACATATGCATTTGCATATCTTATATCACAAGTGGTTGCATTTTGCAGAGTAGGTTGTTTGAACTTAACATGAATACATGAAGACTTCCATACATGTGCAAATTTTCTATCATGAGTGGTAGTGTTTTGTGGGCAATTTTTTTGCAAATCTTATATCATGAGTGGTAGTGTTATGCGGAGTAGTTTATTTGAGCTAAACATGAATACATGAATACTTCCATACATATGTAGATGCAGCCTACAATTTGTTTGTACAAATGGAGGAATTTGGTCCTTTTCTGAATGAAGTGACATTTAATGGAATTATTGATGGACTGTGCAAAGATGACAGGGTGGACACAACTCAGGATTGTTTTCATATCATGTCCGGAAAGGGAGAAGAAGAAATCTGACAGTCATGTTATAGGTGCAAACAGAGACCTAATGAGGCCTAATTTCTTATGAGATTTGAATTTTCATGGGTTTTCAAGCAGGGTGAAGGCCATGGATGTCAATGTCTTGCTTTAAGATTGGGTTCTGAATATCCTCTTAATACAACCACAATAGACGTGCTTTCAGAAAAGAGATCACAAAATCCATTAGAAAGTGAGATGTTTCACTAAATCTAATAACATAACTTATATTGAAAAATCCCTTTGATTGCTTGCCACTATTGGAAGCTTGTTCCATTTGAAATAACTCAAATTTCCACACAAGATATTAGTACCCCTTTGGTGATATTTGCAAGTCCTCAACATCCACTAAAGTGTAGACTTCTACATGGTTTTGTTACTGCAATATTATACATAGTTTACAGGTCATATTAAGCATCATATCCAACTCCCAGTGGCATGCTTAATTATGAGTAGTATTAAGCATTATCCCCGAGTTTCGGTGACATGCTTAATTATGAGTAGTATTAAGCATTATACCTGAGTTCCAGTGACATGCTCCATGAGAGCTCTAACAACAAGGGTGTTGTATTGTCTATATCTGCCCACTAGGTATTTGTCACCAATGGTGATATTGGGTACAAAATATGCAAGGTTGTCAACTTATAATACAAGGAATGGTGCATTATGACTGTCATGAGTATATTAAATTTAATTGAAAATAAGTATTGTTAGTCACACCCCTTATCAACATCAACTACAAAAGTAGTAAGTGTCTTTCTAAATCTAATAACATATACCATTCGGCGTTCACATTGCATTGTACACATGCGATTGCTAGTTATAAACCCTATTATGTGACCGTGGAATAAAGCCGAAGAAAGGTATGAGCAACATATTGGCTATGATATTGGTGGTAAAAAGATTAGAAGCAAACCTAAAAAAGACCAGCTTGATTCCTTCCTTGCTCAAGCAGATGATTCGAAGGACTGGTAAGTTTCCTCAATTTGAGAGTTTCTATGTTTTCAGTTTTTTTTATACAGGTATTCAATGTGAAATCTACCCTTATTTCTATATCTCTTCCCTGAGACGCACAATTGTTTTTTAATATGTCTTCTTTTTCTTATAGTTTTCTTTTGGTTTTATAATACAGTGATATGGAATATGAAATAAAATTTGGGGCACTTTAAACTCTCATTACATCCAATTACAAAATTGAAGAACTAGACTGCTGCAACAAAAGTTCAAGTGTCCTTGGCCGTAATCAATTCATAGTTTTTAAAACCCTTACAAAATCTCTGAGACGGGAATACACGGGGCAGCAGCTTGCAGAAATGAAGCTGAAGCAGAGGCTCTCAGAGGATCACCCAAAACACCAAGAAGAAGAAGAAGCAGCAGCAGCCAGTGATAGTGATAATGACAGCCCTTCCATATCTCACGATGACGGTGAAGAAGAAGATTCGACATCTTCAGAAAACGACCCTATTGTTAGCTCCGACTACGAAGAAGAAGAAGAAAACGAGGAGGCGATTGCAGACCAGCAGACTCATCAGATTGACGAAGCCGTGTTAGATTACATGCAAGCACTCGACACCCAAGACCACCCTGAAGACGACAGGCCTGACACGCTTGAAGAGAGTGATTCTTCAGAAGACGAGGTAATGAAATCTATGCTTATCTATTGTATTAGCATTAAGGGCATATTTGTTGTAGTGTCTTTAGGAGCATGGGTGATGTATAGGTTCCTTCCAGAAATACTGTTGGAGATGTTCCCCTCGAATGGTATAAGGATGAGCAACATATTGGCTATGATATTGGTGGTAAAAAGATTAAGAAGCAACCTAAAAAAGACCAGCTTGATTCCTTCCTTGCTCAAGCAGATGATTCGAAGGACTGGTAAGTTTCCTCAATTTGAGAGTTTCTATGTTTTCAGTTTTTTTATACAGGTATTCAATGTGAAATCTACCCTTATTTCTATATCTCTTCCCTGAGACGCACAATTGTTTTTTAATATGTCTTCTTTTTCTTATAGTTTTCTTTTGGTTTTATAATACAGTGATATGGAATATGAAATAAAATTTGGGGCACTTTAAACTCTCATTACATCCAATTACAAAATTGAAGAACTAGACTGCTGCAACAAAAGTTCAAGTGTCCTTGGCCGTAATCAATTCATAGTTTTAGCTACATACGTCTTGCGGTATTGATGTTTGAGCTGGTTTTCTCGGACCTAAATTTTTCAGAGATGAATACTCATGGGTGGTATGATAATTTGAATTACAGTTTTGAGGCTTGGGCTTGGCAGACACATTTTGGGCTCCCACTCGGACTCAGGGAAAAACTCAGGGAAGACTTGGCAAATAAAAAAATTGTAAATTTTGCAAAAAATAAATGTTAATTCTATATGGTCCAAAACAACAGTAACATCAATACCATTTTTTCTAACCATATCCTATTGCTAACCTACGTACTACAAAATAGCAAAAATGAGAGTCACGTTTTATGGGTCTTGTATGTCTTTTCAATTTTTTTAAATGCTTTTTTAGAATTTTTTAGAAAGTGTTAGAATTTTTTATAAAGTTCTTTTACACCATTTTTAAGTGGTATATCCTAGAATTGTGAGTTTCTGCAAAAATTGCTTAAATCACGATAATCTGCGAGTCAGCTGATTAGAGGCAGAAAAAATCCCTTTGTCTGAGAAGAAGGCTCGGCACTTGGTGAGTCTGGCAGAAATTCACAGAGTCTGAAAACTATGGTTTGAACTGATTCATAAATCTGGTCGCCAAAAAACTCAATAGAGGATGATGTAGAGGAAGAAACATAATGACTGTTAATAAAGGGGTTTCAACCATTACAAATGGCATCTTGGGGGCATTCTATATCTGTCCTAATTGTAAGGGCTTAAAAATAGGCAAAACCAAATTTTCATTGGAACAGCAGTGATTACACATTACATTGAATCATAGTGACCATCTTCAAAAAGTTCGGATAGTTTGAAAGGGGAAAAAGTTGGGAAGTTTGGGATTTTTCAAAAGGTTTGGTTTGGTTTAGAAACTTTACAAATATAAAATATATCTAACTAATAAATACTATACATATATGATGATATTTCAAAATAAAATCGAATTGCACATAATAATAAATAAATATACTATCTACGGAGTTTTTGCTTTACATGCTTAGTTATTAGTGTTTCGTTTTTGTTTTGTGTTGAAGTTCTTTTAGTTTAAATACTTCAATTTTTTAATTACAAAAAGAAAAAATAAAGTTTGATCGAACTTGTTTGGTAAGTTCGGTTAGACCATACAGTATGGTTCGAACCGAATTTTCACTAAGTTTGTAAGAGCATGGTAACTATGCATTGAATACAGCTCTTGGGAAAACTCATAGACAAGGCATTAAACCTTTTCATGGATAAGGTTTTCACTTTCAATCAACCTGTAAAAGTCTTAGGAGCATTATTTGGAAATCTCAAGAATGCTTCATTAGGCTTCCTCACAGACAGCCTGCCGGTGAGTGCAGCAATTCATTAGTGTGGGATGCATTTAGACCACTTCCACCATGGGGTTTATAGAGACAGCAGTTGGACATTGAAGGTAGCAGGATTTTCCTTCCCAGTTTCGCAATAGTGTCTAACAAGAAGATGTTACTTTGATCAGGGTAAACTTGTGCCTTTTCCTTGGTACGGCCCCTAGGGACTGTAGGTACGGGTATGGTACGTACTCTCCATCCACATCCCTGGGTAAATAGAATTTCAGGGTACTTCTAAACATTGGGTGGGGTCCGAGTCTGCAGAACGGGTACGGGTAGGGTTCTTCCTGCAGGCCCGGGTACGGCCGAGGTACGTCTGTGGACAATTTTCTAAAGTACCCAGCCATACTCGGGCCCTGCAGGAAGAACCTTGCCCGTACTCGGCTGTACCTGCCATGTTTTGACGCCTTTTTTAATTTTTTTTTTGTTTTTTGGTCTAAAAAAAGGTCAAACCGGCTTTTCAAACATTAAATTATTCTTTTAAACCCTAATTTGTGCCCCCAAACTCTATAACAAGTCATTTACCTCACATTTGCATTCTTGCCTCTTATTTGCATATTTGACTCTCACCTTCAATTTTTCCACTATTTTCAATTGCTTAGCGTTGATTTCAAGTGCCATATAGTTGAAGGAGCTTGCAACAAGTGCCAAGGAGTTCAAGGAGCTTGCATTATTGGTGTTGGGTGTATTGAGGTAAGTATTTTGTGATTTTTTTAAAGTGTTTTAGTTTGTTAATTGTATTTAATATTTTATTATTTTTTAGTTGTTTTTTTGGTTTGTTTTTTGTTATTGTTTTAACTTTTAAGCTTCATTTTTCTACATTTGATTTCATTTAAATTTAAATTTTAAACTTCCAACATTTTCTCAAGACTAAATTTGTTTTTATTTTTTTTAAATGCATTGTGCAATTAAAAACTTAAAATGGCTGCGAGTTCTAGTTCTGTGGGTCAAAGTAGTAAAGGTCTCCTTAACAAAAGTGATCCATCCTCCCCCCTTTGGAGCTATGTCAAACAACTAGAACAATTACCAGGTGGAAGGGGTTTTGTTTGGGTTTGCTCACAATGTAATATGCAATTTAAGAGCTCCTATAGTCGGGTGGAAGCCCATTTGTGTGGGGCTGTTAGCCACGGAATTAGAACATGTGGAGGGTTGGATGGAAAGGGGTTGCCACATGCAAAGACCTTTGCATACATCAAAGAGCAGGAGGAAGCAGATGCAACAATGACATTAAAATCCAATCATCCTATGGCAAGAAAAGGAAGATCACATAGCATTAGCAAGCCACCTATTTCTCCTTCTGTTGATGTTGTGGTCCCAGATCACCCATTTTTGTCTACACCTATTGCAACTGGAGGGGAAGAGGATTTACCTCTTTCTCGCAAAAGAACAAAAGATGTAGGCCCATTGGAAAGGGCATTCCAGAATGAAAGCAGGGACATAGCTAACCAAAGTGTTGGACGCTTTATTTATGCATGTGGTGTCCTATTTAATGTTGTTAGATCACCATACTGGCAAGATATGGTGAGATGTATTAATGAAGCCCCTAAAGGGTACATTAGCCCAGGGTATGAAAAGGTGTGCACCACCTTATTGTCAAAAGAAAGAAAAAAAGTTGAAGACTCATTGTTACCCATCAAGAATCAATGGCTCGAAACAGGAGTGTCCATTGTTTCTGACGGATGGAAAGATATAGCAAATAGGCCATTGATCAATGTGGTTGCCGTGTGTCCTAAAGGGGCAATGTTTCTCAGGGCTATTGATTGTGAGGGGCAAGTGAAGGATACCCAATTCATTGCCAACATCCTCATAGAATCTATTGAGGCGGTGGGGCCTCAAAATGTTGTCCAAGTTGTAACAGACAATGCAAAAAATTGTAGAGCTGCAGGGTTGTTGGTTGAGGCACGGTATGGACACATATTCTGGACACCTTGCGCGGTTCATTCCCTCAACTTAATGTTACAAAAATTGGGCACAAAAATTGCTTGGATCAAACAAGTATATGAGGAGGCAAGTGAGATTCAAATGTTCGTCAGCAACCACCACATGTCCCAAGCCATCTTTCGTAAATTCTCAACATTGCAGCTATTGAAGGTAACCTGTAACATTCTTTTTTATTTTTAAAAATAATTATTAGTTTTTAAAATTCATTAAATTAATTTTATAAGTTTGTAATTTGTAGAATTTTGAATGTTTTAAATTTACTTGTCTTAATTTTATTTATTTTTATTTCTTATTAGGTTGTTGAGACTCGATTTGCCTCGCACACGCTCGTCTTGAGACGGCTTGTGAAGGTGCGAGAGGCATTGAGTGGCATGGTTATCAGTGACCTTTGGGGTATATGGAGGCAAGCAAACAGTGAGAGGGCTAGAAATGTGAAATTGTTGATCCTGGATGAAGCATGGTGGGATCGTGTGGATTACTTGCTTAGTTTTACTGAGCCCATCGTGAGTATGTTGAGATTTGTTGATATGGATCATCCATGCATGGGTGAGATTTATGATGGAATTGACTCAATGATTGAGTCAATTAAGACCATCATAAATGCCAAAGAACAAGATCCTACAGAGACCTTCTTCAAGGAAGTGCACTCACATCTCATTGAAAGGTGGAACAAAATGACTACTCCATTGCATCTTCTTGCTTTTGCCTTGACTCCAAAATACTATAGCGCAGAGATCCTTTCTTTGCCAAGGAGGGTCCCACCATATAGGGATGTTGAAGTTAGTGAAAGGTATAAGGCGACATTTGCTAGAATCTTCCTAGATCCAGAAGTAGAAGACATGGTTAGAGGTGAGTTTGTGAATTTCATATCCTCCAGGGATCACTCCATTAGCGCTCTTCGTGACAAATACAGGATGGATGCTTATTTGCGGTGGTACCTCCATGGACAAGCATATCCCTACCTCATGCCACTTGCAATAAAAGTTTTATCACAAGTAAGATTTTAATTTTTTTAATTTCTTAACTCTTTTTTTTTTACTTTTATATTTGTAAGTTTAAAATTTTAATTTTGCATTGACTTTGCGGCTTGCCACAATAGGTTGCGAGTTCTTCTTCAGCTGAGAGGAATTGGGGTACATATTTATTTATCCACTCGGTTAACCGCAACAAGTTGGGAGCAAAAAAGGCGGAGGATTTGGTCTTTGTGCATTCTAACCTACGCCTTCTATCACATAAGAAGGATGAGTATAGGAAAGGGCCAACAAAGTGTTGGGATATAGACCTAGAGACTCCAAACTTGGATGTTCCCATTGCCCAACTTTCATTGCTAGACCCGGACCTAGATAGTACTTTGCGTGAGCTACAAAGTGGGGCTAGCGGGAGCGGCATTGCTGATAGTTCTGGTTGTACTCTTGGTGCTTGTGGTTCTAATGAACCACGAGATGGTAGTGATGCTCTCGTTGAAGACATTGGAGAAGATGCAGAGCCATTAGACTATTACTAATTAGAATGTTGATGTATCTTCATTTTTGTGTTTACAATGTTAGATAATGATAATACATTGTAACATTTTGATTTGAACAATGTACTGGTTATAAGTTCGAACAATGAATTATCAATATGTTTTAACTTTTGTCGCTATTTCACCTATGTATATTTCAGATTTGTTTAATCTATGCATGTGTAAGCCTGGAATTTTGCTTATCTTGTTACTTTTCAAAATATTTTTAATATTTTATATGTATATTGTACTGCCGTACCCAAGTGCCGTACCCGGGCCCCCAAAAAAATTGCCGTACCAACATACCGGATCCTTGTACCCATACCCGAACCGTACCCTCGTACCGGCTACCTAGAAAATGACCCTAAAACATTACCAATATATTGATAATGATAGTTGAATTCGAAATGTTATGATAAACATTAATTATTAATCAAAATTACTAATCGTTGTTATATTACTCTTTATCAAGACCATCAACATCATCATCATATGGTTCATTATATCCATAAGCGGTAGCATTGCCACTCCTACTAGATATATGCTATATGGGTCATGTGAGGCCGAAGAAGTCTCCATGTCAAGTAATGAATGGTAGGTAATGGAAGCATTCAAAGTTAGCATGCTTTGACTCTACATTCCAATGCTTCATTGCCCCTTGTATTATGTCTGCTTGTGTGATAGAAAGTGCTAGTTGAATTGCACATAGACCAACTCCTTGGTCTTTTTTTCTGCCAAATTGTTGCACTTAACCGAGTGGATAAAGGTTTATGTATTGCAGTTTCACATAGATGAAGATGAACTCTCAAACTATTGAGGCAAATTCAATACAAAATGAGAAATTATTAAAGTAAAAACTTTAACTTAAAACAAAAAGGTTAGAGTTAAAAATCCTATCCATGATAAAAAATTGATTTCAAGAGGCTATAAGTCTGTGGATCTATTGCCATGGATGTACCGCCACACATGAGTGGCCTTATTGTACTTGTCCTAAAGAGTGGCATGGCTGTTACTTGTGGAGGCTATGATATTCAAAAACTTGCCAACAACTATGTCTTTTGCATCACAGTCGTGGAAGAGCCTTATGCCTTTTGCGGATTTCAACATCCTTGTACGATGATCTCCTCTTAGGCAAAGAAAGGATCATATCATTGAAGTATCTAGGAGTCAATACAAAGGCATGTAGACATAGCAGGTGTTCTTTTTGATTCACCGATAAATGGGGGGATGTGCTTGCACTTGTTTGAAAATCTTTTTCTTAGGATATTGTTTTTTTGCATTTATAATGGCCTTCATCTTCTCAATCATTGTGTCGTTGCTATCATGGATCTCTACCAAATGTTGCTGTTCTGCGTCAACAAATTGAGTCATACTCATGATGGGCTTTGCAAATCTAGGAAAGTAATGTATACTAGTTCATCGCTTGTCATCTAGGATCAACATCTTCACTTTTTGGGCCCTTTCAGTGTTTGATTGCCTCCATAGTTTAAAGGTTGCTAATAACCATGCTACAAAGTGCCTCTTTCACATTATAAAAAATTATAAGTTTGTTAAAATATTATCTCCTTTGTTTTTAATGCAATAAAATTTTATTTGTAAATTTAAAATTACTAAAGTATTTTTTTTTTGTTTCCCTTACCTTCAACAACTCAAAGTTCAAGAACATCTTAAAGATGACCTGCAACATGTTGCAGTTGGTGACAAACAATTGGATCTATTTAGCCTCAACATACACATCTTTGATCCTCTTGATTTTACTGCCTAACTTTTTCAGCATTAGCTTAAGCGAATGGACAACATAGGGTGTTCAAAATATGTGCCCATACCTCACTTATGCCACCATCCCGATTTTGCAATTACTAGTGTTGTTTGTTTTAACATAGACAATGTTTTGAGGCCTCACAACCTCCATGGTTTCTAACTTTCTATGAAGATGATGACAATGAACTTTGCATCCTTCACACGCCTCTCATAATCAAGGGCTTTTAAAAATGTATTCCCTTAGGGCACACTACAACCATGTTAGTCAAGGCTGATTTCTAGCATCCATACATCCATAAAAAACGATGGACACCCCTATTTTGATCCACAAATCCCTAATGGGTTGCAATGAATCATTAACAAATATTCTTTCCTTGGCCAGTAAGGTGGTGCGTACCTTCTCATAACATGGGCCTTTCTATCCTTTTGGGTCCTCATTGATCCATCTCACCATATCTTACCAACATCAAGACCTAACAACATTAATGGACAACTCATTGGCTTATAGTGACGTATACAATTTGTTCATTTGCAATATCTTGGACTCATTTTGAAATGCCTTTTCTAATGATTTTATTTCTTTTGCATGAAAGAGGAGAATCCTTTTCGTATAGAGGCTTTTGCCAAAAAACTACGTATTGCAGCAATTATTGGTGCATCAGGTTGAGATAGGGTAGCTGGTGGCTTCGTCAATTGAGATCCTTTATTTGCGATAGGATAACTCGATTTCAAGACAACTGTTGCATTGTCTTCTTCTTGCTCGTGGATGTGCTTCATAATCGCTTATATTGGCACCAGTGTTTTAAAAATCGGCTGAACTGGAACCAGAACTGGCTTGTTCGACCGGTTCAACATATTTAGACATGAACCGGTTAAAAAACTGGACTGTTCGATTGGTTTGGTACTGAACTGGCCGGTTTTGTAAGGAAAGGATGGCAGGTTTAGTACCAAACCAGAAGGGCGAACCAGATCCGGTTTTAGAAATCCTGAACCGGCCGAGTCAGGGTTCTTTCCTTTTTTGGATAATTCTTTCCTTTTTTGGATTTGTAGAATGGTGAAGAAAACACAAGCATAGAAATTTTTTTTTGCCATTTTTGGAAAGGGTCCGGGAAGATGTAGCTAGCAAAAACTTGCATGCACCATAACTTTGCATTCCGTGGCTCCGTTTCAATTGCTGTTTTTTTTCTAAACTATTGTATATTTTCTCGAGCTCTACGCATTGATGGCAATATTTTTCTTATCTTTCATAAAATTATCCATTTTTGCACCTTTTTGGATCAAGCAACTTCTTGCAATCTTCTGAAAGAATCATGAGCTTTGGTCGCCTGTAGACAAATTAGTAATTAAAAATACTGGATAGCTTTCCAAAACTCGGCGATTCTCTCATGCTCGGATTAATCCTCCCACCTGCCAGCTTGGTCACAACCTGCTTATTCAAATGTTGACTTCACATATCAACAGATGCGTAGGTTTTTTTTGCTATTTTAAGAGTTTTTTGTGTTTACACTCCAATTTGCGCATCCTCAAACACAATATTGAATGCTATCGTAAAGTTCCCAACAAAAAGAAAGCATTAATAACAATGAAAGAAAACACTGCAAATACATGATTTTGGCTGCAAATTTATGTTTTTTTAAAGAAATTTGAGTATTTTTAAGTAGCTGAGTATTCCTAAGTATTGGCCGAATATTGCCGAGTTTTTTTTTTGGGGCTCTGCCGAGTATTTGTCGAATGCGAGTATTCCAACTATGGTACTATATACATGAGCAAACTATGCATATTTTGTGTGTGAATTGTTGGAATTAAGGTTTTTAACCTTTCAAATATATTATTTTCATTAAAAATATAAAATTTTATGTATTTTTTAGTAAACCGGTTCATTAAGTTTGAACCGGTCCGGTTCTGGTTTGAACCTTGGCCGGTTCTGATTTTTAAAACATTGATTGGCACTAGTGCATCCTTCTTCCTAGGGCAAGCTTTGATGCCCTGGAAAGGTATTGACTAAAATGCGCTTTCTCTGGATTGTATGAGTTAGTGCATATAACATTGCAACCATTGCAAACCCAAATATAGACCCTGCACCTCGAACTTGCTTTAGCATTGTCACATATTTCCAAAGTGGCGAATGCAGATATGTTTTGAATTAGGGTTGGTCTATGGAGCTAGCACTTATTGCCAGTTCATCATGTAACTTCAAGTTTAAAAACCAACACAATATTAGCCCTAGGGTAGGAAAAAACAAAAACCCCTAGGGCAGGTCGTAATAATACTTGCTAAACAAATGACCAAAAAAAGAAAACAAAAAAGAAAGGGTGTGAAGATTTAAAAAAATAATAATAAAAAATAAAACTTTACCCTCAACCCAAGAGTTCTCTTTGTTTGAAGTTCCACAATCTCCTTGTCACCAAATGGGCACTTGTATTGGCATAGGAATACAAGCACAATGCTATGTTTCCAAGAAATGGGTACATGTCTAAAACGTGGAAACACCAATTTTCAAAAAACACTTGGGCACAAAAATGTCTGTACAATATATTATTAAAAAATATAAGTATATAAAAAAAATGCATAATACTTATCTTTAGACCATAAAAGATAAAACACTTGAAATATTTTGCATTCATGAAAGTTCAAAATATTCAACATGCTTAAATTTTCATATTTACATGATTATAATCTAGATTATAGAATATATTTGAAATTGTGTGTCGAAATGGAGCAATATGTGCTTGTATAGCTTTTGGATAGTGTCTTTAAGAAGTTGGGGTAGGTAGATTAGGGTTAGGGTTTTATTATTTTGCTTTTGAGTGTTTTAATTTTATTTATATTTTGTGGCATTGTAAAAATTCATGTTTTGTTGAAATAGTATGGAAACGTCATGGGCCCGGGACTGTACTACGTATCGAGGGCATAATCAGATCAGTATCTATTTCTGGTACATCTGTACGTGGGCACGGGGCCTTATGGGGCATTTTCGGGTAACGTAGCCACAATGTATTTAAAGCTTTGCTTAAGGAGATTCAACGCAAAATGTGCAGTGAGAGGTAAGTTCGTTGTTTTGTGTTTTATTTTTTGTAAAATGAGACAAGTGTTATATTGTGTTCTTTTGAGTTTTAGCAAATTTTAGGGTTCTTTCTGTCTTTTTTCACTGGTCAAATTTAAATAGTGAAAAAATAAAAAAGTAAAAAACAAACAAAATCCTAACCACTACAAATTTCAAACATCTGTATCAAACACAAATACATTTCACATTCAACACAGCAACTTTGGCAAGATATATAAAGGCAACTTTTGTACTTTTATCAACGTTGTTTTTATTTATTTGAGGATCACATGCCTTGCTACAAAGCCCCAGAAATCTTTAGTCTTGCCATTTTGCATAATCATGAAACTTCTCATCACTCCTCTGGGATAATACTGCCATCTCAATTCACTCTGAAATCAGGTCAAGGCAAACTATCTTGCCAACCAAACAGAGGGGAGATTGTTGGTCTTCCACCATTTCCAGGGCTGGGAAAATCCCTCTTACAATTAGGTGTAATACCTTGGTCAATGGGATTTCCTGGCTTTTGGTATGTGATTTGTGCCTCCTTGATGGAGAATTTCCCCTCGGCAAAGCTTTGAATTCAGGAATCCTAATAACCAAAAGAGAATAATCAATACTTCCAATAAGTTCCTGAAGTAATTGCTCAGAAACTGACTTAATACCCCCTTGATTTGTACAGCATTGCTAGATCAAAATCGCTATTAAAGATCTAAAATAATTAAGCATACATACCAGGGAATTGTATACATCATCAAGGCCAAAAAGATCTCAAAAATCAAATTTCAAAGAGAAATTATAAATGGAGAAATAGAAACCATACAAAATACTAAATAGAAACCATACAAAATACTATTTAGGGGAACAATAATCCAGCATGATTCTAGCAAGATAACACCATATGAATTCCATACATCAACAAAGAGAGATGAAATTTTGGTGGCTAATCTTCACTGATTGAAAATCACGATTTGCAATAACTTCTACAAACAAATTTTGTTTTCACTGAAAACTTGCCAATTTTTTCTATGCAAAAGATATAACATTATAAAAATGAACAGATGTTTAGAAAGACGTGTTTTTTACAAAGAAATAACAAATATTTATAGACTTCTAAAAATGTACCATCCCTTAAAACCTTCCCTACAACAAGAATACATAAAATGATTAGACAGCTTCGCCATGAAATTCCATGCATCAACCAAACAGAAGTTTTATACTAAAATAAATCAGAAAGTCAAGAACCTTTACTTAAAAAAATACATATTAGAATGAGTCGGGCCGGTCATAGTTACCTAAGTCTCGGGGATAGAGGGTGGGGCAATGGTGGGAAGGGTTTTACAGGACGACAAATTTTTTTCCCAAATTTCGTGGACAGCTATTAAAATAATATATAAGAATTAATATTTAAATATTTTAACTTTATTCAATGAAATTTTGGAATTTACACTGTATTTAATGTATTTCAGGTACTCTCAAGATTATAATTTAATGTTCTTCTTAAAAATAACAGCTTTTTAAAAGTAAAAAACATCACAAGTTTTTAATTTTTTTGAAAGATTTAAAAAAAATAGGGAATGTGCCCCCCCCCCCCCCCCCCAAGTCCCTGAGTCCTTGAAACGTTTAGGACGTCCGAGACGTCACTAAAATCTAGGGGATGCATCCCTGCGTAGCACTGGATATATTCATGATTGCATGATAAGTTTTATTTCAATTATAAGAAAACCAAAGCAAATTAACTTTCAAATTTTACTCAAATAAAGCAAAGGGGTATAAGTCTGACTTGTGGAGAATGCTGGCTTACAAAGAGCCCACCAGGGTTGATTCCTTGGATGTACCGAAATAAGGGATGAGGTTGTGTGTAAACTCTTGGTGACTTGGGCGGAGTAGTTATCCCTCAATATCTTGGCACCAAGCCAAAGGAGACTGATTATTCGTGCATCTCATATCAATGGGTTAGTTTTTTCTCCAACAAAAAAAATGTTTTCTCAAATACAGAAGTATCAATATGTGCACTAATAAAAGCATAGGCTATTGTAGGAAAATAAAATAAAGAAGAAAGCTATGCAAAGGCCACAAATTGCTTTAGGAGGATAAGGATAGGTTTTCTTGGCAGGAACCATATCAGTGTTTCTAAATATAGGAGAGAAATCCTTGTCTATAGGCTTGGCTTTCTTTATGCAAAATTGTGTGATCTAACTGGACTAACACTTAATATATATAATATTGGTTTGTCTTACAATTGCAAGCGACTCTCTTGAAAGCTTTGGTTGTTTTGGAATCAGAGTAGAATTTTTATTGTGGTCATGGTAGAAAATTTATTTCTCGACCAGTTTTTTATTTGTTTCTATAAATTTATATTTTAGTTGTTTTTAAACTGCTTGACATAGACCACATGCTATCATAGGTGTTTACTACGTTTCCTATGATCACATCTATTCCTATGATAGACTGGATTTTACTTGTGTGCATAGATGCTTTTTCAAGTTGATATCATATTTAAACCTTTTTATTGTGCTTATTATGATTATTTTTATATAATCTTCTGTCCGGAAATGATAGAATGAGCCGGGATTTTTCCAAATAGCTTGTAATAGTATAATTCAATACCTAAACTGTGATTTATGGACAGGCGTAAAATATATGATGAATACAATGATGAAGAGATTGAGCTATCTAAAGAGGAAATCAAGTTCCTAAATAGATTACGCAAAGGCAAAATACCACATGCCAAAGTGGACCCATACGAGGTATATTCTGTACATGCACAAAATGAACTAATGTTGTCTCGTTTTTAGTTTCTTTCTTCAGTGTAATTCAGTTCACAAGTTAACATTGTTTTTGCATTATGCAGCCTTATGTTGATTGGTTTGACTGGGAAGATAAAGGGCATCCTTTATCTAATGCACCAGAACCCAAGAGGAGATTCATTCCATCAAAATGGGAAGCTAAAAAGGTACACATATTTACACATGGGTGAACCTTATCAAAGATGGTGTTAACAATTGACCTGATGTTCTGATGTTGATTTGTTCTACACAGTATGCATGCAACTACTGAAGAAAATTCAATTGAAATGTATGCTTTTTCAATTATGTTTAACAAGGATTGGTCCTTTCAATTTAGCATTTCCAATGTATGTATGCACCAAGGTTGAACTAGCAGTTGTCACCGAGCAGCAACAGAACACCTTTTATCTAGAAGGAATGGATGAAAAATGTGCCTGGTCCTCTCTATAGAATGCTTGCTGGCATGATTAGAAGGTGTTCCACTTAAATTTGTTCTTCAAATTAGGCTATACATATCTGTATAAACTTGTAATAGTTACTTGCTCTTTGTTTAATAACGATTAGAGACATATTTGGCATGGTGGCTCACTTTAACATTGTTGGGTTGTAATAAGAGTCCAGATTGGTATGTATTCAAGTTCAAGGATTCATTTTTGATTTTTCCAAATGGGACATTGGCACCTGTTTGACCTGTTTTCTGAGATGTGGAAGAGGTTCTCCATCAATTTTTTTTTTTTGGATTGTACTCATTGAAAGATTATCTTGTATACTTTCTAATAACATCCATTATTTCTGATTTATCTGGCTATTAACATGGGAATGCACGCGAGCCCCATATTGAAAATGCAAGGATAGATAGATTTTTTGAACCTAATTCAAGTAGATTATTGTAATTTTTCTCCCTTATTTGGTTGAAGGAAAACCAAGAAAGTGATGGACAAGAAGTGGAAGTGGTAGATTATTGTAATATTTCTACCTTATTTGGTTGGAGCAAAACCAAGGAAGTGGTGGACAAGAATTGTAATTATGTAAAGTTAAGAAGAGGGAGTTTAAAACACAATAAATTGGAAATAACAAATTAGAAAATTCTTAAATTTTAAATTGAGAAGTGAAAGCTACAAAAGATGCTTCATCAGAACACTGAGATGTATGTAACCAATTTATTGATTCTTCATTTCATCTTATGCAAGCATCTTGAAGCTTGAAGAGCTGATATAAAACTCACATAGTCTTGCCCAAATCTCAAATAATAATCCCTTAAAACTAGAGCTGCTTCCTTGGGTCTCATTTGGGCATGTTGAGGCTAGTTCGTTTCTTTAGTCTATTGACATCTATATTGCTTAGTTCCCTCCATTCAAATACTCATACGGTGCCCCCTTTTGACTTTTTGCTTAGTTCCCTCCATTTAAATACCCATACGGTGCCCCTTCTCGCCTTTTTGCCTTGAAGGATGTGATTACAAGAGTTGACACGGGGCACATTTTACGACAGTATATACGGTTCACTTGCGCCTTTCTCCCATGGCGTGTTGGGACCAAAGATGGCCTTCTACGCCTTGCATTTCGTACAGTTGTTGATGACACCATCGTTTGATTTGATTGCCTCCAATGTCATTGGTCACATGACGTAAGCGTTCCTCTCGACTATTTGAGAGTGTGCTTCCACCAGCAACGAGTTGAGTGAGATCACCATATTTCTCATCGTAATAGAATTTATTGTTTAGGTTCTCTCTAGGAGGAGGAGAATGAGAGACTTTATTTTAGTTGTTCGGTCTATTGTGAGATTTGGAGTCGGCACTATTGTTTGTACAGAGACTTGGGAGATTCCTTAGCCACCTTCTTGAATTGTCTTGACTAGAGATACATGGCCCTTCTTGTTTGGGAGGTTGCCCCTTTCAGACATAGGGCATTGTAGGGGACCTCCAGAGTTGGCAGGTTGATTAACTCCTTTCAGCTATTAATTGCCCCTTTGCAACTGCTCCACGCACAGTTGGTGACAAATTAGTGAGACGGTTTCTACCTTTGCACATTGCCACTAGGAAATCCCAATCCTTTCATTTGCATACCAGGCATTATGGATCTGCCACACGGCATGAAGGGCCGTTGAGTTCTTTTTACCATCAGCCTCTGATGTAAAGACAAGCTCATATCGCCAATTTTTTTTCTTCCTTTGGAGAGTCACTGACCTTGTGTGTTATGAGAGGTTCTATGGGAACTTGGAAGTATCTTTCTTTTTCTTATTGTCCAACTTAGACCCCTTAGCCCAGGGCATTTATGTATCAGAGCTTGTATTGATCTAGCTGTGGTGGTGGATAATGATGCTGTCAGTTCTTATTCATCTGCTTTGAGAATTTATACTAACATGTGACTAATGCTGTTTACCAGTCTCCCCTTGTTTCCCTTGAGGGGTCTGTCCCTCACATGGAAATTCATATTTGTACTCTTCGGTTACAGTTAGGTTTTACTTGCTTTGGGCATACCTCCTCTAGTTATGCTTTTGTTGTTTTAGCTTGTTAAGGTGTCAAAGAGTTGTCTAAATACTCATTCTCCTTGCCAAAATGTTATTGTTTGCACTGTTGGTTATGATCTCCATTACCTTTACCTTGCCAAAATGTTGTTGGCTGCACTGTCGGTTATGATCTCCACTACATTCTCCTGCCCAACCCGTTCAATCTCCTCATTAGCCCCTCTAGAGAGACCTGTTGAGCATGGAGTGGCTTTTGCATGACCTGAAGTGCAATCTGATCTAATAAACGGTAGGGCACAAGAATATGAACAAGTGGCCTTTGGGCAATGTTGGTCCATTCATTATGATAGTGAAAACCCCTAAATCTTTATAGCTTTCATAGATATCTTATTGTGACAGCAATGCAAGCTTTCTCCTCTCTCAGAAGAATACTGAAGATTTTCTCATCACTAGGGACACATATCCTTTAGCAGTATTGTTAATCATTCTAATTGCTTCCTTTGAGTAGGGAGACATGGCAATGTAAAAATTCATAACACAACCTTAAAATAACCTTGCAATTGCAGCGTAATTTTATTTTTGCCAGTTTCATCTGGGGAATTGATTCTTGGCAAGGAATCGTGGATCCGGGTCCAAGTCAGCCTTATCAAGGTTTCGGGAGATATTTGGCAAACTTGGTGAGTTTGCAAGCGAGTCACCTGAGTCCTGCGTCTGGACTAGCCAGGCCTACCATTAAATATTCAAAAAAACGGAAAAAGGACAATTTATTATGGTCTAAGAGTAGATTTTTGGCAGATATATGATTGAGTTTTCATTTCTTTAATGAAGAGCAAGATAAAATATCTGGATAAAATTTGTATGAGTGACTATAAACAAGTTTATATTCCTATGGTGTCTAGTCTGAAATTATCAGCTCGGTGATTCAAAAAAACCAATGAATTGATCTTGTGTAAATTAGTGGCCATCCTGATATATCTATAGCTGCAAGGTCTGATCTTGGCTTTGTTATCAGTGGCATTTCTAGATTCATGAGCAAACCTAAGGTTGATCATTGGAAGGTAGCCAGATGAATTCTGAAGTATGTGCAGGATACAATTAATTATAGTGTTTGATATGGCTATAGTGATGATTTTCAGCTTGTTGGAATTATCAATGCTGATTGGGTAGGATCCATGGATGATAGAAATTCAATGACAAGATATGCTTTTAATTTGGGAACAAGTGTTGTCTCATGGGCTATCAAAAAGCAGCAAACACTTGTTCTTTCTTCCACCAAGGCAGAGCATAATAATTTTTTTTTGCAACTTGTAAAGCAGTTTGGTTAAACGAGTTTACTTCATGATTCGTACGTGGCTCTAGAGAAAACAACTACTCTTCCTTGTAATAGTCATCGTGTGCTAAAGATGTTAAAGATTCTTGTAATCCATGCACACACAACCACCATACACGTCAAATCATGCTTAAGACGGTCAAAAATCTTGTAACAAGCACATACAAAACATGTAATCTTCAAACATTCAATATCACATTATTTACTTATTTCTTTGTGTATGCATGTGTGTGTTAGCTGTAATTGATTAGGTTTGACTGTTGAGTGTATTTTTAGTTGCTTTGATATAGAATGCATTTTAATAGTTTTTTTCCCCTAAAATTCTCTATTTTTAATGGTTAAAAAAGAATTGCGAGTCTTGGCTGGGTTTTGTTGCTGAATTCGAGTCTGAGTCAAATATTGGTTCGTTGAGTTTTCACAAAGTCAAAGTTTCGTTACCATGGTTTCATCCTATATTTGCATCATAGGAGAAAATTTGTGAAGGAAGGAACTGCATGTTGGAACACAAAGGAACCTTTTCCTTGTAAGTGGTCCAATCTTGGAGTTTTGCAGTTGCACTTTTTCATGGCATTCTATAGAGTCCAGGAATTTGTAAATGGCATATGCCCTTGTTCTATAAGGCAGTTTTTGGCGAACATGGGTTTGTTCTCTCTTTCCAACACCAAGAAGATGATATATAGTCCATGCAATCAAAATTCTTTGGTTAACTTGGAAAAGCGGACAAGTTCATGATTTACAACTTGAACTGCCATACGCTCCTTGCATATGGGCGTGTAATGAAAACAGTGTGTCATAATTTCTGCGCAAAGGTTGTTTGCAGCTTGATTTTCTTTGGCTTTTCAAGTTTGTGCTGCTGCTTGTTTTCTCCTTTGTGGAACAGAGAATTAAGTGGAAATCTGAGTTGTGAATACAGATTTCTGAAAAATGTGGGGTCAAATATGGAAACTGACAAACGGAAAATCTTCATCTTGCTATTTCACTGACTAATGCAGCTGCCAAATGGTATATTTTGTTCTTTTTGGTCTCCTTCAGGCACCAAATGGCTCAGCGGCTCTCTCTGTCTCTCTCTAATTTGATATCCAAGTTGGCAAATGAAAATTGAGAGTAAATGGAGTGTTCTTATAATGGTGGACTCCAAATCTTAATGAAATGTTCCCTTTTAGGGCTTTTGATATACTAGTTTCTTATATAAATAATAGAAAATCTTAAATTTTTTATCCATGTTATTTCTCCTTTTTGCATTTGCTTGATGTAAAATCAAAATGGTCCCTTTGGTGGCCTGTTTTTTGGCTGTTTCCCGGCTGTCTTCACTGGAGAGAATGGTCTTTCCTGAGGAATGACATTCCTTCTAGACAAAACGACCTGAACTGTGGACTTTACGGCTGTTTTGAGGAATGGGTTGTCACAGCCAAAAACACAATGGATGGCTGAGATTTTGGCCTGTCTGCATGAAAAGTCATTTCTTTGCATAATAAAAATGTGGCAACATGGGCATGCTGTTTTTCTACTTGCAACTAATGAACTGTATTGAAGGTAGGATTAGATTTAAGCCCAATCTAGTAAAATATCTCTTTAATATCAAGTGTATGGCACATGACGCCTTTTAGAGGAATGTTGAATATTAGGCAACTTGTAATGATTTTATCTTTGAATTAATTGAGGAATGTATTTGAGATAAAATTCTCTAGTTAAGTTACATACTTATATTCTCAGGTAGAATGAAACAAAGAAATAGTATTTGTGTTTTGATAAGCAATATAAAGTTCTATTAGTAAAATGAGTAATACAATGCAGAATACCAAAAGTTCTGCTATTACTGGTCTTACTCGGAACTTAGAACTAAAGTAACTAGAATTAGACTCCCGAGCTCTACGTGCAACAGCTATTCCTTTACATGAAGACATTTCTGCTTTGACTGATAGGAAAGCCTGTCACAAGCCATACAGTATCTATGGAGATCTGGTACTACAAAAAGTTGCAAGTGACACAGATTACCCAAATCTGGCTCGGAATAAGCATTTTGATCCAGAGAAATATCTGGAATTATAAAAGCAGACGGTAAATACTAAATGCATTTTTGATTTCCCTAGGGCAACAATCACGATCTGGGTGCTGTTTCCATGGCTGCCTGGGATGTCAAATACTTGCATTTAATGATACCTTCTGTTTTCTTCACATTGTCTACGAGGTGGAAAATGTTGCCTGGGAAAACGATTATTGCACTGTACTTTTATGATCTTTATTTAGCAAGAATTGTTGATTTTCTAATTTTCTTCAGAGCAAAACCCTGGATGAGCTAGGGCCCAGGCCCAAATGCCGAGCATTATGCAAATATGCATTCATTTGTGACTGTAATAGGTGATTGATGGTTGTGCATACCATCTGTATCGTAGTAATGAGACTTGGACTTGGAAAAAACTCGGCAAACCAATTTTTGACTCGGATCCAAACTCGGTAAGAAAACTCATCCGAGACTTGGTGAATTTAAAATACCCCTATAAAATAGAAAATTTTGGAGGGAAAAACTATTAAAATGCATTCTATATCAAAGCGACTTAAAATACGCTCGAAATTAATCAATTACAGCTAACATACACATGTACACACAAATAAGTAAGTAAATAATACAATATTGAATGCTTGAAGCTGCTTGATTCAACATGAAACTTGAAACTTGAGATTAAATACAAGTTTCTTTTAGATTTGGGGGCCTCTAATGAGGTTGGCTCAATGGCTGATATGAATATTTACAACTTACTGGAATCGATTCAACTGATGTTTTATTTTAGAATTATACAATATTAAGTTTTTAAGCTTTGTTTCAAAGGTATTTACTTTTTAATCATAGATGTCCACAACACCCTTAAACAATTTTCTTCCTTGGTGCACAAATTCCTCAGATACAATTCTAGCATGAAAATCTGATAACCAGATACTATCCTATCCTTTTTAAGCTTTCTAGATTTTGCAGTAGATGATGTTACCCTCAACGTCTTTTGCTCATTATCCTATGTGATCTCAAAACGCACTTGATGTTCCTACAATCATCCAGACATTTCATGTAGAGTCATGGTTGGCTAAGATGTTCCTACCAAGAAGACTGTGTGCTCCTTGCACGTCATAATTTTTGTTTGGTCTAATAAGGTGACTACTTATCGTCATTATTTTGTCATTACTCAAATAATAACTATACACTTTAGGGTGATAAATATAATCATCTCATCTCTTAAATTCCTTTCTTCCTTGTGAATAATTTATAATCCTCTATCCTGGTAGCACTTGTGCTCCTTGGAAATATAATCTAGGTAGTAGAGTGCTCCCACATTTCAAATTACTGCCTAGCATTTATTCAAGTTCTGTGTTGGATTTGAGGTTCTATAAAGCTGGATTTGGAAGCTCATAAAAAACATGGATTTACAAAATCTCATGTAAAGAGCGATGAATGCAAAGACATTCATAGTCCTGGATGTGAATACGTCTGTGGAGGAGAAAGACTAGTGTTGGCGAAAGGAAGAAGGCTTGATGTAGTTTTGGTGGACAAATGACGAGACAGAGAGCCAATTTTGGCAGCCAATTCCACAAAGAACTTTTGTAGTCTGTAATGAATGTCCATTTCCAATGATCGAGCGTTATCTTTTTGTGGAGTTTTTATCCCTAAGGGTTTTTTCTCTCATAAATACTTGTGTTAAATTTTTTTGTGCATGTTTTGTTAATTTTCATTCGAGTTATCCTCATTTTGTGCACAATTTTATTGAGTCATTTGGAAATGTATTTGAATAAAGCAATAGCATGAATTCTTGATTTCTGTGATGAATTGATTGAACCGACAAGGTTTTCAATCATTTGTTGTTGAGTCAGTAAGAGCTCTAGCTCTTTCAAGTCTGTGAGACGCGCCAGAATCTACATAACACTTCATATTGTGTTATTGTGAACCCTCTGAAACTGTGTTTGGTACTATTTTGTAAGAATTTGGAGATCTTACAACTATGTTTCACCTCTATCACAGTGCTCTACAAGAATCTTCATTTTGTGATAGAAGATTTCCTTTGAGGCCTTTAAAATTTTCTACATCCCTCCTATGGAGTTTAGGTCCCAATGAAAATGAGCTGAAATCATCAGTGAGTGAAAAGCTGGTTGGGTTGCAGTTGGTCCAGAAAAGCTTAATTGGCATTGGATACATTTCCTCATTTCCACATTTGAGCTCAAGATGGTGCTCTGTTCTGTGGTTGGACGGTGCAATGAGCTCTCTTTTGGACTGGGTGTCATCTGTATAACCTCTGGAGCAGAATTATTTGTCTTTGGAAAGCAGTCTGTCAAATAATAAAATAATCAATAGCTGAAATTATTACCAAATTAAGCATTTGCATGCTAATTAAATCCACTAACCCAATCCCATGAAGTTCAGCTGTCACATTTGTGCATTCAGATTTTAGATCAGGTTATTTTGTGAGGAAGTTGAATCTTGATTTTTTTCATTCAAGTGATAAAGGATCGTGTTCCTGATATATTTTACTGATGGAACCCTATATAAGGGTAGCAAATATGACTCACGACATCAATGGACAGCGATACTCTAAAACGCTCAGTCTGGACAGGATCAAGGTACCGTTGGAAATTTCTCGCAGCTCTCTAGGAATGCGTTACAGTTTGCATCGTGAGTTCAACTAAAGTCTAAATGCTTTAGTTGAAATCCCTCTTCCTTGTCCAAACAAACGTCATGTGAAACTTGGCCATACATTGGAGGAGATTTTTAGATAAGCTCTGAGAAGATCTCTAAGTACATGTTCAGAAATTGTTCTTTTGTTTTGAGGTGGATCATAGGCCAAATCTTTGACGTGACTAGATTTATTCATTTATATTAATCTTATCACATCTGGTATTGGAAACATGAGCTTGTGCAACCTGAGTGGGCCTGCATGGGAAGGCATGTGTACTCCATAGTGGAGGTCACATGTTTGAATCCGAAGGGGTAAGGGTTATACACCTCATTGATCAATATATAAGGTAAATGAAAAATCAATCACCTTGTAGGCTTCAACAAGGGGGGTCCATACACCAAATTGCTGTCTTGCTTGGTGGTGACCTAAAAACACACTTTAACCTTTCATATTAAATTGTATACAAAAACTCATAACTTAATTTGCCCAGTTATACTTAATTATAGATAATATGGATTTCTGGAGCTGCAAAAATTGAACCCTTTTTTAAATCTCTTACCATTTTCAGTTTATTTTTTTTACTAATTAATTTTATTTAAGATATTAAGTTTGATTATTGACTGCTTTCGATTAATAGCTTGCTTCTGTTTTATTTCTAAATTTTATGAATGACTGTTATCTTCCTGTCTTGGATTTTATCTGGAAGTTTGGAAAAGAAATTGGATGATATACAACATAAAAAATTATTCTTATCTTAACCTGATATTAATTAGTTGTCAACTTGTTGTCACTTCATCAGGTTGTGAAGCTTGTCAGAGCAATTCGTAAAGGATGGATAACGTTTGAGAAACCCAAAGAGAAGCCACGCTTTTATATGATGTGGGGAGATGATTTGAAAACATCTGAAAAAGCAACTAATGGGCTGACTTACATCCCAGCTCCAAAACCAACACTACCTGGTAGGTGCCTCCAAAATGTTTTTTGTTACAGTATACGAGTGGTACTGAAATCGAGACCCTTCCCTCACAGGGCTATTTGTATATTTGCTTAGCTCTTATGGTTTGGGTTGTAGCTGCATTAGGTTTACTTCCTCTTGTTTTGTTTATATTTCATCAGTGCTTAGCATCAAGCTATTTTTTTCAGAGTGTCGTAGTACATCTCTATTCAACAGGTACTTCTTGAGTTCCATTGACCAGCTTTGGTCATGTGTGGACTACGATATATTTTTTTGTAAATTTCTATTTTTCTATTTCTGTCATGATGTCGGATAAAGTTTTCCTTCAGACTAAACATTATGGATGATACCATGATTTGACTGGATTTGTTTTTCCTGAAATATAGTGGATTTGTGTTGGCTGTTCAGATTGTCTGCACTTTGAAGCAATACACATCTCAAAAAACCAATTGAAAGATACTTGGAGGTAAAATATGCAAAATAAATAAAATATTCAATTCCAAATGTGTATTGCATTTGAAGACATTGATTTTAAATGGCCATTTTTCCTATTAGCCCATCTTGGTTTCCATCTATTAGATATTATTTTATTTTACCTATTCTCACCCCTGCATCCTAGAGTTCATAGAATTTTCTCCGTTATCAAAATTTATGTAAGTTTCAATTCTAGGTCTTCTAGTTGCAATGTTACACCTTCCATGTTGCGTTTTCACCGTACAAATTCTCAAGTGATATTATTCGTTATATAATTTGTTGGACCCGAAATCTAAAGATACCGGATACTTTGGAGTATCCCTTTCATATCTGTATGGATACTTCAATTATACGTATTCAGTACTTGTGCAGTATGGGTTGAATATGGCACTGGGCTGTTTCCTGAATGCTTCAAGGATTCTGTTTTACCTCTAGTATAAACGAACACAGTTTTAAGGATCTCCTCTGTTATAGTTTTGGCAATCCAGTATGCAGTGTTTAGCATTCTAATTCATATAGATAGTTTGAAAGCATGGGGTGCCTGCACTAGCTTTAGGTGGGATTTTTGGTAGTCTCTGTTTTACATTTCCTGTCTGTCTCTGTACTTGGGTCTAATGGTTCTGGACATAGCTTTCATGTATCTGTTTTCTTGTAATATTTCTATCATGTCATTAAAATACGGCTTTTCTTATCAAAAACATGGTCCACCATGGTTTCAAGTACTTTTCAACTTGGATTTCATTGCCAGAGCTTTTATGCATCAGAACTCAGTTCCATAGTTTTCCGGCTTGGGCTGACTCCTTGTGCATGTATGACAAAGCACATCCATCTACACATAGATGAATTTCATTAAATAGCTTAAAGACACGAAAACAACCTGGGAAGCTGATCTCAGGGGCCAAGGAAGTCATGATATGTTCAAATATTCAAATAACATGCAACTCAGAAAAGTGGCAAGAGAGGCATACAAATAGGATTTTTATGTTGCTATCAGATAACTTGTTTCATTTGTAAGGAAAGATACTCGAGTGATTTGGAATATTGCTTCTGATTGAAATGTTTGGAATATAATAGGCCATATTCCAATATTGTCATGCACCATATCAAGCGCATAATACATATGGCTTATTATAGAGAAGAAAGTAACACATACTATTTTTTTTGTAAATAATGATGAATGCTTTGACATTAATTCATTGTATAAAATACAGCTCTACCAAAAGTGCTGTAAAGATAATATTTTTCATAAAATCTAGCTCTTTTTCATCTTCTGACCACTATGATTTGATGGTTTGCAGAAAAGCACTCTTTCAATGCAATTTGGTGTGCCTGAGATTTAATTTAATATTCTCCCAGTTAAACATCTTCAGGTAAAAAAGCAAATTAGCACATGAACATGCCATACACACTCCCTTAAATGCACTTCAAATCATTAGAGGCTTTTGCCGCAGTCCAAACTTACTCCCATATGTACTTAAGCATTCAGATAGAATAATTGCCACAGCCATGATTCAGGAGGATCTACCAACAGAGGTTTCCGTGGCACTGCCAAGCCCGTGTTCACAGTTTGCAGCTCATGCAGATCCACTATGATGGACTGTGGTACTCCAAAACCTCATCCACAAGTTCATGGTATCTCCAAGACCATCCGCCAATCTCCAACAGATGCCACACACACTCCTACAGTGGCGCTAATCAATTTGGGCAGATCCATTTTGATGGACCACAGCACTCCAGAACCTCATCAACAAGTTTGCAGTATCTCCAAGTCCATCCCACCATCTTCAATTGACGCCGCACACACTCTAGCTGTGGCATGATGCATCCACCTGTATCCAACAGTTGCCCCACACACTCTAGCTGTGGCATGATGCATCCACCTGTATCCAACAAATGCCGCACACACTCTAGCAGTGGTGCGAATCAATCACTGCAGACCAATTGCATAAGCACTCAGCAAACCTTCAGCAGAACACATCATTGGCTTCAGCAGCATGCCACATTCATCCATGCCAAACCCCAAAGGCTAAGGTAATGCATGCCAACCCTTTGCAACTTCAGTGATGCTGTCAGTGCCAACTCCGTTGTGTGCTGCGCCATGCCACATTTCACTCCACATGACCATTGTTATGCCAAAGTGTCCTGCAATATGCGCTTCCTTTAGAGCCACACAACAATTAAGCTATGTTGCCAGGAAACGGGTACGGGTATGGGTATGAAATGCAGAAACGCCAAATTTCAAAAACCTTGGGTACGAAACATAACGGGAAACGTCCGTACAATATATATATATATATATATATATATATGTATGCATAGTACTCATTTTATAATTGTACTCCACGGACCATAAGAGATAATTGATAAAGTACTCAAAATATATTGTATTCATTGAAATTTGAAGTTCTAAAGATTCATTGTTCAACATGGTTACAATTTCAATGATTCACATATACATGATAATAATCTAGATTCAATGGCGTTGTGATAATTATTATTTGACGACATTTACTCGATAACCTATTATTCACCTAGATACACTCAAAACACAATAGGTACATAGACTCAATATGACAAGGATTACTTTAGACATTAAACTCTAAATCTAAAAAGTAGCCTATATTAATTACTTTTTAAATAACACTAACTTTTTTTATATACATAGAACTCTTAAACTAAGACTTAAATTACATGACATTTAAATAATATAAACAAATAGAAAGTTTATGAATTTTAATACTAATACGATTATTGACACAAAATTCTATCAAAAACATAAGAAATAAACCTATATACAAAACACTCAACTCACTAAATCTATATAACTGTATAAAAGGATAACTATTAATGAGCACTACACATGCTTCACAGATCCTAACATAAAGATTCGAAGGGCACAATGAAAATTTGAACATATTGATGCTTTTTTTGACAGGAATGCATACGGTTCAAGAGGGCAGAAAGAACATGTAGAAGATTAAATATGCACCACGCTAAGATGAAGCAAATATCAACCCACGTTTCCGGGACGTTTCAATGGCATTTCGACCCACGTTTCCGTACTGGAAATGTTTTTGAGCTGAAACGGCAGGGCCCCAGGCGTTTCTTGGTAACAGAGCAATTAAGTTATACATGGTGTCCCAAAATCAGTTACAACTACCATAATGACACTTCCGCCTTCGAGGCATTGTAATCTATATATGTGCACACATCTATACCTAGACAAAAATCAGAGTAGAAGGTAAATAACTTTTCATCTTTCTCAAGAGTATGCCATGTACAGGTTGCATAGAAAAATAAATACATTTACTGTTCCAGTTTTAATATCTCTCCCACTCTTGATTCACTGCATACCAACTAAATAGCTTCTACATACGCCTATAACACATCTAAATCTGCAGTTAGGGTGTACTCCACCGGGTGACCATCTTGGCCCCAAATTAGTGGTATTAGAGCAGTTCCTCTTGCATGTCCATCGAACATGGTCAGAGTATTTGAGCCTCAATGTCAAACCACGAGAACCATTAGGCTACCTCCCAGCCCGTTTCATCGAAGTTCCAATGGCCAAGGACAATTAAATGCAATGCAAGACAAGAGTCACAAGATGATCAAGAACAAATTTGTAGAAGCACTCATAGATCAACAAAAATCTGTTTAGCTAGTCTTCAGAAGTCCTTGAATGAGCAGTTCCATTGACTTCATCGTCAGTTAAAGCTTTTGGTGGTTGAGTCAGCCCTAGATTTCAAGTTAATCTAGACGTTCCAGTGTTTGAAGGAAAGATTAATGCAAATGCAATAGATAGCTGTTTGGATCAGTTAGATTCTTACTTTTCTATGAATGACCTTTTTGACAATGACCAAATCAAGATTGCACTTCTAAAAGTCTCTTCACCCTTCAAGAAGTGGTGGCAAGCTCATACACTTTGGGAGGAAGACTAGAAAGGAGGCAAGCCTAAACCAACCTAGGATACATTCCTGAAAGCCTTCAAGGATGAATGCTATCTTGAAGATGTCTTTGAAGATCGCCATGTTTTATGGCAACAACTTCGGAAGGACATGACCAGTAGTCCAAGCCTACACTGATGCCTTCCATGAACTTTATGTGAAGCTGGGCTCATTTGAGTTAGAAGGGCATAGAAATTTCAAGTGCTGCAGCGGCCTATGATCAGCCATTTTGTCCAAATAAAAGCTGCCTAAGGTCAAGATGATGGGAGAAGCCTATCTCTATGCAACAATCATTGAGGAGTCCAAGATGAAGAGAAAACTGGAAGCATTGTTTGTGCAAGGAAGATACCTGCTTTAGACAAGGAAATGGTGTGACAAGCATAAAAGTAGCAGCCGTTCCAATGCAAAGTGCCATGCTCAAAAGATTTTGCTTATAAATTGGGATGGCTTGGTTCCTACAACACCAAAGGTATACATGTCACACTCCAAAGCCTCTTCTGATACTCTATCTCCCTTTTCAACGATGAGTTAGTTTGTGATGCAATGCCAATTGATGTTTGCAATGTATACCTCAGGCATCCATACTTGCATAGTCACTAGTGTGTATACAATGCCAATCCTCACAACATTGTTGTATCAGTGGGCAGTAAGTGATATTGGATTCCTAAAGTGTTTCCATGCTCAAGACCTGCCACGCAAACTCCCAAGAAGGTTGCGCCATGAAGCTATATGAAATATCCCTTGTGGGATATCACTTGAAATTCACAAAATATATAAAAATAACAGCGAACTGAAATTCTAATTTTTCTGATTTTTAGGACAGTAGTATGTAGAAACAATTTTTTTTTTGTATTTTCTAGAATAATAATTTCTAATACTACCCAGAAGCTTCAAATAACTTAGAAAAATATGTAGAATAGTAAACAAGAGATAATTTTTATCTCTCAGATTTGATTTGATTTATTTATTTTAATTGCTGAAACAACCTAAAAATGCCAAAAATTCACGAGGAGCTGAAATGATCTTTATAAATTCTGAAATTTGGACAACAATATATTTAAATTATAACGAATCAGATCCAACCTGGAAAATTGAAAAACTCCATCCATAAACCCTAGAAAACACTGCTACAAAACCCTAAGTAGATCTGAATAAATAAAGCCCAAACTGAATGAAACTCCTCTTGGGAATTCGCCAAGCTTGCCTCAAATGCTGGAAATAATCTGATATGTAGATGGCTGAAGTATGGGCCAAATAATCTCTCTCCGACACTGAGCAAACCCTTGAAACTCTCCGAAAATCCTGATCTGAAAATCTAATTTGAATGAAGCTCCAAATTAGCAAACTAGGGAGGATCTTTCACCACCGAAGAGTGCTCTGCTAGCTAGGAGTGGATCTCTTACCACTGAAGCTAGGGTTCCTGTGGGATCTTACTCCACGAGCAAAAAGTATGCAACCAACAATTGGCTTCAATATCATAAAAGCGTGAGTGTATGAATGAATTGGCTTCAATATCATAAACAATTGGCTTCCATCATGTGATCACTCACAATCACAGCCTCTCTTGTCAACCCACGCGTACGAAAGTCCACTCTGAATCCTATAGCATCCCTTGTATCAACCTGTGAAACATCCTGTATATGCACTAAGCGTGCCAACTCTCTCACATGACCCACACTCGTGTGAGACCAAAGCTCCTCATAATGTGTCTTAATGTGTCTTGTCGGGGAAAAGTTTCAAGACTCCAGAAAACGGTCAATCGACAATATCTACTCTACATAGTCCGCCTCTTGTGCTGAATGTGAACCTACTGAATAACCAAGTAACCGAGTTAACTCCGTCCCCCTACTGACAAGCACATGGGTGAAGTGCCCACTGGGCATAGAAACAATAAAATACAGAGTGCTATCCCATGTCGGCTCAGAAAATGATGAACTTGTAAGCTCCGATTTGTCATAACAACAAACCGTACATCCATGTATAAAGTTGAGGATATCCTCCCTCAACCCATGCCATCTGAACCTCTCCCATATGAACTTGTAGGTCTCATCGAAGCTCAAGTGTCCAGTCACGGAAGAACAATGCACATGTTGCAGTATCTCCATCCTCAACCACGAATCTGACACAAGGTACAATCTGCCCTGATAGAAGATCATTTCATCCTCCAATCTGTAGGTGTCATCCTGTATGTGACTAGTCGGTTCTTGGAGTACTCAACAAGCAAATGAGATCTCCAGTCTATCAAAACCTCCGATAACCAACCTAATGATAGACTTGGGTGATCTGAACTTGTAACCCCAATCTTTGTAACTGTCTCATGTGCAACACTATTGATCACACCGACATCCATGACTCCACTCACTGTGGCATTTGGAGTCAAAGTCTCCATCCTACCTAACTCACTCCCCGACTCAACATCATCCGACTCACTCTCCACATAAGTCATCATGGTGTGCTCTGTGTCTGCAACAAACAATCCGTTGGAATAGGAGTCATCAAATATCCCACTTGCCTCACCCAACAAAGCGGATTGAGCAAGCTTGCTCCTAAGGATACTCCCGACTCTCATGGGGAAAGGAAGCAAACTGATCCTTGTATCCTGTCTAACCACCATGAGCTCTAACTCCATGGTCCCATCCATCGAACTCTACATCAGCCAACAATAGTGAAACACCCCGAAGTGTTCTTGAGAAGAATACCAGGCCGCTGGTGATGACACAAAGATGAATCCCAATCAATGGAAAACAAACTCCAATATGGGGAATTCAATCTCCCAATGCAATGCCAAAGCCACCAATTCCTCAGGCTCTCTCCAAACAACAACGGACCAACCAACAAGGCCCTTACCAACAATGTGGAATCTCGTGCAATCTGGCTAATGCTGTCACCAGCCTCATACATGTCCCGGTATACTCGAAATGTGCTAAAAAACTCAACTAGGAATAGCCAACCCCCAGAATGAGTCTCACAGCCAACAAGTATGACTCTCCTAGTCGGATAAGTCATCATAAAAGGATGAAGACATTGGAAAGTCTCCACACCAAGATCCAAATCAACACACTGTACCTTACCTCTCTCTAGGCACCTGTGATCTGAGGCCCCTAAACCATCACCCTCGGTTCCCAAGAACCAACTAGAAAACATCTCTCTAATCATAGCAGGGTGTATCCACCTCGACCAAACATCGGTGGAAGAAGGTCCATCCAACCAACTCATGGCAATAACGTACCATGTCTGATGATGTATGCTCTAGTATTGGCACAATAGGTGCCAACACAATGTCCTGTGGCAAGCATGGTACACTCCTTAATGCCATCATACCATCCTCCACACTATGGCCCTCCTGAATCACATGGTCTCTGATCACATCTATAGTCATCTCCTCGCTATCTAGCTCCACATCGAGACTCACCATATCACAACACTCAGTAACTGAGCACCTGTCTGATCCTATGGCTCATCCTGCATGCATTACTCCAAAATCTCTGCGCACAACACATGGGTCACTATCCCTGAGTCATCCTCATCTCGTGTACGTGTAACAATCTCACAAATGTGACTCAACACCTCCCAGAATGTGTCCTGTTGGCCACTAAATGGAAAAGACAGAACATCTCTCTGACGAGGTCCCAACACTCATGGTCCCACATCATCCAATAGAGTCTAACTCTGGCCACTACCTCCAATATCCAGACACTTGACCCAAATGACTGAACATTTGTCTGCATAAGCCCACCAAAAGACTCAACCAACAACTGAAGTAGCCATCTTATCAGGTCCCCATCATTTGGTATATCTGGTACCGTAACCTGGAATATCTCTATGACGCAAGCTATCACCCTCAAGGTAATTCTCCTACTCTGATGTATCAACAAATCCGGGCAGAATAGCATATCTCTGAGTTTGTCCAATGCAAATAACATGACAAATTTACCTGAACCAACAAACCAACTAATCGGTCTAGAACACCCAAGACCACCCACCAATCTCCAAGAGATTTTGCTCACACTCTTACAGTGGCATGAATCAATTTGTGCAGATCCACTTCGATGGACTGCGGTACTCTAGAACCTCATCAACAGGTTCACAGTATCTCCAAGTCCATCCCACCATCTCCAATTGGTGCTGCAAACAGTCCAGCAGTGGTGCGATGCATTCAACTATAATAGATGCTGCACACACTCCTATAGTGGCAAAAATCAATCTTTACAGACCAAGTGTGCACCAGCGCGAGTGCTCACCAAACCTTCTGCAGAATGCATCATTAGTTTAGGCAGGGTGCCACACATCTCCATTCACAAAGGCTAACTCCCACCGCGCAGTACCATGAGGTGCCTGTGCCAATTGTCAGCAACTTCAATGATACTGTCAGCGCCAACTCCGTGCTGTGCCACGCCATGTGACATGGCACTCAACTGGACTACTGTTATGCCAGAATGTCCTCTACATTCTGTTCATCCTTCATAACCAAGCAACTGTTGAGTCATAAATGGTATCCCAGAATCTGTTACAACCACTACAATGGCTCTTCCTCCTTCGAGACATTGTAATCTATATATGTACACTCCTCTATAGTTTAGAAAGAAAATCAGAGTAGAAGGTAAACAGCCATACATCATTCTCAAGATTATGCATTGTACAGGACGCACAGATAAATAAATACATTTACTGTTCCAGTTCTAATATCAGTCTCACTCTCGATTTGCTGCATATCAAGTTTCAACTAAATATCTTCCACATATGCCTATCAGTCTCACTCTCGATTTGCTGCATATCAACTAAATATCTTCTGCATATGCCTATAACACATCTAAATCCGCATTTAGGGTTTCGACCACTGGGTCACCTGTTGGGCCCCGGATCAAGCAAGTTCTGCACTTTCCAATATTTTATTTATTAGTCATATAATTCTTAGTTGTAACATTTCAGAAACATCCAAACCTCATTATCATGTTTTATCTTGGAAAGCGTATAGGTTGCTGATCTCGTTCTAGTATGGAGCCAAATTTAACTTTTCAAAAGTATTTTAATAATAATATGTTCGGTGACAGCCCTATATTGGCTGCAAAATAAAACTCCAGTTACAAACTCAAATAGCATACCAAATAAAACCTTTGTTTGCAGCTCAGATTTTAATGCCAGAACAAGTGAAGCTCAAAACCATGTAGCTCTGTGTGTTGCCTGTAATAACTAAACAGCAGACACACCATCCAAACAAGGAACAATATCAGTTTCAGTGCCAAAATTTGCCAGGAAGCACAGAAATGAGAAATCCACTAGACAGTCAACAGAACTACAAAAGTTTTTTTCAATGCTTAGTGCACTTAACCTTTAAGGAAATCAATCCCTTCAAAATCAACTAAATAACTCAAGTTCAATGTTAAGGTATGACATTGGGTAGACACAGTAGCCTTATTTAATTCTTCCTATTTTTATATTGGTATACAAGCTTTCAGAATAAATTCCCGTAACATCTTTAAAACATTGTCCAGTCAAATTAGAAATTACACAGAGTAATATACCATGTGTTTTCACACAAGGATTCTATTTAAATCACACATGGAAACAAGATCTGACTTGCAAACAATGCATTTGAAAAGGTATGTTAGGGCAATAATCATCAGAATTGTGTTTGGGTGAGATTTTAAAGCCTCAAGTTTCTCCACATTTCATTATCAAATTTATTTGAATGTGGATTATATAGCACCTATGCTTTAGGCTGTGCATTTTTATTGTTTGGAGCACAAAATTGATAGACTATGTATGCTCAGAATTTTTCTTTGTTGGAGTCAACATAGGATATTCATCCAGTTATCCAGCTATTAAACTGATCCAAACCTATCCAATTGACCAGATGTTTTCTGCGTTGTGACAACTTTATCAACGGTTGTATTATGGGAAGCTAGCATTGCAATTGGATTCTTACATATATTATTATCTATAATACTATGTGTTTTAACATTCCTCCATGGGTACCTGAGCCACCGGGGTTGTTTTGCAAATGGCAAGTAGTTTGCAACCCCTTTCCCCTTATTTCACAAATGGTGACCAGTATGTAACCCCCTTGCTGAGCTTTGAATTTGGGCCCCAGGTGATCAGGATAGCTTGGTAAAATGGCGACCAGTGCATTAATTCCTAGCCGAGTATTTAACTTGGGACCTGGGTCACTCGGATCTCTTGCCAAACGGATTTGAACTCAGGCATTTAAGTTTTTATGGGGTGGCATTTTATCCCTGGGCATTGCCTCCTCAAAATTAGAAAGATTACTACATTACATCCAAAACAGAATCTTATAGAACACTATATCAAAGTATATTGTATTTTAGTTTCTCAAATGTACCTAATGTCAGCCAAAGTCCAATGCTGGATTGCTCAAGAGTCTAAATGATTCACAGTTATCAGCATTTCGTGTGATATTGACCTTCTCTATCAAGCCATGTAGGAGACCACATGCACTATTACCATCGGCTTTAGCAAGATGCATTAAATCTGGAATGACTCCAATTTGACAAATGTTATAAACAAGCAGCATTTTGCTTGGTGCAAAATTTGAATCTATTTAGTTTTTGAGGTAAACACGGCCTTTTGACAGAATTCCATGCGTTACTTGGAAGTTATGATAAGTTTTCTCATATCCAGAGCTAGTTACTAAAGTAATAATCAAGTTCGTCTTTCATTTCTACAGTAACTGATATATCAGATTGATGTAAAGGAGTTGTCTGAGAAGTAGCTAGAGTATTGGACATCAGAAATTACATTTGATCTGTATGTGTAAGTATTGTTTTCAATCTCAATATTTGTTATCATCCAAGCAACAAAGATATGACTGAAGCTGAACAGGTAACAGATGTCAAGGGCCAATCGATTGTATATGATTGACATGTTTGGTGTGCCCTCATTAACTGGTGTGTTGCACCTAAATAATTAGTATTCAGCCATATAAAATGATACGCTCCCCTCTTTGAAGGTCTTCTAATACACTTTCTCGTGGCATTAGTGGGAGTTTCTTCAATTTTACTTGAAAGACGAGTGTGGCTTCAGATGATCCAATATATTACTTCCCTTGAAACAGAATTTTGTTCTGTTGATCAGAGGCCATTGCTTTGAAGTTGTGATCATGTACTATGATTTGAATTTCAAAACTGGTACAAGGCAGTGGAATGCTTATATAGTTATGAATTTATAACTTCTCGACTGTTAACCATGCAAATTTTATTATGGGGTATGTTATCTATGAAATAAGCCATAATGAATGCCAAACTTTTTTTGTGCGATGTAAAACCTTTTCTCTATTAGGTTATTTTTCTTGTTGAATTCTTTTGATGTGCTACAGGGCATGAAGAATCATATAATCCTCCACCAGAGTATATTCCAACACAGGAGGAGATCAATTCATATCAGCTAATGTATGAGGAAGACCGCCCAAAATTCATCCCCAAAAGGTATTTGTTGTCAACATTAACCTTTTGAAGTTAACATGATTGTTCTAGTACTTGAAAAATATAAGTAAAGTTCTTTGTGGTGATTGAGTGGTGCCATCTCTTCCACAGATATGAATCGTTGAGAAATGTTCCAGCTTATGAAAAGTTCATTTCAGATATATTTGAACGATGCTTGGACCTATACATGTGCCCAAGAACTAGGAAGAAGCGTGTAAGTACTAGGATATCTTTCTCTGTTTCTGTTACAAGTTTAACAGACAGTGCAGAAATTAGCATTTATTCTTATTAATACTATAGTTAGGCTCATAATTTACTCGTTCATTGCAGATCAACATTGATCCCGAGTCGCTAATACCCAAGCTTCCTAAGCCTAAAGATTTGCAGCCTTTTCCCTCTATTTGCTTCCTTGAATATAAAGGCCATACAGGTGCAGTTTTATGTATATCAGTAGAATCATCAGGGCAATGGTTTGCTTCAGGTATGTGTATTCTCTACAAGTTATTCTTTTGCATTTCAGCATTGCCTGCAGTCATTACTTATGTTTTTAACGAGTTAAGGTTTGGCTTGGAAAGTTTGTCAAGGCAAATGATATATGCACTATGGTGTTGACTTGCCAATTAAATAAATAAAGGCTGTAAACCATGCCAACCCTGTACTCTGGGTGTAGGTGGATTGGCAAGTTTTTTTTTTTTACTATCAAACTTGGTTACGAGGTCAAAACCTAGGTTTACAAAATTTGAACAATATATAAGATAAATGGAAAGAAATCCCCTTGTGCTTCCACAATGATCCGTGCGCAAACGTGCAGCTAGCCACGGCCCCTCAGTCATGTGAGCTGCTCAAGCCCACACACTCTTCCTTGGGACTTTGTGCTCTTGAGACGTGCGTCATCTTGTGCCATGACATGGACCCCCATCATGTCCTTCACTTTGTGCCATGTGCAGCCTCACAGTACCTGTGCTCTTGGCAACTCGGTGTCCCACACATATTGCGCAACATTAGCAGTACTATAACACATTACAGCACTTTTCAGCTGCGGAGGTCCACCAGAACTCAGTGTCTGCTCGTCAACTTCCTGCTGCCATGTGACACCCTCCATGTGCGATTGCATCTGTCAGTATACGACTCACTAGAGGTACAACAGCCACACCTGCAAGAAGCTCAACTAGCACTCGGCCAAAAGATGTTCTTGTTACATCCATTCCCTTTTGTAAGTGTTGTCTATTTTAACCACCCTCTTGTAATGATGGATAGATACGTAAACGGTTGAACCTAAAGGTCATTAAAGTGACTACAAACCAGATATTAGTTAATACTTGCATGCCCCAAGTATCTTGTATCTCTCATACTCATTTATATCTTGTTCTAGTCAAGTTGAATCAGTTAGGAAGTGTCATCCCCCTTTTTGATCACAAGAACATTCCTAGCCTTACTGAACATTGTACACCATTGTTCGTTTCCCCTATTCTTTCCACTGAATAGAAGTTTGCACTATAATGCAAAAAGACTTTTGTGTTAGAATTTGTTTGGTTTACTATTGTGTTTAGTTTTCCTTAGCACATTCCATTGCCTGGAACTTGTCTCCAAGCGCAGGGTTGTCGTCTGTACGAACATCCCGGGCCTTGTGGTGCAGATCATTGTTATTAGACTCTATTACTAGGAAACACCTAAGGGGCCCACGTTTCTGCCTGGAAACGTTTCGGAAACGTGAAACATGGGGGAAACGCTCTGGAAATGTTTGGGACGTTTGTGGAAACGTCCCAGGCATTTCCGTAAATGTCCCAGGCGTTTCCAACGTTTTTTAAATTTTTAAAGCATCATAACTTAAAAATAAACAAAATGCCTTCATTTATTGCACCTAAACCTAATCTACCTACCTAAACTTGCTAAAGACACTTCCTAAAAGCTATATAATGTCATCTTGGGTCCAAAATACAAAATATTTTGAGTGCTTTATAATTATCTTTTATGGTCCATGGAGTACACTATGCATATATACATATTAATAATATATTGTACGAACGTTTCCGCGTTTCGTACCCATTTCCGTTTCCTGGCAACATAGTTATTAGAATAAAAACCCTCGTATGCTTGTAAACATGCGTCCACAACAACAAAAAGCTGGACAACCACCTAGATCCATTTCAAAGTATCTAGAAGAATGTCATAGAAAGAGCAAGTTGAGTAACACCCAAGATAATTTCTTCGAGGCATCCCCAGAAGTCGAGAAGCTCTGGAGGAACAACACAACAAACTCTTTGGGCCAATTCTGTGAATTCATTATGCAGCCTGGTCCAACACCACCTCCTCATGTGTTGCCTGTGCATTAATGGTTTCGGCAACGAAAGGCCTTTCAAGTTTAACTTAATCTTGATATCCCAACATTCAAAGGAAAAATTGGCGCGCCCACATTGGATAAATGGATTTGACAACTTGAGGCTTACTTTATCAATTGCTTTAGTGATGAAGAGAAAATCACCTTCACAATGCTAAAGATGTCCATTTTAGTTTCCCTTTGGCGGGAATTCTATAGTGCACAACACAAGAAAGACTTTATGGCCTCTAAGACTTGGAGTTCATTTGTTCGTGTTATGTAGGAGGAGTTTCTCCCCATCAAACACTACGAGTATGAACATATGAAGTTCCAACAGTTGCATTGGCATAAGGAGAAGTCGACTGAAGACTACACCAATGAATTCCATTGACTACATTGTGTGTCTACACGAGGACTTGACAAAGCAACATAAGGTTTTGAAGCACATTAGTGGATTCCCGCCTTAAATTTATGCAAAAATGGAGTTCTTGACATACAACACATTGGGTTGAGCATATTACAACAACACAAAGATTGAAGCCAAGGAAAAGATGAGGGCCAGTCCATGCACAATGCACCATCTCACCCCCTTGTGCAAAAGTAGAAAATGCCATGCAAAGGAGAGATGCCTAAGAAAGTCACACAACTCTAGTAGGCTCCTACACCTTCAATGTTAAACAAAGGCAAGAAGTAAGCCTCAATGGTCACATGACGGTTTTGAGTGCTGCGCACACCAATCCTTAATTGCACAATCTACATTAGGTCCTGCACAAGTCAATGCCACTGATCTAGATGTTACTTGTCTAAGCACCAACACCATCGCTACCAACACATCGAAGGAGTGTGAGTGTCTCTTCCACACCAAAATTTGGGTCAAGGGTCAACCTTTCCATGTCATCATCGACAATGAGAGCTAGAAGGCCATCATTGCAGAAGATACCACTGAAGCACATCCTCAACCATACTTTTTGGGATGGCTCCAACATGGTAAAGATATACTGGTTTGGCAACAACGCACTTTCTAGTACAAAGTCAAATAATTCAAGGATACATTCACTTATGAATTTGCACCAGTAGAGGTTTGTGACATTTTGCTTTGGCCATGATGCTAAATATTGCGCAAAACCAGAATGCTGGATTGTCCCTGTTAAAGATTGCTTCTTCAATCTTAAGGAATCACCTCTTCCATCGACCAAACTCACTTTGGTCTCTGCCAAATAATGTTGGAAGCTCATCTCACACATGTCAAAGTTTGTGCTACTCATGGTTTTTCTAGAAGCACCTGTGCGAGAGAGTAAGAAAATGTTGGCAATGTGATAACAACTTGACAAGTTACTCCAACAATATAGAGACGTCTTTACAGAACCGAGAAGGCTCATTAATACATTGCGCAGTAAGACACCAAATCGATTTGGTTCGTAGACCATACAACATTATGAAATAATACGACTCTCGACTAACTTGTAGCCTTTGCATACAAAAGCGATTAGTTTAAACACACTTTATTAATCATCTGTAAGGAAACAAAAGCTTACATAGAATGAGACCAATCACAACAAATACAATCTCTACACAATCCTTGAGGAGATGCAATATAATACTATTATTGATCTAAGTAGATTGACCAGCAACAAGCTAAGCTACTCTATGACAATGACAATCCTAAGAGTATCACACCCGACTCCCAGCAAACCTTTTAACTAGCACTTATGGAATTCCCTTACTCGAGCATAATATAGAGCCAAACACAACCTATTTACAATATTGCCTCGAAGCTACAAATTACCTATATGCCATTTATTGAAGCCTCCCTTATTAAAATTGTCATAGTGCGCTATGCAAGATATCACCCAAATCTTCTTCAACACATTTGCAATTATAACACAACTTGATGAATAAAAGTCAGCTCAACAATTACATGGTTAGGTGAATCCTCGTCAGCTCCTTCCTTGATGCAATGTATAACTTGAATTTGAATTCTCATGTTGTTCGAAGATAAGGCACATACTATGCCCTTGTGCACAAGAATGCCAAGTGAATCCTTGTGCCTTTGCTTAAGTAAATTCATATATTCTTGTGGTTTCAAAGATAGATGTGCACTGTTGAGATGAAACTCGGCTGGTAACATGAACCCCTAGGAATGACTTATGTGATATTGCACACAAGAAGTGATTCTTTGTGCACAATTCTAATGGTGACGTAAGTTAACTATTTGAAGGCTCCCTATCATGTGCCAAATGATCAAACCTTGCATCAAGCATCTAAAGCATTGCACTTTTCCTTTGAAGACATATGCATACCACGAAGATGTTGTGACACACCTTGACCATAGTTACAAAGTCCGGGATTCCAGATCTGTTCAGGAGGGCAAAAAAATCCAAAAATACAAAATTCTTAAAAAGTTTGGAAAGTCTGGTGCAGATCATATACATATTATATATGAGCATAATTAATAATATTTAAGGGTGTTGGCTTGTTGGGTGTCTTTCTATTCCACAAAAAACTATTTTTTTGGGGGGAGAATAGGGTCAACCCCGACCAACCTTATCCGGGTCAGTTGAAAAATCTTGTTCTGGTTGGATTTAGTGCAGATCCGGCCGCATTTTGTAACTATGACCTTTAACCACTATTTCCCGTGTTTGGCCTTTTTTGCTAACAAACACATTTCTGCATTGTGCCATTGAAATACTTGTCCGCGCCAACTTTTGAAAAATGTTCAGGTTATGCTGCAAATCACAATAACTATGAAAACATGCAAACACCTATTCTAACCTTTTTGGTGACATGGATTGCTTGTGAACCCGGATGTTCTTGCTTTAAATTTTCTCTCCCAAACAGTCCACTATATTTCAGGTCCATTTGGGAGAATGATGAAGTTTGGCACCAAATCCAAGAACTTCTTGATCCAATAAAGATCAGGCCTAGCTCTTCTCCTTGTGGTAGCTTGATAGTCCTCACGCCAAACAAAGATGACACTCGGCGCTTGTGCATTGACTATTGCATGCTCAACAAGATAATGGTGAAAAGTCAATACCTATTGCTGCACATTGATGACCTCTTGGACTGGCTTTCAAGGCATTCTACACTTAACCAAGATTTTGCGATTAGGTACTAATCCACCTTGAAGACATGGAAGACAACTTTCAAGACAATGGAAGGATTGTACAAATGGTTGGTTATGCCCTTTAGCTTGACAAGTGCACCAACAATATTCATGTGCTTGATGAGTTGCATACTTAGTCCGTTTACAAACTCCATCATCGTCGACTTGAATGACATCCTCATGTACAACAAGACTTGGGAGAAGCATTTAGAGCACATTTCACGTGTGGTAGCCACATTGCGCAAACACTAGTTGCAAGCCAACATAGCCAAGTGTACATTTGATGCCACACATATTTAGTAGCTATAGGCATCCATGTAGATCCAAAGAAGATAAAGTTAATCCAAATTTGGCCAACTCCATGCAATCTCACAGAATTGAGAAGTTTTCGTGGACTTGCTAACTTCTACCGCAGGTTTGTCCTCGGCTTTTAGCACATATTATGGACTCTTAGGCAAATCATGCTCACCAAAGCTACCTTTCTCTGAACTCCTAGGGAATAATGTGCATTTGAGGAGCTCAAACAATGCCTTTGCACAACACTTGTTTTGGCAATGCCCTACACTGTTTAATCTTTTGAGATTGAGACCGATGCATCTATGCACTCGACATAGTACTCATGCAATATGGACATTTGGTCACATATTATTGCTAGACATTCAATAACATGGTTCAACACTACTCCACCTATGAAAAAACGCTATATGCCATCGCAAAAGAAGTTAAGCAATGGCACCACTACATCTTGAGTAAGGAGACTATCATCCATTTTACTGAGAAGCTGCTTCAGATCCTGCACACTTAGAGCAAGCAAGAAAATGTGTTCCACATGAAGTGGATGACCTAGCCGGAGTAGTTTCATCCGGTGATCAAGCACATGAAAGGTGAATACATTAAGGCAACAAATTGCCTCGGCCACCCTTTAGTGCAAGTGTTCATCATAGTGCTTGACATGCTTGGCTACAACTTCACTGATTGGGTATCTCTCTACTCAACAAACAAGGATTTTGCGCAAGCCTACTTTGCTCTTAGGAAAGGTAAACAAGTTCACAAATTCCACGTTTGACAAGCTTATTTACAAGCTTGGATATCTCTGTGTTCTTGATGGTGCACCTTACTAATGACTCATTCGGGAGGCGTACTATGCTTAGACAACAAGACACTCGAGTGTTAATAAGACATTGGTAATCTACAACAACACTTATATTGGCCTCACAAAAACATAGACCATGAGTGCCGCATCAAGTCTTGCATTCCTTGTTGCATTGCCAAGCCCACAAACAAGAAGTTGGGACTTTACATACCGTTGTTGCTCCTATCTAGGCCATTGAAATCTATTAGCGTGGATTGCATGATTGGACTACCTATGACGAAACACCAAATGACTCTGTGGTCGTTGTAGTGGATAGGTTTTCAAAGATGACCATTATGGTTGCTTGCAAGAAGGGCATCAATGTTCAAGAAACCATACACTCATTCTTCATCCATATTTGGGTTCTTACTTTCGATTGCCAATGTTCTATGTGTTTGATCGCAACCCATGTTTTGTAAGTCATTTTTAGCAAGCATTGTTGGAAACGATGGATACACAATTGGACAGGTCTAGGACATTTCATTTGCAGAAAAATGGACAAACAATAGTTTTCAATCCCACACCTGTTCATTTGTTTCACATGTACAACGATGCCTATCTCTGCGCATTTGAGGCGATAATTTGCTATACATCCAACATGCCTACAAAAGAGTTCTTCATAGTTCTGAGGGCATAGTCCATTCTAGACTTGTCTTGGGTTCCAACTAGTGACACACCTAGACATATTGTTCTGTGCACCATTTGACACAAAGTTGCTCGTATATGAACGGGAAGTGGACGATACATAGCTCTCTGCAACACATCCCATTTATTTACCATCAGGGTCAATAGAAACTCTTGCGCCAACAAAAAAAGTACAAAGATTGCCATGATGTGCATTGCACACTTCATTAGTTCAAGGTAGGAGATAAAACTTTGGTTGCATCTTTAGAAGAAACACTTCACGAGTCCACAATGGAAGATCAAGCCTCTGCTCTATGGTCCTTGCACCATACTGCTTGCAGTGGGTGAGAACACCTTTGTTCTTTATTCAATGTGGAACTCCTTAAGCCATACTTCTCCCCTTTGCTTGAGCCAACAAATCAACATTGTTTTGATTTGGATCTTGAACGTTTGCACACAACATCAAAGGATCAAATCATTAAAATGAAAACAACTTGCACTTGTAAAGGCACACATTAGTTGTTAGGAGTGGTTAAGGCAGGACAATATAGTGATGTGGCTAAGTGGTACAACTTTCAACTTTAGTTTCAGTTTTTACAGCTAACAAAAGATGCAATGGGGACCATTGTTTCTCAAGAAAGGGTCAATGATCTGTGTGCAGCGTACAACAATGTGCAAGCCCACATAGTCTTCCTTGGGACTTTCTACTCCTCACTCACGGCATCTCGCTCCACACAAATGGACTTGTGGTACTGCGCAACACTGGGGTAACACCTCGTAGCATATCTTGCAGCTGCATCGTGACTCACAACACGTCTTTCACCCTACACCCTGACATGTGCCCATGTCACTTCGCAGTCCCATGTGCACCATGCAACACTTTGCTGTACACCAATGGCTCTCAGCTGTATAAGACCGCTAGAACTCAATAACCACACCTTAGGTTCTTGCTGCCAAGCGGCATGCCATGTAGAACACTCCATGTGTGCACCATGTGGCACCCTCCATGTGCCCTCCATGTTAGAGCATTTGTTAGTATACTACACGTTGGAAGTTCAACTGCCACACCTACAAGAAGTTCAATCGTCACTCAGCCAAAAAATGAGCCAGTTGTAACTGTCATCTGTTGTAACCATCCTCTTGTAATTAATGCTATGTGTAAACCGTTTGGCCTAAAGAGTGATAGAGTAACAATAAAGTAGATAGTAGTGAATACTTGCATGTCCCGAGTATCCTGTATCTCTCATACTCATTTGTATCTCGTTCTAGTTTAGGTGAATCATTTAGGAAGTGTCTTCCTCCTCTCTGATAATGGAAACTTTTGTTCCTAATGTTACTAAACATTTTACACCATTGTACCTTTCCTCTATCCTTCCACTGAATAGAAGTTTTTCACTACTCTACAGAACTACTTTCGTGTTAGAATGTGTTTGGTTTACTATTGTGTTTAGTTTTCCTTTACACAATCTATAACCCCAGCTTGTCTCTAAGCGTAGGGTTGTCCTCCACATCGGCATCCTGGGTCTTATGGTGCAGATCACACAAGGGAAGTCTCATAAGCCAAATTTGTGATTAGGTTGTTCATGACCAAAAAAAAACCTGTACCTTTCTTTTCCTTTGTAAGAATTTAAACTAATTTCTGTCCGAAACTAATTTGTATTATAGTGGTCTGGCTGGAGCTTATAACATGATAATCTATCATGAAATTTAATCAGCATTAGTTGTTCACATGGAAATGAAGGGTCATTTTTTATCATGATTTGAGTTGTCATTTGGTCAAAGAGGTTGCTTCTTGCTCGGATTTTTTAGTCAACCAGGTAAAAAAGGGATAGAAATATCCACATCCTATTTAAAAGTAAGTCATTAAAGAGGCTTAATCCTAAACGAGAGGCTATTGGTTGAATTCTTTCCATCAGGTAACAAGGATTAGATCTTGCTGGCATCATCTGACTACGAGTTCAAACAATGATGGTGCCATCTGCAATCCATAGGAAAAACTGTCATGTCCCTTTTTAGGGCTAAAACACACAAACGAGGAAATAACACAAACCCCAAACTGAATGTAATCTAGTTTTTATAACAGCAAATCCAAAATTAATTAAAACCCTAGCAGTGAACTGAAATTTGCATTTTAGGGCATCAAATACCCGTCAAACAAGCTGAAATTAGATGTACCAATGCTTCTCCAAATTATATATAATTAATGGAACCAATACCAAGCCAAAACAAGCCAAAACCTGTGTCAAATCTGAAATAATACCCAGCTGCAATTTATTTTATGACAACAAAAGTGCAGTCCACAAAAATAGCTAAAAATGAGGTTTCCAAACCCTAACAATTACAAAATATGGAAGATACCATCCTTATAAAATATGAGAAATTTGAATATCAACTTATAATGAAGTTTTGTGCCTTAGAAGACACCAAAATGCACTCTAACCCTAGTCGCTCCCTAGGAGAGGGGCTCCAAACAATGCAAAAACCTTGAAATGACTTCTCCTTGATACCCTAGTTGCAAACCAACAAGATGGTCTTCAATATTTGCTTGTACACCACCAACTTGGAGGGTTTTCGTTCTCCAATAGGCCACAAGGGTTTCGTCGGCCTTGGATGCCACACTAATGGATTTTCGTCCTTTAGTGGAATTGGATTAGAGCAATCGGCACTAGAACCAAGTAGAAAAGTATATATACCAAACTTCTTGATGAAAATGAACCTATGCGACTCCCTTTATACCCCTTTGGTGGCACCAAAGGTCTAAGGAATGAATTACCCCAAAACCGACCTCTTTGGAAGCTTGCTTTCTTTTCTATTTTCACTTTGGGAGCTCTCTAACCCAGCCGACCTGCCGTAGAGAGGAAACTACAAAAGAAAAACATTAATAGTAATGAAAAAAAACAGAAATGAAACCCAAGAACTTCCCTTGTTTAATTTCTTCTTGGCCACGGGAAGAAAAATGGGCAAGAAATCTTCAAATGGGACTAATTCGAAAAAGGGGACATTACAAAAACTCATCATAGAAAGACAACATGGTGCTGAGAGGCTGTGGAGGATAGGTACACACTATCAGTATATGATATATATCCTTCGTGACAACTCTAATGATCCCCTCCCTTAAGGGAAGAAGGCAAGGTGGGGCATCCAAGGAGTAACCGAATGGAGGAAGCTGATCGATAGAGATTCCGATAGATTGAAGAAGCAAACTGGTTTTGGAATAACAAAATTTTTGACACCTAGTGAGACCCAAAAAGACAATGAATTGAATGCTTTCTTCTTATTTCTCCTTTTAAAACATTGTTGAATGGAGACTCATCTCTTACCCAAAATTCACGTCTTGGAAACTGGTACTCTTCTTGGAGTCTGGTGCTCATTGGTACTCATCTCGGAGAATTGCATTTTGGTGTTAAAAAAATAATATATCATGTACTCTTGACCCTAGATATGTTGAGATATCAAAGATAAATATCAATATAATTACTCTTATGTTTTGTCAACATCTAATTTCTTTACTTTTAGAAGTTACTAATATTTTTTTAAGGCTATATTGGGCTCTCTCTATATATATATTATGTATATATATTTAAATATTTTTGTTGTTTCCGAGTATCCATCTCATACTGGTACTGTACCCGTCTCCTGGTAACCTTGTTTTTAATTTTTAAACTAACACTGGTTCTTAATGACAAATTGAGGCTATTTTCATGCAATTGAAAATTTTAGGCACTACTTTGTTTGCAATGTGTATATTTTGTGCTGTAATAGCAATTGGGCGGAAGGAACCAATCAGATGGGTAGATATATTGCCACCTTGAAATTGGTTATTCGTCAAGAGTTGTATTCTACAATTTTGCTCAAGGATCCAATAGAAGTAACTATTCCTGGCCGCATTCCATTCCATTCCAACGACTTATGGTTCTCTTAGCGAAGCCTCATAGCACACTGTTGTCAATTAACATTTACATCTTTCATCAGATTTGTAAGTCACAATATCCAATAGGAAATAAAATTTTACTCATGTTTCAAAGAACACATTTCTTGGCTTACTGTTGCCTTTTTAACCAACACTGTTCTTCAGATTATATTCTTTTTAAATCATGGAAAAACAGACCAGTTGGGAGAGCTTCTCTTGACTTTGTTTTATAGCTTCTCTGCTCCTAGAGAGCACACGCCTTCGACTAATTTGATAGACTTAATACATACAGGTTCAAAAGACGGTACTGTACGTGTCTGGGAGGTGGAAACTGAGCGTTGTATTAAAATTTGGGACATTGGAAGGCCCATTCATCATATTGCATGGAATCCCGTGTCTGAGCTTTCTGTTCTGGCAATTGCTGTGTATGTCACATCTCATTGTTCGCTTTTAAAATATGTAAAAACCAGTGTTTCATATTTATGATATAGCCTATGATCATTGTGATGCTTGATTGACCTCTAGAAACTTCTTATACATGGTTGTTATGTGGCCATTGTTATGAAGGGATGAAGAAGTGCTCATATTGAATACTGGACTTGGAACTGAAGAAGATCAAGAAAAAGTTGCTGAATTATTGCATGTGAAAACACAAACCATTTCAACTGACACTTCAGGTTGGATTTGTATTGTTTTTCCTTGTTCTTTTGCAACCAGTAAAACTTGCTTTATTTCTTGTAGCCATTTTATAGGAGTTTGAAAGATGGTATAGTTGTTTTGCATTTCTTCTTTACAGTGTCTAATCTTTTTGTTATTTCAGCTGATAATACTCCTCTAATTAAGTGGACTCGGCATGAAAAGTTTGATGCTCTCAAATTAACCCATCAGAAGGTACTTTAAAATCTTTGCTATTGTAGAATTGGCATATGAGTGGTAGTTTGTATGAATCTCTATCAGATAATTATTATCTAGGCTGTTCACAAAACCATCACGATGCTACATGCAATGGTACAATCAAGTGTAATTATTGCTTTTATGGATTGCTTTAGCAGCCTGTGAACTCAATATCTTGGCATCATAAAGGAGACTACTTTGCAACAGTTGCACCAGATGATATCCTTTTGGTAGCTTTCTTTTGTTGTCATTTTTGTAGGTAAAATGGCTGTATTATAATTTCATCTGTTACTATGTAAGATTGATAATATGTATTGAAGTTTGCATCTCAAATCTTTGTTTCTGCTAAGTTTTTTTGCTACTTGAACTGGTCTTTTATGAGTTCTGGTGGGTTATGAGCTAATTTTTTCTTTTAATGAATTTATGACCTTATTCCGAACCTTCTTGTTTTCCTATTATATTTGAAGTTGCTGTCCCTGATATGATATATTTTTCTTTGTGCAATGTTTTGAGTTTTTAACTATTAATAAATATATTTTGGGAGGGATGGAATTTCTTGGAGTTCATTCATTTGCTTCTCTAGGCCCACGTTTTTACAGCCTTTGCTATTGCCTTGTGGGCATTCCCTCTATTTGTTTATTAAGGAGGCCATTGTAATGTCCCTCTTTTCGAATAGTTCATATCAAAGACCTTTGGCCCATTTTTGTCTACCCAACGGCCAAAGGGTGAGTCAAGGGTGACTAAGTTTTATTATTTTTATTATATTGTGCAAGTGTTAAAATAAAACATTACAAAATGCACATATAATAAATTAATAAAGCATAATATTAAAATAAAAGATTAAAAGGTGCAAATGTAAAAATACAATTAATTTTAATTGTATTTATCTATGGGGTACGACTTGCCCATGTAATGAGAAAAATAGAAAAGTGAGTCTTTGGCCTTCCTAGAAAGTGCGACTTGGCCTAGGGATAAACATGGAAGCTTATTGGCTGATGTGGAGGCTGTTTTGGGCCATTTTTCCTTTATTAGGAAAGTCGATCCATGGGGGAGGTATTCCAGATTTTGCACATGCTATTTTCTCTTGCATTGAGCTTCCAGCTTTGCAGAAAAATTCCAAGGACGAAACCCCTTCGGAATTCAACTTTTGTGAACGAAAACCCTAGGAGTTTGAGAGGGATTTTCACTCAGAATTTCCCATTGGTTGTAATCAGATTTTCAAAGTATTTCAGGTTTTTTTCAGCAGCGTAATTGAAGACAAATTTGGAGAATAAATTGCAGTAGTTGGATTGACCTAGTTTGGAGCTGTTTTGGTATCATTGTGGAGGTATTTAGTTATGAGTTTATTATCAAATCATCTCCCAATTTTTATGAATCAACGTGCTGAAGTTTCATAATTTTTCTAAGGGTTTTTTACTAGTTTTATAATCAGATTTCAGATCTGAGTTCTGAGTTATTTTGGCTGCTATAAATTCTGATTTTTTATATATTCTGACTTATAAAAAATCTGGCAATCAATTGTGATAAATAAATAAATTATTGAGTGTCCTTTGCATTGATTTCACTTCCAAACCCTAGTCGCATTTCCTAGAATAAATTCAGATTTGTCCTAGTTTGCTTGCCGTGGTTCCCAAAAATCATATTTTATTATTTGCAAGTCATAATAAATTCAGAGTTGGGCAAAAGATCTATTGGGGATCTTACAGTGGTATCAGAGCAATGTTTCTCCCACCTGGAAGGTTTTGATTTGATGCAGCCAAGAGAGGTTGGGCCCCACAGGTACTACACAAGGAAACAAACACGTCTTCTAGCAAGTTTGGATATAGGGAGTGGTGCTGAAACCATGGGAGACAAAAAAGATGGATCACGTAGCCCTCCCCGGGATGAGCAGGTAGACACAGATTGTGAGTTTTTCAGGACTATGATTACTACTCAACAACTAATACAGTCCATGCAGCAGATGATGGAGAGGATGGCCTTGGATAGGCCAAGAGATAGATGTGACAGGGGGGATAGGTCTATATCAGTGGCCAACAATCACAAAAGACACAACAAATCACCTATGAAGATTGGTAGCATGAGAGATTCCCCTCGCTGTGAGAGGAGACATACACATACAGAGGAGAGGAAATTTACCAGGACTGCGGATAGACCTATGCAACCCAACTTTCTGCCTAGAGATGAGCCACCATTGGTTGAGGATTCACTTGAGGATACAATTTTCCAAGATAATGTGATGACAACCAATGATGAGTGGAGAGCTTTACCACAACAAATACGGGATGCCTTTCCCCTTCATCAGTATTGTGCTCAGAGGAGAGATAGTTTGAGGACCAAACAAGATCGAAGACCTAGAGCGCATCAAAACAAGGAGTTGAAGTAGGCCACCAACACGGTGACCCTTTCCACATTTGATGGTAGTGGAAAGATTAGTACTAGAGCATGGATTCACAAGCTCGACACATGCCTCACTCTTAAGCCTATGTAGGAGCAGGAGGCTATCCAGTTTGCCACGTTACACCTTGAGGGAATAGTGTACGATTGGTGGCACCATGGGCTAGTCACGCAGAATCATGATCTTCTGCGGTCATACAGTTGATTTAGTGAGAGGTTGATTGTGAGATTTGATCGCAAGGATGTAGAGCTCTGCTACAGAGACTTGGCACAACTTCGTCAGAGTGGACACGTTGATGCATACATCAACGAATTTCAGCGTATAACAGTGATGGTGTCGGAGATGCTCGAGAAGAGGGCAGTGATGCTTTTCAAGAGGGGCTTCATGAAAAATTAAGAGGGTTTGTTAAGGCTCTTAAGCCTAAGACTTTGCATGAAGCTATTCAGACAACCATGGACGTGGATACTACCCCTCCATCGCAGCCCCAAAAGAAGAATGTTAAGAATGAGAAATCAAAACAGCGTGGAAGTGAGCAGCCCACTTCTTCAAAGGTTGAGTCTACACCAAAGATGGATCAAGAGACTCGTAATGAGTTGAGGAGGAATAAATTTTGCTTTCATTGTAAGGATCATTGGGAGCCCAAACATAATTGCCTTGGTAAAGGCAAGATACATCTCATAGAGGCTATTTCAAATGTGGATGATGATACTGATTCAGAAAAGGAAAAGGAGCAGCCAACACCAAACATTGCAAGTGAAGGTAAAATCACTTATCTTTCAGGAGCACCAAGGTATAATCCATTCATATTTGAAGGTACAATGTTTGAGTGTAAAATCATGGCACTTCTTGATAGTGTTTCCACACATAACTTCATGGATGAAGGATTGATGAACAAAAGAGGGTTGCATTATGATCATTTTGCTGGCTTTGATGTAAGTACAGCAGGTGGTCTCACTATTCCTTGCAAGAAGAAGGTGAACAAAGTCAACATTCTATTTGGTGAGTACACACTTTGTGATGACTTCTATGTTATTGATTTGAAAGATAACAATGTTGTGCTTGGTATGCAATGGCTTCATTCTTTGGGAAGAGTCACCAAAGATTTGCAAGCTATGGAGTTGAGTTTCCAACATGAAGGGAAACAGGTTGCCATGAGAGCACTCAAATACACGCCGCCCCATCATATGACAGCCATGTCTATGATAGTTGTGGACAAGGAATCACCTAATGAAGACCAATATGAAGATTTTTCACTACATTTCAGCATGGGACAACAAGTACATGATGAAGAATACGACAAATTTGGAGCATACATGGAGGAGGATTGTGGCACTTTTGACAAGTAAGTTGCATAAGTTCTTTTTTGCAGCCTTTGAGCAGTTTTGTATAGTGCATGTGAAGCCATTCAAAAGGCTTAGGCTGATTTGGGATCCAGGAATTGATAATAATGCAGATTTGCTACTTGTGATTGCTTGGGGGCAAACAATCTTGGGAAGGGAGGACTGTAATGTCCCTCTTTTCGAATAGTTCATATTGAAGACCTTTGACCCATTTTTGTCTACCCGACGGCCAAAGGGTGAGTCAAGGGTGACTAAGTTTTATTATTTTTATTATATTGTGCAAGTGGTAAAATAAAACATTACAAAATGGACATATAATAAATTAATAAAGCTTAATATTAAAATAAAAAATTAAAAGGTGCAAATGAAAAAATAATTAATTTTAATTGTATTTATCTAGGGGGTACGCCTTGCCCATGTAATGAGAAAAATAGAAAAGTGAGTCTTTGGCCTTCCTAGAAAGTGTGACTTGGCCTAGGGATAAACATGGAAGCTTATTGGCTGATGTGGAGGCTGTTTTGGGCCATTTTTCCTTTATAAGGAAAGTCGATCCATGGGGGAGGTATTCCAGATTTTGCACATGCTATTTTCTCTTGCATTGAGCTTCCAGCTTTGCAGAAAAATTCCAAGGACGAAACCCCTCTGGTATTCAACTCTTGTGGACGAAAACCCTAGGAGTTTGAGAGGGATTTTCACTCAGAATTTCCCATTGGTTGTAATCAGATTTTCAGAGTATTTCAGGTTTTTTTCAGCAGTGTAATTGAAGACAAATTTGGAGAATAAATTGCAGCAGTTGGATCGACCCAGTTTGGGACTGTTTTGGTATCATTGTGGAGGTATTTAGTTATGAGTTCATTATCAAATCATCTCCCAATTTTTATGAATCAAAGTGCTGAAGTTTCATAATTTTTCTGAGGGTTTTTTCCCAGTTTTGTAATCAATTTTCAGATCTGATTTCTGAGTTATTTTGGCTGCTATAAATTATGATTTTTATATTTCTGGCTTCTAAAAAATGTGGGAATCAATTGTGATAAAGAAATAAATTTTTGAGTTTCCTTTGCATTGGTTTCACTTCCAAACCCTAGTCGCATTTCCTAGAATAAATTCAGATTTACCCTAGTTTGCTTACCGTGGTTCCCAAAAATCATATTTTATTATTTGCAACTTGCAAGTTATAATAAATTCAGATTTGGGCAAAAGATCTATTGGGGATTTTACAGCTATAATGGTATGTAGGTCTGTTTGAACTATTTGTTGCATTGCCTTCTACCTTTATTTTTATTTATTTCAGAACATGACACAATAATTTGCAATGTTCAAGCTGTGTTGCTCCTTGACCTTTAATGGCACCTAATACCAAGGCAGTACTTATACACCAGCTATCTAAGCAGCAAACTCAAAACCCTTTCAAAAAAATGCACGGTATTGTTGCTCGTGTTCTTTTCCATCCCAGCCGACCGATTTTCTTTGTTGCTACCAAGATGCACATCCGAGTGTACAATCTTGTAAAGCAACAGCTTGTGAAGAAGCTTGTTACTGGTCTGCATGAGGTTTCATCCATGGCTATCCATCCTGGAGGTAATAACAAATATTGGTTTATTTAGAGTTATAACCTGCTGAGTTCTAATTGTGTTTCATTAAACATTTTTGTGTTCAAAGAATTTATTTATAGCCATTATAAAGGGAACTTCACCTCTTGTATGTATGTATGAAGTTATATATATAAAGGGCTCTAAGTTATATCCAATGCATCATCGTTGTCTGTCTTGATAAAGGACCATCAACTGTGGTCTGAAATGTCTGATTTCCAAAATTTGTGCTAGACAACATTTTTACAACATTTATAAGCTGTTCCCATTCTCATACACAGGAGATAATCTAATTGTTGGGAGCAAGGATGGCAAAATATGCTGGTTTGACATGGATCTTTCAACGACTCCTTACAGAACCCTGAAGTAATGCTATTGCATACCATATTCAGGCTGTTTACAATTCTGATAAATTAAAAAATATTTGTGATTCTGACTGTTTGACATGGCATTGCATATATCAATTTTGTACAAATTTCTCATTTTTGTTGTATGTAATTTGCACAGGAATCATTCCAAAGATATCCTTGCTGTTGCATTTCACTGCTCATATCCTCTGTTTGCATCATGCTCTGATGATTGTACAGCACATGTTTTTCATGGGATGGTGTATTCTGATTTGCTTCAGAATCCATTAATTGTTCCTCTGAAGGTGCTTCGAGGTCACAAAAGTGTAAATGGAAGAGGTAAGTCGATCAGATTTCAAAGGTTCTAACTTCTTGAGGAATTATTTATTATGCTGTCAAAGATTAAGTCAGCCTATTTTGATTGTATGTCAGAATGGGAAGTGTTTTATATTGGTTCCTTGCTAGGACTGAATTTGTCAGTCACCGCGTTTCTCTTATAAAGAATCTTACAGTGTTCTCTTTTTGGTTGATTTCAGGTATTTTAGACTGCCAATTTCATCCTAAGCAGCCCTGGTTGTTTACGGCAGGGGCTGATTCGGTTGTGAAGCTCTACTGCAATTAAATTATTATAACTTTTAGGAGTTTTGTTAAATTTTACGGGAGGTTCTTGTGCCAAGTTCATAATGAGGGGGCCCAATGATAGTACTGAATCCTGATTATTGTACTGAAGGAAATTGATAATCAGTTCTGTATTTATATTTGCAGGGTGAGGTCTTGCTGAAATTGTTTTTATCACAAACATCAGTATTATGCAGTTTAATTGTATCAAAGTTAGAACGATTGTCTCACTGACATTCAAAGTTCTTGTGACTACATGGTAATGTCTTATTTCTTTGAGGCTGTTCTCTGAGATGCTTCAGGGAGGTGTAATGTACACACTTGTTTCTTATAAGACAGTTCTGGGAATTGAATTGTTGAGAGAACGATTGGACCTCAGAGGAGATATATGATAAGAAATCTCTCAAAACCATAATTACCAACTCCGGAAATCCAGATCAGTCCGGAAATCTGGAATTCTTCAGAAGTTCGGAAAATCTGGTGTGGTTTATATATATGTACTATATATGAGCATAATTTATAAATATGAAAAAATTGACATACAATGGTAATAATTAATAATGTAATTTTAAATTTGAATATATTTAACATTAAATAATATATATGTTTGGTTTCTTTTTATCAATGTTTTGATAGTCTGAATCAGACTCAGAACCGACCGAGGGACACAAACGGGTTAAAAATTTATGAAACAGTTTACTAAAAAACATAGAATATTAATTTTTTAATGAAAACAATGCATTTTAAATGTTCCAAACAATTAGAGACAAAATATGCAAAGTTTGTTCATGTATATAGCATGCAAGGGTAAATATAGCAAAATGACACTAAGTGTAATACATATCAGAAACAAAATACATTAACAATGAGGCTCTAAATGACTTCTAGAGATCAAAAGATAACATGCTACAATTGAGATGAAGATCAATGCAAATGGGCACGAGATTCCGGCCAAAAAATTCATTAAGCTTGTGGATGCATTGTAGCCTCTTAATTTAGATGCAAAATCCACCTCAAATAGCCTACAAGGAAATGCCAAAACAACTCCATGCTCAATTCAAATCAAACTCTTCAATGCAATTCCACAAACTCCAAATGCTCACAAATTCTCAATGAGTGGTACAAAGCAAATAGAGGTGGGAGGGTTGAATAAAGCCAGTGGGAAAGCTGAATTTAATAAGAAAATATCATTTTTGTGCATGTTTACCATCGCTTTTCTTGTCCAAAACTTGTTCAAACCATATTGTTACTGGTTTAATGTGTTTTACTTCAAACTGATTGGTTCTTGTTTCAGTATTGTTTTTTAGAACACTATTTTTATTGTTATATATCTTATAATATTTTTAGATAAGAATCCTCGAGTTATGCTTAAATTTGATGTTTCAAGTTAATCCTTGATGACGAGTCTAGTATTAGGCTTAAAACATCCGATTTAAAAATAACTTATGTAGTCATCTTCAGAAAATTTGATACCCATTTTTTGGGAACAAAATAGGGCCGATTAGGACCGAATTTATTTGGGATGGCTGAAAAATCTGGATATGACTGGATTTAATGCAAAGTCGGCCAATTTTAGTATTCATGTACAAAACACAACAATGTATACATGTTTTGCTTCCCTCATCTTTCAATTTGATATCAATTTCTGGCATTTTGATAATTCATTTCATTATAGACTTACAACCATGGTATCAGAACCTCTAGAAATAAAATTTATGTAGATCCGAAAGTACTTTAAAAAAATGTTTTAAATAGGTAAGGAGATTACCCTTAAAAGTATTAAAGAGCATATTTAGAAACATGTGAAAGGCTGAGAATGGAACTAAGATAGGCGGTTAGGGAATACTATGACTCTCAATTCTTCGGTGTATTCCTAATTTTTAAGTATGTACATTGACTCGAATTTAACCCTTGTACTTATAAATAATAATATGGAAATAGTTTTTTAAATATTTGGTAATATCGGGTCTTTGATTATACTACAAAGACGAGCATAATTGTGTATTTTAGGTCCTTCTTCATGGTAGATTACGTGGAATAATTGGAAATTTGTTGTGTATAGCTAATGCTATTCAACACTACAAATATAAATGTGATTTCAAACTAGTTTTTAAAAGAAGATAGCTAGGAATATTAAGAAATGATGGCGCAAACTGTAAATCATCTACATGGCTATGGGCAACATCCATTTGTGTTTGGCTATAGAATCACCTTCCAACATGAAGATGACTAGGCACAACATCTTTGACTCTGTAAAGTTTTGAAAGTCATGGTGATGTCCTTTGATTTTTTGAAAATCACGATGACGTCTGATTGTCACTTGGGAACCATTTTCAATGCTTTTACTAATTACTTTTTGCAATATTAATGAATAGTGCCAGTGGATATTATCTCAGTTTTTGTGTATATATGCGTGCAACATTGTAAACCCCAAGGTGAACCTAATTCTTATTCCTACAATGTAAACCTTGATTATGAACCTCACTGGTTAACTTATAGTTGAAGACCCCCCTAACAATTTCGCAATGTAACTAATAAAAATGAGAAATGAGCTTTGAAGGTTATGTAGTGAAACAAAGTTAAAATGAAGGAAAATAAAGTAAGCACACCAAAAAGATTGTGGGATTTTGTGATATAATATGTGAGCAAAAGATTGCATCAAGTAATATTTGATAAAGAGTAGTCTCTACACCATCATTTTAAATCCATTAAGCTCTATTATTTTATTTTAGAAAACATTTTGTAAATCAAACACACAAATTTTCAAATCTATAATTCATAGGTTCAAAATAAAATAGATTTTGTTACTCTTTATTTGGTTTCGAACTTACAAACTCAATGGAAAACTTATGGAATTCCTTGAAGGCAACTTACTTTTTTTTTGGTTACCTAGGGAGAGGGCCCTAGCCCTTTCTGGCATCATCAATGCACACCGACTGTGGAACCATCTAAAGATGGAAGTTTAAGCTATCGACTAGCCCACGGATTAAACCACATTATCGTGGTGCCCAATCACCAAGGTATCCAAACTGTCAATATTAGGCCAATTTAACACAAAGCCGGGATTTGAACTTTGGACCTCCCAATTACTAGGAGACCCAAGAACCATTACACCACTACCCATTGGATTGAAGGCAACTTACTCACTATAGAAGTGGAAGCACAATCATATCATGTGCTGACAAGGAGGAATCACACAACAAATCACATATCACAACATTGGCCAAGATCTTTCGAAGTATGCTTTGTACCCCAAGTCGGACACCATGTATGTCTTGTCTCAATGACCACAATCTCTTTGGTTAGTGTTATTTTGAGTTTCTCATATTTCTCTTGCCTACTATTTAGGGAATACAAGATAATAAATAGTTTTTCAAGGTAATTGTGAACTAAACAACATATCGTTTCATAACATTAACTTTACAATATAATAATAGTCTCGTACAACTAGATTAATTACACAATATTTTCTATTTATTGACTTTAACCTGTTTGCAACTTTACTTACAATTGATTTTATTATTATACTTTTAACATTGTCTCAAGGATAAAAGTCATAATATTTCTTGCCTTGTAAATTAGCACTTGCCCTAGGAGTACGATATTGATTTGCATCATAAATCACGGTATTATTTAGCCAAATAAATATGGATATTGACTTCAAATAAATTCTTTTCTTCACATGTATTATTGACATCACGAAAATTCTATTTAGCTTTAACTTCATCAATGACTTCATTTCTTAATACTCTAGCTCTTTTATCAACACTTTCCTTGGGTTTAATTCCAACATCACAACTTGGTTCAACATTTTAATTTTTCAATCAATCGTATGTTAAACACTATAAATATTATTTAACACTAAACTCACAAGAAATACAATATCAATTTTAAGTCTCCTACTCTTTCTAAAATTTCAAAGGGACTACAATAATGATGAACCAATATAGTATATTTTCCAAGTTCTAGGAAACTCTTCTTTGTTTTCATCCCAAGAAATACTTGATCACACTACAAATGCACTTTTAAATCGTTTAACTAATTCCCAACTCCCATATTCATCAAGTGCAACTTTCATGTTATGCTAATCTTTAATAATTATTTCTTCCATGTTAATTTTGGTTTCATACCATGTGCTATGAACAAGGTTAGACCATGATGTAAAAGTATTACGATTCCAACCATAAACACTTTTCAAAGGTGACATCTTAATAGTGTAATTTGATACCCTTGATTCTAGTGAAAACAAACCAAATACAAAGTCTTCCCAAGTTTGAGGTCTTTCAATAGTACACATTTTTAACATGTCTTCAGTTATCTTAATAATTCTTTCAATTTGGCCATCTAATTCAAGGTGATAAGTAGTACTAAAATGTAAACTAAAATCTAATTCACCCAAAAATGATTCCCAAAACAAATAATTCTAGGGGTTGGATCTGACACCAAATTCTTTGGAAGACCATATAAATGAAACACTTCTTTAACAAATAGAAGGGCTACATTTGAAATAAATAAATCTAGGTAGGTAAAAGAACCATTTTAGTTTATTTATCAACCACAATTAAGATAGAATTATGTCCTTTATTGGTTCGAGGTAAACCATCAATACAATCCATGTTTAAAGATTCCCATTTCCAATCAAGAATAAAAAATACTATGATTGACAAAGTTTTTTTACATTGTTATGCTTTCACTTTTTGACAATTCAAACATTTTTGCACATTTTTATGAATGTCATGTTTCATCTTAGGGAAAAACTAATTTGTTTCAAGTGACAAATATGTTTTGAAGACCATGGTGACCAGAGGTACATATATATTTAGTATCTCTGAATGTTTGTCATTTAATATCAGAAAGATCACGAACACAAAGTCATCCCTTGTAATACAAAAGTCTTTTAATTATTAATAAATAAAAGTTAAGTTGACAATTCAAATGTACATTGAAATTAATATTTTTCTTACTTCGATAAAATGTTTTTGATATCAAAGTAGTATTGAGTTACTTGAATTCAAGTGATAATATATTATAAGATCTCATGATCATATTTTTAAAAACAAATATACTCTTTAACAAACAATGTTTCCAAATGTTCAATGCATGAACTAGTACTAACAATTATATGTCATCAATGTGGTAATTTATTTTTTTAGTAAATTAATGTTTAATTCGGATAACACATATTTTCTAAATATTAGTAGGTCATCTTTCCCCTTATAAAGTTCTAAATATCTCGTTTTGATATATCTAATTTAAATGTTAATGACACACAAAAAGTACTGAATGCAATTCATTACTAGACATCTTGAATATCAACAAGATAGGCACTCACAACTATCTTGTGATGTGCATTTAATACTTTCCTTATTAAATTCACACTATTTTAGTCAAACATTAGATCTCTTCTTAAAAAAATCTATTCTCTCATCTAAGATTGATTTCCTATACTCATGACTTATTTGTTTTCACATCCATTATATGAATTATTGTTTTCTTATAAACTCATCCTTATTATAACATCACGCTTACCTAAATTTAAAATATCAAAAAGTTTTTTTAATAACAAAGCTATCCAATGTAAAATAAGTTTTATTAGTTAAATATTTTAAGTTTTTAATACCATTGATGGTTCATAAACCTACACTTTTAATGTATCACCCTTGACACAAAACAAAATTTGTCACTTCTCTTCATATATCACTCAAGGATTTAAAATATTGTGTGATACTTAAAAAATTGTTGATATGATAATCTCTATTATTTAATATTCTTTAGATGTAGAAAAACCATTCAATTTTGAACATTTTTATTATGTATAGTCATCGTAACAAAGGATATTTCTCGAGTATGAAATTACTTCACACATTGATTTAACTCTTCAATTTCATGTTTAATGTTCACACAATTATTCGACCCTTCAATTTCATTTTTAATATTCACACAATTATTCAACCCTTTAATTTCATTTTTAGTGTGTTCAACCCTTATGTTCCATTTGTTTTTTTTGCTATTGATACCTAGGGAGAAGGCCCTAACATGTAAACAAATAGATGAGGAACCAGTCCCTGATAATATCCTACATCAGTGGACTCTCATAAAGTTTTCATGCACCTTATCGTGCTTCATACATCCAAAATTATCAAGGAAGCATTGTAATCAACATAGCTTCATCCTTAGCTGCAACCATTTTATATACAATACATATACTAAACCACCATATCAGGTTGAATATAAAAAAACCTAAACCATTGACAGATTAAACATAAAAATAGACATCACCTAAGACAAGACCCTAACAAGACAGGTCAATCCTTTTGACCGCTCAACGAGACATCCTCAATGATCTCCACATCCTAGTCATCCTTACTCTACGCAAAGGACGAGGATGGTTCCATGCAACATTCAGGCATCACCACCTTGGCATTCGTTAGAAGCTTTAAATCTTGATTCGCTATGGCTTCTAGCCTGCGTGGAACCACCTGCAAACCCCTCATTAATGCATGAATGTGAAATTGGATACTGATCAGATGCTCCTCTAGACTCACATGCTCTTTATGAAGAATAAACTACCTTGAGGAATTGGACATGATATTAGCTGCACTCAGCCCCTGTGCCATGTCAAAAACATTTCTCCTCCATATTGACTGATTGGGGTCAAGCATTAACTTCCTCATACTTTTGCAAATGTATGCCTCCTCCTCCTCAAATCCCTTCACCTTAGCCAATTTTTTTTCCAACCAGCTCTTCATGGCCGCATTACAGATTTTTCCATCCATCTAGGAAGAGAAAGACTCCCCTGCCTCCTCACCTGTTAAGGCCCTCCGCCTATTCTTTCTCGAACCAGCTTCCATGCCCCCTAAATTCTTCATCTATACACACGCACTAACACAACAGAGAAGCTAGGAGCAATTCACACTGAGATTCAAAATTCAGACTGATGCGAAGGAAAACCTGTCTGACACAGAATTTAAAAATCTCACCACATGCCTCGCACGAAGGGAGGCTAATGTTAAAGCACCTAAGATCCACGAGAAGATATCCCATGCAATGCCATCATAATTCCAATTATACCTTAAATTCCTGACACCTACACACTTACTCACCCTCATGATAATCCACAAACCTTGCATCTTTCGAGATTAGAGACATGATGTCACACATGAAACTCTCCTCCCAAACATGACATTTCAAATGGAAATTATCCCAGACATCCACACCCCTATTAGCTAGGCAATCATCTACCATATTCCATTCTCTTTTAACATGGGATATTTTAATCTCAAAAAAAAGAAGAAAGAATGGCCTTAATCTTCATACATACCGGTTTCAGCTTCTAGGCATAAGGAAACCTATCTTAGGCCATACCAATATGTTCCATTTGTAAATATGTTTCCATTGATACAATCACCTAATGTCTTTAATCTTGAATTGGAATTTAGGTTAACACTGGTAAAAAAAATACTAGTCTTCTATCTAAAAAAGAAAAAAAAAACAATTCACATTCAAATTTGAGGGAGGCCCTCTCGAAGTAGTATCATAATACAAGTACCTTGGCCTGTAATTTTACAACAAAATTATCTAGGATACATACATAATGAAAAAATATAAGGTGGATGGAAAACTCGAATGCACTACAAAATAGGTGTAAGAATACAAAGTTGTGGGATTGGAAGACCATCAAGGTCTTATTTGGGTTACTTTTCGCCCTAGTGGTCCAATATGGATGTGAAATATGGGGCAATGACACTTCATGTCTAAAATGGAGGCAAATAGAAAGGATCTAGAAGCACTTAATCAGAAACAACTTCAAAATTGAGACCTCGGTTCCATACAAAATACTTGTGGAAAAAATATGAACTTTCCCTTTAGAGGCAACAACTACGATGAAATTATTATGCTACTTGAAAAAAGAGAAAACATAGAGAATGAAAAGTGGCCTAAATAAGTAAAGGAAGAAGAGGTACATAGTAGAAAGAGCACACAAATGAAACAAATTCACAAATAGATGAGTAGATGAGATATTGATATGAAAGAATGTCCAAGCTTTAACAAAGAATCAAACAACTGTGTGAATGATAAATTTAAAATAATCACGTGGAGAAAAAAAATAAAGCAAGAAACGAAAATACTACACTATAGAGTTCAACCTGACCTATAAACATCACTAAAAAATACATAGGGTTTAAGATCGACCAAAGGGAGAAGATGGTCATAGCTAAAATAAGAACTAGTTCACCTAGGGTTGGATGCAAGACACATATATGAGTGATGCCCTAAAGAAAAATAGAAACAAAGGATATATTTTTTGTGCACCGCAAAAGAAATAGAGATGGAAAAGAACTTCATCCTAGAAAGCCCAACCTATAACAACATTTAGGTCAAATATACAGAAGCATTTAATGTTGACATCTTGTAAGAATTATTTGAAGAATTGAGAATTAAAAAATTGGAGAAACTAGTATGTCAAATCAAAAGAAATGATCAACCGTCTTAAAGAAAAAACCCACCTCTCAATTTATACTTCAAGAAGATATTGACATAACTATAATAAAATGTGGTCCTTACTTTGACTCAATAGTATTTTCCTAATTGGAAATTCAATTTTTTTCCGAACAACAAAAAAACATAATTTTTTAAAATATAAATAAAAAATGTTTAAACATAACTCAAAAAATTATAACACCTAGTGCTTCCTTAAATTAGCCAAAAATTTTAAATAGGACCATTGGATCAAACAAATATTGAAAATTAAGTGAAATCCTCAAAGGGCGCACACATAATGGACCAAAAAAATCTTTGGATGATGGTTAATGAATATTTTCGAGGGCTTATAGAATAAACATGAAAAAAATGGCATTGAATCCACACAAAGCAAAAAGTCTTGCTAAGCCAAACACCAAAATATGACACTCCATTTTTGATAAATTGGGCAATATTTCAACCCTCCAAACGTGATAACTACTACCTATAAATATAAATATATAGAACTACACTGTTAAAGTGACAGTCCTGTGTGCATTACAAGTGGTGTCCATAAGAAACCCGTGGAAGCCTTCATTATCATAAAAATTAATTGGATCCTCATGCAACCAAAAAAATAATCTACCAAATGTTACAAATAATGGTTACAAGTGCTATTAATGAAAAAATAATAAGAATCAAATAACCATCCACTCATATTCTAGCAAATGTCACAGGCTCTCGTCTTAGTCATACATGCTAATGCAAAATTTCACTTGATTTCTATATAACAACACACCTTTAATGAGCTCAAGAAATATCACTATGCAACACTTTTTTTTGAAACGTTCGATGTTGTCTAAACCTTTGAGATCCAAATTGATGCATGCTCTAACTAAGCACTCTGTGCATTACTCACACATCAAGAAAATTCATTCACATGTAACTTAGAGACCTTCAACAACATGGTTTGAAGTAAAAAATCAATGTACACTATCATGTAAGTAATTAAGTAATGACGCCACCACATTTTGGGTAAGGAGACAACCATCCATTCATAAGTCACTTAAGTTCTTGCACATGTAAAGTAAGCTAGAGAATGCATGCCACTTTCCATCGATGACCTGCATGTAAAAATTACATTTGGTGATCAAGTAAAATAAGTGTAAATAATATAAGGTAACAAATTATCTAAATTGTCCCTAAGTGAAAGCACTTATCATAGTGCTTGAAATTGGTAGCCATAACTTCTTTGACTAGGTATCTATCTACTCAACAGAAAATAAATTTGAAGAAGCCTACATCATTTTCACATAAAGTAAATAGGTTCATGAATTCCACACACGTGAAAATTTTCTTTACAAAATTGGACAACTAGTGCTCCTAATGGCACACCTTACCAAAGGTTCATTTGGGATGTGTAATATGCCCATAAAGTATGACACCACAATGTTACCAAGACACTAGAAATGTTTAAAGAACACTTTTACTAGCCTCACATGCATACATACATTGAGCATACCATTAAGTCATGTATTCATTGTTGCATCACTAAGCCCTAAAAAAGGAAGCTAAGGCTTTACATGAATTTGTTAATTGTATCTAAACCATAGGAATATATCATCATGGATTTCATGTTTGGACTACCTATTACGAAGCACCATAATGACTATGTTAAAAAATACTTCTAGAAATATCATGTAAGTGATCTTTTAATCATTGTTGTGGATCACACTCTATATCCATCATCATGATGAGAATAAAATGATAGGCTTTCAAAGATAGTCATCATGGTTTCTTGTAATAAGGGAATTGATATGCATGGATCCATGTTCTTATTCATCAACCACGTTTGGGTTTGTTTTGGACTTTCAACATCCATTGTGTCAGATTGTGACCCACTCTTTGTATGTCAATTTTAGTTAGCATTGTGGGAAAAATGGATACATAATTTTACTAGTTGATGACATTTCATCTATATACATATGGATAAATCATTTCCAACCACATATTTTTTCATTTTTTATGAATATATAATAATGTTGACCCATAAATATGGGATGATAATTTGTTATACATCCAACATGCCTACACCAGATCTCTTCACAATTCTATTGGGCATATTCCATTTCAAACGTGTCTTGGGTTCGAACCAATGACATCCTTATAAATATTATATTGCATGCCATAAGACATATATTTGCATGCATAAGAATGAGAATAAAACAAGGAATGAAGTTTTTGTAATACATCCAATTTGTTCACTAGTAAGTTCAAATGATACTCTTGAACCAACAATGAAAATAAATAAGAGAGAGTCATGTTGTGTGTTAGACACCTCATGAGTTCAAGGTAGTAAATAAATTATGGTTGCATCTTTGGAAGGAGGCTTCAAGGGTCCACATGAGAAGATCAAGCCTATGTGTGATTGTTCTTGCACCATACTGTGCACAATTGTTGAAAACACCTTTGTTCTTGATCTCTAACCATATATGAGTCTTCATCTATTTTTGAATGTGGACTTCCTGAAGTTACACTTACCAAATTTTATTGAGATGAAAACATACTTTTTATTTGGTTCCTAGACATTTGTGCACCACATCGGAGGATAAAATAATTAGAGTGATACCCACAATAATTTGCTAGGGAACATATCAACTATTTTGAGTTTCCCAAGGCAAGGCAATATGTTGATTAGGTTAATTGGTGAAACCTTAAAAAACATTAGGTTTAGTTTCCACAACCGACCAAAGATGTAACATGGACCAATTATCCTAAAGAAAAGGGTGAATGATCCATGAGAAAGTGTGCCAACCTATACACTTTCCCTTTGCGTACTCATGTAGCACCATGGGAATAATGTGCAAAATTGACTCTAAACTATTATATGTGGTTATTTGTTTTGGAAAAATCAATTGCCAAAATCACCTTGCAACATCTCACATTATTGTACAGACCTTTTAGCACTACATGCACCTCATAGTACCTCACAATGTCACACATACCTGGTAGCATTGCATAAACATTGCAACACTCCACACCTACACAAAACCTTTATAACTCAATTTTTATATGTTAGGTCAGTGTTTCCATATAAAACACCACACGTCACTCTCAATGTGCGCACCATGTTAGAGCACATGTTAGTAATACTATATGCTGGAAGTGTACTAAAAATGCAAGAAGCTCAACTGTCACTTGTCTATGAGATGAACTATTGTAATTAGTAACTTTTTAACTATCAACTATTGTAACCATATTCCTATGTGTGTGTGTGTGTGTGTGTGTGTGTGTGTGTGTGTGTGTGTGTGTGAAATATTCAACCTAAAGGGTGTCACTGTGATAATATACTAGATAATAGTGAATACTTGAATGCCCTGTGTATCTCATATCTACCATACTCATGCATATCTCATTATAATATAGGAAAATTATGTAGAAAATTTTCACCCCTTTATTATTACATAAATTATCATTTCAAACCTTTCTTGATAATGTATAATATTGTACGACCTCCAATTATGTAAGTTGAGAAGTTGCACTTTACAAAAAATATTTTATGCATTTGGATGTGTTTTTTATTTAATGCTATTTTAGTTCTCCTTTGCACATTCTATAACATGTAGCTTATCCCAAAATATATGTCTTTCCCCTACAAAATAACTATCACCCCCTTGACTTGGATCAATTCACATTATTTTATTTATGTTTTTCAGATATCAAATCTATTATAGGTAAATAATAATAAATATAATTTTTCAACTTATATGTTTCATAACACACATATCAGCGTGAGGAAATATGAAATGATGATTAGGAAAATAATTCGTTAATTTATTTTAGAATATGTGTGTCATCTACCAACAATATCCTTAACACTTTTGGGGACTATATGAAGCATCCCCAAAGCTCTTGGTGATTGATAAAAACATCTCCACTGCTTCGTACCTCCTTTCCTTATCATATTTATAAATATAAATGAGGTTGTGTACACTTATGGGAACACATTTATAGGTCCAAAAATAACCTCACTTATGGGAACACATTTCTAGGTTAAAATTAAAGTGAATATCTTAAAATTATAACATATCCAAGATAAATAATGAAACCCTATGTGAATGCTTGATCAATTGATTTATATATAATTAATTAATTCTTTTCAATGTATTATAAATCTATGATGATTCTTAATTAAAGTAACTGGGTTATTTGTGTTACATTTAATTGTAATCCATTTACGCATTTTACAATAATTAGAAACATGTAATACATCATACAATAATAACCAAGGTAGATAAGGTTAAGAAATATTGAAAGGAAATACATTTATTATTGCACAAAATATTTTTGCAAGAATGGTGTCTACCCGAGCCCTAGCCTCAACCAAAAATGCAAACCCTAAATCTGACGTTTCGCGCAAGACTTCGGCAGGAACTCTGCAAATAGGTGAGGGAGATGGAGGCGGCACGGATGTGGGGCTCATTTATGAGAATCCACCCTGGTCGTGGATCGACCTGGCCTTCAATGCAGGGAGCCCTCTACCTCGGAATGATGACGCAAACCCTAGCCGTGATCTACTACAAGATACATCCGGGGGTGTTCCTGTAGCTACGCCTAGTTTTGAAAACTTAAAATCTATGTTGGAAGGTTCAGTTCGTGATAGATTGGAACTGGACAGAGATGCTAGTCGTGGCCATATTGGGTCATCCTTCAAAAATGTTTTAAATTGTAAGGAATCGTTCATGAAACCTGTAGACGTTACCCCATCTATTACATTTGGGGAAGAGGTCATTTCCTCTGAGATTTACTACAAAGAGCATGCTCTGATTTGTAGATTCGGGGGACTATGGCCCAGCCTTCCTATTCTTCATGCGTGGATCTCTGAGCACTGGACTCCAATTTTAACTGGAAAAATAGACTTGTATCCGTGCGCTAAAGGTATTTTCATTGTAATTTTCTCTTTAATAGCTGATAGAAACATCATTGCTTCCAAAATTTGGACCTACCAATCTAAATATTTGATCATTAAACCCTGGTTTCCATCCTTCAACCCACTCAGAATCTTTCTCAAGGAAACCTGTTTGGATCAGGCTGCCCCATTTACCTCTCCAGTTCTGGAGTCATGAATGTCTGACATCCATTGGAAATGCCTTGGGAACTACACTCTATATAGATTCTCAAACCACTAATTACACCCATACTACTTATGCTCGAATCCTGGTGGAACTTGACACTGATAAAAATCTTCCTGCAACCATAGATCTTAGAGTGCAAAACAGAACTTGGTCGCAACCTCTTGATTATGAAGGTCTTCCTTTTCGACGTAGAAGGTGTTTTTGCTTAGGGCACACCTCTATTGAGTGTGGGATGGAAAAACGTCAACATGAGAAGCGTAACTGGTGGAAAGACGCACTCCCCAAACACCTGATTTTTTATGCAAAAAAGGGTCTAGATTCAAATGCAGATACAAATATTGAATCCATTTCAGCCCCAGAAACTGAATCTCAAATTGTGAGCAGCATGAAAAATGCACAAGCTGTTGAGGGCAGCATGGAAAATGATAAATATCTCTCTCAGGATAACAACGTGGCCGTCCCAAATGGGACAAATCTGACTAAGGAAAATACTCCTCCTTTGTCGTCTTCTCCAACCGCGAAGACTCCATCAAGGATGGGTTTACGGTCAGCAAAAAGAAAAAATTTACCACTTATGAAGGGTAACACTTCTACCTTGATGGCTCTTATCTCTAGCTATTGGTTGGCTGGGTTACATTGGTCTCATTTTTCTTGGCCGGATAGCAGTTTGATTCCAATGGTGTTGATATGCCATTGTTGTTTGATTGCTGTACATCAGTTGTTTCTTTACTGATGTGTTGTTGGTAGTTGGTTCTTATCTTTGCAGACTGTTTTCTGTAGTCAGACATTTTTGTTCCATCTATATTTTGATCTCTTATCTTGTGTTTTAATTTTTAAATCTGTCTTCTAAGCCTTGTTGTACAAGGTATAGTCCCTTTCAAAAAACTATTTGTTTTTAATAAAAAAAGCATGATCATGATCTCTTTTGGGAGGAAACCATTTCAAAATATCCCCAAAAATGATTGAGTGCTCATTAACAATTACTTATATATATTATGGTATGGGACCTTTTGATGGATGATCTTCTTGTGAAAATAGTTATGCCACAAACCCATCTACACCCTTATTACAGTATTGTTCCATGCTTGTTCCAATGAGAACTTACCAATTCGTGGAGATTTATATGACTTGGATCCCTCATAGCTCAAAATTCCATTGCACTCACTTTAGAATGGAACCTCATGTGCAAAAAATATTATAGGCTTCATCTCAATAGTTCCCATGGTAGTAAGCCATTAGATTCCTAACACATTGGGACTCCCCCACCCCTACCTATATATCTCCTATTTTTGACTCCCCCAGCTATGAGCTATAATCTCTAGATAGTCGCCCTAGACTGTATAGATTTTATTTTGCACGCCCCATCTCCCCAAGTGCCTATCAGTCCATATAGATAGAAAGGGGAGGCCCTATCCATATATGGGGGTGGTCACTAGATTTCTATAGCCATCCTATGGCCTACTCGCAATAGCCTATATACAATCTTATATAGTTCTTATACACACACATTGATGGGCTCACTCACACACACAGTCGACACAGTATATGCACACACACACTGGTTATCTACCATATATATAGAGGGGGGCATTTCATTTATATATATATATATATATATATATATATATATATATATATATATATATTGCCCCTGTAGGTATATGTGTGGAAAGCATATTCCAATATGCTATGAGTGTGGTTATATTTATATATATGAGGGTGTCTATAATATCATATTCAGGTATCTGATATGGGGGAACATCTTCTTACTAGCCAGAACATCCACATGCTGGTTCTTGATTTGAGGGAGTCACCCCCACCCCATCTCAGAGGGCATCAGGGAACATAGGGGGAAAATAACTTCCTTCAATGATCGTACCTGATACGCAAGGGATGAGAAGTGAAGCATAGAAGGATGCCAACTACTTACTAAATGTCTATTTGGAATCATATTACAACCTTGTCTTTGACTCCCCCCATGTGAAATGGTTAACATATGGAGACCTTTAGAAGGTCTAAATACTGACACACATAGATACACTTACACACTTATGGACACTTTCACACACACACACACACATTTACATTTACATTTATAAAATTTAAAATATGTTTCTCATGGATTCCAAAAATCAATACCTCATATTGAGAAATATTATTGGTACAAATAAGTATCATTTGTTACAAGTGACACAGTCTATATATGAGGGATGACTATTACGATCTCAGTCCCTACACTAGATGTCCATTAGAACCATCAAAACACATTGTCCATATTTTATTTTCCTCTATGATCATAGAAAAGTTATCATGGCAATAGATGGTTGATATTAATAGGGATGCCTCGTATTTTAGGGGAACCTTATTCACCAATTTCTTCCTCCTTATCTTATTCCTCATTTAGGACCAATTAATGTGGTACATAATTTCTTCTCGTGATACTCTATGTAACAACTTTCCCCACTTGGTTATCCTTCAATTGATAACATATACATTAGATGAAATCTTCTACTTCTATTTGTTGAGGATTCAATCGTGTCACTTGGGGAAATTATGGTTATAATCATGTGTTCTTTGTGAGTAGTGATACCCCTTCATTTTACCATATATCTTTCTTCCATGCAATGAGAAACTATAATGGATTCTGATATCTAAACTATCCAAAGTAATTTCATCATCATTATATGAGGGATCACATTCCCAAAAAATTCTCAAGGTAAAATGGAATAATATCTAATGATGGTGCATATGTAACTCCACCTTAGTTCCCAAATATGCTTCTACCGATTCATCATTAGACAAATGTATCAAGAGATGGTGTCTCATATGCTGCATCATAATGCATCAAATTGAGCTATATAACTTGATTTTCCTCTTGGTCATTATTTCAATAGGATGAGCTAAACACATGATCATAAATATGCATAATATTGACCATATCTTAGATAGAATTTGAAAATAAATCACGGATATATTTGATTGTGTGTATAAGAGTACTATGGTGATTTATCATCCAAGATATTCATAGTTTACAAAAAAGATACTTTTTTAATATTGATACCTACTTAAACTATTAATTTATCATTCTTACATTTAATTCACTTTTTATTCTTATGGGCTATTCTAAAAATAGTTTTATTTATACCATGTTCACTCTTTCCTAGGCCTTGACTTTTATAACTCATCTTTTGTTCACACTTAATCCCAAAGTGATATTTTTCTAAAATAGTTTAAACTAATCCAACAATTTTATTTTCTTATTGGTATGTCAACATTCATTAATCATATGTAGGTCATTTATGCTTAACATACTTTGTTTGTTCTATAAAATTTATGTGATGTTTGGCTTGTTCTTACAAAATATTGATGGGTGATATAATGGGCTCCAACATAAAAATCAATTACATTATATCTCTATCCCCATGGGATTTTGGTGTGAAACTAAGATTGTATAGCTATATCTCATTATTTTCATTATCTTCATTAACCTTACTACATTTTCAAATTCAAATCCTTCCATATTATCCATGGGTATAATTCAAGTGAGGTAGAAATAAATCACGAGGCTTTATTATCTCTAAAAATATAAAATGGTACATCCTACGCGGTACATGTGTAAATAATACCATGCATAGTTCATAAACATTAATGTAAGGTGGATGAGACATATTCTGTGTCATGTTTCAAAGGTTTCCCAAGTGAAATATTATAACTCACATAATTATAAATAATAACTACATTATGTGGCTAGTTTGGGACCAAGTGACATATTTGATAGAAAATGATCCAATACAAGACCTTCAAGGGTTGGTTGATCACTTGATGATAATTTATTCTTTATGAGGGCATGTCTACCAATACCCAACAATGAGAGAAAGGACTAATTGCATATATGTATTCCTGAACCATTATCTATAATAACCCTTTTGATTCTTGTGTTGTTTATTATAAATAAAATGCAAGGGACAATGTCAATCGATAATATATTATGAAGGAACTTCATCATTCACAAAGGTAATGATATTCTCATTATCGATCTTGGATCTAATAATATATAAAAAGTGAGAAGGTCTAATATCACTTTCTAATAATGTTTCTTCAATGATTTATTAAAAATATCCTTTTATGCATTGAATTTGGTAAGTAAATCAAGGGTACATGTATTAACATGGTATTTTAAATTGATCCATGATATCATAGTTGTTTTACACATAAAAATAAACTTGGGAGATTGAGGGAAATATTGGCCAAACCATCCTTCAAGTTAATGTAGAGTAGGAGGGACTATTGCATTCTTTACTCCATCCCTCCTTTATATGGTATGGTTCACCTCATAAATAATCATTATACAATGGTAAAAAATCTCTAGAAGATGTATTTATCCTTCACTTAATCCTCCTCTATGATTTAACAAATATTGAATTTGTAAAATCCTAGATTGTAGAGTCACAACACAATAAATAAGCAATGAAGTACAACTCTAACCTAAGTAATAAGCAAATGCAAAATGAAACCTTAAGTGCAAGAGATGGAATAAGATACTTATCTAATTTCGCAAGAATCCTAAAGTATGCCGAGCTAGAAAATGTTGAACATGAGGAGGAATCTGTCGCAATCGCACACATAAATTTACAGAACTGTCGGAAATGCTTAGGCACTGTAGACCTTTGTTGGGCGACCGTGACTGATAAAATAGCCAGAAAATGATTTCTTTTATATTGCTTCAATGTCACTAACCATAGATGCTTGTCGCCTGTAGGTCACTGGAAGATAACTAAATTCACCTGTAACCTACAAAGAGAAAGAACACATGTAAAACCCCAAAACACATAAAGTCCTAAAACAAAAAAGATGCAAATGGGGATTCATAATAACCCCAACGGTCACCCAACTGAGTGAGCTTACAACCGAGAATTTCACTAAGTTTTAGACTCCATGTAGTTCTACATGTGTGTGTGTGTGTGTGTGTGTGTGTGTGTGTGTGTGTGTGTGTGTGTGTGTGTGTGTGTGTGTGTGTGTGTGTGTAGAATTTTTCCCTAGGTGGCTCTTGTGTAAGATGCACTTGATATTAAGAAAGTAGCAAGATGCAATAATGTAAGTAGATGTGTGGATGTCAAAATGAACTTCCCATCTTATGTGTGTATTCAGAATTAGTAGTCCCTTGTCCCTTGAATGAAGCTAGATGGATGCTTTGATGCTCTTGAAATTCCTTTGGATGCAACCTTAGGTGATAGTAGTAGATGCTTAGAGCTTGTTCCTTTATTATGGTCATATAACTTTATATTTATCTGATTCCTTTATTTGAATTTCACAATTAACAACTAAAAGGACGACCCAAAAGAAATCAAGAGGCCCAAAAGATAAAAGAGGCCCAAAAGAGGTGATTAAGATACAAAGAAGTCAGGGGCACCTTGAAGGACGGGGGCACTGGCGTCTTGCCTAAGCGCTAGTGTCTATAGTGACAAAGATGAACTGGTGAAGCATAAAATGGGTTGTAGGGTGTAGGAGGCCAAGAATAAGACATGATCAAAGACAAGATGGTTAAAGACAATTGTTAATTGCTAGTTTTCTCACATAGGAAGCATATGAATAGTGGCATGTGACTAGGACTTAGAAATGTACCCAAAGTGCGTGATTCAATGTCTACATTTTCCCCCGCTTTATGTTGTTGAGTGAATAATGGATAACATAAAGTAGATAAGAGATGCGGACCTGATAACCATGTAGATTGATGGAAAAATCATGCTGAGGAGATAAGAACAAGCGTGGAGTGATAAAAATGAAGTGTGGAAGCTAGGTAAGAGGAAGTGACCCTAGGGGTGAAAGTGTATGTGTATATGTTGCATTATACCTGTTGTCGTTGTCTCTTGGTGTGACTGTTGCATCCCATAAGGACGGATCTGTAAAAGAGAAGAGAAAAAGAGTATTCAAATATGTGTATATGAAAAATTTGATCCAAGTGTGTAGAAGTATGTAAAAATGTGAAAAGGAACATGTTCACCAGATCCGTAATAGGTAAAAAGGATAGGAATGATCTTGGAAATGCTATAGAAGAACGAGTTTTTGGGAAATCTTATGCCAAGGAGTTTTTTGGGTGATCTCACGCCAAGTGAGATTTTTTTGGGAGATCTCACACCATGGAAGAAAAAGTGTAGGGAGAAAGGTATAATGTTATTCTCCATCCTTTGACTGCTTCCCAATGATTTATACACCACTGCAGATGGTGTGATATTTATTTATTCAAATTCAGCCCATTTCGATCCAATGTAAAAATAGAAAATGGAGAAAACATGCAAGCTAATTGCTGAAGGATTGTGCCTATTCTATGAAAACTGCTGAAAAGTGTGTTGGCCTGAGAAGATATTTGTAACTTCCCGCTGGTCATAGGCACCTATGAAGGGTCAAGGGAGCCCAACCACTCATGTTTACATTTGGATGCTGGTGTTTTTGTTGTGCCAAAGACCCAAGTTAGATTCTGGGCCATTTTTAAGACTATAGATTGTGTTAATTATGTACTAAACTGTGTTGTACTGTGATTGTGGACTGTTATATGGGGTGACTGCTTCACCCAATGTATGCCCCCTCATTTGGGGTGCATGCGACGTTGCTAGGAGGATGCGACCCAATGGATATGAATAGACGTTAATTTGAAATTGTAGCCTTGTAGGGGGGAGGGAATGTGCTTGGTAGAAACTAAGGCACATGTGAACAAAGTGGCTAGAAACATGTGTTAGTGTAAACAAGTAAAATACACATATAGAAGACAAAATGTAATCTATCAAGAAAGAAGACAATGTAGAACATGGGTTTCAAACATGGGTCCTCACTCAAAATGTCACAAGATAATCAAGGATGAAGTGGAAAAAAGCATACAATGTGCACACAAGACAAAGGGCATAGCCTGTAAACAATAGCATATAATAGAAAGCAATGGAAAATAGTGACAAGCAAAGTATCAGACATCCATGGTGGCAAATATTTCATGCAAAAAAAATGTTGCACATGAAGCACCCATTAACATGTTAGAAAGATAAAAATTATGTCAAAGCATGTATGGTACAATATATAGTAGTGTGTTATGAAGATTTTGAAGTAGTACAAAATGAAATAATAACACATGTAGTGTATACGAAAGTGGATGCCCCTAGTACCCATTGTGGGATTGGTAATAGGTATAGTGCCAAGTATTTGTCTTGCATGTAGAGATCTGTAGGAATGTTGCATTCACAACTAGAAGGAAAGTGGATGTGCATTGTGTATTTAGAAAATATAATGACATACTGAATATCTGACCTGCATAATAAACAAAGTGTACATGTGAGTATAAGTAAGTAAGAAAAATTTGCAACCAAGATATGCAACATGTCATGAGTGAGATGAAATGGAATGCATTATGAGCGTGATAGGAGAAATGTGCCCCCCGAGTGGATGTGTATGCACGAGATGGGGTTCATTTATAAAATACCCCTCGAAATTCAAGAATGAACCATAGAACAAGAGTGTGTCATTGGGTAGTGTGTTCTAATGAATGTGCGCAAGAAAGATGTGTCATGAACGTGCCAAGTGTGAAATGTGTAGTGTGTATGATGTGAGGTTTATGAATGTATTATGCCCTCAACAGTCAAGTGTGAACCGTAGCACAAGAGTCACAATGCAATAAATAAGTAATGAATTACAACTCTGACCTAATTAATAAGCAATTGGAAATTGAAACCCTAATTGCAAGAGATGGAATAAAATACTTAGCTGATTTTTCAAGAATCCCAAAGTATGCCAAGCTAGAAAAATGATGAATGGAGGATGAATATGTCATAACCGCACACAAAAAATTGTATAATTGTCAGAAATGTTGGGATTAGGGCACCTGGATCAGGTCAGGGGTGCCTGGGCATTATATACCTCTGCTAGGCACTTGTGACTGCTAAAATGGTCATAAAATAATTTCTTCTATTTTGATTCAAGATCACCTAATTCACCTGTAATCTGTAACAAGAAAGAGCACCTGCAAAACCCCAAAACACATCAAATCCTAAAAATAAAAAAATATGTAAATGGGGAGTTGGACTAAGTCCGGTGGTCACCCAACTAAGCAATCTTAAAACCAAACATTTCACTACATTTCAGAATCCATGTAGTTCTATGCGCGTGTGTGTAGAATCATGCCCTAGGTGGATCTTGTGCAAGATGCGCTTGATAGCGAGAAAGTAGCTAGATGTAGTAATGTAAGTAGATGTGTGCATGTTAAAATGAACTTCCCATCCTATGCGTGTATGCCAAATTAGTAGTCCCTTGTCCCTAGAATGAAGCTAGATGGATGCTTTGATGCTCTTGAAAATCCTTTTGATGCAACCTTACGTGATAATAGTATATGCTTATAGATTTCTCCTTTATTATGGTCATATAAGTTTATATATATAATATTCCCTTGTTTGAATTTCGCAATTAACAACTAAAAGACCGACCCATAAGAAAACAAGATGCCCAAAAGATAAAAGAGGCCCAAAAGAGGCAAGTAAGATACAAAGAGGTTGGGGGCGCCTAAAAGGATGGGGGCACCTTGGCGCTGGTTTCCAGAGTGGTAAAGATGAAATAATGAAGCATCAAATTAGCTATATGGTGTAAGAGGCCAAGAAGAAGACATGAACAAAGACAAGAAGGCCAAAGAAAATTTTTATTTGCTATTTTTCTCACTCAGGAATCATATTAATAGTGGCATGTGACTAGGACCTAGAAATGTACCCGAAGTGCATGATTTAGTGTCTACAATGTATAGCTTCCCCATCATTGGTATGAGTAACAAGACAAAAAAATCATTACTATCATCATTGTGTACAATCCTAACATGTTAATCTATTAAATGCCATCAGAACTAGTTATAAAAATATGAATACACACAATTTGTATGATGACAAAAATAATATACAATTCACATATACACGATAAAAATATGCCATGGAAATACAAACATTGCAAACAATTTTATAATGAAATCAAAAATAACAATATTACTATGCATATAAATAGATAAAGTACATATAGAAATACATAATTAACAACAAATGTATAAGGAATAATTAAGGATAACATATATATGAATATGAGAAAAAATTCAAGAAGAACCATACAAACATTACAACTAAATCAATATCATAAAGAATATAAAAAATCCCTAGAATAATTAGATATATCTAAAAAATAAATTAATATATAACCCTTGAAGGCATAATCATGTAAGCTAATTTAAATTCACCAAAATGATGAATGTGGACAATGATTTTGTAATAATAATACATTAAAACTAAACACAAAACATTGTAATAAAACCTAAATGGATATAAATCAATACATCATGATTGATTGCATTACATCTAAGGTCTCCTATGTTTGATTTGTGTATTTTTTAAGCAACCTTATTTTCCATGGTTCTATTTTTGTGTTAACTTTCTCCAACTCTCTCCTTGAAAAAGTTAATTCATCAAATGTTTGATCCAATTATTTTTCTATCCATTCATATGTGGTCACAAAATTATTTGCTATCTTATCATCATCATCTTCAACTACCTAGCATCCATCTTATGTGGATTACGAATTTTAAACCCTCTTCTAACACCATATGTGGAATCAATTTCTTCTCCTTTCTTCACTTCCCATACCAATCATATGCTTGATATATTGAATACACAATCCCGATCACAATGTTCCTAAAACATATATAGGAACCCTTACACCCTTGCTTTCATCCTCTTAAATATTTTTTGTTCTTCCCCATGTGATGGCTTCGAATTGGAATTTTTGTTAACCATATTTCTATTCCCTATACTTGTCTGACTAATAAAATGCACATATTCATCCATAAATTCTATTACTACGTGGTTATCTACATTTGTTCCTTCATAAATTTCCTCTTGTAACTTATCTTGCACCCCACCTTGTGTTATATATTCCACATATTTTTCAACATTGACTTTGTAGACACCTTATTTCTGCCATGTAATTTTAATACTAAATTTGCATTATTTTTCTTCTTTACCTTTATTTTTTTATAATTAGTGAATTTCTTGCTAATTAGCTAACATTCCCCTTCGTCTCGGTCAATTAACGACACTTGCTTAATTAACTAGTCTATGATTAAGCAAATATTGAAATAAAAAAACCTAATTCTAGTTGAATATAAACAATTAAGTGCAGATTTCATCCAAGAAAATAAGCAATCTAAATTTGAAACCCTAGTTGCAAATGAAAAGATAAAGGACTTAGCTGATTCGTAGTGTTATAGAAGACGTGTAGAGCTAGAAACCTGCTAGAACCACGAGGTAGGATGTCACAATCACACCAATAAAATTACAGAGGTATCGGAAGTTCTAGGACCAGGGTGCCTATAGAGGGCTGGGGGTGTTTGAGACCTGTTCTGGGCACCTGTGACCGCTCAAGAGCTACAAAACCCAATTTTTTAGGGTCAAGAGATGTTCATTTCTTGTCACCTTTGGTCACTTGTATTTTACTGCACTTCACTGTTATATGCCTAAAACCTGCAATCAGAAAGAAGCACCTGTAAAACCATTAAACCACATCAAATCCTAAAAAGAAAGATGTCAAATGAGGGGTCGGATTGTCCTCAACTATCAACAAAGTGAACTTACGACTGAGTTTTGCACTAAATCTGAGACCCAATGTAGTTCTATGTGTGTGTGTGTAGAATCATGCTCTAGGTGGCTCTTGTGCTAGACACACTTGAATAGCGAGCAATAACTAGATGTAAAAGATGTAGATAAATGTGTGTATAGAAAAATAACTTCCCCTCCTATGCATGTATGTAGAAATAACAATCCCTTGTACCTTGTGTGAAGCTAGATGGATGCTTGAATGCTCTTGTAATTCTCTTGGATGCAACCTTAGGTGGTGATAGTAGATGCTTAGTGCTTGGTCCCTCGTAATGGTCACATAGCTTTGTATTTATATGATTCCCTTGCTTGAATTTTGTAATTAACCACTAAAATACCGACCCATAAGAAATAAAGATTCCCAACAACTAGAAAGGACCCAAAAGAGGTGAGAAAGATACAAAGAGGTCGGAGGCACCCGGAGGGGACAAGGGTGCCTGACAGGGCACTGGTGTCTAGACTCAGAGAAACTGAAGTATTAAAGGTCAGATTGGGAAATAGGGCGTGTAATACCAAGAAGGAAACTAGAAATAAAGCAAAGAGGCCAAAGATAGTGGTTAATTAGTACTTTTCTTGCATATGAACCATATGAGTAGTTTTATGTGACTAGGACCTAGAAATGTACCCAAAGTGCGTAATTTAGTGTCTACAGTCTTTTCCCCCATCTTGGATGCCAATTAATACCGCTTCATTAGTTATAATCCTCTTTTAATTAATTAATTAACCTTTCAATCTCATGTTTAATCGATAAACCTTCTTATTAGTTCAATCCCCCTTTCAAACCCTTCAAATTATACTAATCTCCCCCTAAATCGTCTCCAAATGGATCCTATAATTTTAACTTGGCCTATTACTTAATTCTAATTGATTAATTAAACTTTCCCAAGCTCATATGAGTTTCTAATCTCTAATTAATCTCTTCTAATCATACTTATCCATTTCTAATTCTATATTTCATTTATCCCACATTCACTAGGTTGCAAGATTCTCCCAAAATGGAAAGTTGTATATGAAACCTAGTACTTTCTTACCAATCTACACCTTTGACGCCTTTGACATCTTGTCAACACCATTTCCTTGATAGACATTATACTTGAGAAGAGCATTCCATGTTATTAAAAGGCTTGTTAAATCTCTCCCTCTTTCTACTTGCTCAAGAGTAGTAAGACAAGAATGAAAAATTTAATTAAGCCATACTTGATGAGATCTCTTCCTCTTGCTTGAGAAATCCTTGATTGTGTGTGGTATACATTCAGATCACTAGGAAGTATTTACAATCCAAAGCACATCCAAATATCAAAGGGAGGTTTGCATTTAATGTTGAGTTCATGTTTTGTGTAAGTTAATTAAATTTCCTTTTTGCTTTATCATGATGTATTAGCTTAAATTTAACTAAGTTATGATCTACTTGGTGTTAGGCTCTTTCAATTATCTTAGTTAAAAATTTTAGCCCGAATACATATGACACGCCTGGTGGGACACTCCTTTGTCTCATGTGCTTTCATTTATTTTCTTAGTTTAAAGATTCCATTTTACATGAAAGTTCTTTCAATTTGTTAAAAAAAAATTGTTTTTGAACATGCATGTTAGTGTTTGGTAGTGTTGAGTCTTCTTTACAGGTACAAGGGAGGTGAAGTGCTATCAAAATTGAATCTTGATGGGAAAAATCTGAACTTTTGGCTATTTTTGTTCATTTTTGTGGAGGTACAGGTTAAGTGCATTTCCATGATTGTAGGTGAGTTTTCATGAATGTAGGTGAATTTTCATGATTGTAGGTGCATTTCTCATGACTGTAAGTGCATTTTTGTGACTGTAGGCACGTTTCCGTGATTGTAGGTGTGTTTCCATGATTATAGGTGTGTTTCCATGATTGTAGGTGTGTTTCCATGACTATAGGTACATTTTCGTGATTGTAGGTACATTTCCATGACTACAAGTTTGTTTTCATGACTGTAGGTGCATTTTCATGACTATAGGTGCATTTCCATGACTATAGGTGCATTTCCAAGATTGTAGGTGCATTTTTGTGACTATAAGTGCATCTATGTAACCTATCTTCTGAAGGCCATAACTTTTGATCCCGAACTTGAAATGAATCTATTTTTTTTGTGATAGAAAGGTATCGAGACAAACCAAACAAAAAAAAAAAACAAAACCAAAAATTTGTGATAGAAAGGTAAAAAAAAAAAAAAAAAAAAAAAAAAAGAATGCTAGTATCAGCCAGGCACGGTGGCTCATGCCTGTAATCCCAGCACTTTAGGAGGCTAAGGCAGGAGGATCACTTGAGCTCAAGAGTTTGAGACTGGCCTGGGAAACATAGTGAACAAAAACATTTAAAATTAGCCGGGCACAGTGGTGTACACATATAAATTTGGGATTTTGAGCATGTACATCACACCACTGCACTCCAGCCAGAGCAACAGAGTAAGACCTTGCCTTCACAAAAAAAAAAAAAAAAAAAAAAAAAAAAAAAAAAAAAAAAAAAAAACGAAACAAAAAAAAAAAGAAACAAAAAAAAAAAACAAAACCAAAAAAAAAACAAAAAAACAAAAGAAAAAAAACATTACATAAAATTCAAGTTTTCCTTTCTCCTAAAATTTATCATTTTCTTTGCATGTTATATTTTTTTTTGCTCCACACTACTAAATCTTGTGCATAGGTTTCCATATTCTCTTACTAAATACAAATTTCTCAAAATAATGCTAACATTTGAAATATTTGTTAAAATATCCATTTGGATGATTTGGTCAAAGCCATTTATGCTCTTTTCTTACGCTCTTGAAAAACCTTGAGAATAAGAAATGGTCGCGATCATTGTTGTTTTTATAAGTTTGTGGTTGTATATAAAATTACTAATCATTTGTGTGTAGGACCATTGCGAAATTGGGGGAATATCTTACCAAATATCAAACAAACAAATTACTAATAGTTTGTATATAGGTTCCTTGGTCAAAAACAAATCACACTTTGCTAAAATCAAATAAAATGAACAAAAAACATTGTCATTATAGGTTCGAGATAAGGATAAAACCCATCTTATTTTACTGTGGGAAGTGCTTGGGATTAAGCCCTAAAAATCATTATGAGGAGTACCACATGAACCCCAAAATAGTTGGCACGTTGAGGGAATCGGCCAACGAAATGGGTAACACTCACAATTCCTACTTAACTAGTATTACTCGCATGGAATGCAAAATATTGTCCATGGTGACAAACCATTTCATATAGATTATGGGGTATAGTCTATATTCAAGAATTATTTTGGTACGTGTAATTTTTTAGAAATATATCGGTGAAAGAAACTGCCTAAAATCCCTAGGAAGATTATCGGCATCAGGGCCAACCATATCCTATATTATTTGTGTATATCAAAACTTTACAAATAAAAAAATTGTTTGAGTTAAAACCTTGTTTTAGTGATAACACAAGGTGAAACTCTATCCAAGTCATGCCGCATACATTTTCATCATAAAAAATACCTCTTTCACAATTTTGGATTCATTTATCAAAGAGATGAATTTGAAAAGCTCTGCCAAAATTACATCAACCATTTTGACACTCACACTTGACACTTGCTTGATTGTTAAAATTATGTCGTTATGATGTCTATTTTCCTTAGGTTCCCTTTAGAAGCTCACATAAGCATCCAAACATTTGTAAAATGTTTAGTTTGTATCCATTACATTGCTCGAATTGACATGGAACTTCGTCTAATATGAAGGAGTTCAATCAAACAATCCAGGTCTAAAAATTCAAATCAGACGATGTCAACCATGACTAGATATATGATGGTTCCTTACACTGCTGAAAATAGGGAACCCATCCTACCATTTAATTCTTGACCTTCATCTCCTAATCAATTATATTTACTAACCAATCCTCCTTAGAATCCCGAGTCTCATTCACTCGACTTTCTCTTATGGAACAATCATTCACCCAACCGACATCTTCCTCCATTAAAGATCCACACCGATCAAAAATTGTCTAATAAAAAATCCAATTCGGCCCCCACATCACAATCCACTCTCTTTCCATGATACCCCCCTTCTTCTACATGCAATATACCATCTTCTAAGGAAGTTTTCCCAATCCAAATCTAATTCAACTCTCAAGATGTCTGAATCCAAATATACTTCATCTCTTGAGTCATCTTTATCTACCACTCCAAATCCAATGTTTCTTTTGACTTGAGGCCATTTCAACCATGCCTTATTATATCCTAACCAATATTCTAAAAACTAATGTTTGTGTCCATGTCAAAAAATTGACAAGTAACAATGTGCCAAGATATATTTTCAATGTATTAGCATGTTCCTTTGTGGAAATAACAAGGTCAAAACCTCCCAATCCATCTCCATCACCAAACATATTCTAAATACTAAACATCGGTTGAACCTCTTCCTTCAAATCAACCATCTATCATCAACCTACAAGTACCTCCTCTTATCCTGCCATTATCCCATTTCACATTACATAGCGAAATGACTAGGTTTGTCCTTGATCCCTCCTTTATCTTCTCATCATGCGATTCTCCCTTACATATCACAGCCCCTCAATTAAAATCAATCCATGGGCTATCTCCTCCTAGCCCATCATATTCTATCCAAGGGCTACCTACTTTTAACCCATTATCTTCTATCATTGGGCCACTTCCTAGTAGTCCATTACCTTCTATCCTTGGGCCAACTCCTAATATCCCATTGCCTTCTATCCAGGGTGATGAGTGCATTATTTGGCTCATTTCTATCATTCCTATGATTAATAAATTGTCATTTAGATATGATTTGCTAATGCATGAGGATGATTTGTATAGTTATATCTTAGTGAGTTTAATGCATTTTCCTTACTTTTGCTCTTGCAACCTGATTACCGTATAACTTCCTACTAACTACCTTCATGAGAGAAATGTGATCATGTGTGCAGGGAAATAATGAACATTTATTCCCAATGTAATTAAGAAGTCTGAGTTTGGAGCTGGAATGCGGAAGCGGAAGAACTTTTCCACCTATCAACCTATAAGTATGGGAATTATTTCTAGTAGTCCTATAGGAATTTATGAGTCTTGATCAATGTTGATTAGTGGGAGACGTTAGTGCTGGCTATTATGGCATACTCTGTAACTGCTTGCATCTTTATAAAGACACATTCTTAAGAACACTACAGTAGCTGTTATTTTAGATATAATCTACAATATATAGCCTGTTGTATTTAGCACTCTTCTTTTCACATACTGGAAATGTCATGAAACTTATTTAAATTAATATAAGTGAGAATAATTTTGAGAATCTAAATCTGTTGAGATTTCCTCTGTCCCAAGGGAGAGCAAGGGCCCACTCGACCAAGGAGACATGAGGTTGTTTACATTCACATACACATATGGTTTTCTGATAAGTTTTAATGTAATCTCTATTTCAGTATGTTTCATGCAATCTATGTTTGAACGTATTTGTTTTCCCTATGAAATTTGCATTCAAAATGTGTGTTTCTCTTTATGCAAAGTCTAGTTAGCATGTGCTTTTACTTCTACTGAGTTTTAGTTACAAGTGTGTAATTTCAAGTCCTCTCTTTCAAATTCTGGGTGCGTATTTCCATTTAAATTAGAAGTATAGATTTTATACTTCATTTCATCACAACTTAATTCCGTAGATTTAAGTTGAGTTTCCGTAGATTAGTAACCAAATTTGAAAGATTTCACAAAAACCCCCCAACAGAAGACCCAATAGGAAAATTGGTTACATAAAGCTCCATTGTTTATAGCCTAGGACACAACCCCAATTTATAATGACACTAACAGAAGATCCTGTTAGTTAAATGATTGGAGAATACAACGACCCATCACATGGGTCACCTTCGGCTAGCCCATTACAGTCAATTCTTTATCCACCTCCTACTGACCCATTACCATCAATTCTTGGGTCACCTCATCCTATCCCATTATCATCAATCCTTAGACCATGTCCTATTCATTTATCGTATCCTCCCTTTGTTAACAACTGTGGAAATCTGACCATCATTTCTAACACCCCTATCATCAATCCTAAACATGCACTTTCTTCTCCCATTTCTTGGGATCCGTAGAATCATGTATTAGCTTATATAAAACAAAAAAAATCTTCACCAAGATAAAATAAAAAATATGAGGAGCTCCAAATCTCAAAATAAATCCAACACCCACAAATCCAAAACTAAAACATGATTTAAAAATGCACAATAATGCAAACACCAGGCATGGCGCAAAGTGTAAAATTCTATGGATAGGGAACTCAAGCTCCCACATACAATATTCACGTTGCAAGATAAGTCACAATCACTTGTTGAGTATGATCTCACCACGATCATTGAGATTGGAGATAATATCACTCTTGATAAGTAAAAACTCCTAGTATCCCTTATCAAAGAAATCACAAACATTATTGTCGGATCCTATCACACAGAGTGACATTTTTGGCCCCAACCTTGTAATCCATCCTATATTATACTTCCTACCCTATCATGGATCTTTTTCCTCCTATTTATCCCTATTTCATCCATTTTCATCATCTCCCTTGACACTAAATATGGTCCTCTCTCTTTGTATTTTCCCTTCACAAAACTTTAAAAAATATACAACATCAAACAAATTTTCAAAAATCCAAAAAAATAAAACATTAAAACATTACAAAAAATTGAACGTACAAACATCACACATTACAATAAGGTATTGCATACACATGTATTTTCTTTCCTTTCCTTCAATTCCTCTACAAATCTCCAATCAATTTCATCCCTTTGATGATATTTTGGTTAGTTTATTCACACTCATCATGTGGCATTTATTTATATTGTATATGTTTCAATTTGTCTTTCATTACCTTAGTATGTTAAAGAACGTCTGACCTCTTAGAGATCCTATCACTAACATACATTAAATAAGCTTGTTTTGAAGACCTTTGGGTGTATCTGTTGACACTAGCTAATGTTATCATCACAATCACTTCCACATCATTCCATCACGTAATTAGGGTTCTTAACCCCTTATAAAAATTATCGAGGAAGCTGAAATAATTTTTAGAAATAAAAAACATCAATAGAAAAATAAAAAACAAAACAATATATACATATAAAACTCTCTACCGCCATATCCAGTATCTTTATCGGAGAGACATGGATTCCGGGATGGAAGTAGAGCAATGCTTTGACTAGAATTAGATACATCTTTTTGAGGGATATGGATGCCTTGCCAACAACATATAAATGTATGACTCTCCTTCCACCCTCCATCCATAAATAAACTATCCAAATCAATCATTCCTACACATTGGCTAGAGCGCCTTCACTTATTTCCTATTAAATATTTCCTTCAATAATTAATTCATTTTCACATGCACACACTAGTTCTCAATGAGCAAACAAGACTAGTATGTTACCACGTGTTGTTTGGACCTTGTTCCAAATCTTTGTTTATTCTATGTTTTGTCTCACAGATTTTACCTTTGGTTCATCACTTTTTTTTATTGCCAATTGTCTAGCTGTATTTTCCATATCCATCTGTAACTTTCATATTGTTCTTCTTCTTTGTTCAGAGCATCCATGTGTGTAAATTTCCTCCTTACCATGTTTAGGGAAGCTTTGTCCCTTTTTCTAATAAATAATCTTGTACTTATTTCTATCATCTATTTTTTGGCCAGCTTGCACTAGGGGCATGCTCTCTCCTTCCAAAAAAAATTCTTTGGCATGTGTTTGTACTCTTGTCAAACTTATCCCTTTTGTCCTTGATTTGACTTATCCTATTCTTATATATATGCACACAAATTCACCCTTGTATATTCTCACCTCTTTCTGAGGGCATCTCGACATTAGTTCTTCCTATACATAGTTTCAGAAAACCTCAAAAATTCTAAAGTTTCACAAAATCTAGAAAACTCAAAAACATTCACAAAATCATCTCAAAATCTAAAAACAATGAAAAAATTCAAAATACTAAACGTTGGAAACTATACCACCAAAACATCTTACTTTAGTGCTTACTAGTTCGAGCGCACGACATGCAAATCATACATATGATCTTCTCTCATTAACAAAGCTTTTTTGCTTGCTATGTTGGTGTTTCTTGACATATATCAATGCTCAGGGAATTTTTATAGTGTATGCTTACTTTTTTATAGGATTTCTAGGTCCTCCATCCAATCCCTTGTATGTATTTTTTCTTGGGTAACCATTTTAACCCTTTTCGTATAACTCGCACATTTGGGTACTGAAGATGGATAACAAAAACGTTGGTACAATTTGTTGGTGTAGGATTTATTTTCCTCACTTTATTTGTATTATCCTACTCAAGATATTCCACCTCACTTGGAGTTTCCCTACAATTATGGGATATGATTGCTTAGGTGTACACTTGACTACACTATTATAGGTGTTTGTTACCACTTGACTACACCATTCTAGGTGTTAGTTACCACTTGACTACACCATTCTAGGTGTTAGTTACCACTATTCTAGGTGGATATTTCCATGATTCTATGAGGAGGTTACACATTCACCTCCTATATGTACATCACTTGCATTATTCTATTTGATCGTATTGAGTTGGAGCTATTTTTTTGTTATTATAATTATCTCTCTTGTATTTTCATAATTTGTAGTCTTGTGTGCTTGCTATTTTTTGTCTTGAAACAATTCACGTCTCGCATTGTTCACCTATGCATTATTTGAACTAGTAGATCCCATGGTGATTCTCTAATACAATTGTCTTAAACATTTCTTGTTTAAGTGTCTTTTTTTTGCTTGTTTGTTTGTTTACTTTCTCATATTGCATTGTTCTTGTATTTTACTTTGAGTAAGTTCTTTATCATTACAAAAAAATAATTATTATGGCTTCTCATGTCATTTAACCTTTTTTTGTATACTTATATCAAATAAAAAGGTACTTCCAAACTAGGATGGTACATACGCTATGCTACGATATTACCATTCCTCATATGTCTTTCCCCCCATTCTAACTAATTCCTCATTCTACCTAACATTCCTTGTCACTAAAATTTTCTATTCATTATAACCTACTAAGACATAGTTGTCACAATGACTTGTTTCTTACCATCCCTCCCTCCCTTCCTCCCTTATTTAAACCTCGCAATGTGCTAACACCATTTTTTCTCAAATCAAACAATGGCCAACCAAGCCAAGTTTGTATCCCTCCCGCCATGGTCATTCTCCTCTTCTTTTCGAGCGTCAATCGACCTCTTCTATCACCCCATCGAAACTTAAGGGGGAATCCTCCATCCTAATAATTCTTCTTCTACCCTTAAAAAATACAATTGTCTACTATCTTTGAAATGACGCCGCTCACACTACACCACATCAAAGAGAGGCAAGTGTAGACACCTAATTTTGACCACACAATTTTAATAGTAAAATTGCACTATTTGTATTCTTTACTATCATTTTGTTATAATTAGTGAATTTACCACTAATTAGCTAGCATTCCCTTTTGCCTCATTCAATTAACAACACTTCATTGATTAACTAGTCTCGTATCCCATCCTAGATGCCAATTAACATCACTTCATTAGTTATAATCCTCTTTTAATTAATTAATTAATTATTATTAGTTAATTAACCTTTCAATCTTGTATTTAATCAATAAACCTTCTTATTGGTTAAATCCCCCTTTCAAACCCTTCAAATTCTACTAATCTCCCCTAAATAATATGCAAATGGATTCTATAAGCTTAACTTGGCCTATTACTTAATTAAACCTTCCAAAGCTCTTATGAGTTACTAATATCTAATTAATCTCTTCTAATCACACTTATCCCTTTCTAATTCTACATTCCCTTTATCCCACATTCACTAGGTTACAAGCTTCTCTCAAAATGGAAAGCTATATAATAAACCTAGTACCTTCTTACCAATCTACACCTGTTACACGTTTGACATCTTGTCAACACCATGTCCTTGACAAAAGTTATACTTGAGAAGTAAATTTCATGTTAATGAAAGGATTCTTAAATCTCTCCTCCATTCTACTTGTTAAATAGTAGTAAGAGAAGAATAAAAAATTGTAATTAAGCCATACTTGATGTGATTTCTTCCTCTTGCTTAAGAAATCCTTGATCATGTGTGGTTTATGTTCATCTCACTAAGGAAGAATTTACAATCCAAAGCACATCCAATTATCAAAGGGAGGTTTGCATTTAATGTTGAGTTCATGTTTTATGCAAGTTAATTAGCTTTCCTATTTGCTTTATCATGATTTATTATCTTGAATTTAACTAAGTTAGGATCTAATTAGTGTTAGGTTCTTTCAATTAGCTTAGTTCAAAGTTTTAGCATACATACAAACTTCTTCACTTTTAAGGTTTGTAATGCATGGATTTTTAGCTACCTTAATTTGTTTCTGTTTTCTTGGTATGGATACACCTTGACTTATATCCTCCTAGGATCCTTGATTTTACCATCGTCTTTTCATCCTAACCATTTTCACACTTCCCAGAGTAGTTACATTCCTCACACCCAAGCGCACTAGAATTTCTATCGACATTACATGTAAAGGTGATGTCCTTTGTGATGGATCAATCATCCCTCTTGGTCATTTCTCCTACACTACATTATTCTCTATCAATTATTTCTTTCCTTTCCTAGGTAACTTGGGAAACATGTGCACACTTTGATATGATTTCACTGCCTTGCACCTTGCCAAATCTTCATCGATATGGATCCCTTTTCTAATAGTTATACAATTACTAGGGTCCTTATTGAATCCCTGTTTATTGGTATAATTATATTGACTAAATTAATTATCTCATCATTGAAAAAAATTATTTTGGTGGCATCAAAACCAATGGGTCATCATCCAAAAACTCATCCATGGTTTACATCTCCCTTCTCACCATTTTTCACAAAAACCCATTCCTTTACTTATAAAATGATGTAACATCAACCATTTCTTTAAAATTATCCTTCAACTATTGTAATTTTTTATCCATATAATATGCTCTTGTACCAGAGAGTTTTTTCTTTCCAATTTAAATTAATAAAATAAAATAAAAAACCAAACTGAGATAAAAAAAACGACGGGGTTTACCAATACCCGTGGTGATTGATGTTGATAATTGATGGATGAAGTGCTCCTCCTTTCACCAAGTGAAGAGACTTGTAGATCAAAGGGAGATAAACAAAATATATTAGATAAATGGGATAGATAAGCTCCTTGGCAAAGGTTGATCCCAAGAATCCAAAGGGACTTCCTTAGAGGATGTCAACTCATTTTTTAACAATTAAGTGAATTCGATAAAATGATAGATAATGAAAAAGATAAATAAATGATGGATAAGAAGCTTAGAACTCAAGATCGAAGGGTAAGTCCTACGCAAATTTGAATGTGGCCTAGGCTAAAGTAAAGGTTGTTTGAACGACTTTGAAATAATCATACCAATAGTTTATTGTTTCTTATTGGATCTCATGGAGGAAATCGAACTGATTCTTGATGTTCTCAATATCAGATGTAAATTAGATGGCACACAACGTGAGCTTGTGAAGGATGTTGTATTGTTCCCAAAAGAAAGGTTACAAGATGATTGGAAGATTGTAAATACTTGTAATAGGATGTGACTGGCTTGAGACTGTCATATAAAGTAGAGACATACTTGAAACAAAAAATATAAATCCCAAGAGATTAATTAAAGTTGAAAAAATACTATGATTTTGATTAAAAGGAATCACAAGAGATTTGGGACAATCGTTGACGATTCAAAGGAATCACACATGATTAATACGTAATATTTTGATTTCCCCAAGAATGATAATTTGACAAAGACAAAGCTCTAAATGATTGTTTTCAGTTGCTTTTGATGTGTTTATGAAATAGGAATAATAAAATAACACATAGGAATACATTGTGATGTTGAGATGGGATGTAAGATGTCTATAGATAGTAGATGAAGCTGATTGTTGATTTCTGAGCTTCTTGGGAAGATGATTTAAGAAAAAATTACCAAGATTAATATGTTACGGGAGATTTGTGTGGTTGCTAGACTTGGTGATGACGGGGATTTTCTATTAGCTCAAAACAAGGAAGAAAAAACATGTAAAATATTTTTGAAGATCCCTAAGAAAAGAGCCTGAACTAGATTTTATAATTACTGGTGATCCGGATAACTCTAGGAAAATGTTGAGAAGTGGTTTCGAACACTTCCCAAATGGGATTTTCGAGTATGGGGATGAAGTAATTTTTTTGGGAAGAGGTTAAGGCGAGTTGGGGAGGTTGAGAGGTTGGTGTAAAATGGGTTTGAGGTGGTTTTTAAATGGTTAGGTGGTTTAGGATGGGAAAATGTAATTTAGGACGGGTAAAAGGTGATTTTACGGATGAGGGAAATAACTTATGATAGTGATATAATGATAGGTTTAATAGTTTAATGTGTGTATGTGATGGGTATGCAAGAAGTAGGCATGCGAAAAAAAACTTGGTGTCTACATTTGCCCCTTTTTCTCAAGTGGTTTGGGATAGGCAAAGCATTAGAAAAAATTGATTTGAGATAGGTCAATTTTCTTTGGATGGGTGACCCCCCCTAAAAATGGGGGTGATTCCAATGAAGTGAAAATACTCACCAGTTTAGTATTATTTTTTTGGATAGGTAGACATGCATTTTGTTTAAGTTTCTGCAATACAAGGTTTAGAAACAAAACAACAATAAAAGATATGTTTGACGCGCTCGTAGAGTCAAAAGATAGGGGAGCCAAAGGTTTCATGACCTATAGACGTATGAATCATGGGGAGTGAAAGTGGGAGGGTAATCCCATCTAGGTATACTGTGATGTGGCCACAAAAGGTGGGCTTGAGAAGCCAAGTGATAGGGGGAACCAAGGGGTTTGTGTCCTATGAACATATGGCTTGTTTATGTTGCAAAAAGCTTAGGGGATTTTAAAAGGAAGCACATGTTTTAAATAGTGTTAGTTGGATATGTTTTGATAGTTTTTCAAATGATTTAGATGTTTGAAAATAAATTGAGATAGTTTGGGCATGAATCGCTAGTGATTTAAATGGGTCATTGGTGATTATTGGTAATCACTAGAGATTTAAGGGAATCATCGGTGATTTCAAGGCAAGAAAAACATATGCCTATATATAGCTGATTTTAACCATGGAAAATTCATTCTTACTGAGTGTGATAAACATTTTGAGAGCTATGGCTTAGTGTTATTTGCAATAAGTGTGAAATGGCTACTATTGGAGGATCTCAAGGAGACCTACCTTGGGAGAGGTGAGTACATTCTCTTGTCATTTTTGGTTTGTTTTTATTTTTTTTGGTTTTTTAGGCCCGTGTCAAGGCATGTTAGTTAGGTCGAAGGAATCGCCGGTGATTTAGGTATAAATGTTGGCGATTATGGGAAATCGCTGGCGATTGCTATGTTTTAGGTTTAATGTTTGTGTTTTGGTTGAATTTTTTATTGGATGATGTTCTAATGGAGGTTTTATGATTTTGTGGGTGTAGGAGGGGGACAAATTGATGATCCGAGATAGGATCCCATTGATTTTTTAGGATGTGAGAGCTTGGTTTTTGGATGATGATTGGAGTTATTTGGAGGAGGTGGGTTTAGGTGCATTGTGCCATTACATGAGGATTCATAGACAACAGGGATTATCATTGGATTTATTAGAGAGATATGACCTCGTTACATGTACATTTTGGCTCTTGATAGGTGATCTGATATCACCCTTGAGGATGTACATAGATCTTGTGGTTGGTTGTGCAAGAAGATGGCATATATCTAATTGATGAGGCAAATAGGTCGGGAGTGATGAGGAGGATGTATGGTGTTGATGTTGATGGGATAGTTTTCACATAGTGTGGGTTTTCATACAAGGATTTATATAGTCCCGAGACAGAGGGTCGAGCCTTGATGACCCTGATGATGATATGGATCACTTACTATGTGTTACCTGACTCTACCGGGGGTTAGTTTTCATGGATGTTGACAGGTGTTGTTGCTGATATAATGGATTAGAGGACAATATTTACATGGCCCCCTGCATTACTTGCATAGACCTATATAGAGCTATGGTCTTGGAGGATCAAAAAGAGGTTTGGGATTGATGTTGGATTTTCTGCTACAGTGTTGGGAATTTGAGCATATTACCATTGCTCTTCCTAGAGGCTTACAATGGAGAGGTGTTGGGATGTTGGAGGGTATTAAGGTTTTTTTTTATGGAGATATAATAGAGGAAAGAGAGGGCCGGTATGAGGTGAGGATTACTATCGTCAGCTTCTCATAGGATTACAGGGTGGAGATGTGAGATGGAGACCATTTATATCAGGTTTCCAGAGTGGGAGGGAGAGGAGGGTGAGATCTTATGGCCACCCAAATGGATATGTGGGTCTAGGGAATTTGGCTAGGTGAGTGGGAGGTGGTGTGATTTAGTCGTGTGAGATGACAATTTGGATTATTATAGGATGTTCCTAAGGCAACAGGTACCTTATAGATGAGATGATGGGGATATAGATACGCTATTACTAGTGGTTCCACCACTTTGTGCTATATATGATGAGGAGGGAGCCATGGGAGTTGATGATTAGGTATACCCCTAGTGGTAGATGATTTCGGGGTTACCAAGGCATATGTTGCATCGTGGTAGGATCAGTATGCTAGAGTTGATAGAAGAGTTCAAGCTTATGTAGAGGCAGCCCCTCAAGTGTAATAGTTGATGAAGGTGAGGTAGGTGAGGGTGGGGATTGTGATGATGAGGATGTTGGTGATGAGGACTGAAAAACACTAGAGGACCACTATTGCTAGGTTGGATGCCGAGAAGGTCATACTTTTGGTTACATGTGCTACATTGATTACTAAGAGATGGATTGGTTGGAAGAGAGATGATAGGTGAGCAGGATGGACTGGTGGGTGAGTGGGATGAGACTAGGATAATGATTAAATGGTGTGCAGACACAACTTGCACAAGATATAGTGGATTGAGATATATACAAACAACAATGAGAGACTTTGAGGAGAGCTCTCAGGAGGTACATTAGTTCTGGAGGAGTTGGATGCAGTGAGGGCCCAAGTTAGTGGTCAGATGGGACCACCTGGTATAGTTAGCTTGGCTAACTACTAGTCAATGCGTGATGAGCTAGCATACTATGAGGATATAGTGATACATAGGCTACCTACTGAGCTTTGTTATGCACCATATTTGATACAGAGGTGAGGAGGACTGAGTGGTAGTACAACAAGTTGTGGGAAAACCATCACGAGGCCCAAATAGAGGTGGTCCTAGCAGAGAACTGAGTGGAGAAGGTCCCGGTAGAGAACCAAATGGAGGCTAAGGTGATGATCAGGGCATCAGTGCTCATGGAGGATCTCTATTCATGGGTGTTCAGTTTGCACAGTGATATGATATTTTTATGTACATGGATATTTTACGAAGCTAATATTCGATGTATATTTTTGAGATTGATGATGTATTATGACACTTGGATGTGTGTGTGTGTGATATGATTATGATTTGGACTTATACATTGACGTATTTTAATGTGGTGTTTAATTTGTTTAGATAATTTCATGTTTGATTGGATGTTGGATAGATTTTTTATTTAATTTTGATATGGTTGATTTTAGATGTGATGGATGTAATTAATTTTGTTGTGATGGTATTCTAAGATATGGATTTTAATTACAATGTGATTTTAAGATGTATCCAAAATGTGTTCTAATTATAAATGGGAATAAATTGTGGAATGATTGCTTTTAGACTGGATTTGATACATATGTGATGGTAAAATGTAAAATGAAGGCACTTACAATTTTTGGCCCTATAAAAGATGTTAATACATGACTAACAATGGGTAGTGACATGTATAATCTTAGATATGGATGGAAGTGAAATGTATACCTTCTTTGAACATGAGAAGGTTAGAAATATGTAGGTTATGCGGGATAATAGGCTCTCCTTTCAATGTTTTTGTAAGGACATGCCCTAGCTATACCTTTCTTTTTGACGTAAAATGATCGATACGGGAACTTTGCGGTAGTGGGAAAGTTGATCGATGCATGAAGATTTCTTAGGATGCTTTTAATATTTTGATTTTTTGAAGGTTGATATATATGGGAAGCCTTGATTTAGGTAGCCATCCTTTGAGGGAGTGGTCTATAGTTTTTTACTTTTTTTATTTAGATAGCCATCCTTCGAGGGATTGGTCTATGATTTTGACAGGTAGCTATCCTTTGAGGGATCAGTCTACTTATTATATTTGACGATGTGATTTTGATATTTGATATATGTGCTTCGAGGGATCACTCTATTTATTTTGATAAGATGCATCCATAGATATTTTTGACTTTTGAATTTTTATGCTGAGGGAAAGCCTAATATACCATTTCAAGGAGGGGAAGAGATCTGTGCACAAACCACACATGTGTATCCCAAACATGTTTTTAGTTGGTAGACAAGGTGGATGGATGTAATGATTTTTGGGGTTCCTGATAGAGAGGAAATTTTCCATGAGAAAGATGCGATGAACAAAGCCATGGTGTTCATCTTCAAGGTTTTTAAGGATAGTGATGGAAAACCCACATACTTTCAAATCATTACAATAATAAGATGGTTGGTGAAATAATATATTTTATGTGACTACAGTCATGACGGTCAATGTGTTAGCAGTATAAAGGTCATAATTGCAAGGCATTCAAGCGTTCCTTTCAAACTATACCATCGAGGGAGGCTGGATGGTAAGCTCCCAATACATACGTGTGAGTGATGACATATGGACCGATCTTGTTAGGGGAAAAATTTCCATGTTACTCTTTTCCAGAGTAGTGTCATTTTTATTTTCTTTTAGAACGAGATCACCTATGTTTAAGTCACACTCTTTGACATGTTTTTTATATGTGCATTTGATGCGCTCTTGATAGACATGGTGGTGTTCAAGGGCTGTTAAGTGTATTTCATCTAGTAATTCTAGTTGTTCTAGACATTCTCTAAGGTATACGTGGAGTGATGGAATTTTAACTTCAAGGGGTAAGATCTCCTCATAGCCATAGACTAGAGGAAAGGGAGTAGCACTTGTAGTAGTACAGATGCTAGTTTGATAATCCCAGAGAGCAAACGAGATTTGGATATGCTAATTCCTACCTGTTTTGTCGACAGTTTTCATAAGAATTTTGTTAAGTGTTTTATTATAAGCCTCAACTTGTCCATTTTCTTATGGATAATATGGTGATGAAAATCTTAATTTTATGTTGAAATTGTCACACAATTTGTTAACGTCTTTGTTTTTAAAGGATTCTCCATTATCAGTGACTAGCTTGTGAGGGATACTAAAGTGACATATGATATGTTGATAGATAAAGTTGATGATTTTATTAGCTTTATTATATGTTAAGGGAATTACTTCTACCCATTTAGTGAAGTATTTAGTGGCGGTGATGATAGAGTGATGTTGTTGTGATGAATGAGGGTTAATAGTGCCAATGAGGTCTAACCCCCATTGTGAGAAGGGCCATAGGTATTGAGTGGGTTGTAAGGATTGATTGGGAATGTGAGTGAGATTTGAATTTTTTTGAAATTTAACACACTTCTTAACATACAAGCGCAATAATCTTGGTTGATAGTAGGCTAGTAATAGCACATTTTTAGGACATACTTAGCTAAAATTTTACTATTGAAATTTCCAAAACATATATCGTCGTGTACCTCCTGGATAGATTTATTAGACTCATGAGATTTAAGGAATATTAGTAAGAGACCATAAAATTTGTGTTTATAGAGGATACCACCTATAATGACATATCAAGTAGCGCATTGAATAAAAGATCGTTTAGCTTTTCTAGATAGATCAGGAGGAATTCTGGATTCCAAAAGATAATCAAATGTATGAGTATAGCCAGAGATCTGTTCGATTGTTTTCGATGATATTGATAGAAGGGAGTTCATTGCTATGGGATGGTTGATCTATTTTGTGTATGAAAATGAATAATTTAGAATCATCAATTGATAAAGGGATAAGAGATGCTAAAGAGGCCATGGTGTCTGTGAATTTGTTAGAAGATCGTGGAACTATTTGGATAGTGTAACAGTCAATAAATTCTAAGAGGAAGTCAGCATAAGCTTTATATTTTTGTACAATTTCATGTTTTCATTGATAAATTCCTCTTATTTGGTTGATGACCAATTGTGAGTCTCCATAGATATATAAGATTTGAACGCCAAACATCACAGCAATTTGGAGACCCATGATTAAAGATTTGTATTCTACCGTGTTTTTAGTACATTCAAAGTTAAGTTTGAACAATAAGGGATGGGAGTCCCCCATGGAGGTATGATAAAAATACCTCCCCCTTTCTAGAATTTAGATCCATCAAAGAAAAGTTTCATTTTGAGAGGGGTGTATTCATGATCAATAGTGTTGAATGATTCATCAAGAAATTATACATGCGGGGTTTGTTGTCAGGAAGGGGAGCTTTGACAAGCTGATCAGAAATGGATTGTACTTTGATATATTTTTGCGTGATGAATTCAAGGTCAAACTCATTCATAAGCATAAGCCACCAAGTGATGCCCTCACTATGATATGGTTTAGAGTGCATAATTTTAAGAGGGTTAAAGCTAGTTACAAATAAGATTTTATGATTAAGAAGGTAATGATGGAGTTTGGATGTTGCAAAGTACAAGGCACAACACAATTTTTTGGCTTCAATATAATGCGCCTCATAGTCATGGAAAGTGCGGCTTAAATATTAAACAACCTGATCACGACCCTTCTCATCTTGATGAGAAAACATGGCTCCTAAGGCATGATCGGTAGTGGATATGCAGCGGTAGAATGATTGTCCCTCGCATGGAGGTGTAAGAAATGGTGGTGATAAGAGGTATTGTTTGAGGTCGTCGAAGGCCTACTGAAAATTAGAATCCCATTTAAATTTTACATCCTTTCAGAGAAGATAATAGAAGAGCTAACAACGGTCTAAAAGTTGTAAGATGAAATGACATATTGATTTAAGTTTACCCTGAAGGCTACGAATTTGTTTGAGGTTTGATGGGGGAGGAATTTTGATGATAGCCTTTGATCTTGGCAGGGTCTGCTTTAATGCCCTAGAAAGACACAATGAACCCCAAGACCTTACCAGTGAGAACAACAAATACACACTTAGCGGGGTTAAGGTGGAGAAAGTATCAGATAAGATGGGTGAAAATTAAGCCTCAGACAGTGAGATGATCCCTTCATTGCTTAGATTTACCTAAAAGGTCATCTACATAGTCTTCTAATATTTTGTGGATAAGGTCATGGAAGATATATGTCATTGCACGTTGATAAGTGGATCTGATGTTTTTAAGTTAGAAGGGCATTACTTGATAACAAAAATTCCCCCAAGGGGTTATGAAAGATGTTTTTTGTTGATGGTTAGTAGCGATAAGGAATTGAATATAGTTGGAGAATCCATCCATAAGCGAGATAATTTCGTTGCTAATGGTTAGATCGACAAGTTGGTCAATGTTTGGAAGAGGAAAAACATCTTTAGGACCAATGAGGTTAGGAAGTCAGTATAAATACATAACTTTCAAGAGGATTTGGTTACAAAAATGATATTAGAGACCCATTATGGATAGTCAATGGGTACGATGAAATTAGTAGAGATCAAAAGTTGTAACTCTTCTCTGATGAGAATAGCTATACGAGGGTATATTTTACGTAGCTTTTGTTTGACCGATTTAGATGAAGATATTGTGAACAAATATGTTAGGATCAATGTCTGGCATATCACTATATGATCATGGGAATGATTGAATATGTTTAGAGAGGAAGGTATTGAAGTCTTGCAATTCTAACGAATCTAAAGACTAACCAGCTTTGACCATGCGAGGATCCTATATAGTTCCTATATTGACATTGATATTGGATTCATTAAAAAGCATTGATGTGTCATGTGGCAAGATTTACTGGAGATAATGGCCATCTTCCTCCATATAAGAGGGGATGGATTGGCCATCATGGCATTGGAGAATTTAGATAGTAGGTGAATCCTCTTCAATCATTATAGGTAAAATGAGGAAGGATTATGGTACCGTGGTCAGTTTGATAAGTCAATGGTCCTAAGGTGATAGTACTGACTAAAAAAATTCAAGGTGGTGGATAAGGTGTCATCTATGTCCATGGGGTCATCTTGTGTAGATGAGAAGGATGGTTAAGGATCTATGATGGATTTAGATGTGGTACTTGTAGAGGATTTAGAAGTTGGTTTCTCATAACCTAGCTCGTATTTTTCATGTGGGTTGAGGAAATGTTCAACAATTAAATCATGGACCTTGTGTTCATAACGTACGAATGTAAAGCCTTTCCAAGCACAATAATGGATAAACATTTGTGCAAAGACTTGGTTGTATAAGAATTTGAAGTCTGTTATGAATGGTTTTGTGTAACATTGATATGTAGGACATAAAGAAGGGTGATCGATCCCTCCATAAACGTGGTTAGTTTTGAGATGTGGTGAGCTGAAGGAAATAACATCCCAAACATTAGGTTCACACATTGGTTTTTTTTCAAGTCTTCCATATGTCTTTGGTGTAGGAAGGGTATTAAGTGTGAGGAGGTGATACTCCCCAGTGAAAGGTGTTGCATAACATAATTGAAAGAGGTGTCATTTGATAATATGGATGAGGCAATGGATGAACTGGTAGAGGCGTCATCAGAGGATCTTGAGTTTGTTTTAGGAACTAGAACATTGTTTGGTTAATATGTCATATGACATGCTTTGAAAGTGTTCAGATCTATGGGTACTGTGAAAGTATTACCTTCATGTTCATATTTAAGAAAATGATGGAGTGTCGATTGGTTGTAGTGTATAGCATGTATCCAAGGTCAACCTAATAGTATGTTATATTGAAATTCCCCTTCTACTAGGTAGAAGAGTTCATGAAGAGTTTTGACGGTGACTTTAATTGGTAGGATGACCATGCCTAGTGTAGGGGCTACGATGTAATTAAAATCTCATAGTACAATAGGTGACTAGACGACAATAGTGTTAGGTAGTCAGAGTTGGTCGAAGGCATGTGATGATATGATGTTAATGTTAGCACCACTATTGATCATAACTCTTTTAACTAGATTTTCATCTATTTTGGCGGTGATGAATAATGGGAGGTCGTGGTCTTTAGGTTTTAATGATGGGATTTTTGTGCTATCAAAAGAGATGGAAGTAGTATTTTTTAGATTACTGACTAGATTTTTAAACGGATATGGATCATCTGAGGGTACCGATATGGAGTTGAGTTCTTTGATCATGGTTTTTTGATGTAGAGGTGAAGTTTGGATAGGCTCATAAAGGGCCATTTTTACCAGAGCTTGATGAAGTTGTTTGATAATGGTGTTTTGTATGGAAGTAGTAGACTGTTCTGGTGGGATGACAAGAATGGATACCTTGGCCTTGGGAAGTGTTGGATTAGAGGACTCGAGAACAAGGGAGATGGATACTTTAGATTTTTGGACGTGGGGGATTAGAGGATTCAAGGGTAATATTTATAAAGACTTTAGATTTGTTTTGATCCAAAGTACTAGGTTTGTGGGTACGTGCTCTAGTGGTAATGCGTACTACATCTATCTAATGAAGAGGGTATTTCTTGGAAGAGTCCCAGTTTTTGATGAATGTGGATGTAAATAATGGTTTAGAAGTGGTGGTTTTATGGGTTGTTTTTTATGGTTTCAAGTCTTTAGGGAGAAGGCCTTTATTAGCAAGTCTTTTGATAGTTTTGTGAAGGGCTTTATAGTCCTCCGTAGAGTGTCCTAGTGTGTGATGATAATCACAAAATGTTCCAAAATTATACTAAGATGGATTCCATCATCAAGTGATATATTATTTGAGAGAGGGTAAGGTTATGGTATATTATTGGGTGAGCCTTTTGAGGATCAATGTGTAATGTCCTTTTGAGGTGGAAGTTGAGGGGAACACGGATTTGTCTGATGGTAGGAGCATCAGAGGGATTGTTTTTTGTGTAACTCCTTTAGATGTTTTCTAGGGGGTTATTTTTGATTCTATAATTGTGAGTGATAAGCTTGATGAAAGGTGTGGTCCTAAAATGGAAGGCATGGCCTTTGAATTTGGTGTTGAAGGGATCATACAATTATGTGATATGATTGTTACTATTTTAGATGAATGGATGTGTGGTTGTGTAGTGGGTTTCTTAAGGCGACGCACATAGTGTCGTGTGACCTGGTCTTCATAAGAGATTTTATATTGTAGGATAGGTTTCTTTTCAGATACTTGTGAAGAACTCGTAGATGAGTTTAAAGATGATGAGGTGGATGTGGATAAATCTATTGTTTTTTCAATGATGCGACTAGGAAGTAGAGATAGTCTGATAGGTACTTCTGATGTGGAAGGTGTAGTGGGGGATTCACTCATTATAGATGTGATGGGACCACTTGTGGATGAATCGGATAGTGACTCAATGATAAGATCATCAAATATTGAATGTGTAGATGATTGATCCTTAATTGTATTGATAGTATGGTGGACGACATTAGATTATGTTGAATTAGAGGATGGGGGATGATTTGGAAAGGGTTATTTAAAAACATCCACATTCTAATTTGGAGGTACATTCGGGTTATCTAGTTATAACTCACCTTTATCGATTAGGTGCTAGAGGACATTACTAAATCAACAACACCTTTTGATGTCGTGGAATTTGACCCTATGGTTTTTGTAGTAAGCATTATCTCGATACCAAGTGGGTTTTGATATGGATGTGTCGATAAGAAAAATGGGAGGAAGAGTGATCACATTCAAAGCTAAGAGTTTTTCAAAGACTGTGCCATATGATTCATCGATGGGAATATAATTACGTTGAGGATGGGTGCGTTCAGAGGTTGAACATTCTTTGGGAGCGGTCTTTACAATGACTGCATTGGTTGATGATTTGGATTTGTCATGGCTAGAGGATGGTTTGGACGAAAACTCGGGTTTTGGTTTCTTTGATCTAAGTTAACCCTACCATCTTTGAGAGCGCGGAGCTAGAATTTGAGAGCCATAGTGAAGGCTTTGTCAAACATTTGGAAATACTGGATTTGTAATGTGGATGATATGTGTTTGGCACATGCGTGAGAGAATAATTCAATTATCTCAGTTTGTGGGAGAGAAAAGGATAATTTATCAATTATACCCCTCTAACAGGTAATGAAATCAGTAATGGATTCATCTTCGAATTTTTTATTGCATATAAGTCGGCGATAAATTTTTTTCGTACAATATTGATTGATAAATGTCCAAGGAAGAGCCGAGCAAGTTCTGTGAATGAAAAGAGTGAGTATTGAGGTATGTTCTTATACCAGTCTAGGGCAGGTCCGACTAAGGACATAGGGAATGTCCTTATCATAAGGTCTTGGTTGAGTGCTATAAGGTAACATGCATGTTGGAAGTCCTGGATATGTTGTTGAGGGTCTTCTTTGCTATATAATTTAAGGAACTTAGGAAGTTCCCAATGAGGAGGATAGACTTTATATGGCACTGATATATGGATGAGTTTGTTACAAATTTGATCATAGGATAATGTGTTTGTAGGATCCATAGAGGTTGCTTCAAGGCTAAATATTATGTTCATTAGTTCATGTAAAGGGCCAGTTTGTGGTTTTTATGGAAATATGGATGATGAAGGACCAAGTTGATTGTACGATAATTGATTTGGTTACTGATATGACTGATATGGTAGAGGGATGTTATGTTGGAGAGGAGTATTCATAAGAATGTTATAAGTGGGTTGTGAAACCAAGGGTTGTGAGGGTTGGACGTAGTGATATTGGATGGGAATGGATGTGTTCATAATGGGTTGCGATGGTTGAGGTATGCTTTAGAAAGGAGTCGATGTATGGATGAGAGGTTGAGAATATTGAGATATATGTTAAAAGGGAGTAGAAGTGTGAATAAGGAGCTATAAGGAATGGAATGTATATTGAGAAGAGATAAGTGGTTAGGATTTTTGAGGTATATTTTGAGAAGGGATTTGCAAAATAGGAGTGGTTGACGACTTTTGGGAAGAAGGATAGGTGGTAGAGATAGAGCTAGTATTGATAGGAGGTGTGGATGTGGGAATAGTCATGACAATGTTTTGAATGGGTGATGTGGATTGTTGTGAAGGGGTAGGTTGAGAAAAATTCACTGGGATGCCTACTAAGTTACAATAGGTGTCTAAATTATAGAATAAGCAACAAGGCTAGATGTGGGAGAATATGTGTTTACGTTGTGTTGAGATGGGTCGGAACCAAATGAAATATCTGGAGAAGATGTTGGCTATTGATTGGTTGGTTGTTCTAAAGAAACAATGTTAATGTAAAAAGTGAGAGGTGTCATTGATGTGAGTGTTGATATTTCTAATGTGTTTGTAGTAGGATAGGGGTGGACTTGTTAGATGGTAGGCTCGTGATTAGAATCGAAAAGCCTAAAAATTTCATATGTGGTATTAGAGATGGGGGACTTTGTTTAGGTGTGGGTTGTTGCATTTGGAATCCTCAAGCAGAGAGATAAGCACTTAAGGCCATAGGGTTCGAATTCAAAATTTATGCAAAACTAGATCACAGCTATCAAAGAAGTGAGGTATAGCAGGATCAAGGATTTCAGACGTGGTAGACTGGTTTCTAGGATAATGTGGAGGTTCTTGATCGTGTGATCAAGGTGATAGAGATTCTTGGTGTTGGTAAATTAAATTCAGAAATATTCCTACTCCTTCAACTTTAATTAACTAAGAAAGAAAATAGAAATATACCAACCTCATAAGACACAAGGTTTAATGATACCGGTAGATGTTGATTGATGATGCTCGATGTTGCACTCCGTAAAATATGTGTATAAAATCCTTTCCTGCAAAGAAACTTGCTATCAAAAACACTACACAAGATATGATTAGAAAGATGGATAAGCAAGTTGCTTGTCAAAGTTTGATTCCAAGAATTCAAAGGGATTCCTCGAAGGATGTCAGTTCACTGTTTAAACAATTAAGTAGATTGAAATAGATAAATGATACATGATAAACTGATACAAGATAGATAATTGAAAAATGATAAACTAATACAAAAAAAGATAGAAGATAGATAAGAGAGAGATAAGAGACAAATTAGAGATGGATTATGGCTCAAACTCAAGCTCGAAAGGCAGGTCCTGTTCAGCCTCGTATGTAGCCCAAACAATTTCAGATTGGATGAGTATGTATTAAAAGTACACGAACTAGTAGTCTTCTACCACTTGATAGATTTCCTGAGTGAACTCAAAAATGTTCTCCAATTCGTCTAAAGGATCATGATGGATGGCACAAAAAGTCAAATCATGCAAGATATCATATTGTTCCCAATAAAAAGGGTGTCGAACTATCAGAAAGGAATGGATGCTAGTAATTTCATGAGAAGGGCCACCAATTTCCATCTAACATTGATCCATGATAAGCAAAATGTTAGTAACAAAAGGCATGATATGACAGATAAGGGATATTGAATGAAAACTGATAAAAATTATAGAAAGATAAAAATGACAGGAATCGTTGGCGATTGGGCTAATCGCTAGTCATTATGGTGTTTTGTGATAGATTGATAAATTCAAATGTTTAATGATTTAAACTAATGTTTTCAGAGTTACAGATAGCTAGAAATGATGTAAAATTGATGAATAAACATACAAGAAATACCTGGATGGTTGATGTGAGGCTAAAAGAATCTTCTGACCTTGATGAAGGATGATGTAGGTAGCTGGTGCAATCTCTAGGTTGAGTGATGGAGTGCTGATCCACATGAGCTCCAAAAATGGCCTAAAAATGCTTGATGATTGTTGATAATGCTACTAAGTGATATCTCAAATGTTCTGGTACTCAATGATGATTTACAAGATGTTGTGAAAATCAAATGGAAAGTAAGAACTCGTGAATTGAAGTTGAGGATCCCTCTGAGAAGTTGCAAAATTGGTTTAAATAACCATTGGTGATTACCTGAATCACCGATGATTACCTGAATTTTGGGTTTTATGAGTTTTATTGGCAAATGGTTGAAACAACTTCTAAAACAAGGCTTTTTGTTTTGGGTTTCGAGGTGTTAATTTGTTTAGTTATTAGGGGATGTGTTATGTTTATTTTGGAGGGTGACAAAATAGGATAAATTTGACTAGATTTTGTTTATGTTTAGGTTTGTAGATGATTCCTAGGTGGTTGAGTAGGATTTAACGATTGTAAAGGATTACGCGAGATACATGTGATAACAATGGGACATTGATGTATTTAATTGGATAAGGATGAGTATCTAACTTAGGATATGGGGTGGGTTTAAATTTTTTAATTAATTAATTAAATAAGGATGGGAGGGATATTTGATGTAGTTAATTAATGGGACAAAGATGAGGGGTGTAATGTATGACTTAAGACATGGAATATCGATGTATTTAATTAATTGACTGAATAAAGATGAGGGTTGTATATTTTTGGTGTCTACATTTGCCCCTTTTTGTCTAGCAGTTTAACGGAAAAGCATTAGACAAAAATGATGATGAGTTGTTTATATGGGTGATCCCTCCCTCAAAATGGGGTGACTGGAACACAGTGAAAGGAACACCAATTTGAAAGTTGTGATTAGATAGGTTTGTCATGTGTTTCGTTCAAAAAATTTCCCCAGTCCAAGGGGTACCGAAACAGGATGTGCTACTGAGGAATCAAATGATATGGGAACCAAAGGGCTTGATACCTATAGACGTATGATCCGTGAAGGTAGGATAAATAGACGGGGAAGTCAAGTGATGGGGGCCAAAGGGCACACGTCCCATAGAAATATGACGAATCCCAATATTGATTTCATTTTTCTGATATTTAATGTTTCAAGGACTAGGGTCCTTTGAAAGAGACACATTTGTGGAAAAAAGTGATGATTTGATAAAAATGGGCATGGATGCCAAAAATGGGATGAATCACTAGCGATTTTGTAATCGCTAGAAATTTTGGGGAAATCCGATGATTAAGGCAATTGTGAGTGATTGTGTTGAGGTAAATTTAGGGCTATAAATAGCCAAGATTTCAATGTGATAAGATCATTTTAACCGAGTGAAATACGCAAATTGGAGAGTGAATTTGGGTGAAAATTTGAGATTTGAGTGCAATGGCTTCGTCGAGTAGGCACCGCAAACCTACTATGGCAGAGGTAAGTCATTTTGACTTGTTTTGTGTGTTTTTTTGTTGATTTTTGGTAGTTTTAGAATTTTTTGTCATTTTGGGGGCATACAGATGCCCTAATTTGGAAAATCAGGAATCGCTGCAATTCATGCAATCACTAGCTATTGTGAACTAATGTGGTACAAAATTTTGATTGAAAAATATGATTTTTTATGGAATGTTTCAACTGTTTTGTGGTAGTTTGAATTTTTTGATGGAAAAAAGTATGATTTTTAGGAAATGTATTAATATTTTGCTAATGTTTTGTGAAATTTTGTGATGATGTTAATGTTGATGTTAATGATATTTTGATATTTTGTGATGATGTACTAATGTTATGTTTGTGTTTGTAGGTGGATGCAAAGATGACGATCTGAGATCGTATATCACTTATTTTAGATGAGGTGAGGGAAGATATTTTAGATGATGATTGGGAGCATATTGAGGTTGTGGGTTTCAGTGGTATGAGGGATTATAGATGGATTCATAGATGCAGGAGTTTGATACTAACATTATTAGAGTGGTGGAATCCTTCCACCTACACTTTTTGGTTTCCCACTGGAGAGATGACCCTCACTTTAGAGGATGTTCATCGTATTATGAGATTGCCTATCTGTGGAGAGGGGATATACACCATCAGTGAGGTGGAGATATTGGATGTGATGTAGAGGTTGTATGGTGATGAGGTAGGGATTGTGAGATATGAGTCAGGGGCGTTTGCATATCAGACGTTATATGAGCCTAGGAGGGATGGTTGTACCAAGATGACCATGATGATGATTACCATCTCATGTTTTTCTTTACTAGATTCAGGAGTGGTAAGATTCCCCTAGATGATGATAGGTGTAGTGGCAGATATGATGGAGAGCTACACAATGTTTGAGTCTGGTTTGCTTGCACAGACATTCAGAGAGTTATGGGCCTGGAAGGCCCACAAACATCATGGGATCGATGTTGGATTTTTATTATAGTGTTGGGCATACGAGCACATATTGTTATTGCTCATCCATTAGGGTTTCCATGGGGTATTAGTGAGAGTCATGTCAATTTTATGAGATGGAAAAAGGAAAAGGGAGGGGAGAAAAAGAAGAAGAGGGATACCTTTTACCAAGATTTATTATCAGGATTACAGGTAGGTGATGTTATTTGGAGACCTTACTTAGATTTTCATGATTGGCCTATATATGAGTATGAATTGATTGGACACATAGTAGGATACATGGGTCTAGGCATGTAGAGAAAGGAGTATGAGTTTTACATTTTAGTCATCTAAAGAGACAACTTGGATTGATTCAAGATGTGCCCGAGGAGCCCATGTAATATAGACAAGAGGATGGAAGATACAGAGACCCCAAGGGATGTTGTGGTGAGGCCTATGATCATTATTGAGGAGTAGGGGATATGGGACCTAATGATGATGGTGACGTTTGTTCTGATTGATGATGCATGAGTTACTCTAGAGTATAGAGCATGGTGGACCTAGACATTGAGAGCTTTTGATAGGACTTGAGTAGTACAGTGGGTGAGATGGGTATGTGCTTGAGTGGAGGGAGGAGCATAGGAACATGAGGTGATACATGTTTCTAATGATGATTAATGATGAGGAGGAGGGAGATGATGATGATCTTGTAGTAGCTATTGCAGAGGTGACGATTGAGAAGGCCGTGGTGGAGGGAGAGAGGGATATCACTTAGAGAGAGAGGGATGACCTCATGGGGGTCAGATATGATTTGATTTGATTGTGGTGAGAGGGATGGGCTCAGGATTTAATATACTCAAACTATAGCAGAGAGGGATGGTGTGGTGATTGAGTGGGATGGGCTCAGGATTGAGTGGTGATTGAGTGGGATGGGATAGGTACCGCTAGCAGAAGATGCACTTGAAGAAGGCCTTGGGGATTACAGGGTCTTCTATTTCTGGTGCATAGTTAGTAGTGATGGCATAGGATAGTGGGCAGAGGGACACATTAGGGGTAAAGGGCACCTCTTATATCTATGGGATGATTTCTATGGCCCATTATCATGCACTATGGGTAGATTCACAATACTATGTTTACATGGTGATATGTGATTACCCACATATTGTATTATATGCTGATCATTTGACCACGAAGGTGAAAGTCCCTAGTGCGAGGGCATGGAGTATGGGTCACCCACTGTGAAGATCAGAGAGAGGAAATAGTGGTGAGGGAGGAGTTGGTGGCGATGCTAGAGTTTTTGGTGGTATAGGTGCCCAGGGAGGAGACGACAATATTGTCTATGCTAGTGAGTTCCTTGGAAAATTCTAGTTTACTGGATGATGATATGTATTGATGATAGATTTGATGTACAAATCTTAGAAGCCTTGGATGTTTATGACATTGTTATTTTGATATATTTATGTTTTGATATGACATCGGTGATGATGTATGACTTTGTTATATGAGTTGGATCATGATGTATTTTGGAATTTATTTATATATATGATGGTGACATGGTTTATGGCCTATATCTATTTTAATTTCCATGTTTATGATGATGTTATATTATATGTTTATAAATAAGTTAGAATATGATGTATTTTTCTATGTGTAAGTAGATAAATGTGATGATAGAGAATATGGTGTGTTTGTAGAATGTTTTTTTAATGTCTAAATGATTATGTATGACATGACTTAAAATGTGATCTTGAAATGGATTTTTATCAAAATGTGACTAATAAGATAGGGTAAAAATGAAATGATTACCTCATTATGGATTTGAGAAATACATGATGGGTTTTGAAAATTTGAAAGCACTTGCACTTGTAGCTTTAATAATGAAAGTTAAATGAGATTATCAATAGTAGTTACACATATCTTAGTAAAAAGTGGGATGAGATAAATGTACCTTCCTAGGACATGAAAGGGGTTTTCATATGTGTAGATCAATGTGGGAAAAGGGTTCTCCTTTTCAACAGGTTCATAGAGAAATGCCCCAATTTTACATATTGAATTTGGATGCAAACTGATCAATGTGGAAAATTTGCTATAATGGGAAAGTTGATCAATGCGGGAAGCTTTCCTAGGATGCTTTGACTTTTTTATTTTTTTTGAAGGTATGATCGATGTAGAAAGACTTTTACATCAGTATCCATCCTTCGAGGGTATGATCTACATTTTTTGTTTTTAATCTTGATTTTTTATAGATAGTTGTCCTTCAACGGATCATTTTATGATTTTAATTGATAGTTGTTCGAGGGATAAGTCTACTATTTTTTAATTTTTTGATAATGATTTTATATTTTGAATAGTTTTCCTTCGTGGGATCAGTCTAATGTATTTTTTATTTTTTTATAAGAAGCATCTAATGAATTTTACATAAATTTTGAGCTAAGGGCAAGATCCTAATAGACTATTTTATGGATGGGAGAAGATGCATATATGAACTACACACACGTGCCCCATGTCATGTTTTTAGTTGGTATAGGGTAGCTAGGTGTAATGATTAAGCGGTTCCTACAAAGGACGAACTTTTCCATAGTGAAAGATGAGATGAACAAAGACGTGGTGCTCATCTTTAAGGTATATTTAGGATAATGACGAATAACCACATGATTTAAAATCATTATTGTGATAAAATGGATGGTTTAAAGGAGCGATAATATCTTATATGTAACTAATGTCATGACGATTAATCATTTAATAGTAAAATGGATGTAAGTGCAAGGTATTCAAAGGTTCCTTTTAAGTTTCACCATCAAGGGAAGTGAGATGATACACTCCTAACCCATACTTGTGAGTGATGACGTATGGACCAATCCAATTAGGGGAAAACTTTCCACGTTTACTCCATTCTAATGTAGTGAAATTTTTATTTTCTTTAAGAACAAGATCACCAATTTTAAATTCATTCTCTTTAATATGTTTAATAAGCTATTTTGATGAGTTCTTGATAAACTTGATGATGTTTGAGGGCCATTAGATTTTTTCATCTAATAATTCAAGTTGTACTAAGCGGTCTTGGCGATATTATTCATCAGGGATGAAGTCGTTAAGGGATACATGAAGTGATGGAATTTAAACTTGAGAGGTAGGAAAACCTCATAGCCATAGATGAGTGATAGGGCATAGCTTTTGTAGGAGTAAGGATGTTAGTTCGATAAGCCTAGAGAGAAAATGGATTTAGAGATGTCAATTCCTGCCTACATCATCTACTATTTTCATAAGGATTTTGACAAGTGTTTTGTTAGAGGCTTCATATCCATTTTCTTGGGGATAATATGGTGATGAAAAGCTAAGTTTGATGTTGAAGGTGTTACAGAGCTTTTTAAGTTCTTTATTTTTAAAATATTTTCCATTTTCTACAACAAGTTTATGGGGAACACTGAAATGACATATGATGTATTATATATGAAGTTGGTAATAGGTCCTGATTTAGTTGAGGTTAAAGGGATAAATTCAACCCATTTAGTGAAGTATTTAGTAGCTGTGATAATGGAGTGATGTTATTGAGATGATTTAGGATTGATAACACCAATAAGGTCTAACCCCCACTGAGAGAAAGGCCATAAGTCCTAATCAGGTTGTAATGCTTGACTTGGGACATGGATGAGATCTGAATGAAGCTGGCATTTGACACATTTCTCAACATATGCAAAATAGTATTTAGTGATAGTATGCCAGTACTACCCTAGCCATATAACATGTTTAGGGATGGAATTTCCAATAAAATGACCACCACAAATACCATCATGGACTTCTTTGATTGTTTTGATTAATTCATGAGATTTAAGGCACCTCAACAAGATACCGTCAAAACTACATTTGTAGAGGATACCCTATGATGAAAAAGTGGGTGGGTGTTGAAGAAATGATAATTTAGCGTTGTGTGATAAGTTGGATGGGATTTTAGATTTAGCAAGGTAGTTGTAGATTTGTAGTATACGATAAATCAATTGGATCATTATCAACAATGTTGATAGGAGGGAGTTCATTTTGATGTGAGCGGTAATCCAATCGTTGAATGACCACATATACTTGAGTGTTTTCTTTTGATTCTTCAATTTCTAATGGGATGAGGGCTCCTAAAGAGGCCATTGTGTCTACAAATTTATTAGAAGATCATGGGATGGTTTGAATGGTATAATGATCAAAGGCACTGAGGAGAAAATCAATGTTGGCTTTATATTTTTACGATTTATTTTTTACATTGGTATTATCCTTTGACTTGATTAATGACGAGTTGTAAGTCTCCGTAGATTTATAAGCTATGAACACCTAGGAGAATGGCAGTTGTAAGAGCCATGATTAAAGCTTCATATTCTATCATGTTATTAGTGCATTCAAAGTTAATTTTAAATGATAATGAATAGGAATATACCAGTGGGGTATGAGAACAACATCAAACCCTCCCCCTTGTTGGCACTTAGATCAAAGAAGAGGTCATTTTGATAGGGATGAATTTGGATATTGTTATTCATCTGGAAAGTATTCTTGAGGAAGTTGGTTGTTAGGAAGGGGTGCGTCAACGAGTTGGTTTGTAATAGCTTGGCCCTTAATAGATTTTTGTGATATGAACTCAAGGTTAAATTTAGAAGCATAAGTGCATGGTTTTAAGTGGATTAAAGCTAGTGACAAGATAGGTCTTGTGATTAAAGATATCGTGACATAATTTAGAAGTGGTGAAGTATAAGGCACAACATAGTTTTTCAACCTCAGTGTAATGAGTTTCATAATCATGGAGTGTGTGAATGATATAGTATATGTCATGTTCACGACCTTGGCTATCATAGTGAGCGAGCATGGCTCCTAGAGCATGTTCTGAACCAGATATGTATAGATAAAATGGCTCCCCCTCACAAGGATGTGTAAGAATAGGTGGTGATAGTAGATATTGCTTAATTTCATTGAAGGATTTATAACAATCAGAATCCCAGTAAAAGTCTACGAGCGGAGAAGATGATGAAATGGTTGAAAATGACTAGAAAGTTGCAATATAAAATGTCAGATGAATTGCAGTTTACCTTGAATGCTACACAGTTGTTTAAGATTGGATGGAGAAGGCATTTCAGTGATAGCTTTAACCTTTGCTGGGTCAACTTCAATACCTCAGATAGATATGATGAATCCTAAGATTTTTATGGCGAGAACACCAAAAACATATTTGCAGGATTGAGATGAAGGCAATACTAGATAAGACGAGTAAAAATGGATTCAAGGATGTTAATATGATCTTTGTGTGATTTTGAATTTCCTAAGAGATCATCAACATAGTCTTCGACAGTTTTTTGGATGAGATCGTGAAAAATGTAGGTCATGGTACATTGGTAAGTAGCTCCTACATTTTAAAGACCAAATGACATGACATGGTAGTAGAAGGTTCCCCAAGGAGTGATAAAGGAATTTTTATGTTGATTGTCAGTGGTGATAAGAATTTGATTATAACCAGAAAAATCATCCATAAGGGAGAGCATTTTGTGGCCGGCTGTTAGGTCAATGAGATGATCTATATTTGGAAGGGGGAAATCAACTTTGGGACAAACAAGATTGAGATCCCTAAAGTCTATGCAAATGCGTAACTTTCCTAAGGTTTTGGTTATAGGAACGATATTACAGAACCATTGTGGATAGTCAATGGGTATGATGAAGTTAGCGGATAAAAGACATTGTAACTCTTCTTTAACAAGGAGAGATATGTGGGGATGCATCTTATGGAGTTTTTGTTTAACGGGTTTAGCATCAGAATATGTGATGATGTTGTGTATGAAAATATTAGGATCAATTCCAGGCATATCACTATATGACCAGGTGAAGGCTTGATAATATTTTTCTAAAAATGAGGTGAAGTCATCTAGTTCTTGTGAATTAAGTGATTGACTGACCTTAACTATGCGAGGATCTTGAGGGGTTCCTAAGTTAACATCAATGGTATATTCTATAAGGAGAGTTGGTGTATTAGATTGTAGGGATTTTTGAAGGAAGTGATCCTCAGATCCCATATGGAAAGGATGTCCTGGTCATCATGACATTGAAGGATATCTATGGTGGGTAAGTCTTCTTCAACCATTTCTGGCCAAATAAGAGGTAATGATTTGACAGAGTGACTAGATTGATAAGTAAGTGGTCCTAAGGATATAGTATTGACTAAAAAAAGTTAGGTGGGATGGATACAGTGTTTTCTATGTCCATAGGATCTTTAGGGATCGTAGGTGATGATGGTTCAAGTTCAGTGATATGCATGGATGTAGTGGGTTTGGATGGGTTAGAGTCAGGTTTTCTCATAACCTAGGCCATATTTCTCATAATTTTTAAGGGAACATTGGAAAATCAAGTCATGTATTCCATGTTCATAATGGCCAAGGCCAAAACCTTTCCATATACAATGGTGAAGGTATATATAAGTGAAACTTGGATTATCTAGGGATTTGAAGTCCAATGTGAAAGGCATGACTTGGTATTGATTGATAGAATGAGATGGAGAATGATCAAGTCCCCCATAGACAAGGTTTATTTTGAGATAAGTGGGACCATAAGAGATAACATCCCCTACGTTAGGCTCATACATGGGTTTCTTGTCAGGGAGACCATAAGTCTTAGGTGAGGGGATGGAGTTGAGCATGAGGAGGCGGTACTCCCCCAACGTAAGGCATTGTACAATGTCACTAAGGGAGGAATCATCTGGTAGTTTAGATGAAGGAATGGAAGTGTTGGTAGATGTTTCATTAGATGATTCTAATGTGGATTTAGGCATGAGGATGTCATTTGGGTAATATGTCATATAACAGTCAGCGAAGGGATTTGGATATCTGGGGACTATGAATGTTTGACCTTTGTATTTGTTTTTAAGACAATGACAGAGTGTAGAAGGAACACACCACATAGTGTGTATCTAGGGTCATCCTAACAACATGTTGTATTAGAACTCCTTCTATATAATGTAGAAAAGTTCATGTAAGGTCTAAACACTGAATTTAAGTGGTAGGATAATTATACCTAATGTGGGTACGATAGTGTCATTGAAGGATCGTAGTAAAACTGGAGTTTGACCAATGATGGAAGGAGATAGTTTAAGTTAATTGAAATCAATGGATGATATAATGTTGATGGTTGCACCCCATCAATCATGACCCTTTTGATGAGGACATCATTGATTTGGGTGGTGATAAAGAGTGGTAAGTCATGCTCTTTTTGCCTAAGCAAAGGGATCTCAGATGGATCTAATGATATGGATGTGGATGTTTTAAAGGCCACTACAAAGTTTGTGAAAGATGAAGGGTCATCTGAAGGCACAAATATTGACTGAAGGGCTTCAATCATGGCTTGTTTATGGGAAGGTGATGTTTACACCAGCTGGTATAATAACATTTTGGTAGGAGCTTGATGTAACTGTTTAATAACAACCTTTTGTACTATGGTGGATGATGAGGGTGGTGTAGTAAGTATTGAAACCTTGGATTTGGGTGACATTGTTTGATTAGATGCTTCAGGAGCTATGGAGATAGATACTTTAGGCTTATCTAATGGAGTGACTAACTCTGGAGGTGGAGGTATGGCTATGAAATTTTTGGCTTTCTTAGGCTCGAATGGATCCATGTTGTAGTTCTGTGAGCAAGTGGTTATGTGCACAACGTCAACCTGATGGGGAGATATTTTAGATATGGGTTCTTTAGATTTAGATGAAGATGATGATGTTGCATGTGGTTCAGAAGGAAGGCCAGATTACCGAGTTTCTAAGAGATTAGATGAAAGGCCTTACAGTCCTCTATGGAATGACCTTGTGTTCTATGATAATTGCAAGAGACATTGAAGTCATACCAAGTGGGTTTCCATCCTCGAGGGTCAGATAGTTTGGGAGGTGGTAATGTTATAAGTGATTGCTAGAGGAGGTCATCTAAGATAGTTACATAACACCCCCTAGGTGCAGATGTGGACGGTAATCAAGTTTTATGTATCTTATCCTCTAGAGGAAGTAAGACTTTGATTTTGGGTTATTGGGTTGTTTTTCACTGAGGATTCTTAGATGGTATGAAATATGAAGGATGAGGGCCCATGTGGAGGCTTGGTAGGTAGGATTTGAACTTGAAATGATAGGGTGATTACTAGGTGTCGTAATGGCATTTCTAGAAGGAGGTGGGAGAAAAGGACAAGGGCCATGGAAATGATATTGTTCAAGGAAGGTATAGTAAGGGATTTTAAAAACTTAAACAATACCTTATTTATGAGGTCTTTTTGTGGTTTTTCATAAGCTAGGTGTGGATGTAGAGGTATATATTGATGAAGGAAGACAAGTTTGAATGATTTGATGGTTAATGAGATCTAGAGATGATTGGTTTTGTAGTTTTTCATGAGGTATAGGTTTTTGCATTTTTTTCAAGGATTGGTTGGTGTAGACGTAGATGCTAGGATGTGGTGTGGAAGTGGGTATAAATACAAGAATAGATGCTAAAGTCCTAAACATGGAGAGTTTATTTTTAGTAACGAGCTTAGGAGTTTTGAATAGTTTATTGGATGAATATTTGGAAGTATCTTTAGGAGGTGTAGAAGGTGTGGATGATGATTTATTAATGACATGTGACAAGGATGGGAGAATGGTTTCAATAGTTTTCCTAATGGATGAGGACTTGGTAGATGTAGGTTTAGGTTTGGTAGATGTTGATGTTGGTTCTATAGACGTGGATTTAGATTCAACATGTGTTGATGCGGACTTAGGAACAGATAATGTTTTAGTAATGGTGTTGATAGTATGGTGAGTGTGAACATGTTTTTTGTGGTTGATCAATGGATGGGGGTTGATTTGGAAAGTGTTGTTTGAATATATCAAGATTTTAATTTGGGGGTGTGTTTGGATTGTCTAAGTTGAGTTCACCCCTGTCAATAAAATCTTGAAGGACATTTAACGAAATTTTTGACACATTTTGATGTCGTGTCCCTTAACCCTAAGATATTTACAATAATCATTATCTCGATACCAAGAGGGTTTGGATACGGATGCATCAATAGATCAGATGGGTGGGAGAGATATCATGTTTGCAGTGAGCAACTTGTCAAAGACTACACTATAAGTCTCTCTTACGGGTGTGTAACTACGTTATTGATGAGAATGCTCGATAGTGGGATTTTCCTTAGGAGTAGATTTAACTACTATGAAGTTAGAGAATGATTTGGATTTTTCGGGACTGGAAGATGACTTAGATGGGAATTTAGTTCATTGTTTCTTAGGATGAAGTTTAAATCAACCATCTTCTAGGGATCGTAGTTCCTACTTATGGGCCATAGTGAAATCTTCATCAAATGTTTGGAAAGATTGGATTTGTAATGTTGATGAATTTTTTTGGCACATGAGCGACATAAAATTTCAATCAATTCGGTTTGTGGTAAAGGGAAGGATAGTTTATTAATTATACCCCTCTAGTGGGAAACAAAGTTGGCAATGGACTCAACCTTAAATTGTTTGATAGTGTAAAGGTTGGTGATAGTAATTTTTACGGGATATGTTTCTAGAGAAGCATTCTAGGAAAATTTGTGCGAGTTGTGTGAACAAGAAAATGGAGTACTGCGGGATGTTAATATACTAATCTAGGGAAATACCAAGAGGGACATGGGGAAATTCCTTAGCATAGATCTTGATCTTGGGCTATTAGATAACAGGCATGATGGAAAGCATGGATGTGTTGTTGGGGATCTTCCTTGCTATAAAATTTGATAAACTTTGGAAATTCCCAATGGGGTGGATATGCTTTATATGGCACTGAGGGGTGAATGGGATCATTGCAAATTTGGTCATAAGAGAGAACATTCTTGGGTCCTAATGAGGAAACTTCAAGATTGGATATGTGGCTCATGAGGGCTTGAACAGGATCGGGTTGTGCTGGTTGTTGCGAGGATGAACCAGGTTGAAATGAGAACTGGCTAGGTTGTGGATATGTTTAATATTTCTAAAGGATGTTATGTTGGTATGAGATATTGGTTTTGTTCTGAGGTTTCTTTTTATATTTTGTTGATACAGGAATGTTTTGTTAAGGGATATTTTCTGAGGGATATTTTGTTAAGTACAACAAGTTGGGGGACAAAAAAGTGGTCATAAGTGGAATATTTTGCAAATAAAAGATAATTTCAACTTGTAGGGATGTTTGTAGGGATGCATACCCTCAAAATTTGAAAAACTTAATCACTATGAAGGTTGTAGCATCCAGAATTGGGTAGATGTCTATAACTAAGGTTTTGAATAAAAATGGACAATTTTAGCATTTATTAAACACTCAAAGATTCAATGACCCATGGTATTTTTTTAAAAAAAATCCTATAAGGTTCATAGTCACATGTGGGCCCGCGATTTGGATGACCAAAAGGTGATAAATATTTATGATCCTTTTGTGAGAAGTTAGATGCCTCTATCTATCATAGAGATAGATGGCTTCTAGACCAATGTATTTTTTTCAGCAATATTTTTTTAATGGTTTATTTGACTGAAAGTTATGAAATACATAAAGAAAATGCAAAGGATTTCCGTTCCTGGCATATACTTCATAAAACAAACCAGAAATCATTTGCATAACTTTTTTTTGAATCATGTAAATAATATTCACCATGGTTGGGTATGGTCATTAATTTTTATCACATTCTGACATGAAACAAAATTTGCAGTCTGAACGTATACAAACATAACTAGGATTCTAAGTGTCTTAGATCTACTATTAGTAAAAAATTATAAAATGATGCATTTATCATATTCTATCTCCCACTTTATAAATCAATATTTCTACAAAGATAACATTGATCTCTCCCCTTACACGATGGTACCATTCATTTTGATGAATTCTTTTTTAACTTTTTAGCCATGGTTCAAATGTCCACAGAAATGATCTAAATGTTTTTCTTGATGTTTTGATGATTTTTGATGTAAAATTCAAGATTTAGGGCATGTTCACTTAATTGTCCCCAAACTTGGCTGGCACTTATGCTTTTACTGATAGTCAGGACATGCTTTTCACGTGTTTTACCTGATATGGAATGTTTAAGGAATGTTTTGCCAAAATCGTGATGTTTGCAGGGATGTTTAAGTAGGTTGGGAAACTAATAGTTACCCTAACATTTGTGAGGGTTGAATATATTGATAAGGATTTGAGATAAATGTGGTGGTAAAAGGTTTGGAATAAGGAGGTGGTTGTCAGAAGGGTATTGTAGAGGTAACAAAATATAGTGTTTATTGTGGGATGGTCTGAATAGGAATAGATTTTGGTATGGAGATTAATGGCTATGATGGTTATGGAATGGTATATGTTGTGAGACAAGGGGTACAAAATTGGACTGAAACAAGATGAGTGATGGTGATAGACACTAGTATTGATTAATGGAATGGATGTAAGAATGGAAATAGTGATGTTTTGGATAGGATTACTGACCGATTGAGAGTATGGTGGGTGAGATATGGACAATAGAAACTACAACAGAAGTTACTAGAGGTTTCTGGATGGTTCAAGATGCTGGAGGGGTAGACGAGGAAACACTGGTTTTGTTTAGGGGAGATGTGGAACAATTAGAAGGCTCGGGTAAAGATGTGGGTTGTTGGGTAGATGTGTCTTGAGAAGAGATCATATGGAGACTAAAAATAGGAATGGAAGACACAACACTAGATGTTTTGGGTTGGCTTATGGGTTGATATGAATGTATTTATTAGATAACGGGTTATTGGTTTGTATCAATAAGATGTGCAAAACCGAATGAAGGATCAGGTAGGTGTGGTTTAGATACAAATGATTAGAGTTGGACACCTTTAGCTGAAAGATAAGCATTGAGGGAAATAGGGTTTGAATCTAACATCTCTTCAAAAACATGGTCTCCTCTATCAAAGAAAGGAGGTTTAGACGATTCTTAAGAGCTAGGAGAATGAGGTGATTATAACTCTTTTGTATCGGATGTTTGACAATGATGATGGTGTGCAGAATCTAAGAGGCATTGCCAATTTCTTCATTATAATGTTCCTCTAATTCTTCCTAGGATCGTTGATGTTCAGATAGAGGAGTAGATATGATTGGTTGAGATAGTGGGATTTGATGTTGTAATGGTTTAAATAATGGTGTAGATAATGAAGTGGATAATGGGATATAATGTTGTAATGGTGTAGACATGTTTTCTGAAGTTTGATTATGGGATTTTTGTCTAGTAAGTACCATAATAAACAAACAAACAATCACCTACAAATGAAAATAAATAAGTGGGTTGATTACAAACAACAAACAAGCAAGCAGAAAAATAAGATTTTCAGATTATCTTGATTTAATTAAGAAAAGTGAAATGTGAAAAATGGTTGATTAGGTCCTAGGAAATAACAGTCTATGGATGGTTTTAGGTATGTTTATGGAAAGCATCCTCGATATACCCAAAGGTACGTGAGGCTCAAATATGTGTTGTTTCTAGTACGAGGCTTGGTATTGGGGCCTACCCCTTCACTTCACGGTCCCATAGTGATAAGGGAGTCAGGTGCTTAGCCAATATACCGATAGAAAATTGTTTATACTTGTCTAGAACATCGAGTTGGTTTCCCTATTGGGTGGAAATCCCAATAGTTATCACCTAGGAAGAATTTTTTTAAATGCGTGTTTGATGTTTTGAGTGATTTGGTTGTGTGTGGGGGAAAGATAAAGTGAATGCAATCAATTAACTTTCCTAATTAAAACTATGTGATCAAGAAGAATGCAATTGTTTGTTTTAAGCCCAAAATGACAAATTAATTTTGATGAGAGAAAATAATAAAAAATGCAATATACAAAACAAAAAGAAGGATTAGAACTCACCTCTAATAAAGCGTTCCTTTTTAAAAATTTTTTTTCCAATTTTAGTTTTAGCAATAAGAAATACAACAAGTAAAACCTCCAGAGACAACAAGCTACAAAACTAGATTAGCAGAAATATAAAACACATAATGATTAGAAGGAAAACTGTAAAGTAATCAAAATTATTCAAAAAAATTGTCGCTTGATTGACTTAAGATTCACTGAATCCCTGGATTCATCTGATCATTGGTGATTGACCAAATCAATAGAAATTACTGAACAGAAAACCAGAAAATGAAAATAATGATATTTTGATGAAATGAAATAATAAAATAATGAAATAAGGGACTTAGGGTGGTCCCACCGGGTGTGCCAAAATGTTCAAAAATATTCCTACTCCTTCAACTTGAATTAACTAAGAAAGAAAATAGAAATATACTAACCTCGAAAGATGCAGGGTTTAACAATACCTGTAGATGTTGATTGATGATGCTCGATGTTGCTCTCCATAAAAGATGTTTATAAACTCCTTTCCTACAATGAAACCTAGAATTAAAGACACTACACAAGATATGATTAGAAAGATGGATAAGTGAGCTGCTCGGCAAAGACCGGTTCCAGGAATCCAAATGGTTTCCTCTAATAATGTCAGCTCACTGTTTAAACAATTAAGTGGATTGAAATAGATAAATGATACATGATAAATTAATAGAAGATAGATAATTGACAAATGATAAACTAATACAAAGAAGATACAAGATAAATAAGAGATAGATTAGAGATGGATTATGACTCGAACTCAAGCTCAAAAGGTGGGTCCTGTTCAGCCTCGTATGTAGCCCAAGCAAGTTCAGATCGGATGAGTATGTATTCAAAGTATGTGCGCCATAGTATTGTACTGACTTGATGGATATCTGAGTGAACTTGAAAATTTTCTCCAATTCATCTAAAGGAGCATGATGGATGGCACACAAAATTCAGATCATGCATGATATTGTATTGTTCCCAATAAAAAGGGTGTTGAATTATCGACAAGGAATGGATGTTGGTAATTTCATGAGAAGGGCCACCGATTGCCATCTAACATTGATCCATGCTTAGAAAAATGTTAGAAAAAAAGGGATGATATGACAGATAAGGGATATTGAATGAAAACTAATAAAAATTGTAGAAAGGTAAAAATTACAGGAATTGTTAACAATTGGGCCAAACGTTGGAGATTTTGGTGTTTTGTGACAGACTAATAAATTCAAATGTTTAATGATTTAAACTAATGTTTTCAGAGTTACAGATAGTTAGAAATGATGTAAAATTGATGAATAAACAAAAAAGAAATACTTGGATGGTTGATGTGAGGCTAAAAGAATCTTCTAACCTTGATGAAGGATGATGCAAGTAGCTGGTGAAATTTGCAAGTTGAGTGATGGAGTGTTGATCCACAGGAGCTCCAAAAAAGGCCTGAAAATTCTTGATGACTATTGATAATACCACTAAGTGATAACTCAAATGTTTTGTTACTCAGTGATGATATACAAGATGATGTGAAAATCAAATGCGAAGCAAGAACTCATGAATTGAAGTTGAGAATCCCTTTGAGAAGCTGCAAAACTAGCTTTAATAATTGTTGGTGATTACTTAAATCTCTGGAGATTTTGGGTTGTTTGATTTTTGTTTGGAAAATGGTTGAAACAACTTCTAAAATAAGGCTTTTTGTTTTGGGTTTTGAGGTGTTAATTTGTTAATTTGTTAGGGGATGTGTTGTGTTTGTTTTGGAGGGTGACAAAATAGGCTAAATTTGACTAGATTTTGTTTATGTTTAGGTTTGTAAATGACTCCTAGGTGGTTGAGTAGGATTTAACAATTGTAAAGAAGGATTATGTGAGATAAGTATGATAATGATGGGACATTGATGTATTTAATTGGATAAGGATGAGTATTTTAAATAGGATATGGGGTGGTTTTAATGTTTTTAATTAATTAATTGAATAAGGATGGGAGGGATGTTTGATGTATTTAATTAATGGGACAAAGATGAGGGATGTAGTATATGAAATATCGATATATTTAATTAATTTACTGAATAAAGATGAGGGGTGTAGATTTTTGGTGTCTACAGTTGTCTAGTAAGAACCATGAAAAAAAACAATCACCTAAAATGAAAAATGAACCTACATTTTTTATTAAAAGAAAATAGAGAAATCACACATAATAATTTCAATTATCTTGATTAATTAAAATAAAGATGAAATGTGAAAAAATGTTGGTGGGGTCCTAGGAAATGGAAATCTAAGGCTAGTTTCGGGTGATGTTGAAGGCTGGAGTCATCAATATACCCAAAGGTGTGTGAGGCCCAAATTTGTACTGGTGTCGGTATGGGGCTTGGTATTGGGGCCTAACCCCTCACTTCACGGTCCCACGTCGATAAAGGAGTTGGGTGTTTAGCCAACATACCACCCACCAATTATTTTTTCTCAGCTAGAACATTGAGTCAACTTATCCCCTTGGTGATGAAATCCAAGTAGGTCAACCTGGGTAGAATTTTTGTGATGTAATTTTTTATTTGATGTGGTTTGGTTGGTGATAAAATCCAAGTAGGGCATACTGGAGAAGAGGTTTGTGCACGGAAGCAGAAGAAGGTTTGGAGACTTAGCCACATTTCTAAGGTTACGTCACAGGAAAAACACGTGAGGGCCCGAGTAGGCGTGATGAATGGATAAAGTGCCAACCTGGAGCCTTGGAGGTCAATAAAAGAATATTCCACATAGGGAATATTCCCAGAAGGATCATTACAGTTAGTGGAGGCCTTTGTAAGCTAGCATAAGCACTTGATTGATCATGGAGGACCACACTTCCACTTGGCATGAGATTTGATCATGGGTGAAACTATGGCGATGAATCTAGATTCTATTTAAAGGAGTGCTTGGGTCCAAAATAGAAGTGTGAGAGTAGGAGTGAGAGAGGAAAAGAAGTGCTGCAAAAATGTTGTTACTAAGAATAGATGTATGCACTCAGGTCTAAACAACGGTGGTAATGGGAAAGCATAGCTAGGATCTCTATTCAGAGTAGTTTTGTAGGGTTGGAATCTTATTTCATGATGCTTATGGTCTGAGATGACCTCATTTGATGTAATATGGCTATTGTAAATGCATTTAATCAATATATGGAGCTATGTTTTGTATATTTGTGTCTATGGACTAAAACCTAGTGTATTTTCATGTTATTCATGGTTTAGATATGTTTCCATCATGTTTTTGTGATGTTTATGATTATCTCATGGAGCTTTTATGCTTATAAATAGATCTACTACCTCTGTACTAGATTAAATACATGTGTTATTATTATGCAAACCTTTTCTCCATTAATGGAGGAACATTCTCACAAGGCTCACATAAAGGAGGGGCTCTATGCCCATGCACACCTCTGGTGTGCGCCCAACACTTGGGTGATAGGCCGATGCGCTTGGGGTTAAAAGAAAGATTAGAGGATAGAGATAAATGAGACTACATTTTGGTTCCATTGTCGTGACGTCTTTCAAAGTTGTTGTGAGAATGATATGTGATGACAGAGTGTATGAACTTGGACAACGTCAAGACCTAGCTTAAAATCATAGAGGATGAGTTTTCTCAGAGGTTCAGTATTGGGTCTAAATTTGATGCACATAAATGGGTGGAGGATAACCTATATCACAAGCTATATGAGACATTCTTCTATTGTTTCCCAGTAGAGTTGTATGAATGGCTCTCAGCATATGCATCAAGGACAAGTTAGTACTATAGACCTCATGTTTAGACCCAAGAGGAATATCAGTGGTTACAGGATGGTGATCTTACCTGGAATCATGTTGTTGGTCACTGGTGGAAAGGTGTGTTGATTAGTTACATGTTGGATTACGCAATCTCAACTTATTCTTCTCTGGAGGTTACTGAGTTCGAGTTCTTGTGAGAACCCAAAGGATATTTCTTGCATGCTTTGTTGTTAGCCATCAAGATCCTGATTATTACTTTGAGTTTGGAAGCATTTCCTATGGCTAGTTAAACTCTTACTAAGCACAGGGCACAAAATTTGGTGTGATAGAGATGGCGGACCTTGCGGAAGAGGTAGAGAGAGGAGAGGTGGTTCAAGTGTAATGAAGCTCGAGAGAGGGATTTGGCGAGACAATGTGAAGTTTTCGGTGTGATAAACTTATAGAGATAGATGTTGTGAGAAGGGTTCAAGGTTAGCACGGAGGGAGATGGACTTGAGCATTCTATGTTATGCCATCTTGGCAAGCGCAGGAGAGAAACCCCTCGACTTCTAGTGAGAGCTCATCGTGTGAAGAAAGGAGAGCCTTTTACACGCATATTATCCCATCTGGCGACCAAACCCTAGCACTTAGTTTTCCATTATTTTAGACAAGTACTTCGAGTTTAGTTTGTGTTAGTAAGCAAATAGCTTCAGGTATACATCATTTTACATTACACCCATCTATGGTCGTGTAAACATTTTTTGGTGTTTGGAGGTATTTTTTGTAGCACATTGTTTGGGCAAGGTGTGGGTTCACTAAGTTTGGGTATCACAGACTGTCGGCACACAGTTTAGCGTGATGGTGGTGTTGGTCGTCAAATAGGACTTCACGAAGAGCAAAAGTCAGGGGACAAGAAGTCCCTCCTCTTTAATGGGAGAGGTTCCCTTATTCAGAAATGAACCTATTTACACATATACAAAACATGATTTTCTTGTGGAACTTGAATATTTACGAAAGTGTTTTCGATAAGGATCATCAATTACAAAAGGACTGAGGAATGAGAAAATGAGAATGAGCAGAAAGGCAACACTCAGAATTATAGATGACAGAGTAATTCTTTATGTATGTGAAGTTACAGTGAATTGAAACAAGATCATTTGTATCATACTAATAAGATGAAATTTAAAAGACACAAAGTTCTATCAATAACATCTGCAAGAATACAAAGCTTCTTAATATAATATAGACAAATGATCTTAACAAGATTAAATGAAAAGCTTAGGGATAAAAGAGATCAGATAGACGAAGAATGAAAATCCCTTCTGTATTGATTTCTTTATGATTTATTTACACTTTCAGAAAATAAGCCAAGTTCTTCCTTCTTCAAAATGGCGAGGAGAGGCCATTATATAGTTTACAATTCAGTTACTCTCAGTAATTACTTATTTTAACTAAAGATTAGTTAAGGATTGCCAATCGGAATACCTCAACTTATTACAATAAATCCAGGAAAAAGAATGGGAAGAGAAGAGAGGAATAAGGAGAAGAAGACAGGTAGGTGCTTATGACTGGGAGGGACCCACTAACTTCAAAATCCGCTGCCTGAATCTCTTCAATGCCTCGGCTATGTCTCTGCCACGTGTATATTGGTCAATTCACTCGAATCAGGGTTGAAATGAGCTCCGCATGAAAGCACTGTATCTGCATATTGCACAGAGATTGGGAAACCACCAACGAAAGCCAAACCACTATCATGAATCATCTGTGCCATTGGCGTAGGGTTTGCGTTTGTCATCCTCGACCAAAAAATCACTAAAGTCAAGATGGTGAACTTCACTGTCCCTGATATCGGGAACGGCAGACTCTAGTGGTGAGATTTGTTCTTGCCCTTGAAATTTGATCTTCATGTTGGTAGTAATTCGGAGGGCGAAGCTGCAAGCTAGACTTGGGAAGGAATTGTAGAGGAAAATGGATACGCGCGCAGGAATTTAGATTGCAAAGGTTCGAGCAAAAGATAGCAGGAAAGCAGTGTGCAAAACGCATAGGGGCTTCGCTCGTTATATAGCCGTTTAGGAGAGAGAAAGGTAATGAATGCGCATTTAATACATACCTACTAATTTGAAAAGTAAGGTATTCGGGTAGAGCGGGAAAAATTAGCACAAATAGCACTTGGTTCATTTGGGACATGTGGGATGAGAAAGCGCGAAGTACGCAGCTCGTCCGATTCGGGTGAAGTGGAGAAAAGATGCACAAATGCTCTTGGAACACGCGGGACAAAAGTACGTAAAGTACGTGGCTCGACCGATTCGGGCGAAGCGGGGAAAAGATGCACAAATGCTCTTAGAACACGCGGGACAAAAATACGTGAAGTACGCGGCTCGGCCGAATCAGACGAAAATGGAACAATTGGTCCAGGTGAACTTGGGACATTTGGGACATGTGGGACACAAAAGCACGAAGTATGCGGCTCGACCGAATCGGACGAAAATGGAACAATTGGTCCGGGCAAACTTGGGACATTTGGGACAAAAATTTCCGATGGGCCCGAAAAGAACAGACTTTGGGTGAACCGGCCGATCGGGGAACAGAGGGCCCAATTGAACTTGGGACACGTGGGACAAAAATGTCTGACAGGCCCGAAAAACACACAAAATGACCCAAAAATGTAGATTTCTCAATTTCTTTGGCATTTCACATTATCAGTACAACAGAGAAAACACTTAAACTCAAAATTTTAAATTTTCACTTTCTTAAGAGCAGGGGAATTTTGAGTGGACAACAGGTGGGAATTTAGTGCGCAACTATGTTAGGCCCCTTACCTATGACGAGAGGAGGATACAGAGGATCCGGAGGGATAGGAGCTAGTGGATCTAGTGGTGCTAGTGGTGGAGGAAATTTAGGATGAGGTCAAGGTTCTGGATCTAGTGGGCAAGGTCCACAACACCATCAACATGTGTTTTATGAAATGTCACTCCATTTTCCTCATTATAAGGGTGTGGAAGACACTACAGAGCATGTGCACAAATGTGATTTGCTATGGCATGCAAAGGGAATCACTTCCCCAGAGAGGAAGGAAAGTCAGTTTGTAACAATGCTGTAAAGGCGCACGCATAGCTAGTACCGAAAGTATGAGCCCCATCAGATGGTGGTGAATTATATTACATTGCGCGATGAATTTTTGGCAGAGTTTCATATTCCTTACAGAGCGTGAGGCATTATCAATGATCTACGTGTTACACAAGTTCGAGAAGTATTTGCTAGAAACTCCTTATTATTTTCTACACAAACCACATGGCATTGAAATACTTGGTGAATAGGCCCGTTTTGCAAGGGCACATATTTTGGTGGATACTATTGTTTCAAGAGTTTGAGTTTACAGTTGTGGTGAAATGAAGAAAAAGTAATTTGGGACCTGATCATTTGTCAAGGCTCTACTCAGGCAAGGAGGTGCAGAACATTGAGGATATGATGCCAGATGTAGACACCAAAATTAGGTCGTACCACCCTTATAGCCCCGTTAATTAAATTAGCCATACCTTACATATTCAAATCCCATAGTGCACATGATTAATTGAATTAATTATTTTGATTAATTTAATAAATATCTTCACTTGACCACCTCACCTAGCCACATCACCTATACACCTCATCATGGACCTATTCTTAGTATGTTTCTCTTAACTAAGATCCACTTTCTACTTACCATAACTAACTGAGACTTAGTCTAACCCTAAAATTAGATGCCTATTCTTTATCTAACAACATTCCCACTTACTTAAGTGGAAAATATCATTTTAGACCCGAACCAATGGGTAGAACTAGCCAAAAAGATAGCCAAGATTTGATATTTTAGCAAACCTAGGATTTCCCGCCTTAACTGACGCCGGTTAACCTTAAACCGATGTCGGTTAACCTAAACAGTCGTCGGTTACCATATATTCACCTTGGTAACCTTTTTCTAGAGGTTAGAAGAATTATTTGAGTTTAGAGAGAGAGATCTACATGGAAGCATGAACCAAAGCCCTCTCACGCATCCAGACACACCCTAGCTAGCACCAAGACTGGTCTAAAGACATTGGCATTCACGGCAGCATTTTGGGAAGCACTGTCACGGCACTGACCACTACTTTCATAGATCAACCATCACCTTCATCCAACCACCAGGTTTGCAAATACAAGTAAGTTCATTTTGATCTGCATCATTCCATACTTACTTAGATCATCATTTCTGTAGCTTTCTCTTTTAAATCCTATTCTCTTTTGCAATCTAGCATCCTCACCTTCATGTCAATCCATCCATCTAACCACCCATAATCTTTTGGCTCCCCATATTCAACATCAGTCATCTCTGAGTATTCTTAGCTTCTTTAACAACATAACCATCATTCTTCCACTCTCTATGCAATCAAAGAAAACCTCCAAAATCGAGTTTTATTGAGTTTCTGCCATTCCACCTCTACCGACGTCGGTCACCTTGACTGTCATCGGTCATACCAGACCAACGTTAGCCTCTGTAATTGGTAATCCTACCTATAATAATGACCTAACAAACTTCCCCCCAATAACTCAAACCTACCCAAAGCTTGACCCTGATCTATTCTAATCACCTTGGCTACCTACCCAACCTTCATATCTGATCATAACCCAACTTGTTATATTATATTTTCTTATTGTATTCGAAGGAGATACCTAAATCATATCAATTACAATAGGATGATATTTGTTTACGTTATTTCTTGCATTAAGTTGTATTAAACATTGGATTGACAACCATCGAGGAAGTATCACACTTCGCAGATCTAGCACAAGCTAGGTAGTCCATTGACATAATTTGTTTAATATTCTTGTTGTGGTCTTGTTTTACATTCACAGGTAGTTCCTCCTAGCAAAAAGGAAGTTCTCACAATCAATATTAGATCAAGAAATCAGAACATGCACATTCTACCTTCCACCTTCATTTCACAGGTATTCCTCCTCACCTTTACCTTATTTGTTTTACTCATACGTACATAACTTATTGGTGAAACATTTTAGCACACCCGGTGGGACCCTCTCTGGGGTTATTTACATTTTCTTCATATAGGGAAATCTTGTGTGTTTCCTTCTCTTTTTGAAAAATACACATTTAATCTCCTCCCTTGGTAACATTTTATTCTTCTAATTATCTAAACGACATTTGTGATTTGGTGTTTAAAACAAATCATTTCTCTCTTCTGAAATTTGCATAGTAGTTAAAGAGCACGTTCTTGACCTATTCATCGCTTGCTACATGGAATATAATTATCAATTTGGGTTATAAAAATTGTTGCATTTCATCCTTGTATACTACATTATTAGCTCAAATGTAAAACTGAGGGCAACCTATACGCTGGAAGTCATGCCCAACTAATGGTTGACATAATTGAATCGTAGAAAGCACTTTATCTTCTCTCTTTATTTGCCAAAATGCACAAATACAAAATTCACACATCTTCTTAAACAAAACCTTACCTAGAAGAAGTTGTCAACGATCACATGATCAGAGGATTGACAGTGGGAGCCCATCTAGTTTATCTGTCCAGTCATTATCTCAGAGATAGGACCACCCCCACCAAAACATAACCTAAAACCACCCTTTAGAATTTACCTCTTCTTAAGAAGTCTTCCCAACCAAAAAAATGTGTTCTGAATTCAAAATTCAATCTTAAATGGCATAAGCTAAACACATAAAATTCACTTATTAGGATTTACGTGTTTTTCTTAGCTTTTTCTTGAGTTACGTTTTGAGTTGTGAGGTTACATTCTCCACTTTCCTCTTCCTGTCACACTCCGCCATCATATTTGGAGCATTCTGACTGTTTCTGAGTGTGTCAGGGTCTAATACCATCATCTTCAAATTTTTGGGTTGGTGTTTCATCTAATTTAATTCACAAAAAAAAGAAAAAAATTCATTTTTCTTCATTTCTTCTAATTTCACAGTAACTGACATCGGTCCACAAACCGTCATCGGTTTATATCTGACCGGCATCAGTTTACCTAACCAGTATTGGTTCTAGCTCTTTTTGGTCATTTTACCTAAAGATAACATTCATCAAATCTGTTGTTTTATTTGAAGTTCTCAAAACATTATCATATCCCCAGAACTTTCATATCACATCCTAGTAAAGTTTCTATTATTTTATTTTCATCAGTTTCTGCCTCATTTGCAGAACTATTAATTCCCCACAGTAACCGGTATTGGTTATCATAACCGTCATCGGTTCCCCTGTAACCGCCATCGGTGAATCTGACTTTCGTTGATTTATGTGTGTGATTTTTAATTAAAACACTGATAAGATTTACCTCCCAGAATTCATCCTTCTCTATTCTTGTTGTTTTTTATGTCATATACAGTGTACAATTTTACCAGGTCAATGTTAATTCACATGGTGTTGACCCACAGCCAAACCAACACCCTTATATTTCAAGCTATTCTTCAATCACTCCCACCTATCCCATCATCACCTTCCATCATGTCACCTATAAATCCAACTCAACCCATCACCATTACTACCGACAAGGAGGAGTTCACAAGACTCCTTGATAGAATCCCATGGCCTTACAATACTAACTTGCCCACTCATCTACTCGAGACTCCTTAGGATAGCTAGTATACAACATGCCTGTATCTATCCCTACTGCTCTCACCCCCACTTCTATGTCAGCTACCACTAGCTTAGCGCTACCCTCATCCACTTTACCCCTTATGGTCTCTCAGTTAGGCCCCACATCTGCTATAACTACTGCACCAACAACATCTATCGCACCCGTGGTGTTGACCATTCCTTCACCAACCGCCTTGAGCATGGCCCCATCTACCCCCTTTTCCTCATATATACCAGTTGCATTACAACCACCCATGGTGTCAATAACCCACACCCCATTTCAAAACCGCATCCTTTCCATCCCTCAGTCTCTACCCCCGATTACCATGAGATTCATTACGACTACCCCACCTATTTACATGTATCACCAGTAACCCTTAATCTCATCTATCACGTATTTGGGGCATCTTCCGCCTGCATCTATCACCCCTTCGCAGTTTTCACATTCGTAACCCCCATATACTGGGATGCCATCCACATCATCCACCCATCATCAACCTCCCTTTACTGCAGGAGGTGCCCATTCCTCACAACCCACCAATGACCTCATTAGGATGATGATGGAAAAGATGTAGATATTAGAAGCATCAGTTTCCAGCTCTCGCAACTCCCTAGCTTATGACAAAATCTGTAATGAGCCTATTCATCCATCTATTCCTATTCACCCATACCCCGTGCATTGGGAAATGCCCAATTTCAACTGTTTCAACAGTAAATAAGACCCGCAACAACACTTGTGGTCATTCAAACATGGGTGTTATCTAATTGCCCATGACGATGCTTTACCCCTACAAACATTCCCCATGTTCCTGATAGGACACACCTTAGATTAATATAGAAGTTTACTTAGACATTCCATCTACTCCTTTAACCAAGTGGCTCAAGCATTCCTGGACCACTTCTCAATAAATGTAGTCAAAAAAGTCACCATGAATGACCTATATTCGACACGAAATTATGACGATGAATCTATCATAGATTTCGTTACTTGTTGGTGAAGTCTTATCAACCAATTAACATTCTAGTTACCTCAAGATAAACTTATAGAGTTGTTCACTAGAGATTTTTCCAGACACATCATACCAACTCTGTAGGTAAAAACCTTCTGTACCTTCGACAAAGCATTTACCATGGCGTGAAAGTTGGAAATTCATGTCATTGAAGAAAATAAAATCCAATTGCAAAATAAAAACACTGCGTTCAAATCAAATGATTTTTCTTAGTCTTCAAAACCCCAAAACAATTATTCAAAATCCAAAGGATCTGCCAACGTGGTAGATCTCAAAGTTGGTCCATCTCATCCATCAAATCAAGCCAAACCTTCCTCCAATCTTTCCCCTGTTTAAACTTTTCAGTTCTGTCGGGAACAACAAAAGTACACTCTAATTGGAGCGCCATATTCTTCAGTCTTGGAGAAGTTTCTTAAAGCCAAAGCCATTGAACTACCCCCCAAAAAACCTCATACTAGTTTCGATCCCGCTCGTCCTATGCCCGCATGGTATAAAGAACATGACTATTGTAATTATCACTACATCAAAGGCCATAGTGATGGAAATTTCATAACTTTTAAGAACATTGTCCATGAAATGTTAGATACTGGAGATCTCATCCTGGACAACCCAAACACACCAAAAAATCAAAACTTGTATATCTTTAAGAATTCATTCCCTAACCATACACCATCATCTAATCAAAATGGTGAACCTTCAAGCAACAATAACAATGCCCGTGAAGTCCACGTTGTTTTCAATATCGTACCGGTTGTTCCTCAATTTTCACCTATTCTGTCTATCAAGGAAATTCTGGCACGAGCTCCTCTACCCACCATCAGAGGAGTCCCCTTATCTCCCCCTTCACCCACAGAGGATTCCACGATTTCTGCTGATGTCGTTTCACCGTCTACCTTGTAACCTACTAAACAATGAAGGGTATTAACTCTCCTACCCGCAAGAGAATCATCATCGCTTTCTCCTTCACCAAAAGGGGAATCTATCTCACCCCACCTACCATCTCTCCTACCCATGGGAGATCCTTTAGACATGCCACTACCTGTTGGGGACAATTCTCCATTAGCATTCATGGATCCCATTGATCTTGTCTCGGCTCTTTTACCCACAAAGTCCGCGGCTAACCAATTCCCTATCTAACAAACATATTTTAGAGGAATTGCCACTAAACCAACTGCATCTCCTCTTACAGCGGTCCCATTTTCATGATTGACCAATCGTTTAGATTACGTCAATAATTCCATGCTTTGGGAATGTCTTCGGCTCTCCTTTTCGACTCAAATGCAAATGCTACCTACAGATACCTCCACAATCTATCCAAAGGTATTTCCACCAACTAGACAACCCTGATCATGCCTGTTGAACCGCTTCTTCTTTGTCACCTTTACCCGCAACTAAAACCATTCATATGCCTAAGAACCTACCCACACCTACATCTTCATCCATATCTAGACCCATCACTACCTTGGGTGTCATGCCGATGTCAAGCCTTACCCATCCACCCATCAAATTAGATTTAGCCATGTCTTCCCAAACCCACACCAAAATTGTTCCTCCGCCTAAAAGGAAGACCCAACCTTCTAGGCCACATACACCAATCTCACCTACCACACCTTTGTCACCTTTGTCCCTTCCATCCATCCTAGGACCTCACCCATCAACCTTGGCCAAACAACCCGCTATCTAAGGCCAATCAAAAACTAAGTAACCTACCTCATCATCACGATCCTTTGTCACATCTAATTTACCTGCATAACAAACACCCTCGCCCTCACTCGTACATTTCTTACCTCCTATACCTCCACGAGCTACTATAACCCCAAATTTTCCTATATGACTTCAACCCATACCTTCCACCCAGCCTCTACCAACCACTTACACCGCAACTCTATTGTCCCCATGGGTGACTCATCCTCTTCCACTATCTGTTTTCCCTTCTACATCACATACTCCCACCTCACCTTTACCCAAGAAGGTGCATTCCAAAGAAAAGAACCCACTACCCTCCAACAGGGTAGTTAAACCAACAACACCTTCAATTACTAGTTCTTCTACCACACCTTTACCCAAGCAGATACCATTAAAACCTAAGACAATACCACCTACCAAACCAGTGGTCAAACCTATTCCCCCTCCTATAACGCCTCTTCCACCACAATCATCTGCACCTTTACCCAAACCCACACTCACTTCCCAATGTGATCCATTGTAAGGGTCCTATGCCAACATTATAGCCAACCTCTTAGAGACCTCAATCATCACATTACTACCGCTTAGACCTTACAACCCCCTCAAACCCAAAACAAAAGGGTTTGATGTAACTAAAATTTGTGCCTACCATCATGTGTCAGGACAAGATTTAGAGGATTGTACGGCTCTCAAATCCATTCTCCTCCAATTATTTCCTCTTAAAGGAAATTTTGATGACAATGATCTTTTTGATGAGGACCCTGTTCCACCTACACCTATCACCACACGCCCTCATTCCTTACTTCTTCAACGACCTTCATCTTCACCCCCACAATCCTTTTATCCACCTCCAAAGTTTGAGATCAACATGGTCTGTATTAGAGAGTTGGCGAAACCACCACCTAAATGTTAGTGTGCCCTACTCATTTCATAAGGTTCTTACCTCACATTAGGTTTGTATCCATCATGTCGTTATACTACTCATGACATACCTTCTCCATCTACCTCCTTCCCTCAGATTAACATGGTCCAAGTTGCCACTCATGCCCAAAAGGAAAAAGGAAAAGAAAAAGCAACTAGCCCATGAACCAATCCCATTGCCAATATACCAATTGTACCCACACCCAAAATCACCATTCGAGGACCCACATACCCTATTTCAGATGGGCTCACCCATCGTACAATGATAAAACAATTACACCAATCTCCTCTAAAAATGTATTTGTACGATCTTGTCTAAACCTCTAAATCTCATTAACAAGCCCTTATGGAGGTTTTGCAATCCATTAAGGTTTTACCTAATGACCCCACACTAGTAGCATCCATTATCACCCCTCACCAGGTGGCCTCTCTTGCTAAATCATCTCCTTCTTCTACCCCCACATCCACTCATCAAGTAGTCACCCTAAATTTTTTTGATGAGGAGATTGTACCTCTCCAATCAGAAGACCCTGATCTCACCCTTTTCATCTCAATCTATATCGATAATATACACGTACGACATGTTATGATCGATGGCAGTGCTAGCATCAACATCATCTCCTCCCATGTGTACAATCAAATGCACATCCCTTCAAATTGCATGCATAATAACCCAATTATGTTGCGCTCCTTCAATGACGCTATCACTTCCACCCTTGGCACCATTATTCTTCACATTCGTGTGAGCCCTCAAACTGTTCCATAATTTTTCTACATCTTATAGGGGGAGTTCTAGTATAACATATTGCTTGGCCAACCTTGGATTCATGACATGGGTTGTGTTCCTTCAACTTTACACTGATGTGTAAAATTTAAAAATGAAGGACATAACTATGCCATCCCAGCTGACCCGTCACCATTCAAAACCTGTAACATGTTGTACCAACCTAATGATTTCCTTGTGCCGGTTAAAGCATCTACCACTACCCCCACTTCTCCTTCGCCCACAACCCCATCCACCAATGTTGTCACCACCTCTCCCACACCTAACTATTTTATTCATACTATTGTCGTAGCCTCTAAAGCTAGCCCATCTACTTCGCAACCAACCAATACCCCTCCTACCCAATCACCTAGTAATTCATCTATTCCTACTACCCACATATCTACTACTGATCCCTTAGAGGGTTTTTTTCAACACCTCACTCTAGGGGAGTACCACCTCTATAATACCAACACATCCTTACTCCGCATGAGTATGGCAACCTACGCCAACATCCTCGTTATGACTATCGCATAGGAGAGGTTTTTCCTTATGGTCCTCCCCACCTTTGCACCAACTTAACATATGAGGGACTTGATACTTCCACCTATTCACCCGAACCACCATCCCAAACACGACCATTTTCATCTAACATCCAATCTCTCACTAACCGCCGCTTCACCCACACTTTCCATCACCGTTGCACATGGAAAGGCTTTGGCTTTGGTTTTTATGAACAAGGTCGTCATACCGTGTACCACTCGTAAACAAAAATATCACAATGGAATTAGATTTGCCGAACCATCTTCCAAAAAGACCCGCATTGACCTCATTGAAGATGACAAACCTTCTCCACCTCATTCACCAACATCACCACCTTCACCCACAGAGTCCATAGACCCCAGATCTATTACTACTAACTTTTTTTTGTGAACACAATTTCCCTGGGACCTCTAACTTATCAATGTGATGGCGAGGCTCCCTCTCCTCTTCCCTTCCTATATCCCGACATGATCAATGAAGATACACCTTCTATTAACGTCATTCAATATTAGGACGATGAGTCTATCCTCACCTACCTTGTTGTGGAAAATTCTTATATTCACCGGTCATTGCCTTTTGAGATGCAAACCATGTTAAATGAATCGACCATCGAAGTCAATATTAACACTCAGGATGACCCGCACATTCTAAAGATAGGCCAATATTTAGATGTCATTGAACAAGAAGCTTTTACTTCTTTCCTCTGAGATTACAACAACGCTTTTGCTTGGTCCTATGCTGACATGCCATGTATTGACCTAAACATTGTGATTCACAATATTGTAACCATTCCTGAAGCCAAACCCATAAAACAAAAGCTACAGAAAATGCATCCTCGCATTTCCCTTCTTGTCAAAGAGGAACTTCAACACCTTCTCTCAGTTTCCTTCATCCTACCCATTGACTATCCACAATGGATTTCTAACATTGTTCATGTCACAAAAGCGACAGGAGGACTTCGCATTTTCACGAATTTCAGCAACCTCAGCTTAGCTTGCCCCAAAAATGAATTTCCTCTACCAGGTATTAACCATCTAGTTGATCTTACCATTGGTCATGAGATGTTATCACTCATGGATGATTTCTTGCATTATAATCAAATATTACTCGCTCTAGAGGATTAACACAAAACTACCTTCATCACTCCTTGGGGGACCTTCTGCTATCGAGTCATGCCTTTTGGCCTTAAAAACACTGGTGCTACATATCAGTAGGCTATGACTTATATCTTCCATGACATAATGCATCACATATTGGAAGATTACGTAGATGACCTTCTTGCCAAATCCAAACATCAGGCCAAACACCTTACAGTCCTTAAGGTCATCTTTGACTGCCTCATCAAGTATTGTGTTCACCTTCAACCTAAGAAGTGTGTCTTCGTTGTGCTCTTAGGAAAGCTCCTTGGTTTCATCGTTTCTTTGTGTGGCATAGAATTCCATCCTACTAAAGTAAAGGCTATTCTAGAAATTCCTCCACCTACTAATCTCTACCAACTTCAAAGTTTGCAAGGTAAGTTACAATCTATTTGTCGATTTATTTCACAACTTTCTGACCACTGCCAACCATTTCACCACCTCCTCAAAAAGGACGTCTCCTTCAAATGGGATGATGAATTCCACAAATCCTTTGATGCCTTAAAACAATACCTTCTACAACCACCATTGCTCATTCCTCCTAAGGATGACCAACCCTTTTACCTGTACATTTCCACTACTAATCATTCCTTGGGTGTCATGCTCACTCATCGTGACAAGCAACAAAAGGAGAAAATAGTTTATTACATAAGCCATACCATTTTGGATTACAAAACTAGGTACACCCATGCCAAAAAACTTTACTTAGCCTTAGTTTTTGTCACCACTAAACTTCCTCATTACTTACTCAACCACAAAATCTTTGTCGTCACTAAATTTGACCCCTTACATTACATGTATGCCAAACCCTACCAACATCAACATGTTTCACATTAGCTCATACTTCTCGCAGACCTTGACCTCAAATTCATCCCTCAAAAATCTATCAAGGGCCAAACCATCAGTGACCAACTTGCAGATGTACCCCTCTCTGAAAATCAATCCTCTAACTTCTATTTCCCAGATGAATCCATTGCTACCCTCTCTTTGGATGATACTCTTTACCAATTGACCTTATTCTTCGATGGTTCCAAGTGTTAGCGTGGGGGTGGTGCAGGCGTTATCCTCATTCCTCTTGATGGTGAACCTATGTCTTTATCTTTCAAACTAGATTTTGATTTCACTAACAACATCGCCAAATATTAAGCACTCATATTAGGCCTTCAAACTGCCACTACCCTAGATGTCAAATCAATTAATATCTTTGGTGACTCTTAACTAGTTATAAACCAAGTTAATGGTATATACCATTGTCATAATGAAATACTCCAAAAGTATAAACACCATGTCAACATACTTCTGACTACCTTTGACCATTACGAACTTCAAACCACCCCACCTTCTACTAATAAATTTGTAGATACCATGGCATGTCTGGCTTCTCAAATACCCACTTCACCTGTCGACTCCAAAATCTTTGTCACAATACAAAGGTTACAATCACCTTCTTATTTATCTCGAGATGTCAACTCCATCGGAACCGTTGCACCTGACCCATGTGACCTTTGGTATAAGTAGTTTGCAGACTACCTTTCCCTTTCCATTCTGACCCATGTGATCTTACTCGTGATGGAAAATGCATCGTTCTTAAAAGTGTTTCTCGCTATGCCATCATGGGTGGTCTTCTTTATAAACGTGGCTTTGAAGGTATTCTATTACGATGTCTTACAAGTTCTGAAATTCCCTACACCATCAAGGAAGTTCATGACAGAATTTGTAGAGATCACTTTAGTGGCTTAGCTATCGCTAAATACATTCTTCACCTAGGATATTATTGGCCAACCCTAAACCATGACTATTGTGACTATGTCAAACGTTGTGTGAAATGTCAGCAACATGCTAATCTTCATCACACACCTAGTCATGCCTTACAGGAGACCTTTGGCCTTTCTCTCAATGGTGTTTGTATCTTGTAGGAGATATCAATCCTCATTATTCACAGTTCCATCAATGGATTATAACCCCTACTGAATACTACACTAAATGGGTAGAAGCCATCCCCCTCATTTCTACAAAATCCAAGAAAATTTGTGAATTCATCAACCATCACATTATTTGTCACTTTGGTGTTCCTCACCGTCTCATCACTGAAACGGAAAGTAATTCAAAAACAAAACCCTACAAAAGCTTTGTGACGCTTTTGGCATTCAACTCAATTTCTCTTCACCTTACTACCCACCAAAAAAATTGCCAAGAATAATCAACCAATAAAACCTTGAACAAAATTCTTATGAAAGTAGTTGATGATACTGGGAAGGATTGGCATACACACATTCCTTTCACCTTGTGGGATTACCGCACTAGTATTCACACTTCGACTGTTGCCACACCTTTCTCTCTGGTCTACGGCACTAAGGTTGTCTTGCCTCTTGAAGTCTAAATTCCATCTCTCTGCATCTCACTCCAAGACATGCTCAACGATGATGAATTTCGCCAGGACCATTTGGTACAACTTGAGTTATTAGATGAACGTCATCTCAATGCTCTTGATCATCTCCAAATCTACCAAAAACGTATCAAACGTTCCTATGAAAAACATGTCCATGAGTGAACCTTCCAAGTCGTGACCTCATCCTGAAGGAAAATCAACATGTAACCAAAGAAGATAAAAGTAAACGGGGAAAAATTTCTCCTAATTGGTTGGGTCCCTATATCATTACTCATACCTATAGATCAGGTGTTTATCGTTTGTCTTCACTCGAAGGTAAACCCGAACCTGAACCCCTGAATGTTGTGCATCTTCGACCATTCTATTGTTGAATCAAATCCTACATCACCTTCTGTTTATTTTCAGCTCATCCCTTGAGCACCCTTCACTTTTCATATTACCTATTATTGTGGTCAACAACTAAACAAAAATCATGTGATTACCCATCAACTTTCTACCTTATCTTTAATATGAGTATCACGGCTCTACTCATGGCATGATTTTCATAAATACTTTTCATCTTTTTCAAGATGGAATCCCATGGTCATTCATCACTTAAAACCATCTCTTTCATAGTTAACCTCTGTGTGCTATGGTTTTTGTCCTCTAAACAAGAGCCTAATCTTGCTTTATAGTCTTGCCCGTGACTTAAAATTTCCAAAAATAAAATGGGATTCAAATCCTTGAGTCAAACTTCCCGCAACGAGATGACTCCCTCAAAAGGAACATCTCTTCTCTCTATCTTACTGCTATAAATAGACTGCTCCCTTGAAGGACAACTATACAAAGCTATTGTAAAAATAAAATAAAATATTCAGAAGCTTCCTGCATCGATCAACTTCACGAAGACCTCAAGGAGATAATATAATCATCCCACATAGAATTGCTACATCCATAAGTCTATCAAACACAAAAGTAAAAATAGAAAATGATAAATTTTTCGTCATGGACTTGCCTATTTTGATCTTGGGTCTCTTGCCAAGTAGGCATGTTGTCTTACACCAAGTTACGCAAAAACCCACCATTTTCACCTCATGGCATTTTCATCCTAATCTCCTACCTTCTCAAGGGACTTGCTACAAAAGTGAAATTTCGTGATCATGTGAATTTCTTCACCCTTAGCATAGTCAATCATGTAACACCTTTAGGGTCTTATGTTCATAAGCCCGCCTTTAGTACGATTGACTTGTTATGGTTCTTTTAATTAGGAAACTCTTTTAGTCACCTTTTACCCTTCACCTTATTCATTACTTGTTGATTCTCCTATACAGGATCAGACCATCAACACCTACACTTTAAGAATTCTTATTTCACCAACATCATCATGCCTAAATGACCTAGACTCAACCATGCCTAACTGACCTAGACACAATCATACCTAAAACCTACCAACCCATTACCTCATCTTATTCTTCCCTAGCTTATGGGAGAACTACATTGGCCTGAGGCCCCTTTTCACCAGGGCTATGTAGGTAACACCCTGAGGGCATGGGGCCCTTAGAGGTTAGCTCGGCCACTCTTTACCCTAACCCATTTCCCCCCATTTTTTCTACTAACATTCTACCTTACTTAGTTTCTATTTTTCACAACACTTGGAAGTTAAACAATCAAAAAACATACATGCCTACGATTTTATCACATCATCCAAATATCCAATCAATCATTTCATATTTCCATGACATCAAATATTTGGAAATTTACACCATAACATACATATACATCATCATTTATGCTCCATACTACCAAAATTGGAAATTAAATCAAACTCAAAAACATGACCTCGACTACCTAACTCACCTAGACTCCACCATGCCTAACTCACCTAGACTCCACCATGCCTATACTCACCTAGACTCATCCATTCCTAACTGACCTAACTCATCCACACCTACATGACCTTGACCCCACCATGCCTAATTCACCTAGTTTCCATCCATATAAAAATAACAATGGAAATTAAAACACAAGTACATCATCCATACCATAAATCTCATCATCTATAACAATGAAAGTCTATATATACATACAAATGTATACCAATACAAATACATATAAGCATCTCAAATCTCTTAAATACATCCTCACCATCTTCGGCACGTAGGTCGGTATATGATCAAAAATCTCAAAACTCTCATGTACATCCTCACTATCTTCAGCTCATAGGCCAATATATATATCAAAATCTCAAAAAATAATAATCGTACCAAGTGACTAATCGTCACCCCACCTGAGACCCTCAGGGCCAGTCTCATCTATCTCCTCCTCTTTGCCTGTCTGGCACCCTGCCAGCATCTCTCCACCCTCCATGGGTCTTGGTCTAGTCTCCGCCTGGCCCACAACTGGGTCTGGCCTCTATGAACTAGTAGCCTCACCCTGACCCTATCTCTGGGATCGCTGACCCCCTGTACTCTTTACTTTATGAGTGTGGGATCTCATCCTCTCACTCGATGTCTTTTATGCCCTGAACTCTACATAGGAGGGGAAATCTATCCCAGCAGTCGTCGGGTGATCCTGGTAATAACGCACCTCATTCAAGGCATCCTTGAGCCTCATCATCGGCACCATTTGGGGTGGTGTCATAGGTCTCACAACAACTTGTGAGCTTTGTCCTGCTAGGGTTGGCCTTGGACCCTGTACCTGTGTACCATGTCCTCCTATATGTACTATGGGACCCTGTCCCACCGCTGCCTGTGGAGGTGCCTGCACTATAACCTGGGCCTATAAGGCCACAATCTGAGCCTGTGTAGTGGCCAAATGACCCTGTAAACTTGCTATATGTGCCTATACATTGCCTACCTATCCCCCATCTCCATCACCACCCTATGCGAGCACCTATCCCTGTGTAACCTAGGCCTGTAGGGTTACCACATGTGCCTGTAAAGTGGCAACATGTGCCTCTGATCCTATGAGTTGCCCCTACAATACTCCAAGTTATGTCTGAAGGGTGGCCACCTAGCCCTGCAAGGTATCTCGTTATACCGTGATAGTAGGTAAGTCAGGTTGTCCTGGCCTCGGTGGTGCTACCCATAGTTACACCGCCCACCATTATCTGTATTTGTCTGTGACCCCGGCATCATGAATCTGCCTGTCCACTGCCTACTCCTCTTGCTATGTTGGCACAATCAGTTGTGATAGAGGCATAGGCCTCTCCACATCATCTCTCCTCTATTATGGGAATCGTGGAGGCACGTCCTATGACATCCCAAACTACCGCCTAACCCTATCCACTGGTATCATCTCATGCTCGCCAAAACAACACCCCTCTATCCACCTGAGTAGCTGCAGTTCCTCCAACTCCTCGGCCATGCACATATATGAAGGAAATCCAACATATGGCCTCCAAACAATATCAACCCCAGATAACCCCTCCAGCACTTACCTGTAGTATGTTACATCATGTGTGGCCCTTGTCACCCTGTGCTCTCCACCAAGTGGTACCCATCGCCTGTAACCAACCCTGACTAAACCACCCCCAAACCAATCCTGTCAGGGCAAGCCAACTGGACGTATGCATATGATGTGCTCATACGCCCAACAATGTAGAAGGAAGGTACAACATAAACTGAATCTCCGCAACCTCCCATAGGCCCACAACTCTCTATACAATTACACCAAGAATGTCAATGCCCAAGAAAAATAGACCCACTCCTCCATCATGTCCTAGAGAACCCCCATCAGTGCTCGTGGGAATCTCCCACCCTCTACATCTAGCAAGGTAAAACAACATACCACCTCTATAAACAAAACCACTAACTGCATCTCCTGAGGATGAGATGCATACATATCCTCATAGCACATACTCACACTATGGTACCTCAGCTCCACCATCACCTCTCAAAAAATAGCCACTATCATCTCCTCTGACACCTCTGACGTAATAGAATATACATATGCCATAACTATCGGTAGCCACAGGATCCTATATACATCCTCTAGGGTGACAGTGATCTCACCTGTTGGTAAGTGGAATGTGTTGGTCATTGAGTCCCATATGTCGATGAGTGTGACCATCAAACTCAGATCTCAAGCTACACGCCTATAGTGTTGGATCCCACTCAGGCCAACATCTGTCACATGCCTCCACTCCTCCGCAGTCACACTCAGTCGTATCGCTAGCAACAGAGGTGGTACTCTATCCCACATCTGCAGCTGGTCCCTAGCCTGCATCCAACAAAACCACAACATTATTACAAACCTGACAACCTTCACTTATCTATTAACCCCCCTAAACCATACCCAACCACACCAATCCTACTCACCCCATTTTACCTAATTCACCTACCAGCCTCCTACCCCATTGCAATCATGACTCACCATTCTAAAAACATCATTTCACCTACTTACCTATCATTTACGCCAATGCAAACCTTCTACCCCCATCACTCTACATATACCCTCCCTCCCCCCCTCTTGTCTATTTTTATTGCCCACCTAACCTTTCTTACCCCTATTTTTCATCCACACTTACTTACCACCACTTCGATTATCCTTAACTGACATCATGTTCACTTAAACCAATGTCGGTCACCTAAGACCAGACCGATGTCAGCTAAAGAAAACCAATGTTGGCCACCCTTAGACCAATGTCAGTCTCTTTCGTGGCACCCAAATTGAAACCCCCCCCCCCCCCCCCGTCTACAAAAAATCCCTAAAATTAACTCTCTAGCCTACTCTACCCCACCCAAACCTTACCTAATTCATTACCAACCCTATTTAAGCTACATTGGACCCTCCCCTCCCTCATTTACTTCATTTTACCCAAAATTCAAAATAAAACTCCCACCCAAAACCCTTTTAACCCAAACCGATTTCAACACATTATTTTCAACCCAAAGACAAAAGCGGATTGAATCCTACCTCATCTTGGTGTCGTCTGTGTGGTGATACATCTGGCCTCTATGCCGGTGGCCCACTCAAACCCTCTCCCACCTCTACCATGACATAAATCTACCTCGAATCTCCTTGTAAATCCAATCACTCGAACTAATCTCATGGACCTGCATACCGAATGCCAATCACGCGCTTGTCACTCGCCAACTCAGCTCAAACACCTTGTAGCATCACTTTCCACTTTTACTCCACCGCTCAGTCATTTTCACAAATGACAACATGTTAAAATGAACTTGAAAAATATGGATTTTTCATTTTATTAACCCTAACCTGCCATGACCGACATCGGTCATACTAAACCTATGTCAGTTACTTTATAACTGGAATCACTCACCTGCCATTACCATTTTCACCCCATTGTCCATTTTTGACCTCCACTCATTATTGCCCGATACCCATTAACCTTACCCACACTTATTGCAACCTACCTACAAGCCCAAACTACCCCTACATTTCCTTAGTTGTGTCTAGGGATTTGTTATTTTACCTATACCTTTGCCTTACCCATGCCATGACCTATTTACCTAGACCTGACCTACTTTGTGTGACCATTGACCTTATATACTCATTATACCTTGCGATGTTGTTACCCACGTTGTTTGGCCTGATGACCTTACCTTGCCTATTGCCGTGTCATTTATCCCGACCCAACCTTTGGTATACCGAAACATACCTACATGTTCCTACATCTAACCTACGTTGTGTTTTCAGACCATATCCTATGCATTGGATACCTGAATCACTTCAACCTTGTTAGGATAAACCTATCGACCTTGGACGATGTAGAGTTTGCAAGCTCCTCAACCTAGTACCGTGTTGCAGTCTATACATATGCATGCATTTGACTACCATCACCTATTACCTGATTTGACCCTGGCCCATAATCCGTTGCCTAATTTGACCCTGGCCCATTACGCATTGCCAGATGTAGACACCAAAATTAGGTCATACCACCCTTATAGCCCCGTTAATTAAATTAGACATACCTTACATATTTATATCCCATAGTGCACATGATTAATTGAATTAATTATTTTAATTAATTTAATAAATATCTTCACTTGACCACCTCACCTAGCCACCTCATCATGAACCTATTCTTAGTATGTTTCTTTTAACTAAGATCAAATTTCTACTTGCCATAACTAACTGAGACTTAGTCTAACCCTAACATTAGATGCCCATTCTTTCTCTAACAACATGCCAACTTACTTAAGCAGAAAATATCATTTTAGACCCGAACGAATGGGTAGAACTGGCCAAAAAGATAGTTAATATCTATTATTTTTGCAAACCTAGGATTTTTCACCTTAACCGACGCTGGTTAACCCTAAACTGACATCAGTTAACCTAAACCATCGTCAGTTACCATATATTCACTTTGGTAACCTTGTTCCAGAGGTTGGAAGAATTATTCAAGTTTAGAGAGAGAGGGAGATCTGCATGCAAGCATGAACCAAAGCCCTCTCTCACATCCAGACACACCCTAGCTGACACCAAGACTGATCTGAAGACATTGGCATTCACAGTAGCATTTCGAGAAGCACTGTCGTGACATTGACCACCAGTTTCACAAATCAACCATCACCTTCATCCAACCACCAGGTCTACAAATATAAGTAAGTGCATTTTGATCTACATCATTCCATACTTACTTAGATCATCATTTCTTTAGCTTTCTCTTCTAAATCATATTCTCTTTTACATCCTATCATCCTCACCTTCCTGTCAATCCACCCATCTAACCACCCATAACCTTTTGGCTCCCCATATTCAACATCAGTCATCTCTGAGTATTCTACACTTCTTTAGCAACCTAACTATCATTCTTACACTCTCTATGCAATCACAAAAAAACCTCCAAAACCAAGTTTTATTGAGTTTTTACCATTTCACCTATACCGACGCTGGTCACGTTGACCATTGTTGGTTTCCCTCTCATCCATCATCAGTTATACCAGACCGACGTCAGTCTCTGTAACTGGTAATCATGCCTATAACAGTGACCTAACAACCTTCCCCCAAATAACTCAAAACCACCCAAAGCTTGACCCTGATATGTTCTAATCACCTTGGCTACCTACCCAACCTTCAGATCTGATCATAACCCAACCTGTTATATTAGATTTTCTTATTGTATTCAAATGAGATACCTAAATCATATCAATTACAGTAGGATGATATTTTTTACGTTATTTCTTGCATTGAGTTCCATTAAACAGTGGATTGACATCCATCTAGGAAGTATCACACTTCCTGGATCTAGCACACGCTAGGCAGTCCACTGGCATATATTGTTTAATATTCTTTTTGTGGTCTTCTTTTACATTCACAGGTAGTTTCTCCTAGCAAAAAGGAAGTTCTCGCAATCAATATTGGATTGGGAAATCAGAATGCAAGCATTCTACCTTCCACCTTCATTTCATAGCTATTAATCACCTTTACCTTAATTATTTTTCTCATACATACGTAACTTATTGGTGAAACACCAAATGCACAGTTATTCAGGATACAGTGCATGCCCTCTGACTTGGAAGATATTGCTTTATTCCTATGAACGGGTTTTGCACCAGAAGGGATGAAGGCATTACAAAGGAAGAAATTAGCCATACGCGCCACACCCTATATGTTAATTGGTGGAGACTTATAAAAGCTAGGTTGTGATGAAGTTTTACGTCGGTGTGTGATAGAGCATAAACGCGTTGTAATCATGGAAGAGGCCCATGGTGGAATTACATGAGGACACTATGTAGGGAATGTGACCACGCATAAAATATTTTTAGCTGGCCTTTGGTGGGAAATTATTTACAAGGATTGTATTGAGTATTGCAAGGCCTGTGATCACTGTCAGCACCTTGGTAAAGTAGGGAAGAGAGATGAGATGCCATCAAGGCCTATCGCCAGTGCAAAACCATTCGAGCACTGGGAAATTGACTTTGTAGGGCCTATTACCTCAACTGTGTGAGGGACAGGTTCACACTATATCATTACATGCACATACTATCCTACGCGATGGGAAAAAGTGGCATCTACGAAGGATTGTACAGCTACAACAACATCTAGATTCGTGTGGGAGAATATAATAAGTAGGTATAGATGTCTTTTGAGTTTAACAAGTGATAGGGGTACTCATTTTCTAAATGAGATGGTTAGAATGTTGTTGGCTGAATTCAAGGTGGCCCATCATAAGACTACCCCTTGTCACCTGCAAGCTAATGGGAGAGTGGAAGCTTTTAAAAAAAATTGAGTCACATGTTGAGCAAGATTTGTGATGTTGGAAAAAAGGAATGGGATGAAAAATTTTCTACCATGTTATGGTCATATCGGACTACTTATAAAAGATTGAACAAGGCCACACCTTTTCAATTAGTGTCTGGCATGGAGGTTGTGTTACCTATTGAATTCATGTTACCATCACTGCATATTGCACGCGTAGGAGGTTTAGCTAATGAACATGCGCTTGAGGAAAGGATTGACAAGTTAATGCAATTGGATGAAAGGCGAGCAATTGCTTGATGGATTCAGAAAATAGAAAACTCTAGGAAGAAGGTTTGGCATAATAGGAACATCAGGAATAAAAAGTTTGAGGTTGGGCAAATGGTCCTACTTTATGATTCTAAGTTTTTACGCCATCTTGGGAAAATCAAAGTGCATTGGTTGGAGCCATACATTATCACTTGCATACTTAATTCAGGCGCTTGCAAATTATAGGCGCTTGATGGAACAAGGCTTCCCAGTTACTTTAACGGGAGTAGGATGAAGCCCTACTATAAATAAGTCTTCGGTGTGTTTATAAATAAGGCAGTATTGCCAGCTAGCATAAGATTTCCCTTAATGCATTTTCCTTTCTTTTTGTTTCCCTTCTTTATCGCTTTTCTTTGTCTTTTGTTTGGTTTTTTGTGGTTGCACTTATGCATCAGTAGCTAGTTACTATCTAAAGGGTTTTATGCGTAGAGGACCACGCATCTATTTAGTGTGGGGTGGAGTGAAAAAGAGAACTTCATAAAAGGATGTGGAAAGTGCTGAGAGAAATGTTATATGGTGGCCCAGGTTGTAAAGTCAAAGGAGCGTAGGATGGAGGAAGGCACGTAATAGAAGTGTTCATGATAGAATAATGGTGTCAAAAGGCTTTGAGGAAACCACATACAAGGATATAAGCATAAAGAAACATAAGGTAGGTGAAGGCAAGAACTTGGTAAAGGACCTAGAGGTTGACATACTTCGGCGCAGGGGGGTGTGCACAAGTGAGTATTTTGTCAAAGAAGTCTTACGCACCAAAAGGTTCCAAAAATTTTCACGTGAGTTTACGCACAGAGGGAAAGTGATGGACAAAATGCGTGGTGGGATGTTGTTGGAAAAATCTGACTTTATTACATTTGTATGTTGGTAAGTGGCATTGGATTTTATATAGAAAAATAAAAAGCTATAAATAAAAGTTCAGGGTGAGTTATTCTTTTACCTTGCGTTTGTGTTAAAAATATCTTGTGAACTAGGGCATCCTTGCGAAGAACAATTTGTGGAGATTCGTGTGCGTAGCAGAAGATTCAATTTATTTGTGAACCAGAGTGGAAAGGGAGTACACAGGTGTGCGTGGAGAAGTGTGTTTAGAGGATTCCCACTGGTGTTACGTCATCTTATAGAAGGAACACTTTCTAGGTTAGGGTTTGTAGAGCTAGGGCACGTGATTTGGAGTTTTCGCAAAGGAGTAAAGCCGCAGGATCAAGCAGAATTAGGGAAAGAAGGAAGGAAGAGCTTACAAGGACCGAATGAGAAGAAATGACACCAAGGAAGGGATCTAATGTTTCACTGAAGAAGGGCAAGGGCAAGAGCAAAGGAAACCTCATTGTATCAACAATTTTTAATGAAAAGTGGTACGCAGAGATGTAGTACCCAGATGGTGTGTTGTTAGGGAAGGAATGGGTATCTCATATACACAAGATAGCCGTGTGTGACTACAACCATCAAAAAAGCACCACTAAAAAATAAATGACACTGGAGTTGGTTCACCCCGCAGGAAGGAGGACATAGGATGGAAAACTTGTGTATGACGATGAGGTGCAAACTAAGTTGGAGAAGACTGGACGCTTGTAGCTCTATGAGCTACCCTATTTCGGCAAGCCTAAAAGGTTATACCAATGGCTGATGTCATGCATGCATGAGGATCAATTTTATTTTACAGGATGAAGAATGCACATAACTCCTCAGTTGATTTCCAAGTACACTAGCATTATCTGTGAAGGAGAGCCACTAGATGATGACTTGTGCGACAAGGAGGCCATCAAGAAGAAATTGTGGAAAATAAGTACAAGAAGGGTTCACACTATTTTTATATCTCTGCGATCACCAACCCTGTCATTAGGATGGCTGTGTATTTGGTCACGAAGTTGAATGGGCAAGAGAGGTGGACACATGTAAACAATGTTTGGTTGAATGTTTGCCACAAGATATCAAAGGGAACAATCTACAACCTTTCAACCTTTATCGCAGAGGAGATCATAGATATTGTGGGCAACGAAGAAAAGATTATGTATGGTAACGTCCTTCTCACCATTGTGTTTCCATAATTTGGAGTGCCCGATGGGCCGGATAAAAATGTTTGGGAGTACCCAAATGAGGACCCCTCCCCTATTAAAATATTTGAAGCCCACACTTGTGACACAATGACAGTTTCTAATAAGGTACGCCTGGAGAAGTGGTACAAATGAATGCACGACATGTTTGGGATAGAGTGGATAATTCCTAAACAATTTTTGGCATTGGTGGATGGAGAGGTTGGGCTTGTTGTGCATCATCACTTTTGTATTGATAAGTTTACTTTGACTGATGACACCAAGATCCCTTGGTGTAAGTTTCCCTTCTTTTTCACAACGCAATACTTTAAGATCGCGGTCAATCAGTTTAAGGAGGTGAAGAAGTTAAGATTTGATCTAAGTGTAGTAGATCAAGATTACCATGAGCTATGTCGAGAGTTGGTGTATCCCAAGAAGCGTGCTTATGTCGAGAAGTATGTCTCTTATGACGTACATATGTTGAAAGCAACGACATTTCCTGTTGTAGGGAGAACAGAAGCAAGGGTGTATGTACATATAAGGCCCAAATTTGAAAAGGGTGCTTATGTTGAGGATGATGTATCTATCCCAGAAGACCCCACCAGGAGGAAGAATGTGGCAATTAAAAAGAGGGAGCGAGAGGAAACTCTGACAGAAAAGGTGTCGAGCGCACATATAGTTCAGACTATGGGGGAACAAGAATCTGATGTGGGCACGAGCACTTACACTCGCAGGAAGAAGTCCATTGCGAAGGAGTTTCCCAAGAGGGAAGAGTTACCAAAAAAATAAGAGTTCCCTATGTTAGAGGATTCTCTAGTGAAGAAGAAGTAGAAAGTGGCGCAAGGTTCAGACTCTGAGGAGAGAAAGAGCATGAAGGGTGATGACTCTGAGGAAGAGGATGAAGATCACGATGAAGGTAAGAGTCCTCCTATTCACAATATATACGAGTCCGAGGAAGAAGGAGATGAAGAGAAGAATGAGTATGAGGATGGTTCACATAACAAAGGGGGAAGTGAGGAGGTAGACATGCATGCTCATAAGACCCTAACCCCAACCAGAGAACAAATAGATGACACAATAGAGAAAAAGGTGGTAGGTATTATACAACAGTTAGTGGAACACAAGGTGGAGCGCAGCACCAACAAGATGCTAAAGGAAACATAAGAGAGTGCAAGTGTGGGGAAAGAGTATGGAAGTATGGGCGGAGATCCCAGCCTGGCAGGTATTTTCCCCAATGCAGTGCACACATGTGGAAAGGGCGAAATAGCGGTGCAAGAACATGCCATGACTTACATAAATGATCCAAACAAGGTACTGCACACGTGCTTCCAAAGTACAATGCCCATAGACTAACTCCTCGTTTGGTATTCTTTTGATGAAGAGGGTGCGTATCTGCGCACAAGGAAAATGCTATCCTGGGATTTTGAGTCCCATGTTGATGAGACTGATTTTGAGGTTAATAATGATGCATTGATGAAGACACTAGATGTCACGGGGATAAACACTCTTGTTAATGCCCAACAGCTATCGGATGAGCAAGTTTGGAACGCACTCAACAAAGTGTCGGTAGAGGTGGAAACAAGAATTTTTGGCAAAAATGATAGAATAAGAGTCTTAGAGGATCTGCTTGAGAAAAAGAACGAGGAGGTCATTGAGAGGGATAGGGAGATAAAATAGAAGGAATTGATCAGTGTGTAATTAAGGCGTGAAATGAGGGATGAAAAGACAAAGGTATGCGGATTCTACAAAAAGATACAGGTTATTTCAAATACCATTATATTAAAGCAACTAGACCTTGCCCCTCCTAAGTAGAAGTGTGAGTTGACCATGCAATTCTTGGAAGACTTGACGTGCATACTCACCATCGATAGGCAACCACTTTCCTTGGAGTCAGCAGAAGAGGTGATGGTGCACCAGAAGGGAGAAGAAAATTTGAATATTGGGGAGACAATAAATCAGTACTCTGAGCTCTTTGCCTCAGTGAAGACCACGACACAAATAGCCGAAGTTGTGTATGATAAATATGACAATAAATATAGGGTAGCAAGCATATTGGTTGCTAGCCATGAGGTGGATCTAAAGCAATTTCAAGAGAAAAACAAGGGAAATAGGGTGGAGCGAGATAAGATCTTGGCAGAAGTTGAAAAGAAATCAGAGGCGATTAAAACCTTAAGGGTTTCGATTAAAAATAAACTAAAGGAATTATACCCCCAACTCACTCGTAGGATGGATGTGTTGGGTGACCTTAGCAAGCAAATAGAAAACATCGCAGATACGCTGAAGGCTAAGGGAGATGAGCTAAGTTTTGACGAGGTTAGCACATTGGTGGGTGATTTACTTCAACATGTGCAGGGTGAGGTAGATACTTGAGATAAAATTGAAACATCTGTGAAGAATGACTTCCCACTCCTCGTGTAATAGTAACATGATACTTCTATTCTTCAATTCTTGATTCAATTGCAGACTATCTCATCTCTCCCATTCTTAATTCTTTGGTGAAAGAGTAGAGTGTTTCCAGGGACAGATAACACGTGTAGCATGGGCTAATGTTGGGCCCCAAATCAACTAAGTCCCAAGGAAGAAGAAGTGCATGTGCACAAGGAAAGTGAGTAGGAAGGCACTCAAGGAAGGGCACGTGTGAGAAGAGGTTGATGCATGGAAGTAGAAGAAGGTTTGGGCACTTAGCCACATTTCAAAGGTGGTGTCACAGGAAAAACAGGTAAGGGCCCAAGTAGGCATGATGAATGGACCAGCCTGGAGCCTTGGAAGTCAAGAAAAGAATATTCCACATAGGGAATGTACCCAGGAGGATCATTACAATTAGTGGAGGTCTTTATAAGCTGACATAAGCACTTGATCGATCATGGAGGACCGCACTTTCACTTGGCATGCAATCTGCTCATGGGTGAAACTGTGGCGGTGAATCCAAATTTTATTTAAAGGAGTGCTTAGGTCTAAAATAGAAGTATGAGAATGAGAGTGAGAGAGGAAATGAAGTGCTACAAGAATGTTCTTACTAAGCATAGATTTATGCGCTTGGGTCTAAACAAGGGTGGTAATGGGAAAACATAGCTAGGATCTCTATTCAGAGTATTTTTGTAGGGTTTGAATGTTATTTCATGATGTTTATGGTCTGAGATGACCTTGTTTGATGTAATATGGCTTTTGTAAATGCATTTAATCAATATATGGAGATCTCTTTTGTATATTTGTGTCTATGGAATAAACCCTAGTGTATTTTCATTTTATTCATGGTTTCATAATGTTTCCATCATGTTGTTGTGATGTTTATGCTTATCTCATGGAGCATTTGTGCTTAAAAATAGATCTACTACCTTTATACTAGATTAAATGCATGTGTTCTTGTTCTGCAAACCTTTCCTCCATTAATGGCAGAACATTCTCACAAGGTTCACATAAAGTAGGGGCTCGGCGTGTGCCCAACACTTTGGTGATAGGCTGGCACGCTTGGGGTTGAAAGAAAGATTAGAGGATAGAGGTAAATGAGACTACAAGGATGTTAATATTTTACCGATAAATTACTCCATTTAAGTAAATCAACTCTAAAACAGATGCACAATAAAATGATGACCAAAATGCACACAGGTTGATAATGGAGTTTCGGCAATAGCCCATGTCTCTGAGTTCGTAATTAAGCCAATTTCTTATTCACTCCTTAACTGGAATTTTAATACAAATTTACAATAGAAGTATAATAAACCTGAATATTTAGAGAACAAGAATCATTATCATGACCACCGAGATGCTTCCTCGAATTATGAAGTTAATCTGATCCTAGTATTCTACTTCATAGCAAAAAGTCCTATGGATCCTCGATCGGTCTTCCAGATGCTTGACGACATCCTATGATACCCTAGGTCGATCTTCTAGACTCTGTAATATGAAGTGTGGCGCTATGGGCCTATTGGGTAGTTTAGAAAAACTCCCAATTTATACAATTTGCCTATTAAAATAATTGGACTTAGGTACCATAATAATTTACAATACCTATTAGAAATAATAGGATTTAATTATTTCCTAAATTAATTAGGACTTGAATTCTTCACCAAATATTCTAGCTTTTTTATTCTATCCTCCTCGGGCTCCTTTTGAAATGGCTTGGAAGCTCGTTGTATTGTTGAGTGGAGTGTATGAGGGGCCTTTTATAGGACTTAGCAGACCCAAGGAATGCGTTATATGGCATATCCTACAACTCAATGCCAACCAACTCAATTCGCCGAGTTGGTATAGCTAACATGCTTGCAAAGGGGAGGTCACGGGGTCAACTCCCCCACCCTCATCTTTGTTTTGGTCGGTTATACCGACTACTAAGTCCACTACCGTTGTTCATCAATGTGTCATCTTGCGTTGCTACCACGTTGTAGTGACCCCCACATTCGCCACCACATCACCCCCTCTCTTGTTGTCGATCAGTTTTTCCACAACTATGTGGTTTATGCATTGGTGCCACGTCACCCCTGCCTAGATTAGCACCCTCCACATGGGCCTTGTGGATAATATTGTTTGGTTCGAGCACTTAGGTCAGTTTAATAGGTAGGCATATTATCCCACATGCGGGGATGTAGAGAAGATAAGCCTTTTTAAGGCTTTCAACCTCCCTATGTGTACGTGGCTTCGACCACGTTGTAAATGCTTTTTCCAACCAAGGAAATATAAGTAGCTCGCTAAGCTAAATGGTCAACTTGCACATGAATTCGTCCAATGAAAATTACAACTCGCTCCATAGCTCAATATCCAACTCGTTGAGTTGGCTAATGGAGAGAAAAAAAAATTCTCGATCGTCACCGGAGACAATTTTAATTGAATGTCGAAGACAGGAGGCCTATCAACCCAAGCCTATCACCTTCGTACGATCTTACATTTATCCACTTGTGACTCGCCAGTTGTCTTAGTCCTGTCCTAACATTGATTAACTTTGACTAGCCACCATTTCAACGTATGGACTCTATTTTATGTGTTCAGATAGTCATCGGAAACCTATCATAGTGATCTTCTATACTATAGCAATCCTCGGAGATTTATGGAACATCGTCCTTTCTATTATCCTCCATATTAGTGGGGGAAGTTAAGTGAATGCAATTATTTAACCTCCTAATTAAATTATGTGATCAAACATAAATGAGAGGTTCATTTAAAACCCAAAAGAAGATGTTAATTTTGATAAAGAAATCAAACTTCTTAGAAAGAAAAAGAAAAGAAGAAGATGTACCTGTAAATGTTTCCTTTTTAATTTTTAGATTTTATATTTTATATTTTATATTTTTTAGCGCAGTTATAATGCAGTAAGCAAATTCTCCCAAGACAAAAACCTAAAAGGGTTAGCAGAAGACAAAAAATAGAAATAAATGAAAATGTGAAAGGCAAACTGACTGAGTAATCAGAAACAATCTACAAATATTGTTGGTGATTTGAAGGAATCACATGTGATTCAACAAAATTGTCAGTGATTTTACTGGATCGATAACGATTATAGAGAAGAAAACCTAAAGATGGATATAAGTTAATTTAAATGAAAAATAAAGTGGACAGGGTCCCACCGGGTGTGCCAGAATGTACCAGAGAGTTTTTACTTTCCAATTTAAATTAAGAAAATGAAATAAAAAAATAAACTAAGCTCAGAAGATGGCTGGATTTACCGATACCCGCGGTGATTGATGTATGAAACACTCCTCCTTTCGCCAAGTGAAGAGACCTGAAAAACAGAGACAACTAAATAAAATATATTAGATAAATGGGATAGATGAGCTAATCGACAAAGGCCGATCCTAGGAATCCAAAAGGACTTCCTTTGAGGATATTAACTTGTTTTTAACTTTTTAAACAATTAAGAGAATTCGATAGAATGATAAATAATGACAAAGATAAATAAAGGGTGGATAAGAAGCTCAGAATTCAAGATTGAAGGGTAAGTTCTGCACAAATTTGAATGTGGCCCAGGCTAATGTAGAGGCTAGCTGAACGACTTTGAAATAATTGTACCAATAGTCTATTATTTCTTGTTAGATATCGTGGAGGAACTCAAACTGATCCTCGATGTCCTCAATTTCAGTTGTAAATCAAATGGAACACAACATGAACTCATGAAAGATGTCATATTGTTCCCAAAAGAAAGGTTGTGGGACTATCGGAAGATCATAAATAATTGTAATAGGATGTGACTGGCCTAATAATATCATCTAAAGCATACAGATACTTGAAACAAACAAGTTAAATCCTAAGAGATAAATAAAAGTTGACCAAATATTACAATTTTGATTAAAGGGATTGGTAGATAGAGATAGTTCAAAATTAAAAGGAATCGCGGGTGATTTGGGACAACTGTTAACAATTCAATGGAATCACAGGTGATTCTTACGTAAGAGCTTGATTTCCCTAAGAATGATAATTTGACAAAGACAAAGCTCTAAATGATTGTTTTTGGTTGCTTTTGATGTGTTTATGAAATAGGAATAATAAAATAACACAGAGGAATACCTTGTGATGTTGAGATGGGTTGTAAGATGTTTGTAGATGTTGGATGAAGTTGATTGTTGATTGTTGAGCTTCCTAGGAAGATTATTAAAGACAAAGTTACCAAGATTTATATGTTGTAAGAGTTTGGTGTGGTTATTGGACTTGGCAATGACAAAGATTTTGTGCTAGCTCAAAATAAGGAAGCAAGAATGTGAAAAATATTTTTGAATATCCTTGAGAAAAGAGCCTAAAATGACTTTTATAATCGTTTGAGATTTGTTAAGATCTCCGGTGATCCGAATAACTTGGGAAAAACATTGGGAAGTGGTTTCAACCACTTCCAAAATGGGATTTTAGGGTATGGGGACGAGGTAAACTTGTTGGGAAGAGGTTAAGTCGAGTTGGGGAGGTTGAGAGGTTAGGGTAAAATGGGTTTGAGGTGGTTTTGAAATGGCTAGGTGGTTTAGGATGTGTAAATGTAATTTAGGATGGGTAAAAGATGATTTTATGGGTGAGGGAAATAACGTAGGATAATGATATAATGATAGGTTTAATAGTTTAATGAGTGCATGTGGTAAGTAGGCAAGTGACAAAAATTTGGTGTCTACAACTATTACTACATATGATAACCTCAACTAATGCGTCAATTACTCATCTTCTCTAATGAGCTTTCCCAATGTCATATGAACCATTTCTTTGAAAACTATGTGCCATAAATACACAACTAAAATTTGTTGTGATATCCTTCTTTCAACCTTACTTATAGATAAAACATATTCATACTAAAATATTCTGTTATATGAGAGTAACAATTCCTTCATAGCTATAATCTTTACACCAGCTCACATAGGATACATTTTCCTTTACTGCTACCTTGACACATTTTCCTTTCCTTGATACAACTATCTCATAAAAAAACCAAAACCAATAATTTTTCCCTTATGAAATCTATTTTCTCATTATGTTCCTTCTCTATCACATGGTTGAGTTCATCAATAACATATTTTTTAAGATTATACTTCATTATTTTTCATCCCATCATGAGTATTGTGATTTAACCTGATTTGGAGAATGAAACCCCGATTTTAGGGTTTATTATCTAATTAGGATAGAGATATAGAAATGGTGAATATTTAGATTATTAAGTCCAAAGTTAATGTTTAAATATGAAAATATAAAATGATTTACAACATCCAATCAATTAGTGAAAATGCTAAATATAAAAATTGACTAGAGGATGTGTGTACTTAGATTTATGCATGTTTCTAGGATGATTTGGGCATGAAATTGAGTTAAAAAATATGGAAACTATTGTACTTGATTTGAGTATGAAACTCGAGCTTTAATTTTACTCTAGACAAAATCATAGTAGGACATAATCAACTCACACAACATGTTTGGAGTTGCATGAAATTTTCTAGTTGATTTATGCATTTTTATTTTGTTTGGTGCTTCTATGTCTTGTTATGCTCTTCCATTTCACTTTTGGTCACTCCATATTTAGGTGAATATTCTTGTAATAACAAACAATATCTCTCAAGATAAGATAAGGTGAATAGGGTTTTAATATATTTGAGTTGAAGTAACCTTACGCCGCCTACAATGCTTCATTTGGAATGCAAAATCAAATGCATATTTCCCAACTAGTAGAAGTGTAATTATTATCCTTTTGAATACCTGTAATTATATTTTGGATCTTGATAGTTGATAATGATTTCTTTGACTTGGCTTGGAATACTCTTGACTTGGATTGGAATGATTTTGTATTTATTTAGAGAGATTCTGAGCTACTTAGAGGATTCTCTTAATGTGATATACTAAAATAGGGAGGATTAGGAAAACTTTTCTTTATATTTGGATATGAAGGAAAAGTGTAATTTAATGCTTTTGTAACTGGTGACCAAGATTCCAAGTGAGAAAATGAGCGGAGTTTGATTTGTATTTAAACAACTCCATGAGTAGTATTTCACAAAAAAAATGAACTAGAAGGGGGATATAAGATAAAATTTTGAAAATGTGACTATTAGAGGGACATGGATAGGATTGAAGGGTCCATCTTATCTAAACTAGTGTAGAAACTTAAATTTGACAACTTATCCTTTGACAATGACAAGTTTGAATTTGTTTTTATACTATGAATTATACATACATTTTAATCTTAATTGGCATATCCTTATCTCTCAAATGTAAATTTCTTAACTAAAATACACTAATCCATCACTCAATCACTTAGTTTTATTTATCCAAAGTAGTACTTTACTGCCAGGCACGTTTCCTAGAATATTTCTCCATCATCGCGAATTACCTTTACAAAACTATACAATGTGGGACCAAGCCATATTATGGTCTAGGATGACTTTTACGATACCATTATTTATATCCAATGGATTTTCTCTTAATTTGATGTATTTGTTTGGTTCCTTTCTTACCCCCCAGGTCATCCTTAATATGGCATCTAACCTATGAAAGATATATAAGAACTTTTATTGCACTTAAGAACTCACCTGTCATTCTTATGAGTGCCTATTAAAAATTACACTCCAATAAAACTCAAGGCTTTCCTCAATATCCATAAAGTAGAAACACGTCTATTAGAGAATCCAAAAAATAGGTTTGAAGCACTCAAAAAAAGTTTAAGAGTCTAGCTTCCTCCATTACCAAACCTCCAAAGGTTTTACAGCCAAGTCATAACAAGAACAAGTCACACAAAGAATTTCCAAAGCCTTTAAAGGGAATCAATTTAGAGTATACAACACATGCCACTATATCACTACCAGACATGCATATATTATTTCTCTATTTATTATTGCTACTCTTTGTGTTAAGAGACACAAGGGAAACATAGGGTGTTGTATTGTATTTACATACACTATCACACATACGCTAGGATAACTACATAGAGTTTGCTCCCGCTTGCAAGGGGATGTAGTGCATTACATAGATTGGGTCAACAAGAGTTGACCACCACGGTCAATCCAAACCCACCCCCATATGTATTTATCATTTGTTAATATAATCATGTGCACGAAGTGCTAGTGAATCTATTCAAGGGTTTAATCCATTACAAATCGCTACAACAAGGTGTCTGACATTGACGACCCTAGTGATAGAAAAACATATTTCTAGGCCAATGAATACCCCTATAATTTGTAACCCAACATATGTTGTTCCAATACAATAATACCTGGGACCAAACTACACTACATGCCAGTAGATTTTTGACTGAAATGTACAAGATTAGTTTATGGTCACAATTCCAAAGATGAAGCGTTTATAGATCTTATAAAAGTTACAAATATAGTTTACACTCAAAGATAACCTCTATACCTATTTTTAGAGAATATTCTACCCTCCTTTAATTTTATGAAATTGTTTTATTATTTCATCATCACACATTATATTAAAATTTAATATTCTAGTTTTCACATTAAGTTTTATTAATTAATCAAAATATTCAATCTGCAACATTCTTTCACTATTTCATAGATAAGGAAAGAACCTAATAAAAACGTGATCATTGTGCAAACCCTAGGTTTCCCTCGAGATTATCCTCCTTATTTGGTTTTTTTTTTATTAGCTCTTGATTTTTTCTCCTTGGTGTTTTTACCATGGATTCCCCTCCCATCCTCAATACCAATCTTCCATTTTATATTCCCATTAGGGTGTCAATTTTTTTGGTTAAGCATGTGTTGGTTAATAATATCTTACCTCTTAATATTTGCACCACCTCTTTCCTCAACAATTTTTTTGTACCCATTGATGATCTTACTCCACCCAATGTGCATATTCAAAATTTCAATCACATGCCACATCGCATGCTTGGCTAACTTACACTACACATTATTGTGGGTCCATAAAACCTTGCCATTGTATACTATGTTATTCACAATGATCATATTTATAGTATCATTTTGGGATAACCTTGAATGCATGCAATTAACCTACATGATTTCTTAACATTCCCTTATTCAAGGTTCTTTATATACTTTCCCTAGCGATAGCCTTTTCAATATTATGCTACACAAAGTTAGAGGATTGCCTAAATCCCTTATATGACTTCTCCTCCACCTCCTATACGAGCTCTTCCTAGGCAGAAATTCACAAGATTATCTTGCTAACCTAAATTGGTGCTTAAATAGTTACTAGAGTGAAACATTGTATCTCTCACTCTATTTTTAGAGGTCCAGACAAAAAACCCTCACAGTAAACATTTTGACACTACTACCTATTGCGATTATCATAAATTTGTTAGTCACCCTAATAATTGATGTATCAATCTTTGTCATGTTATTTAAGATGTGGTTGATGTAAATGATATTTAATGGGACTCGCCCATTGATAAATATAAGCTCACTAAGGACAATGCTAAATGTAATATTTTCAATGACCTATTTTCTAATCATGATATTAATAACTCTAATTAAGAAGCATACCATGCTTATTAATCTATACCTCCTTCTTATGCTCATCCACTGGATATTTTATTGATACTATTCCTACTCTATAAAATCCTAATGTTGTAACATTTCCACTCAATTGCACCACGTCTTCTAAGATTCCCTATACTATTACCACATCTACAATACCTACTGCTCTAGGGTCAATTCATACCCCCTACAAAATGTTACAATTTTTATGGATTTTGAATCTATTACTTATAACAAGTTTAGTTATGCCTCTAATGATATATAAAATGATACACTTACTTCCTATGATCTTGTTAATGTTGATGAACTTGATTTTTCTAGCATAAATCATTCATATTGTGTTTGTGCTTTGGTATCTATAGATATCTTATGTGATGCCACCCTTTTGGTCTTTGATGATATAAAATTACCCACATCTAGTGTTTATGTTGAGAATCTCTCCTCTCATGTGGTCACATATACAGTTTCTACACCTATAATGTCTGTGTTTTTTGGGGGAAACCTATGCCCTTATTTAGCATAACATAATTTATATTTCTCTTGTTAGTACTACCCTTATATATAACAATGTGTATATACCTACGAGTGAACCTTGTGCTTTTAATGCTTTTGTATCTTATATGTTACTCGAAGATAGCTTCATATATCTCCATATGTTTGAGGTTAATCTAAGTAGGCATCATGCTAGATATTTTGACTTTAATATCCACTATGACTACCATAAATGAAGCAAAATACAAATCCTGACACACACGATTAGATAAAGGACATGATCACATTCCTTTCCGAGGGCGCATACCCTCCTAGCTTGAATAAGGCAAAAAAAGACATCTAAGGTTACAATTTATCCCTTATGTTTTGATTGATGGAATTCTCTTCAAGAAGAAACTTGATGGCGTGTTGTTAAGGTGTATCAATGGTGCGCAAACTAAAAAAGTGTTAGCAAAATTTCATGATGGATACTCTGGTGGACACTTCTCTGCCAAGACTACAACAATGAATATCATAATGGCATGTATCTTTTGGCCTACTCTGTTTGTAGATGCACACAAGTGGGTCAAAAAAGGTAAAGAATGCACTTTCTTTGCAAGAAAGAAGAAATATGTGGCGCTTACCCTTCGACCAATCCAAGCGGATCAACCTTTTGCGCAATAGTATCTTGACTTCATATGAATGATAAATCTGCCTTCAAGCGCTAGACACAAGTGGGTGCTGACAACTAGAGATTACTTCACCAGATGGACAAAATTTGTCATGCTCAAGGAATAAACCGAGTCAATCATCCTTGACTTTCTCAAGGGTATATCCACAAGGTTTGGCATTCCTCAAACCATTATCTCTAATAATGTAAAAGCCTTCATTGGCACTAAAATCACTGATTGGGCTCTAAATATGGGCATCTATCTGAAGACTTCTTCTAACTATTACCCTCAAGGAAATGTTCTGGAAGAGTAAAAAACAAGAAGCACACAATGAACATCAGCTAAAGATAGTGGTATACAAAGGTCTCACACGCGCTCTGGGCAGATAGAATCATAGTTAAAAAAGTAATAGGTGCTTCTCCTTACAAGCTTGTCTATGGCAAGGAGGCTACTCTTCCTTTGACGTTTGAGTTCAACTCTTTGTCAATTGCCCAACAATTGGAATTTGAAGGCACAGACTAGAGAGAAATCAAAATGGCAGATTTGGTTAATCTTGAAGAATCAAGGAACTTTGTCATGATCAAGCTAGAAACACATCAACAAGCAACAAAGAAATGGTTTGACAGAAAGGTTAGGCCTCAAGCTTTCAAAGTTGGGGACTTGGTCTTAAAATGGTATGCTGACAGAGCTAAACCAGGGTGCTATTCAAAGTTTGATGCACTTTATAGTGACCAATACATCATCAGTTCATGCAAGGAGGCTAACTCTTTCCAGTTAACTCATCTTGATGGAGGTGCGCTGCAAATCCCAATAAATGGGATCTATCTCAAACCCTTCCATTAAGTTTGTTGCATCATTTTGTATATATTAGAGTAGTTTCAATTCCTCCAAGTGAGATGTGCACACATTGTTTGTTTGTACATAGTTATTTCTTCTTGCGTGCTTCCTACGCGTGCTCTTCCTTTTTTCTTCTAGGATGCCAGTCTTCTTTCAACAATTTGCAGGATTCAGAATAGAGTCAAGAAATGATCCTTCAAGTGACTTTGGGAGAAATTTTTCAAAGCTAAAGGTCATAATTTCATGATTCCATAGTAGACTCTATGCCCAATGGATGCTCCAAGCTATTGATCTCCTTCAACTAGAAAGAAGATGGCCCTGAAAGTCACTAAAATTGTTATCCAAATAACTCTCCTAGTTATTTGGACAACTTACATACATATTCTAGCTCAGAGATCTTCATTGCAAGTGACGCACACCTTAGCTGTCTACTTAGCACATTCACTTGGTCATTGTATCCTCATGCACCCTTGTGCGCTTCCCCTTCTCCCCTTTCCATTCTCCTTTTCCTCTTTGTTTCACTCTTACCTTGCATACATCTTCTACACATTTGCCTTCCTCCTAACAGTTATTCATCCTGCACGTGTGCCTTGCATTTGCTTCAATCAGCTAAGTCCCTAGCCCTCTCATGTACCCCGTAGATTACTTTGTAATAGTCACACCTTGACCATACATTTTCTACTCACTAGTTTGCCCCATTTCCTCTGCACGTGTTGCGATTGCACGCTCCTTCCTTCTTCCTTCTTCCTGTGCCTCATTTTTATATGTGTATACATTTGTACCCTCCTCTGTACCATTCCACGTTGCGTGATTCTTTGACATGCTTGAGTGTGCCATACATAACCAATCAAAGCGTGACAGTTAGGCGTCAGATCTTTGCAACAAATCAGTGAGTGACAAAGTGGAATAAACGACAAAACTTTTTTGCATAGTTGACCATATTTTCAGTCAATCAATGCGCGCCACGTGTCTTACGTGTGCAGGTAACCCTGACCATATTCTGACAACCATATCTTCTGCTATAGAGCTCCAATTGGCGTGCGCCTAATATCAATCGATAACTGTTGATTTAGGCTACAATGCTAGATATTCAAATTCAAATTCTTGGTGGATCTGGTAGGTGAGAAATGGGAAAACATCTTTCTGGGCATTATAGAGTAGATTTGATTGCTCCAACTACCTAATTTGATCTGATCCATCCTTAGTCCTTCTCTAACATGCAAAATAGACTTGGGAAAACACATTTGACAGATTTGCAGGCATTGAATGCTTGTTGATGGTGGTTGTATTTCAAAATTAGGTTTTCCCTCCTCTTTTTTTTTCCATCGATTCATTTATAAATGTAAGAGTTAGGATCATTGTTAATGTTGGACACTTTGGATCCTTATGTACTTTGATAAGGACTTCATATTTATGTATTATGAGTTACAGACCTCTATATCTGGCTCGTGCATGTGGATACCGACCTCTTTCGCCATTGTAACAGTTCTGTGCATTTTTGGAAATAATGGAAGCATCAATTTGTGACTATTCTTTGTCTTAAGCATGTTTGTATTCTTTCTCCTTGCCTTTCTTTTACATTTAGTGCTTGTTGTGTCACTCAACGTCCCTTGCAGCTCCATTTTTAGTTGTGTTCCATGAAACTAATCTGGTAAATGTGTTTTAGTTGTGCTACATGTGCCTAGCCTTCTTTCATGCCTTGTCCTTTCATTTTCACTTAGAACGGATGGTGTTCATCCCTTTTTTGTGTTATCACCCTCCTTAGATTAGTTTTCCATTCTATTATCCTTCTATCATGTGTCCCTTGACATTGTTAGCTTAGTTTTCCCATTCAACATTAGGAGTAGTTGTAGCAGTAGAAATAGATAGAGGAACCAGCCTTCTCTGGAGATCCATCTCAAGTGAGCAAGGTCCCACAACTTGGAGACGGTTCCATTGTTGTATCAAACAACTCAGTTCTTCCAGATCTGAGACACGGGTGTAAGTTTAACAACCAACAGAAAGGAAAGGGTACAAAAATGATAAAGGTGCAATGCGTTGTTGTTGATCAATGGATGCCTAAGAAGACACTTGATCCTGAGTTACAAACATTAATGGTTACTACACAGGTTGAGGCTGCGTGCACCCAAACCTCTGAAGGCTAAACCTCTCATTACAAGGGAATAAGTAGTACATGTTAAGTATCTCAATGCTGTAAACTAGAAGGAAGTCTACCAGGATACCATGGACGTCCTCAGGGAGATCCAGGGAGAGATATTATGCTTGAAAGAATAGGTGTGTGTGAGAGATTGTGCAAGGAAGGCTGAACTTCCACAGAAGGATGTGGATGACCTAAAAGAGGTATGTAATATGTTGCACTAGAAGAACAGCATTCCCCTGTTAGGAGAATGAGTACAAGAAAATGTACTGTGCATTGGAATTGAACGCGAAAGACATATACTTCATGCAAATATATTGCCTTAGAATCATGAATTTGATAAAAAGATTACACTTGATGCAATATTTGATTGGTTATTACGTAACATTCTTATTGATACCGGCGTGGAAGTGAATGTGTTAACTTTGGATGTTTGGAATCATATGGGTAGACCACAATTACAACCATCTTCGAATGTGTTGTATATGGTGAATAAAACTAGGGCTATGCCTATTGGGGTACTTAAGGATGCGTCTATTACTATTCAAAGGACCAATTTTACTAGAGACTTTGAGGTGTGGGATCTTTTTGAAGCTAATAATTTTACAGCATTACTTGGTTATCCCTAATGCTCTGTGAACAATGTAGATTTGCACTTTAATAAAAAGTACATCAATTTTGAGAACGATGAGGAGTGCATGATTATACCTCTGTGTGAAAAGAAGGTTGAGCCCTATGTTGAGCCATTGAGTAAGGAGAATCTCAACAGAATATATGTGCAGTCAGTGTGCGATCTAGAGAATTTATAACCATCAAAAGATGGCGTGCTTCATTGTGAAGACGTGCAGTCTGTGAGTGACACTATTAGTGTCGCTTGGAATAACTGGGCTCATGGAATGTATGAGATGGTCATGCGTGATATCAAAGGAAGATTCATTGAGATGATTAGGCCCTGCATGGTGAGGCGTTTAAGATTTACTCATCTACCAAGGTACATTGGTGAGGGGAACCCCGACACATTCCTCTGCGTCATGGACATGCAGTGGTAGAATGAAGGGGATTGAAGAAATATGTTGGTTTATACCTTACGCAGGACAATAACACGTTGATGGGAAACACATAAAGATGGCCTTTTAGAGTGGCGAGAAGTGAGAATCACTTTCTCCACCAGGTCTACTCGGAGTAATGTACCTGCACAAACATGTGAATTTCATGGGAAGTCTCATGCCTCTCATCACGTCTAGGAGTGTGAGAGATCTTGGGCACAGGGAAAGGAGGATTTATGACCATAACTTTGGGTACATAAGTTCTACTCCACATTGTGTGGTTACACATGCACATGGTATGTCCATGTAGAAATGAAAAGGGAGACCATAAATTGGCAAGAAATGACTGCAGGTATGATTCAAACCTTTGATTACTTTTCTACTAAGCCTCTAGTCCATGAAGCATTGTAGATCATGAAGTGCATCACTTTGGGGGATAGAGAAAAAACTGAAGAACTCATATTGGAGTTGTTTGGGGAACCTGATCTTGAGGAACACCTTGATTTTGAGGAAATAAACAAAGAAGAGATGGTTCGGGCCAGGAAGGAAAAAGAAAAGGGAAAATTGGTCTACATGATAGATGATGAAGAAGTTGACAATATGGATGTTCTCCACACTGAAGGTACACGCGAGGTAATGGATTCTACAAATGAAAAGGCACGCACGTATCGTGCTCCCATGAAGACAAAGAAGGTTAACATTGGTATAGATAATGAGCCCAAAGAAACAATCATTAGTGATTATTGGTCAAAGTAGGAGGTATGTAATATTATTGTGCTCTTACGTGACTTCTAGGAATTATTCCCGCTAGGGTATCAAGAACTGAAAGGTGTGCATCCCTCTTTAGGCAGATGAAGATAAAGTTGAAAGAACGCACATGCTCAGTTAAGAAGAGACCTTACTGGATAAATCCTAATCTGCGTGTCAAGGTGAAAGAAGAAATTTATAAAATGTAACATTCCTATTTTAAGACTTTAGAAACAAGGGAATTTTTTTTTTGAGTGATGTTCTCTGTTCTAAATATGTAATTTAGAACATGCACTCCATAACAACCATTCTTATAACAGATAACCATATGCAGCTGTGATGACTCGGTAAGCTACCGATCTATTCATTTCATGACTCGGTGAACTACCGATATATTCATGTTTAATGCTAAGTATTGAGTACTTTTCTGCATACTACGTATACTTGGTTCTCTTACCCTGTTATGGGTATTGAGCGATCTATCTAAGGAACCTAACTTAATAGTTGTTACCAATATTCATCTGCATCACGATCCTTACACTAGGCGACATAGGACAACGCAATCAGCAGCTTATGATACTTTTGCCAAATATTTCTAACATACTGTTTGTATTACTTATTCCTTGACGACATACTTGTCAATCTGAAATACATCCTTCACCCCCACTCTATTGTTATCTAGAATTTCCTTTACTGACTTCCGTCAATCCTCTTGTCCAAGGTTTAACCCTAGTTCTGGTTAACAACATAGTTTATGATAGGAAGGAGCTCACAAAGACTTAGGATATTTTGGCATACTGGGTCAACCTAGGTCAACCCCGTGTGCCAAGGTACCCTGAGTCCTAGAGGGCTACTTCATATCGTAACTATGCTACTACCCAGTCCTAGAGAAAAGCTAAGTTCAAGTCCATAAGTGTGTAGATCTAGATGATCAATGCAGAATGGTGTTGCCACATGTCGACTGCAACGTTGTATCCTCGAGAAGATCCCAATCTTCTCAAAGGTACGGCCATGCAGTTGGCGTGTGCCAGCATCCTACAAAACAGCCTCGTCGAGATGTACATACCCCCAGGAGATTATTAATATTTAATTAATTTGGATACTTAAAAGTAGATTTCAGTAACCCTACCCAAACCCTAATCGAACTCTCCCTAAGTTCTTTTCCAAATCAGGTTCCATTAACCTGGGAGAACTTTCTTAACTTATGATTGCTTTCGATGTTCGTTAATTTTGGCTTAACAAGCAGTTACCAAAAAGAAAGGACAGCAACCTCATAAGTTCCATTTAATGTGATTTAACCATTCAAGGAAGTGTAACAACCACCTAGGTTGTAACTTAATAGACTTTATTAAATGAAGTCTAATGATTTATATCTTCCTTTTTGTTTACTTTTTCATAAGAGAGGAAGAGTCTTCCTCTTCATGGTTAAGTTCCAGGGTTTAACACACCCTTTATGTCCTTTACAAATTCTATAGTTTTCATTGTAAGTTCATTACACGTTACCTTAATAATATGAATTGTTTAGATAAGAACATTGAATTATGCAACTTATTTAGTTGCATCTCATTTAGGGAAATTACTCTAATTCCCTTTTTCCTACTTATCCAAGAATACTCATTTAAACATATAAACAATATGAAGAATATCAATAGGATAGGATTCCATTTCTTTTACAAGGTACAAGATAATTTACACAACCCATGCAAGTAAATTCTCATCCTTCAATTCATTTTCAAAACTTATACATTTACAAACTTATGCATTTTAGGCATACTGCATGACAACAACCTTCATTCAAAAGAAAATAACTTTTCTTTTTCAATACAACTTAAGAATGAATCAGAATTCTTCACAAGAATCAAACTTAGGTCAACCAATGCATCATATAAGTTTTTGCCTTCTTTTATCACTTACGAAGTCCATCAGCGAAAATTGCTAGCACGGGTCAGTTCCATGAACTGAGCATGATAAGCACTAAACCTTAAAACGTAGTGCATTCCACTAATTGTTCCGATAAAAACAACCATGCTTTAATGAAAAATTAGTATTTCATACTCTAAGCATAAGTAATAACAATAAAAAGAAGAGCATTAATGAACCAAAATTCACAAAAAGAAGAACAAAATATAATCAATGATATCTGTCTTACAAATTAAAGTATAATTAATCCTATCAATTATCTTTACCAAACAACAGGTCATAACATCTCATTGTTCCAATCCTACCAAAATATAAAAAAACACCTATCTTTACTACAAGATATAGAAAGTGTTTACAGCATATTCTCACTAGGATGTTTCATCTAACTTTCAAGTAAAGAAGAAGAGAAACCATTTCCATTATGCCAAAGTACATAACATCCGCAAAGCAGAAACAGGTGCATATCATGACTTAAATTGTTTCCTTTAAAGGACATCTACTTTAAAATTCAACATTTTATGGTATTCATCAGAACAGATTCACATAAAATAAATCCAAGAAGGAATGATGGATTAACAATCAAACAACAAGTTTGCATTTCCTTTTTACCAACCAGTCCTCAATCTCTTTCTACTTCATTCCAGTCAAATGACAAGTATAAGAAGACTAATTAAGTAATGATTCTCTTTTTCCCATAAGAATAATTAACAAAAGGTTCTAAACTGATGAACTTAACTGCATTAGAAAAGGAGTCCTAACATAATATGATCGCAATCTGTAATCATTTCTTCCAACTTAATTAACAGTTTTACCTTTTCTTATACATACAGTTTAAGTTCATGCAAGAGTTCCCAAGAAAGAGAACAAGAACAACTTCAAGGAAAGAGAAAACTTAATGTTACCTTCCTTTCAAAATCTTTCCATTTTAATGCATGAATTCCACTTTCCATCTGGATCATTATAACAATGAAGTTCATACACAGCCCACTGACACTAAAGAATCACAGTTTATCTTTCAAAGACTTAACATTCTTTCATTGGACCCAACAAGAAGTATGAAATCTGAGTAGATGCTAACACTAAAAATCTCCCAATAGTTCAGTCAAGGCAGAACTATCTTGACAGTATTTCAACACATCATTGTAAGAACTACAGATTGAGATTCCAATAAAATGACAAGATCAAACAACATATTAAAAATACGTTATGTTCAAGACTCGAATTATAAAGCCAAGCACAATGTAAAGCATAAGCTCCCTCAAAGGATCAAGATCATTCAAGTGATTATAAACAAGTTCGGGCAACAACATGCTCCCTTTTCTGTTTATAAAAAAATAGTCAAAGAAGCCAAAAGACTGTAAGATCTGAACCAATACATCGTTCAGGTTACAATTTTAAAAAAAACACCAAGTAACAAATTGATTTTATAGTGTTGTATCACAGTATCTCACTCACGAGCTCATTTATACACCAGCATCGTAATGTTAGACCGAATATAATGAAATTACTTAAAACACAGTTCAAAATAAGAAAAGTGCTTCCATTTCCAGTTAACGTCCTATCAAACCCTGTTTCCCAACTCAAATGGAATGTAAGATGCTTAACAGAGCTCAGACCAGACAATAACAAAACATGAAGCTGTGTTCATAATGAACCTTCAATAACAGTTCATATGGTCATAAGGACAATAAATCACAAGCACCATGCCGTATGCAGCTTCGATCAACAGTCCAATTTATCCAAGATAACAAACACAGGTTCCAAGTTAGATGTGGGTTTCAACAACAGTCACAGTTTTTGCAAGATAAAATACAAGAACAAAGCCATATATGGTTTTATCCACAGTACCATTTATTTATGAAACAAAACGCTAGCACCATAGAATTGAGAATCTCTACAATAGTTCTCTCCTACCAAAACAAGTTTCCAACAGAAAGCTTGAACTTGCATACAAGTATTCATAAGAACTGGAGTTCTTTACCGGCTCGAGATCACTATCACTTTGAGTTCACAAAACACTAATCTCAACAAACACAGGTGGAACTCAGAGTTCCTTAAAAAATCAACTAGTAATTTATTGGCAACAAAAGTAGTCGGAACCAAATGAATAATTTCTAACAAATGAAAAGTTAAACAGAGTTACCAACTTTGTTCTCGCATGCCTAGTTCTTTTGTGCAAAAACAATACAACATAAGTTTCCAATAGAATCACATATACCATGGATTCAAAACCCAAAATGCAAGATTTACTAAACCCATCAACCAATTAACCAGATAGATCATGCAATGCACAAAACTCAATAGAGCAGATTTGCTTTAATCAAAACACTTAGAGGAAAGCAAGAGATTTTAACAGTTAGAGCCTATCATGCCTGATATTGTCTCTGTCAAATCGAAGAAGACATCCAGCGGAGCTCACTTCTTCTCCTCTTCTCCACGAAGGGTCAAACAACTAGATCTCTTCCACAATGCCTCTTATAAATTCCACGAAACAAAAATAGATTTGAAACCTCAAAAATAGCCATGAAGTGTAGTTCAACCTGCTGGTTCGAAAAACCAGAGCGCATGCAAAGTGAAAATCGAAAAACATGCAAAGTGAAACAACCCAAGAAAAATCTGCTGGCATGCCTACCAAGACGGTTTGGGCTCGTAAACCAAAAGCAATTAATTCCATATCTCCCGCCTAATCTTCCTTGCCATAGCCTACCAAATCTGGTGAATGCCAAGTCTAAATTAACATGTGTTTCCATTTTAGTGATACTGCCACCTAAGCCTTCGCCAAGCCAACTAACCCCTACCAAAGCTGGTAGTCCGTATGCATTCACCATCCTTATCAATAACATAAATGCCTTAGGAACCGTCGCCCAAGTGTATACGACCACTTAAGTCCCCATTCATATCCATTAGTTTAGGATAGATTAGATTGCTTAGGTTATATCTTAGGTAGATTAAAATTTATACCTTAGGATATAACACTAACAACTAACCCCCCACCATAGGCCTTAGCAAATAGGTTTAGATAATTTCCACATAGGAAGTTTAATTCAAAACATAATAGTTTTAGGCATTAGGTTATATTATAATAATGCTTTGTAGTGTTAGGATCTAGGTTAATTTAATACCTAGTAGCCTTTCCAATTCCATTATCACCGAGCTTAGGTTAGGTTGCAAATCAACAAATCAACCAATCAAAACTAAATAAGGAGCTTTAGGTTAGAATCAGAATTCTATCAAGTGTCATAGCTTAGGTAGAAATATATATATTTTACCTAGCTTAGGATCCCATAGGTTAGTCCTATATAGGATCCTGGATCTCTCTTATGCCATGAATAGGCTGAAATCCTAATTACGTCAGTAATGACCTACTATGTTCGATCTCCAAAGACCCAACAAAACATACCACTGAATGGAAATATTTTCACACAAAAAGAGAATTAAAGAACTTGTATCTACCAAGTTCAGTCCATATGTTTCTTAATTCATGGAATGCCAATTCATCAGTTGTTCACTTTGAATAGATTTAAAACATTCCTTGGATCACTAAAATTGATCCAAGGATGAGTCAGATTAATAGATAGGTTTACAACTCTTAAACCAGATTGCAAATCACCTACAAGAAGTGAAAAATGAATTCGGGGAAGCCATCCCAATTCAGTCAAAGGATCTTAAGAGTAGAAAAGACTTATCCATATCAAGCATGATTTCCAATAATCAGAAGAACATATCCTTATAAGGAAAATCACATGGCAACACTTGAATGCAAAGGAGGAAAATAACAACTGCTAAGGGTGTTACATAAAATGCTCAAGTTTGGAATAATTAAGCCCATTGAAGAATCTAAATGCGTTATCCCTATGGTTATAAGCATTTAAAAGGATGATAGGATAAGGATTTGTGTGGATTATAGGGAACTCAAAACTTCACGTGTTATAGGGAGTTACTGGGCACGAGATATATTCTTTTCAAGATGGATTTTCAGGTTATCACTAGGTGCGCAATGCGAAAGAAGATCAAGAGAAGACCATTTTTACAACTGAGTGGGGCATTTTTGCTTATATAGTTATGCCTTTTGGATTGAAAAATGTGCCAGCAGTGTTCTCGCACATTATTGTGCAAGCTTTTCAGGATTTCATTCACAAGTTCTTACATGTCTATCTAGATGATTGGACAGTGTATGGTTTACTCCAGTATCATTATGATAATCTAAGGCTCATGTTTAAGAGGTGCAGGCAGTTGAGAATCTCTCTCAACATTAAAAAGTGCATCTTTGCAACACTTTTTAGTACTTTACTTGGGAAAATAATTTGCAAGGAAGAATTATTGGTAGACCCAACCAAGATAGTTGTAATCTTGGGTTTAGAAGAGCTTAACAATCATAGTGAGGTGCGTGAATTTTTGGGACACACAAGATACTATAGGAAATTTATTAAAGGATATGCAATGGTTGTCACGCCCTTGGAGGAATTATTGAAGGCTAAAGGGAAATTCTATTGGGGTAATGTGCAACAACAAAAATTTGAGGCATTGAAGGAAAGGTTGACTACTGCACCCATCTTGCATTTTCTTTCATGGGATAAGCCCTTCCATGTCCACGTTGATGCCTCTGGTATGGAAATCAATGCAATGTTGGCGTAACCAAGGGAAGGGATTTTGGACCATCCTATTTGCTTTGCAAGTAGGAATTTGACACCCGTGGAGAAGAATTACACAACTACTAAGCGTGAAGCTTTGTCTATGATCCACGCGTTGCATAAATTCATATAGTACTTATTAGCAAACCCATTTATTTTCTATACATATCATATGGCACTTTAGTACTTGGTCAACAAGCTTGTCTTGTAAGGGCACATATGCAGATGGATACTTTTGTTTCAAGAATTTGATTGAATTCATAATTGTTGCTAAGCCAGGTAGGAGTAATTTAGGGCTTGACCATTTATCAATGATTAATTTTGGTGAGTATGTGCAGAGCATTGAATATACTATGCATAATGTGTAGTTGTTTAGATTGAACAACATGCCCACAAAATTGGAGGACATTTTAGTATTTTTGTACACTATACAGGAGCCTGAAGGGATGAAGACCTTAGAGAAGAAGCAACTTGTAATATGCACGACGTTGTATTAGTTAATTGGTGGAGATTTATACAAGTTGGGTCGTGATGAATTCTTGCGTTGTTGTGTTCTGGAGCATGAGCGCGAGGTTATTATGGAGGAAGCTCATGGTGGGATATCAGGAGGACATTACGTTGGAGATGCCACCGCGTGCAAGATTCTAATATCTGGACTTTGGTGGGAGACAATGTATGAGGATACCAAGGAGTGTGTAAATGCATGTGACCATTTTCAACACCTTGGAAAGCCTGGATCGAGAGATGTGATGTCATTACAACCTTCTGCAAGCGTTGTGCCTTTTGAGAAGTGGGATATTGACTTTGTAGGTATTATTTCACCACCTGTGCACAGGACTGGCACACGCTACATTATAACTTGTACAGACTATCTTACAAGGTGGGTGGAGGAAACACCTCAAAGGATTGTATAGCAACTACAACAACAAAAATTTTATGGGAAAACATTATTAGTAGGTATGGTTGTCCTTTGAGTGTAACAAGTGATAGAGGAACTCCTTTTTTGAATGATACAATAAGGATCTAATTGGAAAAGTTTATGGTGGCACACCATAAAACTACTCCTTATTGCCCTCAAGATAATGGTAATGTAGAGGATTTCAAAAAGATGTTGGAACAAACATTGACAAAAATCTGTGATGTTGGAAGGAAAGATTGGGATGACAAAGTGTCAATTATATTTTGGGTTTATATGACCACTTATAAAAGATTGAATAAGGCCACACCTTTTTAGTTGGTGTTTGACGCGGAGGCTATATTGCTTATTGAATTCATGTTACCATCCCTGTGTATTACATGCATAGGTGGACTTGCTGATGAGCAAGCTATGGAAGAACACATTAACAAACTGATGCAGTCAGATGAGTGGTGCGCCATTGCGTGTTGGAGCCAAAAGATTGAGAAGGCAAGAAAGAAGGTATGGCAAGATATGCACATTAAGAATAATACATTTGAGGTTAGAAAGATGGTACTTCTCTATGACTCCAAGTTCGCTCGCCACCCACGAAAATTGAAGGTGCATTAGTTGGGACCGTTTATAGTAATCAAGATACTTGAAACTAGTGCATGTCACTTACAGGTGCTGGATGGAACCATGTTTCCTGGTTACTTCAATGGGAGTAGGATGAAGCCCTACTATAAATAAGGCTTCTTCGTGTTTGCAATAAGGCAATTTTGCCAACTAAATTAGATTTCCCTTTCATGTGTTAAGTTTTAATCGTTGTTATGCTTTTTCAATTTAGTTCTTTATTTTGTTGTAATAAGGGCATTTGTGCGCATGAATTTGATTACTATCTATTGAGTTCATGCGCAACGGACTGCACATACTTTTAGTGGGGGTAGATTAGGTACAAGAGAAAAATGCATCAGATTTGATACAAGTTGGCATGGTTGAGGGCATCCTATGAAAGTTTGAAGCGAGAGAGAAAGGTGTTACAGGAGCTATGGATGAAGGTTCTCTTAAGGAAATCGCTTAGATTGAAGACCACGTGAGAAGAATGATCGAGCAGTGTAACACGAGGTAGGGATAGACATGATAAACTACTTGGTACATGACACAGAGGATTATGTACTTTGATGCAGGGAGGCGTGCGAAGGAGGTTTGTGGCTTGGAAATTAGGGCATGTTAGAAGGTTTTGACTGCAGCGTGTGAAAATAAGTCACGTAATAAAGTAAAAAGTGGAAAAGGTACTTTATTAAGAAAGTAACTTACAAGTTTTAAAGCAAGAAAAAGCGTGGGTTAAGTGGAAAAAATAAGTCGGTGAGGTTTGAAAAAAGTATAAAAATGGGGAAAGTCAAAGTTATTTGCTACCTTGCATTCGAAGAAAACTTGGAGCGATTGAGTTATCAAGTGACTTTGTGCGAAAGAACGAAAGAAAAGAAGAGAAAACTAGATCATTAAGCATACGAAGTTGTATTTAGTTCCTCGTGACGAGACGAGTTTGAGCAAGTAGCTAGGGCACAGAGAGAAGGGTTTGCATGCGAGTTTAAACAGCTAGGTTTCGCAATGCTTGGGTAACGAAGAAAGTATGGTGTGACAGAGTACTTAGGGCATATATTTGAAGGAACAATGACACCCAAAATTGGAATAAATCACCATACAAAGAGGGTTGAAGTCGAGGTAGAATAACCCCTGGAGGATATATACTCATAAATGCAGTACCCACCTGAAGTACTTAGGGTTCAAACTTGGAAGTCTCAACTTCCCAAGTGTAAAATCAACTAATACAACCATAGAGCTCTAGGGCACAAAGGAACTTTGAAGGTATACATGTTGTGGTAGTTTGCGGAAACAAACAAGGAAGGGAAAGTACTAGTCAATGACTCAGTACGAAAGAACTTTGAGAAAGTTGGAGTCTTGTAATTGTTCAAACCACCCTTCTTCGCGAAGCTTGCACATTTATACTAGTGGCTCATGTCTAGGGTGCATGAGGATTTCTTTTATGGGCCAGAGGATGTGAATTACAACTCAACTTATTGAGTGAGTCACAGTGTTGAGGAGTACAAGAGATGACATGGGGCGGGATTTATGCTCCAATGCGAAGATTGATGAATTGACCACAACACTACAATAGGAGAAGGAGGAAGGGCTATGCTTATTGACAACCTCACATATACTTCAACTAGGGTTGCGACAAGATTGGTTAGTTATAAGTTGGGTGCCTCGGAAATGTGGACCGACGTAAACATTTTTTTAATACATTGTGCACATAATGGTGAACACGACACACTATAACATTGTGCAATATGTTGCTGATGGAATTATTGAAGAGGTGAGGGTGTAAAACAAAGAAGGAGAGAATATAACTTGGGGCTCGATCCTACTTCTCATCATCTTATGGGAGATTGGAGTTTCAGATGGTCCGGACGATGATATGTGGGTTTACCCACCTGTGATGGTGTAATTTCAAATCCGTATAAGGCTAGAATTGATAAGTGGTATAACTAGTTATGTGGGAATTTTGAGAATAAGTGACGCATTCCATGCGAGTTGCCTATGAAGGTTAGGGAGCATGCAAAATTTATAGTGATGTAGCACTACATCCTTGCATGGTTAAAAATGAAGGATGGGGGGATGAGACCTTGGTGCAAACTTCCATTTGCATTCATCGCATGATACTTCAAGTGTATTGTGAACAAGATTAAAGACGCACAGAAACTAACCTTTGATGTTGATAAGGTTGACTTAGACTTGCACATTTTGCACACGACGTACATGTATGATGTGAGGCCCACATACTTGGAGATGTTGGAGCCTGACATGACGGACTTCAACCCCCAGATGAATGTTACCATTAGGGGATTGATAATTCAAATATTTTTGTAATTGAGGCCGAAGAATCGGGGAGGAATTGAGATAGAGGTTATAGATTTTACCCTCCCACAACCGGGAAGACCAGCGGTGCCACCATTGAAGAGAACACACGAAGACACTCCTGAAGAGGAAGAAGGAGAAGAGGAAGGTAAACTTGATCATTCGCGACACAAGAAGATGTACTACACAAGAAGAAGCAACAGTAGCACTGGAACGTCTCAACCACCACATGACAACGTGAAGAAGGAACAAGTCAAGCACGGAGGGGCGAAGGTTGTCTCCAACACAAAAAGAACTGAGGAGTTTGATTTAGAGAAGAGAGGAGAAACCTTATGTGAGAAGCTTGAGAAAGAATGGGCTGAGCAGTTGGTCAGAAATAATGTTGAGGATCAAAGCCAATCTTGCGCCACAGAGGGAGAGGAAAATAAGAATCCATCTAAGGACAAAACACCTGTGGAAGAGGAGGTACATGAAGAGAAGGTGACTGATTACACTTATGTTATCAGGGAAGAAAAGGGTGGAAGAGTTGGGACAAGTGCAGACACTTCTACCTCGAAGAAGAAAAAGACAAAAGTGAAGGTGGCGAGGAAGAGATGGACACCCAAGTCACCACATATGAATTTTGTGGATGACCCGAAGAAGGTTCTAAGGGCGCATTTCCAGAGAAAAATACCCATTGAAAATTTATATGGCTGGGAAATGATGGACAAACATGGGGGAATATCATGAACCAGGAAGATGTTGAGATGGAACTTGCACAATTATGTAGAAGAAATTGAGTTTGAGGTAAGTGACCACTCCATCAATGTCATTGAGTTGAAGAATGATCCGGGGATAAAGTATAAGGCAGTCGACCCCATGTACCTCACTAATGAGTAGGTGTGCAGCGCCTTGAACAAGTTGGTCGCGGATGTTGGGCATATGAACCTTGATGCAAGTGCTACTATGAAGGTATTAGTAGAAGATAATAAAGAAAAGGAGTCTGAGGTTGATGATTTGAATAAGGACCCCCAGGGAGAATAGAAGTGCACTAAGGAGGCTTATGACAGGGCTAACACTTTGGTCAAACAAATATTGGGTAAGTGCCTTGCCCTGGTGAGCCAAGCTAGATGCGACTATAATGATGAGATGGAGTACATGAAAGACTTAGTTGGCATGTTCCTGGTGAACATAAGAGTGACACATGGCCAATAGCTGAAGATAGCTAAGGAGAAGGAAGCAAACAAGGTCGTTGTTGAAGCTAGAATTATTGAGCTTGAGGATTTGTTCGTAAAACTCAAGGAGGTAAAAAATAAGGCCGACTTAGCTTCAACAGGTGTCAAAAGTGTGACCTAATTCTTAGTGCGCATGTTAGTGATGAAGAGGCGGTGTTGAGGGCTATACAGGAAAAGACACCCACTAACAAGATAGAGCGCACTAAGTTTATGACTGAGATAACAACACAGAAGGAAGTGATTAAGGCCAAGAGGGATAAACTGGATCTATATGTCAGCCAGTTTCATAATATGGTGTTTGAGCACATGGATATAATTGAAGGGGTAGTTACATAATCTATTGTAGTGATCTAAGAGCTCAAGAGTAGAGTTGAAGAGTTTATGCCAAACCAAATACCAGGAAGAAGAAGAGGACAAAAGTAAAAGCGATGAGGTAGAGATGGACACCCAGGTCGCCACATATGAATTTTATGGATGACCCGAAGAAGGTTTTAAGGGCCCGTTTCCAGAGCACAACACCTAATGAAAAGTTATATGGCTAGGAACTAATGGACAAGCATGGGAGAGTATCACGAACTAGGAATATGTTGAGATGGAACTTGCACAATTATGCATAAGAACCCAAGTTTGAGGTAAGTAACCACTCCATCGGTGTCATTGAGTTGAAGAATGAGCCAGGGAGAAAGTATAAGGCAGTCGACCCATGTACATCACTGATGAGTAGGCGTGCAACACCTTGAACAAGTTGGTCGTAGATGTTTAGCGTAGGAACCTTGATGCAAGCACTACTATGAAGGTATTAGTAGAAGATAAGAAAGAAAAGGAGTGTGAGGTTGATGATTTGAATAAGGACCCCCAAGGAGAATAGAAGTGCACTAAGGAGGCTTATGACAGGGCTAGCACTTTGGTCAAACAAATCTTAGGTCAGTGCCCCGCCCTCGTGAGCCAAGCTAGATGTGACTATAATGATGAGATGGAGTACCTAGAAGACTTAGTTGACACTCTCCTGATGAACATAAGAGTGACACATGGCTAATAGCTGAAGAGATAGCTAAGGAGAAGGAAGCAAACAAGGTCGATGTTGAAGCTAGAATTACTGAGCTTGAGGATTTGTTCGTAAAACTCAAGGAGGTAAACATTAAGGTTGAATTAGCTTCAATAGGTGTCAAAAGTGTGACCTAATTCTTAGCGCACACATAAGTGATGAAGAGGTGGTGTTAATGGCTATACATGAAAAGACACCCACTAACAAGATAGAGCGTACTAAGGTTATGACTGAGATAACAACGCAGAAGGAAGTGATTAAGGCCAAGAGGGATAAACTGGATTTACAGGTCAGCCAATTTTAGAATATGATGCTTAAGCGCATGGATACGATTTAAGGGGTAGTTGTAGAATTGACTGTAGTGATCCAAGAGCTCAAGAGTAGAGTTGAAGAGTTGGTGCCAAACTGAATACCAAGAAGAAGAAGAGGACAAAAACAAAGGCAGTGAGGAAGACATGGATGCCCAGGTCACCACATATGAATTTTGTGGATGACCCAAATAAGGTTCTAAGGGCGCATTTCCAAAGCACAACACCCAATGACAGGTTATATGGCTGGGAGTTGATGAAAAATCATGGGGGAGTATCACAAACCAAGAAGATGTTGAGATGGAACTTACACAATTATGCATAAGACCCTGAGTTCAAGGTAAGTGACCACTCCATTGGTGTCATTGAGTTAAAGAATGAGCCAGAGAGAAAGTATAAGGCAGTCGACCCCATGTACCTCATTGATGAGCAGGAGTGCAACGCCTTGAACAAGTTGGTCGCAAATGTTGGGCGTAGGAACCTTGATGCAAGTGCTACTATGAAGGTATTAGTAGCAGATAAAAAAGAAAAGGAGCATGAGGTTGATGATTTGAAGGACCTCCAGGGAGAACAAAAGTGCACTAAGGAGGCTTATGACAGGGCTAGCACTTTGGTCAAACAAATCTTGGGTCAGTGCCCCGCCCTAGTGAGCCAAGCTAGATGCGACTATAATGACGAGATGGAGTACCTGGAAGACTTGGTTGGCATGCTCTTGATGAACATAAGAGTGACACAGGGCCAATATCGGAAGAGATAGCTTAGGAGAAGGAAGTAAACAAGGTCATTGTTTAAGCTATAATTACTGAGCTTGGGATTTGTTCATAAAACTCAAGGAGGCAATCAATAAGGCTGACTTAGCTTTCAACAAGTGCCAAAAGTGCGACCCAATTCTTAGCACGTACATTAGTGATGAAGAGGCAATGCTAAGGGATATACAGGAAAATATACCCACTAACAAGAGAGAGCGCACTAAGGTTATGGCTAAGATAACAACACAGAAGGAAGTGATTAAGGCCAAGAAGGATAAATTGGATCTATAGGTCAGCCAATTTTAGAATATGGTGTTTGAGCACATGGATACAATTGAAGGGGTAGTTACAGAATTGACTGTAGTGATCCAAGAGCTCAAGAGTAGAGTTGAAGATTTGACACCAGACCGAATATTAGGAATTGTAGAGGCGGTGCCTGGGAAAGCATTAGTAGAACTTGAAGAGTGGAAGAAAGTGAAGAGTGAAATAAATGTCGAGTTCCTAGAACTCTTCCAACAATATGAAGTCTAAGGTGATAAAATGTAGGTACGAAGATTCTTTTTGGGCATTGAATTCTTTTTGAGATCACTTATGTTTTTGGGTGACTAAGATATTGTTGAGGGCGATAATCCAATTTAGTGTGGGGTAATGTTGTATGACCCATTTTTGACTTAGTACAGGCCACACGTGAGGTAGGTGCGAAGGGGCATGTGCAAGGAAGAACAAGTAGCGGGAGAAGGCTCGCGCCTAAGCAGGGAACCTCCGGGACTTAGCCGATTTTGGAACCACAAGCTAAAAATAGATGATACCGAGTTTGAGTAGCGTTCAAGCAACGTTCCAGATTTAGATAAAAGCATGAAGAGTTGAGGATCAAGGAATGTATATTTTTGGAGATAAAGCACATGCAATTGATGATCAAAGGTCATGCGTGGATCAAGCTAATAATATGATTAAATAAGAGTTTATTTATAGATTAATCTATTATTAGGCTTGTTAGGAAAGCATGCATGCTTTATAGTTGCTTTTGTATGTACGCATGGCTATTTTGAGCATGCAGTGTATTTTTAGGACGCATAGGTGGTGAAGGGCAAGTACCCACCCCTATAAATATTTGATATACTCCATTGTATTAGACACAATCAATGTGATAGGGTTATGCTACTCTGATATATTGGTGTGCATGGCTCTGTGATCGTATTGTTATGTATTCAACTTCTGATATGTAATACTTTGGTTATTAATGGATTATGGTAATTGATGTGTCCAAGTATGGTGTCCACATGGTGCAATTGATTTTAGTACTTATTTGATGTGCTATGTTTCCTTATTATGTGTGTTTCTTTATGATATCTATAATGATCTACATTTGAGTGTGTGCTTTGATATTGGTAATCATGAACATGCATGCTAACATCTTGACAAGCCAGTGCAAAGGAGGGACATGGTAGCTTCGTGCACTTTAGATGAGCGTTCAAATCCGTTTGGATGAAGTGCCAACGTGTATAACATCCTTAGGTGGTAAATAAAGGACTACAATCTTTATTCATTGTACTGCTTGAAATTACCTTTATCAATTTAATCCACCCTATTGATGGCCTGTGTGGACGTCAACTTTAGGGATCCCAAAGTGGGATGTGATAAAGGGGACTCCTAATGGAGTGGAGGAAGACAAGGGAAGCCAAGGGCATTCAAGGAATATGTAGTCTTATGAATCTCTCCTAAAGATAATTAAGGCCTTAGAAGTTAATGTTAAGTTGCAACATAATATCATGAAGTGTCTTGAGATGGAAAATGATAATCTGAAGTTGAAGTTGTAGCAAACTCCTACTCTTAACCATGAAGAATGTAATTGGCTTCCCTCTCCCATGAGAGATATTGGGAGTTCTAGTCAAAGGAAGGAATGGATTAGAGAAGTCAACTAGTTGAAGGAGAGGATATGGATCATGGAAATGGAACAAAAAAACTAAAAGAAGGTCCTTAATAAAATGATTCAATCGAGTAAAACTACTATCAAACATAGTGCGACAACCATCTTCACGATGGAGGGTCTTAGTAAGAGGAAAGAACATGGTGAAGATTGCCATTTAAGGAAGAGGAACAAGTAGAAAATGAAGATGAGAATTATCAAGAGTAGGGCATTAACTTGCATGTGTTGGAGGATCATCTCAATGTCCTTTACGAAGAATGGGAAGTTGCTTTGCCAACTTGTGTTAGTAAAATGAGTTGTTAGTTGACCATCACTTTATTGTTGGCTTAATACCTTTTGTTAATTGGGGTATATATATACCTATTTCATGCTTTTAATACTATTTTAGACATGGTAATGCTTTATCCTTTGATGTGTAGTTTGTAAAAAGGCTTAAGGCGCTTTAAAAAACCCTATCTTTACCCTCTATATATAAAAAGAAAGTAACACTATAATTTCAATATTTATGTGTTTCTCCATCATTAGGGGAATGCTCTCTGCATTATGAGTTGTGTATTGCCGGTCTAACCTCCATAGGGTACCCCATCACCTTTGCTTAAATTTTGTTCAACTGGTTACACATTTGATCCTCCTCCCCCCCTGCTCAATGGGGGGAGTGGAATTCATCTTTATTGCCACGTGGCAAATCACTTGTTGGGTTGCCTTGGTGGTCTTCCCTAGTGTAGGATAATGTTTAGACGATGCCTTTGACACTTGGGTAAGGGGTTATTGTTTCATTGGCTCTTGTTAGTGACAATCAAACTCTTGATGGCGGATGGGTGGGTGGCTCTTCATTCTCTTTTAGAGCAATGAGCTCCTCGAGGGCCTCCCAAAAATGATCCACCTCCACCCACTCACTATATCTATAAAGTCCATGCTCAATATATAGTCTATAGTTAGTCTATGCTATTTCTATCTATACAAACGACCTCTATCCATCCATCCATATAGATTAGATGGCCCGATTGCTTTATATATGTCTGTTGGCTATATAGGTCCCCATATCTGAACTATATGGGCCCTTTATCCCATAGAAATAAAAAGGATGGGGGACTTGATGACCTACTCAATCTCTATCTCTATAAAATTGGGGCGCCGAAAACCACTAACCAACAACTCAATTAATAAACACGAGAGATATCAAGATAGATAAAAAAATGACACATTAAAACAAAACAAATGATATTTAATTATATCACATATACAACAAAATAAATAGATACATATATAATGAATTCTTAATAATGTAAGAAACGTGCACTTAACTCTCCCTAATATCATATTTTTAAAAGTTAACTTGGCCATATGTTATAAACAATCTATTTTAGGTACCGTGTTCCTTTGCCAACAATTTAATAAAAAAATATAATTGCAACTTATTGTTTTCCTAAACTAATATAATCCGATAAAAAGAAATCATTAATAGTGAATTGACCCCTCTTCGTTTTGTCTCAATCTGGTTCGACCTTTAATTTAGGTACCAACCTTGTTTCCTGTCTTTTCTGGGGTTTTTGTTCACCGACACAATGGTCAGATAAAATATTTATTGCAGACGTGGTTGAAATAAAAGCATCCATTTTACATGTAATGTGGGCCCGGCCCTCGATCCGAATTACCCCGCGGAGACGGATGTTTGTAATTGGTGGGGAGCAGAGCAGTGGGGGCCCACAACTAATAATGCGAAAATTAAGGCTTTTCTTTTACGGAAAAACTCGCAATCGCCATCGCTAGTCGGTGGCGTCCGCATCAACAAACGCACGCTTTTAAGTTTTTAAAGAAACGATAAAAACAAAAGCTGTTTTGCAAGTAATGACAAAATTAAATTATTCACATAATAATACTTAATGCGTTCCTCTGAAAAGTGAGCTCTACGCCTGTGCACACTCTTTAACCGATAACCGGTGGAGAAGGTAGGCCCCTATATTTGACTCCGCAAAAAAGTCGCATCCGCTAAGTCACGGGTTCCAAACTCGCTCCCACATATTCTGAATGGCCTTTTTTTTTTCTTTTTCCGGTGACCATTTTCACACCAGTTTCGTCCAGATCGGGGTCTGCATGCATTTTCTACTCAAGATTGCGGGTTGTGAGGTTTTCGAGCTGTGCAACTAGCGATTTTTTAACGCCGTAGAAGCTCACTGTGGACAGGCATTGCGTTTTCTGCAGTTGAGATGGTGTTGTTCATTAGCACAAGCATTCTTTGAGTTTGTGAACCGTTAGTTGGGACGGACATTGTGTTTTCCCCTTTTCCGGGTCTGTAGTTGACAATTCACTCGTGGAAACAGTTGTTTTGTACACATTTTCCGTGGAGTGGCGCAAGCGAGCGCATTACTAGGGTGTATAATAGTTTGCAAATAGCTCATTTTAGATGTGAAGCTGTTTGTTTATATATATATAGGAAAACCTAACTTCACGCTAAATATTCTCGCGTCAATTAGCCTATTGAAAGTGGCATTTCCGGAATGCAAGATTTTCCAAGCTAAATATTATGACATCCATTGGAGTTTCGGAGGATGTTCTCATACATCGCTGTTCCTGTAAACACACATTTGCTTTTTGGTGCATTTTCACAGGAGATGCCTGCCGGTCTAATTTCTTAAATTGAAAATGCAGATACGGACGCTTTACGGTAATGCAGGGCTGTTTTTCTGTAAATAACGTGTATGCCAAATCGTCCACAACTTTTGCACTTTTTTAATTCTGTGTTTGTAAACCGCGTGGCTGACCAAACCGACATTCTCAGAGTCAACTTTAGGTCTCTCTTTAACGGAAAAGGCTCAAAATCTTGGTGAATTAGCTTACGATGAGGGTTCCTGGTGTTGTATCCGAATTATTTGGAACTCTCTGATTCCAAACTGTACAAGTACTCTTCAATCTCCCCGAAAACAAGTAATAGAGACGACATGAAAGCAGATACACTCCTTGATTATGCTGCATTTCAACTCTATCCAGGACAAACGAGGTACATTATCTTGATTGTTAAGTACTAAATCTTTGGTATATATTTCCCCCCCGCAAATCTAGAGAACGTGGAAGTGAAAATGAAATTTATTTAACGCTATATTTGTTGTTGAAATACTTGAGGAAGCTAATTGTTTAGTGCAAGCCTTTGTAAGTTTGAGGTTGACAAAACATTTAAAAAAATGAATTTGTAGGCAGATCTACAACAAAAGTTTTGGATCTCTTATTATTTGCCTGGCAGGTGTGAGCTGGTAGTCTCAGGTGGCGGCGAAGCAGAAAATCTTGATCCAGTCCTTCTGGAAGCCCTGATTGCACATTTACCTGCAGCAAGGAAGCTAGCTAATGAAGCTGTACTTGTTCTCAAGCTTGAATTGTATGAAAACGAGAATGTGGCACAATGGTTCACCAAAGGCACCGTGGAAAGGTCTGCCTTCTTTTGCAATATGTCATGGAACTGGCTTCTCCTTTTTATATTTTGAACAAGAATGAAAAAATGTGGATGACTTGGTTTTAAAACTTCTTCATTTTTTAACTAGGTTTATCCGGTTTGTAAGCACTCCTGAAGTGCTGGAGCGGGCCAATGCTATTCAGGAAGAGATAGCTCAGTTGGAGACTGCCAGAAAATTTCATCTTGCACTATATTCACAGGCAAGAATGGCAAACTCGTTCATTCTTTGCCATTTCTCTTTCCTCCATGACATCAGAAATAGATAAATTGGGGAAATACTTTAGAGGTTCTGAGCCATATTTTCTTATTCAATAGGTTGATGGAGATCGACTTTCCAGTGTGGGGTTGGAAACAGGTACATTGGCATTTTAGATAATAAATAACCTGTAAATTCATGAAATCCTATTTTCTGTCGAAACATATTTGCTCACTTTTGCATTTAACTCAAGATTGAATAAAGGCAAATTAGAGGGGTCTTTGGTTGTCCCTTGCTTGAAGATTGTCTGTACATACTACATTCTATTGAAACTATGATTCCATGGAGCTTGCATACCATGTAAAACAGTGACAAGTATCATGTTGTCTGTGAAGAATTATTGGTCTTTCAATATGTTTTTCATTTTAACAATCATCCAAAATGTATTGTAGACCTCTTTAGCAGTTGTTATGAACTCCAGCCAATCTCATGTAAGTAGCTTCTCTGCATTCAAGGGAGATTGAGAATTAGAAGTTGCTAGGTGCAACAAGAGATTGTAAACCAGTCCTCTGCGATTCCCAGATTTGGGAAGTCAAAAGCAATTATTATGTCTCTTTGATGGTCAGAATCTTACACTAGAGAAGAGTTAAAGGCTTAAAAAATTGTCTATTTTAGCAACTTTGGTACACGACAATAGAACTAAAGTCATCAAATCAGTACATTTCTGTAGGTAAGATTTGGGAGCATGACAATAATGTAACTGTAAATGCAATGAAAAGATCAATCACTACTTAATCTTAGGTTTAGCATCGAAAGTGTGGAGTGAGAACTTTCACAGAATCAATAAACTCTGAAAATATTTCTGCATTGAGCATTATATTTTTAATCTTTTTTAGGGTAATGTAGTGAAGGGCTTCATATGGAGACCACATTCTATGATGATTTGGGTGTATACCTGATACTTTGGATACTGTTATTCCATAAAGGATGTCTACCTAACTACATTTTTCTTGTATTAGTCTTTAGAAGGGATACAAACCATCATATATGGAAAACTTCTGAACTACTAATATTGTAAGGAGTCTGTTCTTCTAGTGTGGGCTTCGTGAATGGAATAAAGTATTCTATCACCTTTTCTAGTTTCTCTTGCAATGTTTCTAGAAGTTTGTGCCCTTTCTTGTTTGTTCCCTAATGTTACTTCATACAAATAACCGGATCTTTAAATGCTTTTGAAGTTGGAATTTCAAATCAAGGGCATTTGGAATCCATGAAAAGCTAAAAACGCTGTTTGGTTCCATAACATGGCCCAATTCAGTGACTAGATTCTGAAATGCTTTTGAAGTTGGAACCTTACACAAAAGTAAACAATTAAGGAATCTGAAAAGGGTAAGGGATCTCTAGAATGAAAGCCTGCTTTCCTAGCTTCATGCAGTCAATGCTTAAATAGTTCTGTTGTTTGCCAAAAGTTGTCTGCCTCAAACACTGAAGGTCTATTGGCAGCAACATGGGTCTGCTTCCAAGTGTGGGACTTGGCACCTTTTGAAGCAGCCCTCTAGAGACTGTTGGTTTTGATTTTCTACTCTAATGCTATCACTAATCTAAAACTCCACAAGGGGAAAATCAAAGAAAAAGGTGATACCCGTTGGCGAAATATTTTGTCAAGGACAAAAGGTATTTTTTCAACACTTGCAGGAATGAATCCCTTCGTTTCAAGATGGGGCGACTCCCATTTATTGAAATCTGGATTATTTACACTACTTATAACTCTTGGGGGTGGTCAAAAACCGGTAAAAGTGTCAAAACACCCTCGTTGTAATTGCAACTACAAGTGAGAGAGAGATAAATGTATAAGGTGGAGAGGAGAAAATGATGAGAGAAATAATGGGGAAAGAGGGAGGGGGAGTTATGTTAATGGCAGTGACACACATTCCAATGTCCATTAGCTGATAACTCAAAGTACATTCAGTTTAATTTGAGGAAACGGGAAAGCATAACACAACATCACAAGATAAGGAAATGGATAATTGCAAGACAAATACAAAGTTTTATTCATTCCACAAAGAAGACACAAAGTCCTTCAACTTGTTACAAATGCCAACATGTGCTCGACTGAGCGACAAGATGAAAATGGAGAAAAATTACAATGCAAGGGAATAAAATAATACAACTTGCTAGAGAGGGCAAAAATTGATCCCTTTGAATGGAGAGAGAATTACAATATATAGCCAAATCTAGTGGCTCTTTGCATTCCCATGTATTTTTAACTTAAAAGTGCAATCCTCGACAAAGAAATAGAAACCTTAAGTGACTTAAGTCACTTTTTACAAAATTTGATCCTCAATGAAGAAATAGAATTCTAAAGAGAGAGAAGATAGATGTTGCAGAATGAAGTCTCGCTCTTCCTTCATGGTGGAGATGAATGTCACATATGGACAGGATATTCCTTGATTGCTTATCTGATTGGAACACATCTCTTCTTGGACCTAGAAATGATGTTTCATGCCTTATCTGGAATGGTCACCTTTTGTTACATCTTGAAATCTCTCATTCCACCTCTTCACCTTTGTGAGCAATGGTAGGATGAACATATGAACATGATATATTTTATTCCATGTGAGAAAACACTCCTCTTGTGATCATCATGAACAATGCACTCGTACCACATACACCTCAAACTCAACAACCATTACAGTGTTTGGAGCTTCTTGAGAATCCCTTGTGGAAACATAACAACGTTCACAACCATGGTTCCCATTATGAAATCATTTGAACCATTCAATTGGATGTTTTGTGATCAATAATCCTCCCACGTATGCTAACTCAGGTTACCAAACACATTGTCATTTCCAATGCCTGGGTACTCAGGCACCAAAAATGAAATGAGCTCATATCTGGAGTAATGGACCTTCATTTTTTGTTTTTATGACCTTATTGGCCTTAGGAAGTGGTGGGGATTCTACGATGCAAGTGAAAGTGGATTCCGCAACTGTTTCCAAAAATCCACAAATTTGAGTGGATTTTAATTTTATGGGTTGTTGATTTTGTATTTTGAGAAAAATTGAAGAAAATCAAGTCCAAATCAGACGTGACTCAATTCGTTGGAAATATAATCCCGAGACGAACAAGTGCTTTAAATTTGGAGAGATTACCTCGTCAAAATCAACGGGAATTTTGAAAATGGGTTTTGGCGGGGAGAAAAGCTTGCAAAATAGTGAAAATGGGAAAGAGGGAAAATTTTCAATTAATCACTCAGGGAAAAATTATTGTCCATTTAGGATGATTTTGGTCTTCTTTCTAATATTTTGGGGAGAGGGATAGATGCTCCAAATTTGGTGAGGTCCCCTCATGAGGTTTGGGAGAACGGGTCAAATTAAATTTTCATGGACACGAGATTTTGCAAGGATTTTGGAACTGAATGAAAGTTTAGTTCATATCATGATATTTTTTCCACCTCAAATCATGTGTAATAGCTAAAAATAATGCATTTGAGTGGTATAGTGGGTTCCTAGATTTTGGTATGATTCCTTTGTGTGAATCTAGTGCAATATTTATTTTTAAATTTTGAGTTTTTTTGGTGTATGGAAGCAATGGTGGTGGGAAAATTCAAACTCAAATATATCTTGGAGGGATTTCCCATGTGTTGTGATTTATGCATCTCCTTCAAGGTGCCATCAAGAGGGATCTCCACTCCAAATTTTTGTGGTAAATGGGTATGGGGATGAGGATATATGGGGAAAATAAGATTTTGAAAACTAGGACACAAGGGGAATTTTTCAAGCTTGAATGTGATAAACCAGCTCCAAGATGACCTTTAATGGCTTCCACCTCCTTTTGAACTTGCCTTATGTTTTTATGGGTGGGAAACAAGGCTTATTGCCTTTATATGGTGAAGTTAGAGGTGGGGAATGCACATGGAGTGGAGATAGAGAAGTGGAGAAATGGAGAAGTGGAGAAGTGGAGATGGGAGGGTCATTTGCACCTAGGCGCACTTTTGGGATGCAATTGCACCTCACAAGTGTGTTTTTAGTGCAAATTGGGTGAAAAAGAGTGCATGGGATGGAGATGGGAGTGGGGAATGCACTTGCACTTGTACCCATGTCTTGTTTTTTATGTTTCAATCTCACGTTGTCTTCCACCAATTCAAAAATCCCCTCCAATCATGTGAGGGTGCATTTTTGGGGTGCAACTACACCTCATAAGTGCACTTGGGTGCAATAGAGGTTCAAAACTCCACTTGGATGGAAAAAGGGGTCCCACCATCAACTCGCATCAAGCCTTCACATGCACTTTTTGTCTCCCCTTATGTTTGTTGCTTATAAAATTTTAACCAATCAAAAGAGGGTGCACTTATGGGGTCCAATTGCACCTCATAAGTGTGCTTTTTGTTGCAATGGGACACCAAAAGTGTGCAAGTGCACCAAATTGGAGGTTGGAGCATGGTTTGGATCTCATATTGTTTTCTTTGCCTCGTAATCAATGAATTTTGGTCGTATATTATATGAAATTTCCTTAAAATGGTTAAATAAATCCAATGAACCCATTTAGGAAGCTTGAAAAATATGTATTCAATAAATTTTACCTATACCTTCCTTTTTGCCTAGGGCGGTGTGCCAGTGAGCCGAATTGCGAGAAGAGTTTCAAATAAACACGAGCCAAACCAACTTATGGGTCATGGAGAGAATCAAAAATAATTTCATCTAATATTTTTTAGGCTCCCAAATCCACTAGGGATGCCCAAAAGGTTTCGTTCAAAATTCATGTATAAAAAAGGCCACCTTTTGCTAGTAACGGAAATGTTTTCGCTTGCCACGCTCCCATAATTCTATCACACTTACTCCATCATGAAGTAGGATCCATAACATTTTTAATTCTTGGGATATGAACTCTCAACACTTCACGAGGCTTTTGAAACCTTTCACCAAAGTTGAATCTTCAATGAAGCACACACATTCTCTTTTCTCAAAAAGTGCCTAGGAAGAAATCATTCCCAAGACCATTTAAAAGCTCCCAGAATGCTTTATAAATCATACCATCATGGAGAAAACTATGATATATTTCCATTGACTATACCAAGACTTATAAAACACTTTGAGGCTCCTAAAACCCTTTCCAGAAGTTGAACTTTGAAAATGAGCAATTTTGGCAACTCTGGACAAATTTGACTATTTTGACCGGTTTGACCATAAAGGGAAAGAGTAACTGTAAATTCAAGAAAGAGGAGCCACCAACGAGAGAGGAAAACAACCAACAAAAGAAGAGAACAGAGAAAGAAGAGAAGAGAGAAGAAATGAATCTTCTCTCTTCATTGCATTTCTCCTGCCCAATTTCCTAGAAAAACTTAAAGGGCTCAGAATTTGATGTGTAATTGCATTATTCCGGCCAAAAGAATCTCAAGATATCTTTTAAAAATTCTGCTAGATGGAATTGGGCATGATTTGATGGTAAAAAGAACCCCACTAGAAATTGTTGTGGTTCATCTTCCAAGGGGAGAGCGACAATTGGCACTCATGATTGCCCATTACTCCCAAATCATGGCAGATAATGACCCAAAACAAACTTCATCCAAAAGCACTCCCCAAGAGCTTTCCAAAGGATCCGATTACACTTGATTTGATGTTTTGAATCAAAAGTTATGGCTGTCAGAATCTTCTCTGCACCATGGTTCCCAAATGATGGTGGTGAGGACGTCAAATTTGGAGGAGAACAACCTTTGCCATGTGTCGCTATTTGATTGGCCGCTTGGTGCCACGTGGAAACTCTGTGTTCAATTCCGGTCAAGCTCGAGTGTCTTAAGCCTTCTCTACAAATGCTTCCCCAGAATTTAATTTTCATAATTAATCTTGGTTTGGGTCCACGTGGCAGCATCTAGTGGCTTCTTCTCACGGCTCCATCCTTGTCTTTCCTCTATACCTGCGAACTCTAGGCTTCCTATATTGCACCATGTGGTGCAATCTAGGACTCCCAAGCTAAGGAGACCTTCAAACTTTGCCAACCTTCATTTCTCCCCGCAGGCTTCTAGTGCACTAGATCTTGTCATGTGGCATGATCTACGAGCTCTGAGCTGCGGACCATCGTTGACCTTTACCGCCCTTCGTTTTCCTTCAAATGCTGTAGGGTCATAAGATTGCACCGTGTGACACAATCTAGGACTTTGGGGATGCATGTTCCTTCTACTGCCTTTGTCGACTCTCCTTTTCTTCAAAATTTGCTGGACTGCTAGATTATGCCATGTGGTGCGATCTAGTAGCTCAGAGTGCTTTGGGGTCCTTCCAACCTTCGCCATTTTTCCTTTTCCTCCGAACTTTGTAGGTTTGGTAGACTATGCCACGTGGCGAGATCTAGTACTTCGGAGCTGTGGAGCCTTTCTCAACCTCGAACTAGTCCTCGCTTTGCATATATTTGCGAGCTCACTAGATCCTGCCATGTGGTGTGATCTAAGAGCCTCTCCACTTTTCTCCTTAACTTAGAAACTTTTTCAAGTAATCTTCACACCGGTTCAAAAGAAAGCCTTGGCTTTCGGATTTAATACATTAATGCTTCAACTCTTGCTTTTCGGGCAAATGTGGGATAACTTCTCAATGCAAGAATGTAGTTGGCCGTTTCAAACGCAGTTCCAAACAAATAAGGCGGCGGGTGGGGGATCCTTCATGGCTCCAAGCAAACAAAGATGTCATTTTCATGCTCGAGCCCTTCAAACTCATATTGCTCTCAGCTACAAAACATTCAAATGAACCTGTGAAAGCATGTTTAAAAATACGAGAAAACGAGTGATATAGTTGAGCAAAATGAGCAAGAGGCTCATTTTGGCAACAAGTTCAATTGTTAACTTGTTGGCCACATGTTGACATCATAATTATAACTAAAAATATTGCATCAAGTTAGCCTTATCATAATAACTAAGCATGCTGGCCTACATTATGTCAGAAGAATAATATGGATGTCTGATTAACCATAAAATATTTTTGTCTTGAATGCGAACAGTATTGGTCTCCATATCTATTCTTTGTTTAGGAACACATCTTATATACTACATTGTCAGAAAAATGAGTTATAAATGACAACCACAAGTTTCGTGTAAAACATCTTGATCTATGAAGGCTAATTAGTCTAACATTTAAGCCTTTACCCCGAAAGGCGAAATGCCTATATCTTTTTAGAACAAATTCATTTGGCTTTTGAAGTGCAAACCAGATCCTTCTTGAAAAAATCAACTTCTCTCAGTTGCATGCATGGATTCTCCCCTTGGAAAATCATCCAATAGCTTCTTTTCCAGAGAAAGGCAGTTGCCACCAATCTTACTGTGTGCCATAAAGTTTTACAGAACTTTCTGATTATACACACATCTGGGGATAGTTGAGGCACATCTATAAGGAGTATCGCACCAGTATCCATATCTAATAAAATTGTACTTACAAGGTGGGTAATAAGTATTCCCTAACATATTTTGAAACATCATTTGTGGGCGATGTGGTCTGTTAAGTGATCTAAAAGTGCTTCAATATTTATAGAAAACAACTATTTTGTGTTTTTTTCTACTTCTCTAGGAAACTAAAGGGAAGCAATGAGTTTCCAATACATAGGGACTGAACTGTTTCTTTGTTCTGGATGATTAATGGAATACGTGGATGACCTCACAATGCCTCAATAACTTCGTACTCTCTTCAAATATGGTTTCTTGGTGTCTTGAACTGGAGTTTGAGTAGCATCTTTTGAAGTTGCCATTGGCACATAGGAGAAATGCTGCTCAACAATGTGAAAACATTTATGTGTATCCATTGTTTCTGGAATCCATTCATTGTAAGAAAATCATTTGCATGTTACACGAGACAAAGTTGCAAAACAAACAATACGTGTCTAAAATTACTCGAGGAAAATTTCAAGGTTCTGTCAAAAAATTAAAAATGGGGATAAGTTGGCATACAATATTTTTCCATGTAGAAAACAATGGCTTGTATCTAATATATTCCTGAAGAAGACAAACACACATTGTAAATGAAATAGAAGATAACAAGGGTAGTATTCGAAGAGTTGTAATCAATAACAGCAAGTGATGGTAGAGAAACTCCCTTCCTTTCTATGTCTCAAGCTATGAATTATGAGACAAGTTGTAAATTTGCCGAACTTTATCCTCGTCTATGAATTTGAACTTTACCCTTTATTTTTACATGGCAAAGGCGAAATGCCTATATCTTTTCAGAACAAATTCCTTTGGCTTTTGAAGTACAAACCAGATCCTTCTTGAAAAAATCAACTTCTCTCAGTTGCAGGCAAGGATTCTTCCCTAGGAAAATCATCCAATACCTTCTTTTCTAGAGGAAGGCAGTTGCCACCAATCTTACTGTGTGCCATGGATTCTTACAACACTTTCTGATTATCCACACATCTGGGCATAGTTGAGGCATATCTATATGGAATACATACCCGTATCCATATCTAATAACATTGTACTTATGGGATGGGTGATAAGTATTTCGTAACATAGTTTGAAACATCATTCGTGGGCGATGTGGTCTGTTAAGTGATCTAAAAGTGCTTTAATATTAATAGAAAAAAACTATTTTGTTTTTTGTTGTACTTCTCTAGGAAACAAGAGGGAAATATTTCCCATAACCTAAAAGTTGTCTATAATTTCTGGGACTTTCTTGGATGGAAATATTTTGAAGACATATTCAAGGGAGGGTGAGTTTCCAACACAGAGGGACAGAACTGTTTCTTTGTTCTGGATGATTAATGGAATAGGTGGATGACCTCCACTCGGCGTCTTGAACTGGAGTTTGAGTAACATCATTTGAAGCTGCCATTGGCACATAGAAGAAATGCTGCAGTGCTCAACAATGTGAAAGCATTTCTGTGTATCCATGGTTTCTGAGGTCCATTCAATGTATGAAAATCACTTACACAATTACTTGATACAAAGTTGAAAAACAAACAATGCATGCCTTAAATTACTTGAGAACAATTTCAAGTTTCTGTCCAAAAATATAAAATGGGGATAAGTTGGCATACAATAACCTTTCATGTAGAAAACAGTGGCTCATATCTAATATATTCTGAAGAACACAAACACACATTGTAAATGAAATACAAGATAGCAAGGATAGTTTTCTAACAGTTGTGAACAACAGCATGTGATGGTAGAGAAACTTCCTTTCTTTTTATGTCACAAGTTATGGCTAATTTTATGGGAAAAATTCTAAATTTGCCGAACTTTATCCTCATCTATGAATTTGAACTTTATCCTTTGATTTAACACGGGAAGTTTTTGACTTGCTTTTGCATTATTTATAAATATGTGTGTATATACACATAGTGTCTGAAAACAGAGGACTGAAAGCTATCTCCACTCCGTCCCTCTTTATTTATGCAGTTTTTTAGAAAATTAAAATGATAAAAAACAATTCTATTGTTTGAACTTAATGACATTTTTTCCTATTTCTAGCCATTGGCGAACTTGAGTGGAACTTTATCCTTGTCGAACATGAGCATGAACTTGAACTTGGACCTTGTGAGTTAGCTTGATGAAGGAGCATCCAAATAAGATTGGCAATCTTGCATCTCCGAAAACATGTTAGTCAACTCAATAAGTAGTGACCTTGATGTGGTAGTTGAAATTGTTTGCAAACTTCGAAAATGTCACCATGGTAGAAGTAAGGTGTGTAATATTGGTTGTTTTCCATTTTTGCTTTGTTTCCATAGTGGTAATGGGCAGTTGATGGTTTTGGAGGAGATATTGGTTTTAACACACAGAGGCTGGTTGTTCTTGAGGGTTGTGATGATCAAAATGTGTCAAAGAGCCAAGAACTCAAATTCACATCATTTAAAGCAAAAGCAAAACTGTTTGAGTTGGTGTAAATTGATTCACCATATTTGTTTTGAGGCCCATAACCTCACTAAAATCAGAAAACCATGTTTGAAGTTGAAAGAACATTGCTAGGGTGCTGGGGGAAGAATCCACAACCATGTGGCAAGGATACGACATCAAAAAATGCACAGGTAGAAGACAGACCCGGAATGCTGCAAAAACAAGATGTTTTCTTGATACTTGAGGGAAAATAGCCATTTTTGGGCATAAAAGACAGAAAAACATGGAAATGACATGAGAGGGCTGGATATGGATGGAAAATGTCCCTAAGGGACCCAATAACAGCAAAAAAACAGCAAAAGGGACAGACTTCCTTTTTCTTTGGTTTGGGAGCAAGGGTGTGAAGGTTGGAGAGTTTGGGGAAATTTTAGAGAGCACCCAAGGTACCAAAATAAAGGTTTTGGCACGGAGAATGTGAATCCATTGACGAATTTGTGCTCCTATTTGTGCAGGCCTGTTTTAGCAAAGCAGATGCTTTTGGCGAGTTGAAGGATACAAAGTTTGCAGAGGTTCCGGGAGAAACATAAGGCATACTCCCTCTGGATTTTTATGGTTTGAAGTATACACCTTCAAAAATAGCACAATAATTTGTTTTGTAGTGGATTGTAATCATCTAAAACCAAGCTAAGTGTTTGTCAAAATGCCTCTGTTATGTGTCTTCAAGTTGAAATGGATTGAAAGAGTTGTTATGGTTGTTTTGGTGTTTTTAATGCTGTAGGACACCAAAGAATCATGTTATAGTGTTTGTAAGGTTGAACAGATTTTGAATATTTATTTAATGGTGTAATGAGTGCCTCAATCGACCATGACTGTTCCTCTGTCATGTCCCCTTTTCTAGATTAAAATAATTAATAATAATATTTAAGTTGGGCCCAGTCATTTCTAATCTTTTAGGAAACTTAGTATATTATTAAAAAAAATAATTTTTATGTTATATTAAAGGCAACTTACGTTTTAATATTACTTTATTAAAAAGGTGATTTTTAATGTAAAGTAAAATCAATGCTAAAATAGAAATATAATCGTTACTTTATTAAAAAATAAAGAAAAGGTCCAAAGTGGAGCGCCCAACTTGGGAAAGGCAAATGGAAAATTATAAAAGGTAGCTTGGGGGTTTCTTCTGGGATGATTACTTTTACAACATTTTCAATTTTGGAGAGCTGGAGCTTGTGCTTTCACCTTCAGCTATTGAGGACGAAATCTCTCATTGGCAAGCTGTTGAGGACGAAAACCCTCATTAGCATTCAGATCTAGGGGACAAAAACCCTCAAGTTCTCATTGGTGATCTCATCCATAGATCATACTTGAGCTAAAAATCAGTTTTACGGAGCTAGGACACAGGTTCAAGGCTGTTTTCAGGGGTTTAACAGCTAGGGCACACACCAAAGAGCAGATTTTCAGTGCTATTCCAACCAGGGCATCCATCTACTAGTGTGAGCAGCATTGGGAAGTGTAACAACAGTGTTTTTGGGCCATTTTTGGGCTAGCCAACCCTCTAAGGAATGTGGTGACCCCTTGTGGGGACTACTGTGGGTATTTCAGGCCAAACATTTAGTGTTAAAGTTTGCCAAAGGTCTTATTCTGTCCTAGTACAGCCTTTCTTCCTTCAGTTCTAGCAACATACGGTCGGCTGTTTTATTGTTGTATTTCCAGTAGCAAAAATAAATAAAATAAATTCAGACTTTGGTGGGAAAAATTATTTGTTTGCATAATCAAGTTCGTATGGTATTTGTAGATGCTTTGCCCTTTGTGGGTGTTCCCTGTTTGATGATATTTGAGGAATAATTGAAGATTTCAGTTTGCTGTTTTTTGCAAGGGTTTTAAAAGAAAAAAATCAGATTGCTGTTATACGTTTGTGCAAGGGTTTGTGGGAATTTCCATAATTTCTTATTTTATGCCCTAAGGGGATATTACATCCTCATTGTTTTGGTATGGTGAATGTGTTGTTTTAAGAGCTGAACTAGTGGCTCCATAAACTTGTGAACATGTTGCGTGCATATTTCTTGTAGTTGCAATGTCAAGGTGATCCTTGATTGGAGACCCCATACCTTGATTACATTACTTGGTATCTAAGCTGGGAACAACTTTGGGAGGAGGAAGAAATGGAGGAGGAAGAAAGCTGTTGGTAATGAATATTGCCGAGAAAAAAATGAAGAGAAAATGTTGAATGTGAGACAATCTACATGAGAAGATAAGAGTGAAGTGTAAAAGGTTGTTCTCCATTTTCGTAAGTGGATAGAGAACAAAAAGAGAAGAGAAATTTGTTCTCCATTGGTAAAAAGTGGATAGAAAGCAAGAAAATTAAAGTCTTCCACCAAAAAGAGTGATGGGTAGAAGGTGTATAAATAGAAAGTTGTTCCCCATCTTGGATAAGTGGCTAGAGAATTGAAGGTACATCCTACACTAAGTGAATAGTGGGTAGAGAATTGAAGGTATATTCTCCACTAAGTGAATAGTGGGTAGAGGGTGCATAGAGTGTTCTCAATCTGGTGACTTTGGGTAGAGAACAAACACTTGAAAAAGAGGTCCAAAGCATAGTTACCAAATCCGGCCGGATCTGGATTTTTCAGCCAACCCGAATAAATTCGGTCTAGGTTGGCCCTAATTTAGGTGAAAAAATTATTATTTTTTAAAATTTTTTTCTGTAGTTTTCTGAAAAAAACAGTCAATGATCAACCTTATACATTAAAAATATAAAATTTTACATTACATTGTTAAATTTTTTCATTGTATTTGTCAAATTTTCATATTTGTAAATTTCAACTCGTATATATTTCAGACAGGATTTTTCCGAACCTTTTCAAGAATTCCGGATTTTCAGATTTTTTTGCCCTCCCAAACGGATCTGGATTTCCGGAGCGGGTAACTATGGTCCAAAGAGAACCTAGTGTGTGGGTGAGAAAAGATCAAGATATGGATGAGAAGTATACAGTCCAAGTGGCAGAGTTGAAAGCTGCATTAAGGGTAATGCAAGCCCGAGTGGAAGTTGGGGCAAGCAGGAAGAGGAAGGGGTCAGAGATTGAAGAGGTGAAGGGGTTAGAGACTGAGCAAGCCAGTCTACACATCCTGAAAAGAAATATTGTTGCTATATAGCTCCAAGAAGACGATAAACCATTCAAGGAAGACGAGGATGGAGATGCAAAAGTATAGATAGCACACCTCGAGAAAGCTGAAGGTTTAGATGACTACAATGAAGAAGAGAAAGGTTGTGAGTAGTGCCTTAAGGAAGAAGATGACTACAAGCAGCTATGGAGTAGCTTGATTTTAATACAAACCACTAATTATTGTTGTCTTGATTGTATTACAAATGTAATGTTAAGGGTAAAAAGAAAGGAATATTTGCAGTACAACTAAGAGAATGATAATTAGTGATTTTGAAAAGAGTAGATTTAGTGATATCAATAATAGTCTTAATAGGTCGAAAATTGAGTATGAGAGTAATTGTCGGAGTGATGATCACTCGTCCATCAAGATTTTCTCTAGCAGATAACACATTACCACAACCATGAAACTGTATGCACAACAAATTAACATTGCACAGGAGAGGAAAATATTGCAGACAAATCAAATGGATGAATAATCTCCTTATTATTGTAGCTCAAATGTACAATCCCGGGGATCAAAATATAAGGAGGGAGTGCTTATTATATATGCTTACAACATAGTTATCCTCAACTAGAAAATAGGTTGTAAAAGCTAAAATTAGGGAATAATTCAAATCCCTAAAATTATGCTCAAACAAACCTATGTGAGAAACAATATAAGTTGTTAATATAACAACTTGACCCCCTAAATTCAAGCGTAACTCCAAGTTGTAGTGTGAACTAACATAAAATTAGGCTAATAGATAATAACTAGATAATTTGAGCCTATTGTGAACACACGTAACTCCAACACCCTCCCTTAAGCGCAAAATTAGGGATTGAGAAAAGAGAAAAGCTAGCAGACATCCAATTATGGGTCCCGACAACTAGGTCTGATTACAAACAACTAGAAAAAAAAGAGTTACCATGGATGAAAAGACGTCACTGCAAGGTACCCAAAAACAAGTAAAAACAATAAATTGGAGAGAGCCATATCCTACTGCAAGGTATTCTAAGAAGCATGGCTCCAAAAATCATACACTTTGCTGAAGATGTTTGGTCTACATTATGGTCTGGATCCACTTCTCGATCACTAAACTTAAACAATTGACTCTGTAATACAACATAATAGCTACACTTTAGAAAGAGGGCAAGCTCTAATACTAAGTGAAGGAGAATGTTAGAAGTAGTGTCGATAGTGCAGAACATAACCAAATTTAATTCGATCTATTGCCAAAAACGATGTGCCACAAACCAAGAACAAATGCTAAGACAAGGACACGAGACCCAAAAGCAAGATTGCACCCTCCCATGATGCTGAATGGGTGGAGTGACACAACAAATTTGTGTGAGTGCACTAGCCAACTACTTGAACACTGATGTGCTGACATTGAGCTTCACCAAACTAGTTCCATTACAAAGAGATTGTCAACATGCTAAAAAAGTGCCTAAAATATAGGTGAAATATGCCTCTCAAGATGGCCTTGGTGGCAATGGAAAAGTCACGTAACTAAAGGAGCGAAAAATGCTCAAAATTGAGCACAATCGTATGAAAAAATTCCTTAGTTTTGTAGACTCAATGCAACTACAAAATGGTCCCATAAAAAATACTTCACCGAGTGACGCATAACCATTCAGAATGTTGTCAATCTCTAAAGGATGCCATCTGAAATAGGAGAATTGTTTTACAACTGCTAAAGAAAATAACTCAAACAACAAGTATTACAATGCAAGCGGAACGATTAGCGGATCAAGAAGCTGAATGGTGGAGGTGCTACACCTGTAGTGCCCTCTTTATGAACACTTACATTTCCACCAAAAGAGATCAAAGATCCATCCAAAATGAACATAGGTGGTTGAGGAAGATGTCTGCATATGATTCAGTGCGAAGTGTACAAATGAAGCATGCAAGGGAACATCAAAATGTGTGTGAGGTTGATTATGTTTGATAGTTGAAATCTAAGGTTTCTCAGGCCTAAGTGAAGGTGCGACAGGACTCATGTGTAGCTCATGATCGTCACAAAGAGTCGAGTGAACAAAAACAAGAGCGTTGTCAATAAGTGATAAAAATGAATTATTTGCATCAAAACCAATGTTGTGGAAAAAATGCCACATAACAGGCTGAATAGGGAAAACAATACCTTGCGAATATCTACCAATACCTATACAAAAAAATCCCATAGACCAGAGTATGTGAGAACCAAAATCAAAAGTATGCTTCTCAAAAGAGCTAGGCAGGTGAGCAGAAGTGGGATACTCATAGTGTGCAATTGTAATAGGCCTAGATATAAAAACAGAAGGTGCAGCAATAAGTGCAACATGCTTAGTCGCAAAAGATGCAATATGAGCATCGAGAGCAGGAGTACGCTCAGTATGTGCAGGAGCAGTAGTTGGACTAGCAACAAGCTCACATACTGACAAATCAAGGTCAGTATGTGCGGGAGTAGTAGGTGGAATAGGAGCAGATTTTTTAATGTCGACAATAAGAGAGGGATGTTGTAGGCTCGCAATTGTTTGCTATAGGAAGCGAATGACATCATCCTTATTGTGCAGGAGGGAGCAAAGAAGAGAGTGTTCCCTCTTTAATTTTCTGTTCTCTTCCACAAATTTTACCATGTCCTCCTAAATGGCATAGATTTCAAAGAAACACATCTCATTATCAGATTGGAGGGAAACAAGCTTAGGGTAGGAAGCTATGACAGAGAGCAAGAGAGGTAGGAAGGGACAAAGCGGGGCGCAGAGTGCAAGCCACAAGTAGGAAAAAAAAGAGTGCTTTCCTATGAGGGGGTATGACCTTCTGTTAGACCGGAGCTTACCCTTCAGCCTTTGACACACAAAATAATTTGCCACCAAGTAGAGAGGGCAACTTGAAAGTATGAACAACAGACTGGGAAGCGGTATTCTAGGGGAGACATCCCTCAATAGGATTGAGGGGTAGCTCCTCTTGCGGGCTCCCTATCGTGATATAGGGCAGGGTCGAGGGGCAATGCCCCTAATGCCAAGCACAATTTGGAAGGGCAACAACCTTTGAAATGGCTCACAAAATGCCCTTTGAAGACCCCAAACCCCCTTTTTACAAACAAACTTGCCCCTTTTTACAAAGGTTTTCCCTCTTTTACAAAAAAAATAATATGCCCCATCAATAATATACCCTCAAAAATAAATTCCCCCTTTACAATTTTATAGCAGCTTGTACAAATATCATGTCGGAGTAACAAATTCTTTCACTTTTATACAAAAATTCTTTAAATCAATTCTTTAGAAGAATTTTTAATAAAAAACTAATGATTTGAGGTTTAGGGGATTCGACCCTGTATCCTTTTCAATGCTGAAGTGCCTTATAAATATAGCTTTCTCCGCCAATGCTACAAATCGCTTCAAACATACATATTTCAAAAATTAACTTTTTAATGATTCACGAATCCTTAAAAAGTAAAAGGCTTTTACCTTTTACTTTCTTCGAGGAGGAAGAAGTGTGCTTTGGGTTTTATTTTTGCTGCGAGCTCAGATTTGGCCATCGCATATGAAGAGTTGCTTGGATAAGGGCTGAGCCTTAAAGGTAGCTTGTGATGCAAACAACGCCACATAGGATCCTTCCACTGCAGGCTTGGAGGTTGGACAGCAGTCAAAGAGATGGGGGATGACAGAGTCTAAGCAGAGGAATCACAGAGGAGATCACTACAATGTGAACCTGAACTGTATGTGATCAATCGACCAAGCAAAGTGTTGAGCTACAGGATTGGATGCAGGTTTAAAGGAGAGTCAACATCTTGTTATTGTGATAGGGGTGAAGCACTGAGGGCCGAGCCTGATTTGTTGACCGCAGTCACCTAAGAGCTCTTAGCCAGATCAATGCTGCGAGCCGCCTGGGAGTTAAATTGCTGAGCAAGGTGCCCTTGATGCCTTGTTGAGCATTCCATACCCAACTCATGAGGGAGGTGAGTGAGCTTGTTGAGGTGCACAAGAGTTCGCCCAAACCATAAAAAACAACTCGCTTGTAAAGTAGCAACCAACTTGCCGAGGAGAGCTCAAGAGATAGGACGTGCAGTCTAGAGCTCTAGAAAAAATTCTCAATGTATTTTTTATTTATTTCTGCAATGTAAAATATTTTCAATGCAGTATTTCTGCAATATGAATGCAGATTTTTACATTACAATTCAATATTTGCTTATGCAAGAGCTCTACAATGGAGCTTCCTACAATTTTCCTCCTCTTGCACACCAGATGCCCCTAGCCGAGTAATGCTTTTTTTGCAATTTTTCTATCAATGCCTACACTCAACAAACCAGGTTGGATAATGGCTGCTGGGCCATCTCTGAGTCCATGTCAGAGTGACGATCACTCTTCCATCAGGATCTGCTCCAGCAGATAATACATTACCAAAACCTTGAAACCTTATGCACATCAAATTAACATTGCACAAGAGAGAAAAATATTGCAGAGAAATCAAATGGATCAATAATGTCTCCACATTATTATAGTTAAAATGTACAATCCCGGATATCAAAATACAAGAGGGAGTGTCTATTATATAGGCTTACAACATAGTTATCCTCAACTAGAAAATAGGTTGTAAAAGTTAATATTAGGGAATAATTCAGATCCTTAAAATCATGCTCAAACAAACCTATGTGAGAATCAAATATAAAGTTGTTAATATAACAACTTGACTCCTTAAATTCAAGCTTAACTCTTTTTAGTGTGAACTATCATAAAACTACGCTAATAGATAATAACGAGATAATTTGAGCTTAGTGGGAACACAAACAACTCTAATAGTAATGACATGTCAAACATGTAGTGTTGAAATTGTGAGGCATCGAGGTATATTGCGAAAAATTATTCAAAGTAGGTTGTAGAAAATTGTGTCAGCGGTGTCATCATGATAATCATCACAATGACCATTTCCTAAAGCATTAAGTAAATGTCATTTCGATGATAGTGAGGATTGGATGCCCATGATGCGAAGAAGGAATAACAATGTTTCATATTCGAAACACAAAGTAGACAACTGATGAGGTTCAAAGATTGTTGAAGGCGACCCAATTAAATGAAATTGATGTGAGGCGCTAGTGAAGTGAGGTCTATAGAGCTTAGAGAATTCAAGGCAGAGTTGACATCGACTAATGATCAATGTTTTAAAAACTGTTCCGGTTCCAATTCATTAAAAAATTTGCAAACCATTAGAAAAACCGAACCAATGACCGGTTCCATACAGAGCTAGCCGATTCAATACCGGTTTAGTACTGAATTGGTCAAACCAGCCAGTTCCGTACTGGACTGGTTTGAACTAGTTGAGGGGCAGGTTTTGCCTTAAAACATTGTTTTTCCAATTTTAGCTTTTATGCTACTTTTTTCCAACCCTAACCCTAAAATGATGTTATATAGACCCTGTTTAGAACAACGGTTAAATGATCTTGTCTTCGTGCAATACCACCTTTGGCTAAGGCTCAACCAATTACTAAATAGGATACCTAATACAAATCCCGTTGTCTTGCATGATATTGATCCAACTTCAAAATGTGTAGAGGAGAGTCACCTAACGGAGTTTGATCCCGATGACATGGGGTGGATGGCTTTGGATGATGAACCACTAGTAGAACCAGACATGGCAAACACTAGCCGTGCTACTACAACTACTGTAGATGTCCCTGAGGAGTTTGATGTGTCTGAGCCAAAGGAACATGATGACATTGATGAGGATGAGGATCCAATTCTTAGCAGTGGTGTTGAGTTTGATGATTGCTATCAAACATGTAGTAGCTTATAGCATATTGTTTTTTGGACTCTATAGGCCATTTAGAGCCTCAGTGTTTATGTATTTTGTTTTAGATATGTAGTGCACTCGGTGCCGTTTTTCTATATTTACACTTACATGGTATATGCATGAGCAAACTTTGCATATTTTGTCTCTAATTGTTTGTAATCATGGTTTGGAATCTTTAAGATTTCTTATTTTCATTAAAATTGTAATGTTTTATGTATTTTTTAGTAAACCGGTTCATAAGTTTTGAACCGATTCGGTTCCGGTCCGACCCTCGGCCAGTTCCGAGTCTGGTTCTGATTTTTAAAACATTGCTAATGATAAGGAGAATGAGGAGCTTTTGACCAATGCCAGATATGTACCTACCAATCTCAAGAAAGAGTTAACTTTGATTGATGTTATGAACTATATAATGAAGTCAATTTGAAATGATGACTGAGATAAGCAAAATATTGTTGAGGATTGGCTGAAGAAGATGATTGAGGAAGTGGTAGTTAACAATTAACTTGTCTTGTAATGACAAATACAGTGATTGGATTCATTGGGTTATTCTTGAAGATATTGGCTAAGTAAAGATATGATTAAGACCCGATTTAGGAAGTTGAGGGTTGCCAAGTAACAGATGTGTCTCTTTCAAACGAGACAATACTGTTAATAAGAATGATAGTCAAGAAAATGGTCTATGATAATGCCCTCATTGATGGAGGAGCAAGAATTAACATTCTAACTAGAGAGACATGGTGAAATTAGATAGACCTACCCTCGAAACTTCTTTCAAATTGAGAATGGACAATTATTATAGAATACAGCCAGTAGGAATCATGAGAAAACTTTTTCCTAAATAGCCGAAAAGCCTTTTATAATTGATTTTGATATATCTGATTGAACTATATGATCAAATGAGGCCTTACAACACATTGCTAGGAAGACCGTGGTTGAAAGCAACAACTATCTTACATGATTAGGAAGACTATATTGGTGCTTTTAAAATGAACATCATCAATTGATGATTGAGTTGGTGATGGAAACAATTAACAAAAGTTGAGGTCAAGTGAGAAATCACAACGAGGATACAAGCCAAATGAAAGAGTTTTGCGATTGGAGGAGTGTTCAAAGGAAATTTTTTTTATCATAAAGAGGTCTCTTGCACTAGCAACTAGAAGACTGAATTATTAAAAGGATTTTACAATGTGGAGCTAGACAAACGATTAGAGCAATGTAAAGAAGTCTATCCAATATATTTTATTAATTTGTACAACAAAAGATGTAATATTGGATATGACAACACCTCATCATTTTGATAAAGGAAGATCACTGAAATCGAGAAATCTCATTCTCAAATGGAAATAGAAACAATCTGCAGGAATCCTAGAACATTGTCATGGGAAGAGAAAGAGACCAAGTGCTCTTAACGGATGCTATTAAGATTTTAAAGTGTCAAAAAATGTGTTTACATTTTTTAAAGACTTGAACGGAATTCCACTGGAGATAGGGGTCCCAAAATGAAGCTGATAGGAGGAAGACCGATGAAAAAATGCCTATACCGAATGAATCCTCATTATGCTGAATGGGTGTATGCTGAAACTAATTGACTGCTAGTTGCTGGCACTATATTATGTGTAGATGAAAGTGACTGGTTTTTCCCGTTGTCATAGCACCAAAGAAGGAAACTAACCAATTTTGAGTATCTGTGATTATAGAGAACTGAATGCAATAACTTTGAAGGATCCATATTTGGGTTATACAATATGTTGTAGAAGGTTCATAAATAGTTATACATATGTTTCATATTCTTTGGAGCATTTGAAGAAAAAATCAGTTTGCTTTAGAGGGATATAAGCAACATGTTGCTTTTGACAAATTGACAACTATACTATCCCAAGCCGCTATTTTAGCTCAATTCACAATGTGTGATAAGGATTTCATGTGCATGTGGATGCATGAAATTGAGCAATATGGTGTATTTTAGCCCAAGAAGGAGAACAAAAGGTAGATCATCCAATCTACTTTGCAAGACAATTACTTACCAAGGTTGAGAAGAGTTGTATGACTATTGTAAGAGAGGCCTTGGACATGGTCCATTTGATGCAAAAATTCAAACACCATTTCTTGGACAACACTTTTTGTATTTGATGTATAGCATCAAGCATCATTACACTTAATCAATAACCAATAATTCACGAAATAATCTCACGATGGCTACTATTGTTACAAAATTTTACTTTCTCAGTTCTAGTAAAGATGAGGCAAGAAGCATGTTATTGTTGGTGTAGGATATTCTTTTCCTTGTATTTATTTGCTTGGAATAAATCCACACCCTTGGTGATTCATCTTGCTTAGGTGTATTGAGCGTCATAGGAGTTACTATGACATCTCTTATATGTCATAGTGTGTCATAGGAGTTACATTCCCATTCTGGAGTGTAACTCCCCTACCTATTCTGGGAATATTCTCATGGAGGAGTTACACAACACTCCTATTTGTACGCACCTCTTGAGCTATTGAGTTTTTTTTTCTGATTTTGCATCATTCTTCTTTTGTGAGTTAATTTCATATTGGATAAAGATCATTCTTGGAATTCATGCAACTACATGTGTGCAAGCATTCTTTATTCGAGATTTTGGCGGAAACTCCTATAGTTATTGCATGCTAATTGCCACGCCTCAAACCAAGAGAGCCACCTCTCGGAGTTGATGATGAGCTCCTAGATTCTCACTTATTTTTTATCACTAAGGTACCAAAGTGGTATGATAACATTAGGAATTCTCTGTCAACTAGAGAATTACCTTTAGTTATGACACCACAATAGAAGATAATCAAGATATATGCACCTTTCTAGTTTGATAAAATAATTGCTCTATTGTACGGGTAAAGAGAATATTTTTGTAAAGATGTTGGTTGCAATGACTAATTAAAAATACATTAAACATGCTCGTCAAATTGTGTTTGGAGGACTTGCCAGTGTTGACTCGACAATTATTCTTTATTGGTGGGATAGTAGTGGTCAATATTGTTCCAAAATTCTCATCAATGGTTGTTTTGAGTGCGAACAAGGAAAATTGGTGACCAAAGAGCATTGCATTATGGCGTTGTGTATCTGCCCAGCCTTGTGATTTGTGCATGAAGTACCAGACACTACACATCTGACATTGCAACACAAACACTATACATTTGACTTTGCACCACAGATGCTGCACATTTGACATTATATTGCAGGAACAACACATTGCTAACTGTACACTATGCATGGCAGGCAATTAGATCATCCCCCTTCCTCGTGGGGTGGAATCCCCTATGAATTGAGGGCTAGGACCGGACATTAGTCATCTGTAATCACCACTGAACAAAACTTCTACCAGCTCATCTAGAAGAGCTGTCTAATATTTTTTTTGTTATAGTTCTATTGTGTTTCATTAATGAAGAATGCTACATCTGTTTCTGATCTTTGCACAATAGCTTGTTTCCACGTATAATACATCCGATTTTTAGCATTTGGAAGTGTTGTACATTGAACCTCTCTTGAGATCTGGATCATTGGGTACAATGATGTGATAAATGTCAGAGAATGGAATGGCTAAACAAGCAAACTTCTGTGCCATTAAATTCTATGGTTTCTCAAGAATCATTTGTGGGTCAGGGATGATTATATTGGTCCATTTAAGAAGCCTAATTAAAGATGACGGTGTAGATAAGTAGTTGTGGCTATAGAGTATATGAAAAATTGTAGAAAGCCAAGGCACTTCCAAGCAAGTCAGAAGCACATCTAATTCATATATGGTAACACGTTTACAATTTCTGGGTGTCCAATATATAACACGTGAGAAAGATACTCATTTTATAGAAGATGATGCATAGACCGAAAATTATGCATAAGAATTGAAATGCATTCTATCCAATAGCAATAAACAAGCTGAAGCCAGATTTAAGTTTTTTTTGTACGAATGATTTATAAGTTGTGGTATTGAGTGAGGTGGCTATGTAGTAAAAAATACCAGAACACTTTGGACTTACTGCAAACATACAAAACCTCTTATTGGGTTTGGTCCATTTCTGTTGACTCATGAGCATGCAGCAATCATTCCTATGGACTTTTTAAATCCATCCTAATAATTTAAGTTCAAGAAAAATTGAAAAATACGGATGTTTGCAGTACATATAGTAGCAATTGTCAAAATTTGATGGAAAATAAGGGATAATGGAACAATTTTGTTCACAAATCTGGATGTAGAAAGTCGCAACAAATATGTTAACATTTCTAAGCGTTGCAAATATCACAGTGACAAAAAGTTTAATGTATTTGACAATTTATGCAATAATTGACAATATGCACATACAACTTGCTGATCTAGACTTAGAGAGCAATACCTACGAGGGATAAATTTGCAGCATAACAATATAATGACTATTGAACAGTTATTCAAGAATACCAACACTACCTCAGTTTCACATTATTGAAATATGCAATAACTCTTGCATATGTAAAGAATAAAATGTGTGGACAAGTAGTCATCCAACTAATTAGTTCCAAACAAGAAAGTTTGAATGTGTGGACGAGGATGACTAATCATATCTAACTAATCAATTCCACATAAAAAAGTTTCTCTAAGCTAATCTTAAACAAAGCAAAGCGCAGATTTAAAAGCTAATTCTAGATTAGGAAACAAAGCGTTCTAACTAAACAGGCTAAAAGCCTCAACAATGAAATAGATCTATCCTAGTGAGTTGTGAAGATAGTTAAAGAATATTTTGACTACAATATTAGTTTATTTCAATTCATAAAATAAACTTAGGAAAGTGGAAATATATTAATTCCAAAACTTGTGTATATGAAATATGCGTTAACAACCCCCTTAAGATAAACTTGGTAAAACTGTGGAAAGAAGGAACTGGAAAAATAGCTATGCTATCCCCTGAGTGAGTACTTTCTTCATTCGAAACATGGCACGAAGATGAAAAACTTTGGGCTTTATCATCCACTCAATGAAGATATCTGCAACCTACTCTTTTGTTCGAAATTTTTTCAAGGCAATGACTTGATTAGAAATAACTATAAGTTGTCGAATGTAATGCATGTGAAGCTCAATGCATTTCGTACGCTGGTGTCCACCGGGTTGTGTGCAATGTGAATTGCAATTGATTGTCACACCAAAATGTTGTAGGATTCTCATATTGGATTCCAAACTTGGTTAAGATTTGACATCCAATGGGCCTCCTAGCCTGCGCTGACAGCTCCACAGTACTCTACCTCTGTCCTAGAAAGAGGGACAGTGGCATGTTTCTTGCTACTCTAAGTATTTGGTCCTAAAACAAGGTGGTAAACATATACTACATTGGACTTGCATCAGTCATATTGCTGGCGCAATTTGAGTCTGTGTAGCCTACTAATGTTGCTGCATCCACTGAAGTATGCTCGATACTAAATTGATGTGACCTTTGATGTACTGAAGGATGTGGTTGGATGCTTGCCAATGGTTCCCATGGGGATCTTGTATGAACTGAGAGACAAGGGCAACAAAAAAGAATAAGTTTGGCCTATTGTGAGTCAAGCATAGAAGGCTGCCAACGAACTGCTTGTATAATGTAGCATCAACAAGCAGGGTTGAACATTGTGCCGACAACTTAACTCTAAACTGAAATGGAGTAGGGTTGGGCTTGCAATCAAGCATGCTAAAACGCTGAAGTATGTCCAAAGGATATTTCGGCTGAAAGATACTAATCCCTATCTTGGACTGAGTAACTTGTATACCAAGGAAGTAATGTTGAAGGCCCTTGTTAGTCAATCTTAAATTGCTGCATAAGACTTAACTTCATGGTCTTAACCATAGAAGTGGAGCTTCTAGTGATGATCAAATGATCGACATAAAGAACAAAGATCATAAGATCAACTCCCGGCTTCTTAATGTAGATTGTCAGATTTGAATGGAAAGTGGAAAAATCCATGTCAAGTAAAAACTTGTCCATCTTCTCATACCAAGCCTTGGGAACTTGTTTGAGTCCATAGAGGGAATTTCGAAGGCGACACACAAGTGAAGACTTGCTGGATTGAACAAATCCTAGGTGTTGTTCCATGTATATTTCCTCTTGTAAATCACCATGCAAGAAGGCACTCCTCACATTTATTTGGTGGACGTGATGTCTGTGGGAGGTAGCAAATGAAAAGACAAAGCAAATAGAGTTCATTTTTTCCATTGGTGTAAAGATCTAAGAATAATCAACTCCTTTGACTTGATAGAAACTGTTAGCTTCTTAGTTTAGATTGTTAGATTTGAGTGGAAAGTGGAAAAATCCATGTTAAGGAAAAACTTTTCCATCTTCTCATACCAAGCCTTGGGAACTTGTTTGAGTCCATAGAGGGACTTTTGAAGGTGACACACAAGTAAAGGCTTGCTGGATTGAACAAATCCTAGGTGTTGTTCTATGTATATTTCCTCTTGTAAATCACCATGTGAGAAGGCACACTTCATGTCTGTTTGGTGGGCATTCTATATGTGGGAGGTAGTAAAGGAAAGTACAAAACAAATAGAGTTCATATTTTCCATTGGTGTAAAGATCTAAGAATAATCGACTCCTTTGACTTGATAGAAACTGTTAGCAACCAGGCGGCCCCTGTAATTATCCACACTAACATCAATTGCATACTTAGTCCGATACACCACTTGCACCGAACCATATTTCTTCTTGTGTGAAGAGAGACTAAATCCCATGTGTTCTTCTGTAAAGAACAATATTGTTCCATCATGGCTTCCTCCCACTTTAGAATGCCACTTTCTTGTAATTTTAGGGATCACTTCTTATGGAAAGGAAACTTGAGGAAAATTCATACTAGAAATATAATTGAGTCCTGTGAGTGTTGTGAGGATCACCTATTGACGAACATGCATCCTTGTGGGTCTTTTTAACTCACTTTGGAAGTGTGCAAGTTGTAGGTCTTGCAACTTGGAGGAAATGAAAGCATGTCCTCCTCCACTGAATCTGACCCATGTTGATCCTTTTGATCCTCTGAATCCTTTGAATCATTTGGGTACTTTGACCACTCATTTTCAGAATAATCACATCTATTGGAAAACGACTTTGAAGAAATGGGAAAGGAAAACAAACATTTTGCCTAATAATCAAAGTACGATTCTTAGGAGAAAGAATGTGATAGCCCTTAATTGTTTCCGGATATTGAACAAATGTGAGTCTCGCTTTGTGGCACCATTGCCTTGTGTTTGTCAATGGGGATGTTCGCCCAACCATGACACCCAAATAGTATGAAGTGGGCATTATTAGGTTTCATGGAATTACAAGCCTCTTCAAGAGTCATTCCCTTCACTGCACTGTTCGGGGTCCTACCTTGTATGTAAGAATCATTCATGTCATTGCACTAGGGGTCCTACTCTGAATGTTGTTGCACAGTTGATGACCTGTGCCCAAAGTTGCTGAGCTAGATTCTTGGACTGAAATTTATAATTGGCCATCTCCTACACAGTATTTGTTATTGCTTAACACCCCCCCATTGTCAAAACTCCTTTTAAAATAGGGACCCACTTTGATTTAAAAAAGCTGGCAATATGTGAATACTTGCCTTTATTTCGTAGAAGTGTTTCCTTATCTTTTTGCCTAAGTCCTTTTGCTTGGTACTTGCACTTCAAATATGCTTGTTCCTCGCACTTCAAATTTGCTTGGTACTCACACTTTAAATTTGCTTGGTGCGCGCACTTAAAATCTGCTTGGTACCCACACTTCCATTTTGCTAAGTGCTTGCACTTTAACATTGTTTTGTTTCTCGCACTAAAGCATTTCCTCACAGATTCACAGTTAATAGTTACCATGCTTCACAGTCAACGGGAATTCGAGCCTTGCAGTCAATGAAAGCTTGTTCCTTGCACTGACAAAAATTTGTTCCTTGCAGTCAATGACTCTTCCTTGTGGTCAAAGGTTTTATTCTTCGCACTTACAGTTGCGAGAATGTATTTCTCGCACTTCGCAATTGTGAAGATATGCTACTCGCACCTGGCTGTCAAGAAGTGGCTAAAGTAAGCACACCTCAGCATCAGAGATCTGCGAGCCAATCGTAATAGGACATGCAACTTACACATGGTTTGCACTTGGCGTCCACATGTCAAGCAACTAAGCTAATAAAGACTAGTCATCATGCTCAATCTTAATTGGTGCAAGTGTGTGGTTCATATTTGAAGGCCGACAGTTAAAAAATTAACGTTCATAAATCAGGGAAAACATCAAATCACATGTCATGCGCCATAAATATAGGCATGTCAGCTCGAATAAGAAGATTGTTCAATCTAAAACTGAGGCATTAATTAAAGTCATTTGCAGGCCTGGATTTTCATAGCCTTGAGCATTACAGTAGGTACAATATCAACTTAAGCAATGGCGAGCGGTTCAACACAGTCTCCCGGGTAGTCTAATGTGGATACCTTCTTGTACACCTATGCAGACGAGCAAGTATTGAGAGACATTGTCTTAGACCCTGCTTCACCAGGTAATGAATTCCCTCATTATTCTGCCATTTTCTCAACTGTTCAGAGAGAAAGGACTTCTGTGGATGCATTAGATGAGAATACAATGACGCCCGACCAGGTTCAGAGAGCCATAGACATAAGAGCAATAAAGAAGTCCGGATTACATCGGATAACAACAAAACCAAAGGTATTCTCTTCTCCTGATTTGCTCTCTCCTATTTTTACCCTCACTTATGCAAAAACTGGAATACTACACAATAAGAATGAAGATAATAGAGACGCCTTCATCTCTGGGTCCGCTTTTAAAGTATATTATAAGCTACCAGAAGATGATGTAATGTACAACTCCACTACCATGGAGTCATGGATGGCAACCCATCAAGTGCGGATGGTTTTGCAAAATTGGGTGAAGGATCCAAGTGAAAATATGGATGATGACAACCTAAATAACATCCATATTCAAAGGTTTAGGCCAAGAGTACAAATTGGAATGGCCCTAATGAACTGTTTATATAGCAACCCTTCCACTTCCAAGATGGATGTTTCCTGGATCCCTGTTCTGTCTATCATTATTGATGACAACCAAATTCCGGTCTTAAGACATATTATATCACAAATTTTGATTTGCCGAAGGGAGACATACGTGGCCAACAAGATGTCATTCTTCATGGCATCATACTTAATGGATGCAATTTGTGGAATTCTGATTTGTCTCACGTTTTGCTCGCTTTGGAATCTTAGGTGCCCTCGTGAGGTAAATGAAACTTATTCTGATTTATACGTACACAGATTCAGGGCACATATTAAGGACATATGTAACTTCTTCTATCCCACAGTATACAGATTGGTTATGGAGAAACCAATGGCTAGGATTTCAGCAGTTCTAAATTCCATCTGGTAAATGGGAGCTGCATGGTTCTATCCCAACTACATATTCATAATGATTGAAGGACCTCTGACTTCACCTCTGCAACTACCATAGTATGTGCCAGACAAGCTAGCAGAGCAGGAGGTTGCTTTTCAAATCCTCAATGGCATGGCCAGCAAATGCAAGGAAAAGATGTTAAGGCCATATCCTCCCTTGCCTCTCACAGTTGGAATCAGAGAATTCAAGAGATTGCTTGATATTAAATTTGTTGCTGTTCATAGGCATTCTTTCAATTTTCCTAGGCATACATCAAGTATGATCCTAAGTGCAGAGTGGCCAAGCACTTGGAGTCTTTGAAGGGACAATTAAATGTTGTGTGTCATCATGAACTTGATGCTGATGATTGGGTATGGATTACCCAAGAAGATGATGATGCTGTCAAGCAAAATATGAAGAATGCAGGGGTTGTTCCCTCACCTAAGGGAGTGATTAGGAGGGACTTTTCAAGAAGAGAAACACGGGCTCATACAGAGCAATAGACCCAATACAGTGAAAGGTCACCAACTTCCTCCCTAGGGCCTGTTGATCCTGATACTTCAGAAGTTCGGGAGGTAGTCCCTGAACAAGTCCAAGTTTCTCCTCCGCCGGCATATGAATTGTCTTCTTCAGAAGAGGAAGTAACAACTGAAGAACCAGAACAAATCTCAAAGAGAGAGGGAAAGGATTCCTCAACCAACGCATCTTCTCAGGAACAAGAACATGACTAGGTAGAAAAGGCTCTAGTCTCACAGAAGGAGCAACAGATTGGGCAACACTTGAGGACCTCCAGATCAAGACTAAGTTTAATCCTAGAACTGACACCGTGAAAAGAGTGACCAGGAAAAGAATGTCAACCAATGAAGCTTTGATTTGGCATGAAACATCAGAAGACTTGTTTTCTCTCACAAAAAAGAGGAAAACTAAAGGGTCCCAAGCTGTTGAGTACCAAGAAGACCCAGTGTCCTTCATAAGAGCATCAACTGAGTTGGCAGTGCACACGGTTAAGGGAATCCAGGGAAGAGCCAAAGCATTGGAAACACAAGGAAAGGCTACTGTCCCAGATGACCTTGCAAATCAGGTAGAACAGGCTCTCTTATCTCTCTTTAACATCTTGAAACAGAGCCTTGAGGCCAAGAAGGGACAACCATTTTCAAAAAAGGTACACACAATTTTGAATAGAGTGTTGGTGTTATAACAAATGCTCCAGGTTATTATTAGAGCCACTGATGAAGGAGTATGTTAGGATCCTGCGGTGCTATCAACAAAAGATATTGGCCTTTGCTAAACATATATCACCTATACAAAGGCCTCTTTGGAAGATTGGGAGAATCAAATGGGCAAAATTCCCCCACAATTAGATGATATCATCTCCAGGGCCAGTCAAATATTCTCTGAGGTAGCCATCACAAGGGTGTACATAGAGAACCAAGATACAGTGACCATGAATGAATTCTCAGGGCAACTTAGACAATTCATAGTGCACTTCAACAAGAATATTTCCAAGGTCCGCAAATGAGGCAAAGGCTTCTAAGGTCATTGAACTAGTATCTCATGCCAAGGAACAAATTCAGAAGGTTCAAACCCTCAAGGATATTTCAGAGGTAATAATGGCTTCCCAGAATAATTTGCTGGACAAAACTCCTAAGCTCTTAAAAAAGCCCATTATTGATCTTAACAAACTTGATGGGGACTATAAAGTATGTAGGGATGCGTTGGCAACATCCAAAGCAAGGTCCCCACAACAAGCCTCAGGCACTTCTAAAGGACCAATGGTTAAGAAGGAGAAGTAGGTGGTCCCAACAAAACATGCTCTAGGAATATTCTTTGGGCACGCTGAGTCATGTAATCAATGTAACATTCTAACTGAATCAGGTAGGATATTTTATAAAAGGCCAGCTATCCTTGATATTTTGTACGTTTGTCTGGCACTTTGAAAGGGGTCAATTGGCACTACATGGGTGTGAATCTCTGTCCCATTTTGTATAAATACCCTTGTCCCCTTCCATTCAAAGGGGGTGAATTCAAGAGTTCTAATGCCAGCTGGTTCAAATAATTCCCGCGAGTTTTCATTTCCTCTTCTGTATGATCTTTATGAATTGTTGTTGAAATTATAATCATTTTCATGCCCATAATTCTGACCTTTAAATTGTGCTTTGCAAGTTTAATGAATGTGTAATAGGCTTCATATCTTGATAGCTTGTAATGGATGTGCGTTCAACAATCTGATAATTTGCCTTGTTTATGAATGTTCAATTGCATATTATAGTCATAGTTCTCATTTCCTCTGAATCTTTGCATCAATTGTGTATTAGTCTCTGTGTAAACTGGACTAAATGCATTTGGTTATTTGGGTGTGCATGCTTAGTTTACATAATTTCAACTCCATGAAATTTAGTTTCAGCAGATATTTCTTTTCTCTCTGCCTTACCTTCCTGTTTGTTTTTCTTCTGAGCAATAACCATTAATTAGGACCCGATTAGTCTTTTAGGTGTTAGGTATAGTTTAGCTTGTAGAATAATCAGGTAATGCAGAGAGTGGCACTAGAAGGACTGTAAATCTGTCCAGCAATATAAGACCAGAAACTTGCAACTCGTGCTTTAAGTCATTTCTTTTGACTCTATAACGAGAACGACATTAAGAGCCTGTCATCCTTTGAGCGAGCACCTCACATGACCCCATTAGTCTTGTAGGTGTTAGGTATAGTTTATCTTGTAGAATAATCAGGTAATGCAGAGAGTGGCACTAGGACTGTAAATCTGTCCAAAAATATAAGACCAGAAACTTGCAACTCGTGCTTCGAATCATTTCTTTTGACTCTAAAACGAGAAGGACATTAAGAGCTTGTCATCCTTTTGAGCGAGCACCTCACATGCATCAGCAATATCATTTTTCCTCTCTGAACCAATATTTTGCTATGGGATGAGGAACGATGTACTTCTTCTATATGCCATGCTCTTGACGAACTTCTTCAAACTCATGCTTGACATATTTTCCAGCATTATTTGTCCTCAATTGTTGAATCTTCTTGCTAGGCTACTTCTTGACAAATGCCGTTAAATATTTGAAGTATGCAAAAAATTCAATCTTCCCTCTCAAGAAATACACCTTTGAGCATTTAGGAAATTCATCAATGAAGGTAAGTACATAATGCAGACGTAGAAAGGGGGTTCGATGTAGGACAACCTTCACTATGTACATCATGAAATTACACACACACAAATACACACTCATACATCATGTACAAACTTGACACAAAGTATCTATTGTATTCTTATTCAAATGAAAAAATAACAATAGTTTTACAATGCACACATACTACTTACATGCCTTACAGGCTTATTCAAGCATTAACATGAAGAAAACAAACTTGTACTAGTATCTCATGGACTATTCCCTCCCTCTGCTCTGTTGCTGGGAGATCCTTTTTTTATGTCCTCACCCCAAAAGAAAAAAACTCCCCTGTTCCCAATTTGAATCTTTCTCTAACTTGTTGCGACTCTTGGAGTGCATTTCTCCCTTCGTTTGCCTCTTGGAAACATTTAAGAACTGATAATTCATCATTCTAGGCCATTACTTCATTTTTTTACAATTTACGTGGGTGAAACCGCCGCTTTGTGCAGTCCGGTGGTTGTGAAACTGCCACTTAAGCTTGCAAAACCATAAGAGCAGTTACGTAATTGCTACTTTAGCTTGCATATAGACTCGAAATGAGATGATTTTTTTGAAAGTGCATGACTTTTTAAGGGGAATCCGAATATACTGTAAAATTCAGGTTAAGGGAGGTCCTTGATACTCTTTTTACCTATTCACCAAAACCTATCTATGTTAGCTCTTCAATGGACACAACTACCTCTTGGATTGTACTGATGGTTGAGGCACTCAATGAACTCACTGGGAGCCATGTAGCTTCCAGAAATGTTGGAGTCCTGATGCTTCCTACTATCAACTTCTCCATGCCGAATGCCAAACAAAACTATGAAAAATCACAACTAACATATTTTTAGATGATGCAAGATTGCCCTTCACCTTGGATGCTCCTGCATCAAAAACCTAAGGTAATGATTATGTCCACAAGCTCTTGCTCATGAACTTGTTGTAAGCTCCTCTATGGTTTTTCCATAATTTGCAACTTTAGATGCATTCATCCAACTAGCATCTAAAGCTGCTCTTTCTTTCTATTTGACCAAGTACTCTTAGTACCCCCTACCGTATGTCCAAAATGGCTTCCATCTTCACTTTTCCCATTCGTGGGAATTGCTCTTTCTAGTCAATGGATGAAAGACCCATGCTTTTTTCCTTCTCAATTGTTTGTTCCACCACATATGGGTATAAATCAGCTACATTGAAGATAGTTGAAATACCTATTCCATCCTGCAACTCGATCTCATAAGCATTGGCTGAGAACCTCCTCAAAATCTTATGAGGCCCAATTTTATTCCATTTGAGCTTGTTATACTCACCCTCGGGAAACCTCTCTTTAGGGAAATGCACCAACACCAAGTCCCCAACCATAAAATTCAGCTCTCTTCGCTTCTGATCAGCATGCTGTTTGTATTTTCTAGCACTCTCTTCCAACTTTCTTTTCACCTCCTTATGCACATAATGCATAGCTTGTGCGTAGTCTTCACCTTCAACACTTCTTATACTAATATCAGCTATAATTCTCAATTCATACACACCCATAGGGCTGCTCCCGTACACAATCTGAAAAAGTACCCATACCTGTACTTCTATTGACTGAATCATTATATGCAAATTTAGCTCGGGCCAACACCAAGTCTCACTGTTTGGGTTTGTCACCAACCAAACATCTCAGCAAATTGCCAAGGCTATGATTCACAACTTCCATTTGCCCATCCATTTAAGGGAAATAGGCTTATCTGAAGTCCAATCTTGTACCCAGCTTGCGCCATAGCGTCCTCCAAAAGTGCCCAACAAACTTTGCATCCATGTTTGATGCAATACTTCTTGTCAACTCATGCAATCTCACGACTTCTTTGAAAAACAAATTAGCAATATTGGTGGCATCACTAGTCTTTTTGTTTGCTATAAAGTGAGCCATCTTTGAAAATCTATCATTACCAACAAAAATTGGAGTCATTATGTTGTTGCTTTCTTGGCAGCCCGAGAACAAAATCCGTGCTTAAGGCATCTCATAGTCTATCTGAAATTGGCAATGGCTGATATAATCAAGTATTTTGAGTTTTGCCTCTAGCATGTTGGCAAATTCTATAACTTTGCACAAAATTCTTCATGCCCGTACTTATCCGTGGCCAATAACATTTATCACTCAGCTGCAACAAAGTCTTATCATATGCAAAATGACCAGCAAGACCTCTGCTGTGTTTTTCCTTCACTATGTTCTCTCATGGAACCTTGAGGTATGCACACAACCCCCTTCCTTTAAACAACCACCCATCTTGAACTATATACTCTAGCCATGGAGTTCTATCCATATTCATTGAACTTGTACATGCTGTCCATGCATCTTGCAAATCCAAGTCCTCATATAATTCTTTCGTTGAATCAAACCCAATGACCTCTATCTTGAGCACACTCACAATAGGAGCTCTCCTACTCAAGGCATCAACAACTTTGTTGGACTTCTGACTTCCATGTTTCAAAACAAAAGAATAACTTTGAAGAAACTCCAACCATTTCACATGTCATCGATTTAATTTACCTTGGCTGTTTATGAATTGCAAGGGTTGGTTATCTGTGTACAAAATGATTCTTTGGGCAACAAGTATTGTCGCCACTTCTTGAGAGCTTGTACCATTGCATAGAATTCTTGGTCATAGAACGAATACTTCCTCTTAGCTTCATTTAATTTTTCACTAAAATAAGCATTGGACATACCTTCTCGACTTAGTACCGCTCCTATGGCTGTCTCACTTGCATCACAGTCCACTTGAAACACTTTTCCAAAATCTAGCAAGGCTAGCAATGGCTGTTCTGTCACATTTTTGTTCAAAAGCTGAAAGCTATTCTCTGCTGCAACTGTCCATTCAAACTTTTTCTTGTCTCCCTTCGTAGTCTTTGTAGTAGGTGCACATATGCCATGAATTTTTTTTATGAACTTTCTATAAAAATTTGCCAACCCATGAAAACTTCTTCCCTCAAACATAGTCTTTGGTGAAGGCCACTCCACAATTGCTTTCACCTTTTTGGGGTCCATTTTTAACCCATCCTTTGAGATCCCAAATCCCAAATATACCAACTTCTCTTACTTGAAGCTGCACTTCTTTAAATTCACTATCAACTTTTCTTCTTTCAACTTACTCAAAACCAATACCAGCTGCGCTTCTCTAGAATGACTGAAAATCAAAATGTCATCCAAATAAACAATAACAAACTTACCGTGAATGGCTTCAATACTTCATTCACGAGTCTCATGAATGTGCTTGGGGCATTTGACAAACTGAATGGCATGACCAACCATTCATACAATCCGTCATTTGTCTTGAATGTGATCTTCCAATCATCACCTTTCCCTTATTTGGATTGATGTAGACACAGGAAGGGAGTCCAATGGAGGACAACCTTCACTCTATGCAGCATGAAATTACACTCACACAAATACACACTTAGCTCATATACCATGTACAGACCTTGACACAAAGCACCTTTTGTATTCTCATTCAAATGACAAAAATAACAATGCTTTTACAATGCACACATACTACTCACATGCCTTACATGCTTATTCAAGCATTAACATGAAGAAAACAAACTCACACATGGTACCTCATGGACCGGTTCCCTTCCTCTACTATGTTCTGGGAGAACTGTTTTTTTTTCCTTCACCCCCTACAAGAAAAAAACACCCCCTCTTTCCCAATTTGAATCTTTTTTTTCTAACTTCTTATGACTCTTGAAGTGCATCTTCATTTGCTTCTTGGAAACGTTCAAGAATCAACATCTCATCATTTTGGGTTGTTAGTTCATTTTTTCAATTTAAGCGGGAAAAACCACCACTTTGTGTAGTCCAGCGGTTGCAAATCTGCCACTCAAACTTGTGAAACAGCTGGGGCAGTCACGTAACTGCCACTTTAGCTTTTGAAACTGCCACTTAGTGCAGACTGACGGTTATGTCATTGAGCACAGTTTGCCAACTTCCGGATGCCTCAACTTTTTGCATATGGACTCGAACGAGATGATTTTTTAAAAATTATGTAACTTTTCAAGGGGAATCCAAAAATGCAATAAAATTCAGGTTTAGGGAGGTCCTTGATGCTCATTTTGCCTCTACCCCGAAACCTATCTGTTTTAGCCCTTAAATGGACACAACAACCTCTTGGATTGTACCGATGGTTGAGGCACTCAATCAACTCCCTGGGAACCATGTAGATTCTTAAAAATGATCCTTCTCTAATGTACTTTATGCAACTGAAATATTGGAATCCTGATGCTTCCTACAATCAACTTCTCTATGCTGAATGCCAAACAAAACAACAAAACTACGAAAATACACAACTTTCATAGTTTTGGATGATGCAAGATTGCCCTTCACCTTGGATGCTCCTGCATCAGTACATACTTGGCCCTAATATATGAAAATACTGGAAATGTGCCAGAGATGTCACCATGGACAAACTAAAGTTGCTCTATTGCCCAAGCCTTTCCCTTCTCAAACCTGTTTTAACTGTGCTTATCCAAGTCACAAGCTTGGTATACACTATCTTCAAATCTAATAAGTGGGGGACTTGTGAACAATTCCTGCTTACACAACAGTTTCAAATAGTGGAAGTTCAAATGCCCATACTGGTCATGCCATAACTTGCTCAAATCAGTTTAGTGAGCTAAGAGAATGTGGGATGAAGACTTAGGTGCACAGGAGCTTTGCACAGTGATGCACTCATCTAGAAGCAACATTCTGGGTCTGATCATGAAGCTCTATGATCCCAATAGAATGTGGAAGAAACTCCACATTTCTCCCTTTGGCAAAGTCTGCGATCTAGTAGATAGATAGCATATTCACGAACAACTCTAGAACACATACAACATTCAGTATATCTCCATCAATAAGTTTAATTTATCCTAATACTTTAACCCGTAAAGGTGAATAATTTTCCACAAATATCTTCTTTACATTACATTCACTAAGCAAAGTGAACAAGGACTCATCTTGGGGCATGTGGTGGGAAGCTCTTTAGTCCATGACCTATTCTAGGTGACTCGGTCCGTGTGCCATTAAGGTGAAATTTGTTGTTTTAAGAACTTGGTCTTTACCTCTGGAACCGCAATAAGCAGATGAAGAAGAATCAACCTGCATGTTGTATTTCTTCATAGCAGTTACAAGGCTTCCAACTTCTTGAAACACTGGTTTTCTGAATGGACATCTTACTTACAAAACCCACTCTTAACTCCTTCCTTTTTTTTTCCTGTTTTGAGACTTGGGCACGGAAGAGTTGGAGTTATTATAGTTTTGAGATCCTCTTTTGGCACTCTTCTTGTTACCCATCTTAAATTGCTTTTGTGAACTTTGCCCCGTTTATTGATGGGAAACAAAAGTGTGATTCATGGAAGTCTTGGAACTAAGAAGGGCCATATTGATGAGTTTATCCTGTCCCCTGATTACCATATTACAAAACAAATCAAATGCTTGGGTATTTGAACAATTCACCCTTAGTATCCATCTGGGAGTAAAAAATTGAGACAAACATGAAGTAATGATCCTCCAATTTGGACAATATTGTTGTCACCATCTGGTCATCTGTTATCTCTACCTCACAATCCTGAAGCTGCACTCCCAATAGTTTGAACTTGGTCAAGTCGTCTTCAATGGTTGGGAAATCTAAAGAGTCTAAACCAATCATCTGAATCTCGAAATGATTGGCACGAATCAGGGTCTTCCCAAACAAAGTCTTCGACTTGTTCCATACTGAAATAGGAGTTTCCAAATCCTTGATATGGAATTTCAGCTCCTCATATATTGACATGTAAATTAATCTTTGGGCTTCATCACACTTAAGCCATCAGCAATTACCAATGGCCCTCTCCGGTTTTGTCTCATCACCAACTATAACTCTGTACAGACCTTTAGTCCACAAATTTCCATGAATGGTAGTTATGGAGTGTGAGTGGAGTCACTTTGTTCTCAACCATCTGCAAGTGCGCAAGTATAGCAATTTACAGAAAAAGAGTTGTGCTGCAAAATAATGAGTATGAAAACAACAATGGAGCAATTACTGATGTCGTAGTGCTGGTACAATGCTATAAAAAGAATGACATTGTTGTTGCATTGCAAACTGAAAAGCAATTGGCAATGACATTGCAGTTCAAACTGAAATGCAGATTGCCAAAACAGACCATTACAAACTCACCACCTACTGTGTGCATGGATTTGCACATACAGATATACCACCCTAAAGCAATGCAAGATACCCCCTTGAAATTTATCCATCCAACTGGCCAATTTTTTTCCATGAATGGTAGTTATGGAGTGTGAGTGGAGTCACTTTGTTCTCAACCATCTGCAAGTGCACAAGTATAGCAATCTACAAAAAAAGAGTTGTGTTGCAAAATAATGAATTCAAAAACCACAATGGAGCAATTACTGATGTCGTAGTGCTGGTACAATGCTATAAAAAGAATGACATTGATGTTGCATTGCAAACTGAAAAGCAATTGGCAATGACATTGCACTTCAAAGCTCAAACTGAAATGCAGATTGCCAAAACAAACCATTGCAATCTCACCACCTATTGTGTGCATAGATTTGCACACAAATACCACCGTTACAATTTCTGATTTTATCAACCGTTACAAAACCAAACATATTTTTAAAATTCTGCTTTAAGTTTATGTATAGCACGTTTATAATAAATCTGGTATGTAAACAGTGTTTGTCAAGAAAGTTTAGACCTCTCAGAAATTCGCTTGTGGAAAATAATAAGCAAACATACTTTTGATAGACCTATGGATCCAACACAGTGTCGGAATGTTGATGCTTGGATTTGTCTGATTGGATTGTGCCCGCAGGTCCAACACAACCTGAGATCTCTGTTTAGTGTGGGACTTCAACTTAATAGAGATAATGGCCAGTAGACAGGATTGGTCACTTTGTTCCTATGGTGATTGATGCATAAAAACTCCTAGAACTAACTAGCTGAAAGAGAAACAGTAATTTTGATATAGGCAAATTGCTGAAGGGCTTTCTAAGGCCTATGATTAGAGAGAGAAGCTAGAATGCAGGCATTGCACCAAATTAAGAAAAAGGACTTAAGTGCTTTCTTGTTGCCCTGGCCTATAGACTCTACCATGGATCAATAGGCAATGACATATGTTTAGCTGTAATGTCCCCTTTTTTGAACTATGAAGAGCGTAAAAGGTGAGACTTCTTGCCATCCCCTTTAGAGTGGCAAGGGACCCTAGCAATTGCACTGTAAATTACTCAGTTCATATTCACAGCCAAGAAACTCGACAACAAACTTTACATGTAACACAGCTGAGGTCCGAGATCAACTAAGGCAGGTGTAAGCTGTGCAAAATGGAGAGTCATAAAAGCAAATATAAAAGATTACAATCAGAAGCCCACGGAAGTCGGTCCACTTCTATTTGGCCTTTGGCGCCAAGCAAGTGTTATAATTAGCGAGATTTTTGACTTCATTTCCAATCCTATCTTTTGGCGCTATTTAGAACGATAAGACTTGAGTTTTTTGGGCAAAGTGCATCATTAACTATCCACTCTGAGGATTCGACCCTTACTGTCATGCTGCTGCAGGTTTGGGTGGAATGACGAAATACCTTGACTTGCTGGCTTGGTGGAGGACGGTTCACCCTCCATTTGCTCGTAGCTTGATCCTTGAAGACATTCTTTCCCCGAAGACTATCTTTACAGACTTTTGGATCTAAATAAGTTTTGGGCATCACAGGAAGAGAGTTTTATCTACCCATGGCTTTTACATCTATGTTCCACAGGGACTTGCATCCCCTGCCTTATTTAGGCTCATCCCCGTACCATAGAGGATGTTATCGGAAAATCGGGGACGGGTAAGAAACATCCCCCTACCCATCCCCAATCTGCTAAAAAAGATCAAGGGACGTCCCCGAGACGTCCAAAAAAAAGGGGGATGGCAAGGGATGCCCAGACGTCCGCGGGATGGTCAGGTGTCTTCTACAAGTTCCCCGACTGTACTAGGGACGTCTAGGCATCCCCTATGTCCTAGCAAAGGTAAAGTTTTTTTTTTTACAAAAAACTCAAGTTAATAAAAAAAGGAATGTGGGGGCCCAAAGGACCCCCACACTCATTCCTGACTAACTTATACCTAAAATAACCTCTTTTACAACTAAAACAAAAAAAGAAGTTCATTTTTGTCATTTCCCATCTTGTGAAAGGGATGACAAAGAAATAAAACAACAGACAGAAAAAAAGAGAACAATGAGAAGGCAAGAGAGCAATATTCTACACCATTTGAGGTATGTTTCACATCCTTTGTTCATTTCACAAATTTACACAAATTAGTTTTCATTTCTTTCAATGTTTCAAACTTCAAAGACTGAAGGAGGTTTTATTTTTTGTTTGTTTTTTGTTTGCACTTGTAGTTGCAGTTGGGTGTTGCATTTTCAATAAAAAACAATGAGTAGCAGTGAGGGTAGTGAGGGTGAAGAGATTTAAATACAACAAAGAGTTGTAGCAATTGTGGGTTCAAATAATCCATTTGAATACCCTTCTCAACTCCTCAAAATCTATGCAGAGGGCCCATTCAATCCTAAAAAGCCTCTTTCACAATTTACAACAGCCATTGACAAAGAAAAAGAAAACTCAAGGGGGAGTAGAGTGTGGTTGTGTCATATTTGCAACAAAGATTTTAGGGGCAGATACACAAGGGTTTATTGTCATCTTTTGGGCATAGCTGGACAGGGGGTAAAAGGTTGTGAAAAAATAATATTAGTTGAGAGGGTTGAAGTGACTAGGTTGCACATGGAGGGTGAGACAAGAAAAAAGGGATGCCATTGGAGACTATGCATGGTACACAATTGCCTACCCAATCCGTGGATGTTGAAAGTTAAAGGGGAGAGGATTCTACCAAGGGAAAGAGAAAGACTACTACTGTTACGGGGAAGTTCAATGTGCAATCACGAGAAGTAGTTGACTCTTCTATTGCCAAATTCTTCTTTGCCAATGCAATACCATTTCATGTGTCACGTTCCCTTTACTTCAAGCAAATGTTCGAAGATTTAATTGATGTTGGTTCCTGGTATGTCCCTCTTGGAGAACATAAACTACGAATCAGCCTCGTTGATAAAGAATATTCTAAGGTGAGTGTGGTTATGGAGGAGATGAGGCAAACTTGGATACGGGTGGGTTGCTCTATCATCATGGATGGGTGGACTGATATTAGACATCGACCACTCATCAATATCATTGTCACATGTCTTGCTGACTCTTATTTTCTTAGAGCTATTGATTGTACAGGGAAGAGGAAAGATGCAACCTTTCAATTTCAAATTTTGAAGGATGCCATAAAAGAGATTGGGCTCTCTAATGTTGTACAAGTGGTGACCGATTTAGCCCGCGTTTGTAAGGTAACTGGTTTAATGGTTGAGGGTGCTTACAAGCACATTTTCTGGACTCCATGCTGTGTTCATGCGTTGAACAACACATTGAAAAACATTGGAAAGATAGATTGGGTGAAGACAGTGGTGGCAGAGGCTAGACACATACAAATATTCATTTACAACCATCACACCTCACTTGCTCTATTCAGGTCTTTTTCGAGGAAGGAATTCCTAAAGCCCGTGGACACTAGATATACCAACTATTTCATTTTGTTAGAGAGGATGCTTGAGGTGTAGGAGACTCTACAATTAATGATGGTTAATCAAGAGTGGGGTAGATGGCCAAAGGCAAACACTGCTGAAGGAAAAAGTGTGAAACAAAAGATCCTCGACGATGATTGGTGGTCCACAGTGAGGTAAACAATTGCTGATTTTATATATTCATTATTTATATTTTAATTTATAATTTTTTAATATTTTTATCCATGTTTTTGACTTGTAAATTATTTTAGTTTTTCATTCTTTGTGATAACATTCTGATTCACTCTTTGAGTCTTAAATTCTTAATATTTTATGATTTTTTTGTAACTTGTTTGTAGATATGTTTGCTCCATCATCTCACCTGTAGTGGGGGTCATAAGATATGCTAATACAAACTCTCCTAGTCTTAGAGAAATTTATGAGACATTTGACAACATGCTTGGGCAGATGAAGCAAGCCATTTGTAGCAGGGATCCTACTTTGGGATTTTAAGAACATAACATGCCCATTGTGACACGATGGTGGAACACAATGAACACCCCGCTTCATATGGCAACCTATGCTCTAAATCCCAAATGGTATGCAACACGGCTTGGGAGAATGCCTCCATCTGATGATGAAGAGGTGAAAGAAGGGCTCATGAAGGTCTTTCAAAAGATGTGCATTGATGAGGAGTCCACTTTACTATGGACATAATGGCTATCCTTTGTCAACCTTCGTGGTCGAACATTTAGCAAACCAGAGCCGAGGACAGATAGAGCTAAATTAGCTCAAGTAGACTCTATTGGATGGTGGACATGACATGATAAGGATGCGCTAGACTTGAGGATTCTTGCCATTCACCTCCTTTCACAGGTTGCCAATTCCTATTCTGAAGAGAGGAACTGGTCTAGATACGGCTACATCCACTCAATTAAGAGGAGCAAGCTTACCTCTCGACGAGAAGAGAAGTTAGTAGCCGTGCATAGTGCCTTGCGGCTTCAAGATCGACATACTCCTGAGCATCGTCAGACTCTAGCTACACATTAGGATGTTGATCCTGAAGATGCCACACAACTTGATGAGGAGGTACATGTGGGATTGGTTGGGGTTCCATTGGATGAGGCAATCTCTCATTGTTCCAGTGAATTAGACTCAGGGTCTGATTGTGATGCCATTTTAGTAGATTTTGATTAGGGGCAACAATATATTTTCATTTTCTATGTTTCAGACATTTTGTAGTTGAAACTTGCAGCCCTTGGACATTTCATTGTAATTATTATTATAATTGAAACTTGAAGCTTATGTGAAATCTCAATTCAGCTCCAATTTTATGTATTAAGATTCTATAATGTGTGTGATGAATGCTTTATCAATGTTATCATATGAACATTAGAAATTTCCTATTTTTTTAAAATTGTCCTTTATTTTTTAGTAGCCGTCCCCTAAAAAATGTCCTCCAAAAACATTCATCCAAGAAACACAGCCCCCCATCCCTTGCCATCCCTGTCCCGAAAACTTCGTGTAACAAAGCTTTTACTTTATAATATAAGCTAGCTTTTTAAAAGGCTTTTAAATAAAACTTATCTAGCTCAAGTGCCTTCTTTTGATTTGCTTCTACGTAGTTTTTTCCATTTTAAAATACACAAGCTATATAAAGCTTAGCTCTTTTGCAATTTTGAAGCTTTAGTTGGATTATTTTCCACAACGAAAATAATATTGGGAAATGAAGCTGGTGTGGAATTTATCAACATATAGATGGTGATAAAAATTGCACTTTAAAAAAATGGTTCGAAAAACACCCTTAGGATGAGGGAGAAACTGCCTCTCAAAGTTAGGGCTTTAAAAAATAATGGGACAGAAGCAGTCTGAAAAACATGGCACAAAACTTGCATGAAAATTCAGAAAATTTCCATATTGATCCCACCACTGTGTAGCCAGCAAAAAGACTTGCATTATAAAAAAACGGCTTGAAAAAATCCCTCCCGATGAGAGAGAAACTTCATCTCAAAGTCAGGGAACTGAAAAACCAAATTCTTGTACTGCAAAAGCTAGAAAGTTTTCTATCCAAAAGCACATGGATTTCCAAATAACACCTAGCACTAGTGTAACATGAGCTAATGAATGGATTTATACCACTAGTTTGTGTAGAATGATACACGAACACATGGTTCGTCTGATCCTCATCACCTCACCAATATTTGGAAGTCCGCTGTCACCTGGTTTGATACTGTGCAAAGATGTGCAATACCTAACAATATCCACATATAGCTTGCTGATCTAGACTTGGAGAACAATGCCTACTAGAGAGAAATTGGCAGCATAACAATGTAATGACAATATTAAACAGCTATGCAAAATGAAAATACCAACACTACCCCAAAATCTTGTTATTGATTAATGCAATAACAGTTGCATATATAGAGAATACGATGTATGGATGAGGATGACAACTCATATCTAAATAACCAATTTTGAACAGAAAGTTTCTCTAAGCTAATATTAAACAAAGCGGATTGCAGCTGTAAAAGCTTATTCTAGATTAGGAAACAAAGAGTAGTCTAACTAGAATAGCTAAAAGACTCAACAAGGAAATAAATCTATGCTAGTGAGTGTTAAGATATTTCAAGAATATCCTGATTACTATATTAATTTATTTTAACTCGTAAAATAAACTATTTACCTAGGAAAATGGAAATATTGCAAGTCCAAAACTAGTATATATGAATTATGAGATATACACTAGCACTATTTACTTTACAGAAATTGTTCCATAAATGCCAATCAGTTTTTATTCAAAACATGCAAAACTAAACAAATAAAAAACTAGCAAACATTGCAGAAAAATCGTTAGAAACATGCAATAAATTTCAATTCCCAGATTCACCAATGGATATATCTATAGATTTTAATCATGCAATTGGATGATATTATTTTCTATAGAAGCAAGGTTTAAGGTCAAACAATTCTAAAGCATTGTCTTGAATGTCAATTGACGGCTCAAGATTACGAGTGCACGATGTGATAGAAGCTGATGTTGCATTTGGTTATGGGAAATGAAGAGTGCCTGTGGATGTAGGCAACCTGTCATGAAAAAATCAGAATGACAAATGATGTCTGTTGAGGCATCTCATTGCCATTGTTTCCAAAAGGAAGGACATTTGATTTTGACAAGAAGAATTTTCTACCATGGTCGACAAGTTCCACTTCGTATTGATCATTGCTCGTCTCAAAAAACGAGAAAACAGGGATGGTGATCTAAGTGCAGATTGAAGGTATTAGTTTGTTTTGTGGCGCGATCAACTCATCAACACCATAATTATGTAATTGAAGAGGCCAATATTATGACAATCTGAAAAAGCCATGTAATTCACAAAGATTCAGATTTGCCTCTTTTACAGGTTGCACAGCATTTAGCCATTATAAGCTTTGCAATGTTACAAAGGGAAAAGTTTCAGAAAACAACAGATGCATAAACCATGGCTCATAGGAGGCAACTTGATGCAAATTCACAAGCCTCCTAACTGTTTTGGATATCAATTTTCTTTGGTTGAACTGTTATTGCTTGAGACGGATGATGAAAAATGAAACATTTAAGTACTGAATGGTCGGGGAGTATAGGAGTGTATCATGCTACCTAGATGCTAGTGTTGGAACCCAATGAAGAGATGATGTATGAAACAAATAGGGATTATGAACTAGAAACTGTCATTGATTCATGCAGTCAAATGAATTTTTTGAAGTGTTTTTGGTTAATCATTTTATTTATACAAGGTAGAACTTATCAATTTTGTAAGCAAGATGATTATCATTAAATGATGTTGAAGGGTACACACTGCTGACCTAAAATAAATAATAACATCTGAGTCAACGGCCGTTGATTTTTGTTTTTTTGAAGAAATGCATCTTATATTGCTCCTGAGAGAAAATTATTTACATCAGCTGAATATTAACTTGAATATGCCGTTCATATGAAGCCCCAATATAGTACATACCAATTACTAACATTGTTTGGAAGGACTAGTTGTTAAATTAGGCATCAAATATGTCTGAAGAGAGGCATAAAGCATTCCGGGCAGGGACAGCTGGGCAGAAGCAATTTAATTTTTCTTTTGTCTATATTCCCAAGAAGTGTATCAGGATATATTAATTGAGCCTACTAATCCAATGCCATACATGTGACAAGGAATGGCTGCGACGTAAATTGCTCTTATGCATGATACTGGAAGATGTAGAAATGGCAAGTGAAGTTGGTGGTTGCAAAAAATATAGGAGGAGGTGACTCAGATGTGCCAGACAACCAAGCTAATAAATAAAGCTCTCAAATTAAATTTGTGAAGTGACAAATTTTGCTGAAAATGTTTTTAAAATTCTTGCAATTGTGTCAAATGCATAGCCTAGGGTTTTTGGGAAACGCAGAAAAAGGCTAGTGATTCAAAGTCAAGTGCTACTCCATCTACCAGTAACAAATCGACGAGCCTAGTTCCTTGGGAGTTATCACATTTTTCATACCTCAAATTCCCTCTAATCCACCTAGTTTGAGTTTGTTGCAAGTTAGTGTTTTCCATTCACCTTGGTCCAATGACTAAGCAAAGCAGGGCTGACGTAGATAGTGTTGAATTGTTGTATTGTCTATCTAGAGACGGCTGATGTAGGGCCGATCCGACATCAAGTCTCAGGCGACCGGCGATCACATGTTTTAGTATCCGATGTCATTATTTTGTCAATGATTGTATTGTCAGCTTAGCTTTGGGTAGTGTTGTAACGACTCTCTTCAGTATGTTCGGTTGTTGATGGTTGTGCTTAACCTGCAACCGTTGGGTCTCTTGTCATATAAATAGAATGATGCATGTCGAGCTATGGGCACTGTGTGAAATGAAGCTGTGATCACTCTTATATTCTTCTATGCTGCATAGTGGTATGTATTTACTATTCTGTAATTGATGTTCTTTTGGAAGTGTAGTTTGTTTAATAAAAATAGACCAGATTACACTTCGTGATCCATCATCAAGATGAGAATATGTTAATAATTGATCACGTCGTGTGATCTGAAATGTTGATGAAAAAATCTCCGACACGGCTTCCTCCAGAAATACTCTCTCTAAAAATAGATATTGTACTGGAATTATGATAAATGCTAGATCCGAATGAAGCATAAGCATTTTAGTAAGTTCTAATAGAAAAACTCATTTTTGAACACCGAATTTCAGAAGCATTAGATGGCATGAGAATAAAATGATTTACTAGTATTGACTTTGACACTTGCAAGTTGTTAAAAGTGTTCAAACATTATTAGATTGGAAAGCGTATTTTTTTACATAATTCTATGCTGACTAGTGTTTTACAATTATGTTTAATATAGAGCGGAGCACAGCTGGAGCACCTATCAAGGTACATTGTAAATAATTACTGCCACTTGTGCCAAGTATATTTGTTTAATTTCTGACTCATGTTCAAACACCAAAGTAGTCCATTTTATATACTCAAACACCTTTACATTTTTCACTTGAGGTGATTTTTTCCTTCATTTTCCTTGTGTTGGGAGTGTGTACTAAGTTCTGCTTTTAGAAACGTACAAATTAATAATTACTTGTTTGTACAGTTGGGGACAGACACAGTAGTAGCAGATCCTTCAAGGTGAGTAAATATCCGACTTTATTGAGCAGAATCTATGTCTCAGATATAAATAATTTCTTTCGATCGCTAAATCCCTTACACATGTTTTTTCAGAAGCACAATTCTAATTTCATGGACTGTTGAAGCTTAAGAGCTCTAATAATAATGTTTTCTCCCTCTATTATATGCACTTAGTTGAAATGGCAATTTTTGTAGCAGGAGTGAGTTATTACGTGCCTTAGATGTACGGCTTATGACATTGCATCAAGAATTGGATAGAGCTTTTGCTGATGCTACTGCTGCGGATTTTTTAATTGAACACATGACTGATCTCTTGGCATTTTCAGAACAATTTCAGGCCGTTCGCTTCAGGTGAGCCATTGTAATGTCAAATATTTAGTCAAGTGATATAAATCTACTGCATACTTCCGTATTCCAATGGGCTTCATACAATTCTCCAACATAACCACAATTTTCCCCTCAGGGATGCGTGCACCAAGTTTCTTGTTTCATGCCAGCAAAGACAGCAACACAATTGCATCCTAAGAAAAAATACAGATGCACCTTTTTCAGGTTTTGGAAATCCCCATGACAGACAAACATTTGAAACTTTATCCAAATTTCCAAGGAAACAGGATGAAAAATCCAATGATAATACTGTGAAGGAAAGCCCGATGTCTCAGTTATATAATAACCGACAAGATGAGCAAGAAAGTTTGTTCTCACCACTTATGGACAATTCCTGTGCAAAAGCTCCGGAATTCTCTACAACAGAAACTGAATCTAATTTATTAAGTTCAGAGTCAAACAATATGGTTTCAATTGCATTCGAACCGCCCCCATCAGACAAAGATAACTATTCTCCAGCACCGACAAGAAGATCCTTAGTCAGATCTTCATCCCCCGCAAGGCCAAGAAGGTCAGCCTCCCCAATGCGAAGAGTTCAAATAGGGAGATGTGGATCACGGAGATCTAATGTATCAGTGATTCGAAGCATAAATTACATGCCGCAATGGTCTAACAGAGAGAAAGAATTAAACAGGGAGTCTGAAAGTAGTGATACAGATAACGAAAGTGGTGGGGATAATGAAGAGTTGGAGCTCCCATCAAAGGTTGAGTCAGCAAGGACAATCAGCGTTCAAGATGCTATTAATCTTTTTGAAAGGAGGCAACAGGAACAAAGACATTCGACGGAAGGCCTAAAAAAAAATATCAAAGTAGAAAGTCGAAGGTTATCAGCTGAAACTGAGACCACAACTACATATGAAAAAGCTGTCCCAAGGAGGTGGAGTGGAGCCAGTGAAATAGGTAAGTTGGATGTGCCAGATTCTACAATGCAGTCATTGGCAATTGGAAAGGACACGTCGCAAGTGGAGACAACTCCTCAGAGGGAGTTGAAACCAATCGAGGAAAAAAAAGATGCGGCTTCAAGGTTCTCATTTGCACCTGAAATTATGGAATCACAGAAAATGCAGGGTGAACAGGTGCAAAAAATTGACTTTCAGCATTCAGATGCCACTAGGTACCTGGAAAAATACAGGGGAAGAATATTTTCAGCAGACAATGGTGTTCAGAGACGAGGGCCAGAAAACACCGACAATGTTTCCAATTCAGTGAGACCTGAACATGAGTCTACTGAAAAATTCAGGACCAGTCATGAGTTGAATCAACTCCTTCAAGAGAAAGCCAATCAGTTGGAAGCATTATTCGCTGCTCATAAGGTCAGAAGTCAGGCTCCTGAAGAAGGTTCAATTGTTCTTTGTCCAGCTAACAAAGATGAAGTGAGCCTTGATTTGAAAGGCTCAGATGTGAATTCCGTTGGGCCTAGTACCCTAGAAATATCATACACAGGTAAGCCAGTGGAAGTAAGTCACAGAAAAAATATGTTCCCCGGAGCCGAGACAAAACTGGATCAACAATTAAGAACCATGCAGAGTTTTGGCAAAGATTCACTGAGCGGCTCATGGAGCAACAGTGCAGATTTTAATGTGCAGACCTTGATGAACCTGGTTGATGGAAACTATTATAATTATGAGAACCAATCAGGAGACCTTGCTAACAACAAATTTTCTGACGAGCTTAGAGGGAAATTCTATGACCAGTACAGGGAGAAACGAGAAGCCAGGCTGAGGGAGGAAAATGCTGCAAAAAGATCAGAAAAAGAAGCAAAACTTAAGGCTATGCAAGAAGTACTAGAACGAAGGAAAGCAGAAATGGCAGGAAAAAGTTCAAAGTCATTTGAAAAGCGAGATCCTTCGGTCCAGTCTCAAGCTCAAGCCCGAAAGTTGCAGCCTTCCAGGGCTAGGCTTTACAAGAACAAGAAAGAATCGGTATGCTTGCTATAACTTCATTCACTTGTAAAGTTAACCATAGAATTTAATGTTCTAATGATAGCACACTTGCCAAGGATTCCTAAATTTGGAATTTTCATTAGTAAGAATGATGTTTATGTCTGTGATGTCTTACACAGCACAAAACCAATGAAGATAATGGAGTTGTCGCAAATGATTTGAACGAGTGTTCGTTTTACCAGAAAAGTACGACAAACAAAGGCTTTCCTGGTCTGATCCCTTCTGCTACCTCAACTCCACGTGTTGCAACAGATCCGTCCAAATCGAATGGTTTCAGGAAGATTTCATCCAAAAGTATGCCTCCAGCAATTGCATGCAGCTCTTCTCCTTTGAAATCGTCATCACCCAGGTCTGCCATACCTAAAATTTCAAGTAATAGTAACACCTCTACAGGCAGGCGCAAGAGCCACTCACCGGTAGGTGGAAATCCTCTGGCTCGATCAATGCCTAATTTAGCTGATCTGAAGAAGGACAGCAGAAAAACTTTATCTGGACATTTAAGTTCAAATTCAACCCTTGATAAAGGTGGGGCTATGTCTCGTGGGAAAAATAAAGGTAGCGGCCGCAACAAAAGTGGCAATGAAGCTCCTTGTCTGGATGTCAATGGCTCTCGCTCTGGTTCACAGTCATGTCATGGTAAGGAAGAGAAGAAGAACCGTAGTCAACTAAGAAAAGGCCCCATTAGTGGGAATGTGTTCAAACCCTTGCCTGCCATTGATTCTGAGGAAAGTGCATTGATCTCAAAACCAAGTTTCTACAATAAGATGACCAAAAAGAGCAGTGTTGTTCCCCTAGAGTCGAAGCCATTCCTCCGCAAAGGTAATGGAATAGGCCCTGGCATCGGTCGTGGTATTTCCAAAACGAAAGCATCCTCACTTGATGATGTTGCAAAGACTGTAGAGTATGATGGTCATGTTGGTGAAGAAAATAAAAAGGAAACAATAGAAGAATCGAGAAACTTTGAACCATCAAACATCATGGAAGGAGCTGCAGAAGAGAATGAACCTGATTGGTCTGTAAATGGTGCTGCAAAAACCGGGGATGCCAATGGTGATTTAGATACATCGGAACAAAATATTCATAGCAGGACAGTTCTCAGTAAAACAGATGTGCCAGAAGATTGTGTCCACCAGAATGACATCTCTGATCATGGTAGGAACATTCCGACTGTTTCAAAAGTCAGCTCTACCAGTGTCTCTCCATCAAAAATGGAATCCAATTCTGTCACTACTAATCAAGAACATAGTGAAGAAATTACTTTGACTTCTGAAATTACCCTGAATGAGGACGGTGTCAAACCATTCCCAGCAGCTGAATTTTCAGTTGAGCCACCCTATTCTACTGCCTCAGCCCATTACATCCCATCTGGCCTAAACTCTGAGCTTGCAAACTCTACATCATTGAAATCGCATAAACTGCATTCGCTTTCTCAGATGTTGGCAGCTGATACTGATGAAGAACAAACACGCAAAAAATGGGGCAGTGCACAGAAGCCCATTTTGGTTCCTCAATATTCCCAAAAGGATGCTCCAAAAGGATTAAAAAGACTTCTGAAATTTGGTAGGAAAAACCGCTCTGAAACTGTAACAACGGACTCAATTTCTGTATCCACCTTTTCTGAAGGTGATGAAGACACAGAAGACTTGAAAGAGTCCTCTAAAAGAAATGTGAATGTCCTGAAAAGAGGCCAAATGCAAGCTAAGGGCATTAGACCAGCAAACACATTTTCAGATAGAAATGATTTTCAAAGCACAAATTCTTCAGGTGAGGGTTTCCTTGAAACAAGGTCCATTAAATAGTCTTTCTGGAGAAATTAATTTCTTCTTTTTATAAAAAAAACATGTCTGTTTATGATTTTCGTCCTATGACTAATCTAATATCTTTTTACAGTCCAATCAATTCAAAGTGCTATTTTCCGGGATGAGCATCTAACAGGAGCTGCATTGCTGAAAGGTGAATTCCTCTTCCATGGTTACACTTTTCCTGTCTAGCTGTTCTGTTTACAGCTGGTTAGATAGTTCTTTGTCCTGTCTCACTCGGTATCTATTTTCCCCCTTTCACTTGTCTGCTCAAAGTCTGTTTGATAACGATGCCACTTTATGGACTTTGTACAGCACCCCGCTCTTTCTTTTCACTGTCATCATTCAGAAGCAGAGGAAGCGATTCAAAATCTCGGTGATTTGCATAGTTACCAACATTCCTTAGCTGTATGCTCAAATGATGTTTGTGGTACTGTTGGATGAATGTTGTTGAGAGTCTCAAATTGCAAATGACTGATCTCCTCTTGTGGGTAATTAGTATAGTTTAAAATCTCAGTATGGTATTCCGGTAAAAGGAAAATGGAAACGGAGTTATAGTTATTTACTTGCAACATGCAAATTTCGTGTTTCAACAAGGGTTACTATTAGGATTTCTCATATAGCATTTTTGGGAAGTTGGCACGAGGCATGAACATTTCAACTTGTTAATCCTTTGTATTGCTATGTGGGGAAGTCCACCTTCTACAAGAATTTCAGCTCTCGTCTTGTTTCTGTATGTAAGAGTTGGTTTGACAATAATACAATGGCTCGGGTGTCAGGTACACTAACATATTTAGTAGCCTGGACTGAAAAACTCTTAAGTGTCAGTCCAGTCACTGTTTGGTTATGTCAGCCAAGAATGTGGCTGCTTATAACAGTATTTGCCTGTTTTCAGGTACTCTTCGTGAAGCTAGGGGTGGATTTTTCTGAGAACACTTTGATGGATTGGTCATTTGTAGTACAGCCTGGACAATGTATGAAATCCGTTGCACTGACCAAACTACTTAGTTTAAAATTTGAGGTATTATGGATATTTCAAATAGTACTAAAATTGCATTTTGCATTGCTGACCTAGATGCAAACATCATACAGTTTTATCTGCTTGTTGCTCGCTTGAACAGTTCGAGTTTAATAACTTTATGCAGATCCACTATTTGTGCAGCTCTGAATAATCAATGAACTCAATTGCAATGGTCAAAATGCGTGATTGAGAATTCTAGGCTGCTTTAGGTGATTTAAGATAAGTTGAAACTGCTAAAACTGGAATATTGCCTCGTGTATAAAACCATCTGCATTACAATTTTCTATTGTTTCGCTTGTTTTGACTTCATACCTCGCCCTTGTCCACAAGGCCTAATGTGATTTCATTCGATATGTTTTCTTCCAAAGCAACAGTGCATGTATGCAATACAAATTTGATTAGGAACGATCCACATTTATGAAGAAAAGCTCGCTATATGCATGACAACAAAACATATCAGATGTAAAGGAAAATTCTGTGTTTTATTAGAGAAAACTGAGAAAATTCTGTGTTTCATTAGAGGCTACAGAATCTACATTCCGAGTATAAATCTATGCATGGTGTACAGTATGGGATAAACTCGAGAGAATTTGCCTTGGGAGCTGGTCAACGCGCTAAGATGGGCTACCATTTTTCTTCAGTGTCTAATTACTTGAGATTACAAAATGGGCGATACGATCGTTACTTTTTCTAGTGTTTGTAGAATTTTTCAGGTTGTATTTTTGTCTAACAAGCGAATTAGCTCCCATAAGAATATAGGATAGAATGGAAATCTCATCGAAGTTGTCAACATTAAAGTGTCAATCGGCGCCATACAATTTCATAAAATAGGTAGGCAAGCCAGATTTAGATAATGACATTCCGGTGAGAAATTGGCTATAAATTCAATTTTCGTTGAGGCTTGTGTGGGGTCTTCAGTGCGGATGAACATGATTCCAGAGGAAATGAAAAAACGCACTAGTCTGCCGTGGGGGGTACAATATATAAGGAATAAAAGAATTATCTGTTCTGAAATTCTATTTTAAATGAACAGTTACTAATATACTTGTCTCACATCTATCGCCTTGATTTTTAGCTGTTTGTTTACTAGTATTCGCAAAGGACATTCAAATTTTTTTCACGCCATTATGCATCCATTTGCTGCACCATCAGCGAGAAGTGCAATGTTTGAATTTTTTTTGTTTAGTTAAAGAGGTGTATAAAAACACCCAAGTATCATATAATTATTAAAATGAAACCATATACCAATTTTTTTTTGAGTATTTAAATTATGTGAAAAGTATTTGTGATTGGATTTTAAGGGAGTTATAAATATAATTTTTGTAAGGTGGCACATTATGTGAGAATAAAGTCATGCATTTGAGATTATTTATGTGTCACCATTTGATTGATTAATTTGTTAATGTGATATGATGTGACTTGTTTTATTGGCTACTTTTTATTCAAATTTTAGGTATAAACGTGAGATATACCCACTTTAATTTGAACAACTAATGATACGATAAAGTTTTTGGATTAAAATTGCGGATAGAAGGGTTCACATCGTTTTATTTCGGAAGTTTTATCTTATTTTTTGGATTGTGAAAACATAAAGTCTCTGAATTAAAAGTACATTACTTGCAGTCACGAAATCACGCACTTTCTTTTTATATTGGGCCTTTATGTATGTTGTTATATGCATGATTCCTAAGTGAGAAAACTAGGCATTAACGACACATGTTTTGCTTTTACATTGCTTTATCCTCTTACACACTTCTTCTTTGTTTTTTCTGGAATGACCGCGTTACTCTTGGACATTAAACAACATATTACTCAGCGTTGTATTTTCTGTTTTATCCTCCGAGCATTTTGGACACCATCACCCATTATAGACATGAACACCCAAATATTAATGTCCCCTTTGGGTGGTTATGTCGTTTTCCCTCTCTTTTTCAAATGTGAAATGCCACATCGTTTGTTTTCTTTTTTAAATTACTATTTATCACTTTGGGTTGGTCTTTTTGGTTGTTAATGATGAAATTCATACAAAGAAATCACATATATGCATAACTTGCTATTGTTAGGGGTTGGGCAACTTTGGGCTAATACTTACTATCTACTATTTGGGTAAAAAACAACATTCAAAGAGCGCATTATTCACTGGATAGGAGGGATTATTTTTGAATTCCATCTCACACATTCATCTTGGGTGCCAAGTAGTTGTAGCTCGCTATTTTGGTGCCACTGACACAATTCAATCACACACATTAGAACTATATAAAATTTGAAATGTAGTGCAACACTTGGTGACAATCACATTGGGGTGATCGTTGAGGTCAATCCGACTCAAACATATGCATTATTTATTTCATCTAATATTTGTTTGAGCCTTACGCAGGTAGCTAGGGTTTGTTTTGCAGGTACATGTGTGACACATGAACCCTACAACAAACTGAATGTGACAAACGAAAGGAAGAAACTACGTTCAGACTCTGAAAAGCCTAGAAGCATAGTACTTGTCAGGACACTAGTGCTCTCCTGGGTGGTCCTATCCACATCTAAGCGCTCTCGTATGAAGAGGTTTCATATCCCAAATTCTCATATAGAGTCTACACAGTTCAAATCTAGCATTTTCAACTTGCTTTCAAGCCTAGGATCAGTCCAAATCTCCCGATACAATCTAAGTCATTCTTATCTCCAATCTTACACATTTGCTTATACTTTGCATGTTAGATCTTGTTTGTTATTGCTACATCTGTTTGATCTCAATCCTTTGATAAAGATTTAAATTTGATCTCAATTCTTTGATAAAGATTTAAATTTCTTTAAATCACTACTTCATATGTGCACTAACCATTATTGGTCAATATCCAGTCATTTGCTCCTCTCTTATTCTTTACAAAACTAGTGAAAGAAAATTCTCTAGAATATGTTCAAGGAATTCCTTGGCAAGCATTTTGCTTGATCAATTAAATAGTTTTTTTTTTTCTATTTTTCTTACAAGTAACTCATGCAATAAGCCTAAGAAACAAATTGGCGATACCACAGGGAAAAAGAAACAAACATCACCCAACATGTGTAAAGCCTAACAAGCTTTCTCTCCTCTCTCCAAAAAATGTGACAACTAATCAACCTTCCTAGTGCAAGGTTAAAGCAGAATCAAACTAGATTTAATCGTGTAAAATTTAAGACCTTAGTGTGAAAGGTAGTTTAAAGTTAGGTTAGATGGATCTGGAGCAATGTTGGGAATCTAATGGGTTCTAGGAATATTCAAATCATCACTGAAAGAGGGAAATAAGAAAGAGAAATACCATAGAAGGGAACATTCTACATTATTATTAATCCTCTCCGACAGAGTGAAACTTATAGAGGAGGTAAACTCTTGAGAAATAAAAAATAAGCTAACACTATGTTTTCAAATTGTACTAGAAGTACATAAACAAGTACTTTAGATGAGTTAATATGAAAATGGAAGAACACTTTAATTTAAGTTATAATCTTATTTACGATGATAATATTTATGAATTAAATACTTTCATGATTGATAAAGAAATGAAACATACATAAATAAAGTGCTAAAAGAAAATAACCGAAACAACTGTTTGTGCACTTGGTGCACTTCTTCCACATATTATGTGAAATCCTCTGCTTGAACATTCTTTCACGTAGTATTTCAATTTTTGTAACTCCATGTGGGTTAGTGCCATATACAAATTGAAATGGTGTTTGTGCTAATATTAACTGAGTTATACATGAATTCTACTTGTGTTAGTTCCAAATCCCATGTTCCTAGTTTATCTCCCACCAAACATCCTAAACAAATCGCCAAGACTTATATTTACTACTTCTATATGTTCATCAATATGTAGATGACATGTTGAATTGAATTGTGGTTTTATATTCAATTTCTTCAACAATGTTCGCAAAAAATGATCGACAAACTTTATATTCTTATGAGACACAATACTAAGTGACTATCCATGTAACCTCACAATCTCCTTGAAGAAAAGATTTTGCGATAGGAGTCGCATCACTAGTCCTCTTACATGCAATAAAATGTGCTATCTTCAAAAATCTGTCTACCACAACATAGATGAAACCAACTCCTCTTTACTCCATCCTCGGTAAACCCAAAACAAAATCTATGCTTATATAATTTCAAGAATTCTCGTATAGGAAAAGGTTGTTACAACCTTGCATTATGAGATCTTCTTTTTGCCAATTGACATACTTTGTTTTGCACGTATAAACTTGAACACATCTACAAACATCTGCAGCCAAAAATAATTTTTCACTACTTATGCTAAGGTCTTATACAATCCAAAGTGCTTGCTAATCCACCGCTGTGTTTCTCTCTCACCAAGTTCTCTTGTATTAATTCTTTCGGGATGCATAATTGCCTTCCCTTGAACAATAGGCTATCTTGCACAAATTAGTTTAAAGTATCCTATCAACACTCATGCGTGTTGCACATGCTCCCCTGAGGTCTTTTTCTTGCACATACAACTCCTTGATGGATTCATAATCCACCGTTGTGCTTCTCTCTCACCAAGTTCTCTTGTATTAATTCTTTCGGGATGCATAATTGCCTTCCCTTGAACAATAGGCTATCTTGCACAAATTAGTTTAAGGTGTCCTATCAACACTCGTGCGTGTTGCGCTTGCTCCCCTGAAGTCTTTTATTGCACATACAAATCCTTGATGGAATCAAAACCCACAACTTCTACTCTCATTTCTATCAACAAAATATTACGCCTACTTAGTGCATCAACAACCTTATTAGATTTTCCACTCTTATGCTTTGACACAAAGGTGTATCCTTGTAGGTACTCTACCCACTTCATATGTCTCCGATTTGATTTCCCACAAGTGTTTATGAATTGCAATGCTTGATGATTAATAGATAACAAAAACTCCTTCGACGATAAGTAGTGCCTACACTTCTTGAGCACTTGCACACTTGCATAGACCCCTTGATCATACAAACTATACTTCTTCACATCATTCATTTTCTCACTAAAATATGTGACATGCCTTCATGCTTAACTCAATACTGCACCAATGGCTATACCTCTAGGATCAAAATCAACTTGAAATACCTTCACAAAGCTAGGCTACACCAACACTAGTTATTCAATCACCTTCCTCTTTAGCTCTCGAAAACTTATTTGTGCATCTGTGCTCCAACTAAAACTCTTCCAATCTCCTCGCATGGCCTTTGTGATAGGTTCACACGTTCCTATGAAATTCTTGATGAACTTGTGGTAAAAACTAACCAACCCATGAACTACTCCATGGTGATGACCATTCCACTTTTGCGAGGACCTTCTCTGGATTCACTTTCAAACCCTCACAAAATATCATAATTCCCAAATACACTATGTCTTCCTACATGAAACTGCACTTTTTTAAATTAATCAACTTCTCCCGCAATTGTTGCAACACTTTCGTTACATACGATAAATGCTCTTCTCGCGTCCTACTGAATATCAAAATATCAAGGTACACAATAAATTTTTTCTTCTAAAAATGGTCTTAGGACTTCATTGATCAAGCTCATGAAAGTACTTGCTACATTGTTCAATCCAAACGACATTACTAGCTACTCATACAATCCTTCTTGCATCTTGAACATAGTCTTGCATTCATCCCCCTCTCTTATGCAAATATGATGATATCCACTCCTTAAATCAATCTTTTTGAAATATCTTGCTCCACTCAAACAATCCATGATTTCATCCATACACGGATAATGGAAACTTGTACTTGATGGTGATTTTATTGATGGCTCTGGGATTTGTGCACATACAGTCACTCACCATCCTTTCTTTGGTGTTGGAACTACTACTATCAAAAATAGATTTAAGACTCTCTTTGATTGGCTCCTCTATCCAACAGAATCCTGAACTTGCCTCTATGTATCTCCACATTCTCTTGCGGTGTCATCCTGTATGCTACGCTTTGTTTGGAAACATTTATCTTTGTGAATTAAGTCCGTGTAGATGACTTATATTCCTCACAAGGAGGTGTCCCTTTAGGAAACTCACTCAAACCTATCTCCATAAACTCTCCCAACATGTACTTCACTTCTCGCAACATTAATTTATCACTATCCACCATTGTTCTATGTACTCTCTCTTTGCACAAGTTTCACTATCATGTGCTAAATCATGCACTATTCTACTTTACCTCACTAAATAGATTTATTCTCATGATAAGTATTAAAAGCTTTTTTCCTTGCTCTGATCTCCCTCACTCTTCTCCCTCATCAAATTTAAGAGTGTAACTCTTTTCCATCCTTCACCACCTTGTAGATGTTTCACGTAGACCATCATGTTGAATCTTCAGGTTGAAATGCAAACTGTAAAAACCTTCCAAGTAACCCATGACATACATCCATATGCATGACGTTTCACATGACTCCATCTTCATATCACTCCTTATCTGAAACTTAACTAGACATTACTCATGCCACCAAAAGTTGGTGTCTCTTCTATAACAAATGAAACTTTGTAGGGATTAGGATACTGTAATCCTATTCAACCCCCAACGTATCTACCATCTCATGTGCACAACCAAAATATCTAGGTGATTCCGTACTCTCCACTATCAAATTGCAGAATTTACCTCCTCAACTTGCACGTCCATTTTGAACAAAATATTTCTCTGCTCAAGACTAAACTTCCTTGTTTTTTGGGTTTTAAAAATACGTATTTGAACATCAACGCCTTTGCCACCCATATCTAAGTATTTTTTGTCGACTTGGCATATCATATTTGTTTGCTTATGCAATATGTGCACTCAAATTGCATTCCTGTACTTGTCATCAATCTATGGGTGTATGAGAACTCAAAATGATCTATTCCATATATCTCCACACCCATAACATGTACCGTTGGATCCACGTAACCTCTTATGCATCCAAATTATCCTCTTCCCTTGGATGTATTTAATCCTCCACCTTTAGATTGTTCCTTTACTACATAATGCCAAACTAAACTAGTCTAGCATTCATGATACGTATACAATTTTTTTTTCTTTCACCGTGTTCGTGGTCATTATGCACAACCTTTCCTTTTCCTCGGGCATCATTCTTTTTGCTTACGTGCACAGACATCACCTCCACCTTTAGTGCATAGTGAATAGGCCTCCTCTACTGACTACATGCTTGGATAATTCCAAATTAATCTTGAATTGTAATCCACAATCCATTCATATATTTGGAGATCTTATTCCTAATCATCCTTCCACATGACCTACTCAAATGACAAGTATATAAGAGTCTTCAATGTACTTCAAACTGATCTCTCTCTATCAGCAGGGTTATGTAACTTCTTGAAACAAATTGAACCTGGTAATCCACATGGGCAAGAAATTTTCCTTTAACTTTGCACTACCAACCTATCCCATGTCTTAATTATTTGGTTTTCCTCTTTGCACTTTGTCTGTCTAGATATGCTCTAACAAAAGAGATGGATGACCCTTCAACTTTGTGTAAGAAAATTTGAATCTCCCAAGATCTTCCATGTCTTCATACTCAAAATACTTTTCAAGTTCTATTATATAATTAATGAGCTCTATTGGTTCCAAAATTCCAAAATAACTTGGGTATCCAATCTATTCTTATTCCCCATATTACCAATTACGCATAAATGCATGTTTTTTATTCCCTCAATTTTTGCATTTTCTTCGTCATTCATGGCCTGCACTCTTTGTTGCGTGAGTTCCAACTCATTATCATTGCGATCCTCCAAAACAACACCTCGATTTTGTGTGGCTTTCATGGCCTCTAAAATATCTTGCACAATCCTCATCAATTTGGCCAAATCCTTAGATCTTGAACCTTGGAATTTGTGACTTGTTGTGTCCACAACACGCCCCTAACTTCACTAGTGAAATCATGGAACCTCTTGACATTCACAAGGCAATATATAATTACGCACCATTACTTTGCTATATCTTGCATATAATTCCATTTCCCAAGAATTTCATGCCTTAGCCATATTTGTTTGAGCTCTCCAAGATGATTTTCCCACGCCCTTCGCAAATATATTTACTTCTCATTGTGAAAAACATTCCTAATACTTATGCATAATCCTTGTGTGCACCATCCAATTTTTCCCAATAAATATCCCACATGCATCATTGTGTAGATCCTTAGCATCATGATTTCACTAGCTCTCATGTGTCCTTGAACCCTTCATGTTTGATCCAAAATCTTTATGTGGTCCCTTCACGTTCAAAACCAAATGTGCACAGTCTTTGTGCAACCTTAACCTGAGTCTTGTGAACCCCTCAATGCTCTGTGACACCTTCACCCACTATAAGCCACAAGAAAAGTGATAAAATTCCCTCACGCCCTTAAGTCTTAGCCAATTTCCTGGCTGCATAATCCAAGCTAAAAATCTTCACACTTATGCTAAAACTAGTCGTCGTCATACATCAACAATCAATATATTTCACAACGGATTGAATAAAGAATTGCACACTCGCTTACATGTGCGCATTGTTAGTATTTTTCCCTTTCATCTAATTCATTGCAACTTATACTAAATTTCTTCCTAGATCCACTTTGTGTATGCATGAATCTAAAGAGAGGATGTGAGTGTGATTGTGTGACAAAAGTGTCCAAGTACGCGACCCATTGTGCAATCCTTCTGTTCACACCACTGTGCATTGCAAATCAAAGATGCACAAAATGACAAAACGTCAAGTTATCCAGGAGACAAATCAGTTTAACCCACAAACCATCCTTTGAATTTTCCCATTCCTATGAATCTCAACTGCATGGATGGAGTCATCTTGCAGACTTTCTTCCTGAAGGTGGCTGCTTGCAAGCTGATTTGGAATTGATACTACTTCTACAAACTACTATGTTTCCATCTTGATGGCTGTTAATTTTGCACTTGGTTCTTCATGGGTCTCCTCATTCTCTATTCCATAATGATCCTCCATCAAAAGTGCAGCAAGCTCTAGACATGCAATGTAATGAGGATCACTGCATTCCATTGAAACACCATTCTCACTTTCAGTAAATTCTTCCTTGAGGCCTTGATCAACAATAGTGTTAAAAAATACTTTCTCTTCCCCTCCATTTCCTTTCGGACTATCATTCAAATATTCCTACTCTATCTTGATATTTAACTCCTCTTTTTACACAGTTTGGATCCTCTCATCCTCCCAATCTGAATTAGACCAATCTTCAATAGATATGGAATTATCCTCTTTGGTAGAATTGGTTAGAGGAGAGGTGTAAACAAGGGGATTCTGATTTGTTGCATGCTTGGGAAGAGGTATTTGATGCTCACAAGACCTGGGAGAAGCCAAATGATCCTCCAAAACATACTCCCTACTCTGCTGATCTGTTGCCTCCAAAATAACTGCATGATTTTGTCTAAAGTCTTTTTGTTTGGAGTGTTGCATGGGATGTTCCTTCTCTCCAAAATCATAACAAACATCCCTTTCTACCAACCTTATAGGATAACTCTGTCTGGTGAGGGTTGGGTAGAAACTAGGGACAACATATGAGATACCACAACTTCTTAAAACATTAGTGCAAGGTTTAGTGAAGTTGGGTAGTGCCCTAGGTGGAGATGGGAGGGATTTTTGCAAAGTTTGGGGAATTCTCTTAGCATTAAAAAACTTGTGAAACATCAAATGAAGGATAAGGAAGCAAAGGAGCTTCCTGATTTTGGAAAGGAATGATGGAATTTTCATTTTTAGCACAAAGGGAAGGAAGAATTTGAGGAGGTGAGGAAAGAATTGCAGCAATGGGGATGGGTTTTATTTTTCTAGCCTGAATAAGAATCTTCTTAGGTTGGGATGCAATGACAAAATCTTAAAGAAGATTGTTTTCCCCAAAGGATTGAATCAATATAGCTAACTCAACATCAAAGGATCTCAAATAATACAAGAATGCCATACCTTGTGAGGGTCTGTATTCTTGAGGAATTCTATGCCATGTCCTTGTAAATATGATGTTGAAATTAGGAATAAACTCCATTGGAGCCCGCTATATTTTGCTAAGATGTTCCATGAGGCAAACGACATCTATATCCTCCTTGAACCGGTTGTGTAGTTGTTCTCCCAGTTGATTCCATGTGGAAATGGATTGTGGAGTCAAATTGTTATACCAATCTTTTACTTTTCCTTTGAATGATGAAACCAGAAGTTTGAGGAAAACATTCTCTTTTGTGACAACATGAATGACATAATCGTTTGCAATATCTTGAATGTGATCAATAGGGTATTGATATCCATCTCCATAGAAAAGGGGCAGTTTTTTCAAGGCTATTTTGGGGATAACATCCCACTATTGCAAATGAAGTGGAATGGAACTGAAATGAGGGAATGGAAAATCTCCTTGGAGAGCCATGGCTGAAATGGAAACATTAAAATGAATGGAAGAATAAAGGGAAAGGTCTGAAACTGAGATAATGGGTTTGTTGGATCAATGGAGTTGCCAGATGTGCTTGAACATGCCTCTAAAGGTTGAAATCTTCACTAAGAGCACATCAAACTTGATAAAGTGAAGTGGTAAGGTGCTTCAAACCTGTCCCACTGGGCGTGCCAAAAAAGTTATTCCAAAAACGTAGCACCTTGAGATTTGACTATGCAAACCTCTACTTTTTGCTAACATGGGACCATCTATCAAGTTGTGGGGCTTACTACTTGAGATGGAACTTCAGAGAATCAGAGAAGGCCGGCTTCCTAAACCTATATCTAATGCTAAACTACTCCTAGAAGGGAAAATGCAACTAACTAATCCTAAACTAACCATTCTAAGGGACCAAGGGGAGAGAGAGAGAGGGTTAGAGAGATGCATGAAAAGGAAATCCTACACTAAAAGGTGGTGATAGCACTAGAAAAGGGGAGTGAAATATCTTGTTTGAGGGAGAAGGGAAGAGGAAAATGAAGCAAGGAAAGGCCAAACAACTATGACACAAACAAGGCTCCATTCACCATCTTTTCTCTATGAAACACAACAACACAAACCTGCAAATGAGAAATGCATGCACAAAAAAGAACAACAATATAGAGTCAAGGAGATACAATAAAATGAATGCTAGGGTTGAAAGAACACCACAAAACACCAATTTCATTTCTCTTAGAATATGCACAATCTATTACATGAGTAAAGTAGAGGCACAAATACACTTATGAGGCCCATGTGAAGGCTTGCAACTCATTGGTGGTGAGAAACAAATTTGACAGAGTTTCCACACATCTAAAAATATCCCATTACTTCTCAAATGAGAAGTTACAATATATATAAAAGAAGAGAGAGAGAGAGAGAGAGAGAGAGAGAGAGAGAGAGAGAGAGAGAGAGAGAGAGAGAGAGAGATCATTAATGCACTGAAAAATGGTGTGGGTGGCTTGCTAAACTCATTCCCCAATGTATTTTTTCTTGTTAGAGAAGAAAATGCCCATGTCTTCATTTAATCTGATTTTAGCTACATGGAAGTGTTCATTGAATATTGGAAGTGTTTTCCTTATTTTTCCCATCTACTCCACCAACTTCTCTTAATTTATGGCTCCATGGTGAAGTACTTGGAAATACGATTCCAACGAGTATAATCTCATTGGATTTGGTACCCTGAATCGAAAGTTATGGTTGTGCGGCTTTCCGAGGTGACTCAACTCAGGTTTACGAGCTAGCTTTACTTCCTAGCTCTATCGAGCTCAAAACCCGCATAACTCACCTTTCATTTGCCTTTGGCTCAGGATTTTGAGATTGCTTCACTTGCAGGTTTCTGAGCTTGCATTACTTCGCAACTAGCGCAAGTCATTCCCCACATCACTCTCTCCATCGCCTTCTTCACGGAATTTTGAATGTTTTGCTTCGGGTTTTTACTTGAGCATTACTTTGCAGTAATGTTGGGTCGCATTTCCGGGCTACTCTACATTGTTGCGGGTTTTGGGAGCTACTTTTCTTGGGCTTGCACTCGAGCATTACTTCGCAATAATGCCAAGTCGCATTTATGCATTATTTTGTGCTTCGCCCTTTGCCACATTTTTTTTGATGTGCTTTACTCACGTTTTTATCGAGCTTTACTTTGCAGCAGTGCCACTTTGACTCTCCGAGCTGCTCTTCTTCTTCTTTTCTTCTCTACGGGTTTTCGCTTGGCCATTACTACCTTGCTTCAATTGCTATGTGGGGCTTTGGAGTAGCTCTACTTTGCAACTATCCGACATCAAAACTCTGCATTACTCCATTTCTTCTTCTTCTTCCATTTTTTTTGATTTTTTCTAAATTTATTGGATTTCTCTTGGACTGAGGAGTTAGAAAAAATATAGTAGAGTGCCCCAAAGCCAAAATTTCCCCATATTACCATTTTTCTCAAATTTGGCTAAGTATTGAGCTCTTAAGCCTAGAGAGAAAGGAAATTGCATCAAAACGGTTCAAAGTGTCCAAAATCAACTGCAAGTACCCAAAACATAGAAATTACCTGTTTTTTTGCAGATTCTCCATTAAAGCTCCATCAACCGCCCAAGTCCTATTTTTTCATGGCAAAAATGGATAACACTTCCTTCTTGTAGACGATGCCTTCTAATAGGACATACATTCTAGATGGCCCACTATGCATCTACCATGTAATATTATATTGTTAAATATAGGTTGTGAAGATCCTACCACAATTAATGCTTGTATGCAATGTTCATATGTGTTATACTATAAATATCCAGATCAAATTCATTATAAAGGTCCTTGAATTTGGAATAAAAAAGCTTCTAAGATTTTTATTCACAATTTATTTTTCTCACTTGGCTATCCATGTTCTTGGCATAAGCTACTATGCATCTACCATGCAATATTAAATTGTTAAATGCAAGCTATGGAGAACCTACCACCATTAATGCTTGTAAAGAACTATTCATCAGGGCTTTTCCCTATAAATACCTAAATCAAACTCATTATAAAGGTCCTTGAATATGGAATGGAAAAGCTTCTGAGAGTTTTATTCGCACTTGCTTTTTCTCACTTGGCTATCCACATTCTTGGCCTAAGTTAGCTCCTGAGTTTATCTTGTTTCAATTTGAATAGGCGTTAAGGATTATATTGTTGATTGAATGTAATATCTTTATTTAGTGGCTAGAAGATCAGAGAACGCATCTTGCATGTCCAACGAAATTGCACAATCCTCTTGGTGTTCTAAGCCTTGCCACTCATACTTTTGCACTTGTCCGTATCTTGATCGAGTGCATATTGGTCTAAGCACGGGCATGGGTTTTCACGATCCTTGGTACTCAATGAGCTGGAGAAACAACAAAAATTTACCACTTATTCTCTTTTTGCCCTACCCTACTATCTTTGTACTTTTTAAATCAACTCTGTTAGTATTAGGACTAAAAAATGTAACTGGTAATCACCGCGCAATGTATGTTTATGTTACAAGTGATACTCATAGTTGAATATTAGTTTTATTGATTTTCACACAATCATTAGGCTATGAATGAATGCTAATTGGTTATTTTACTTGAAGAAGCCCCTGGCCAACTTACATTGTGATCTTTTCCCCAAAGCCACTAGTTTCTTGGACTGGCTAGAAATGACAATGAACCAACAAATGCCCTCATAAAAATCATAAACATCCACTCTCCTTCGTCTTGAGCTATTCCCAACATATCATCATTTAGCCACCAAGACCTGAGAGAGGAAAGAAACCTTGGAGAAGAAATTCCTGCACCCGCATGCTGAACTACCTATTGTGCCTTCCTGTGTGTGCCTTCTTTTCAAGAGAGGCAGAGCCTTGCCCATTTGTGTGAGACTCTGTCTAGGTTTCCTGCATTCTTGCATGCACCCCAACTACCTTTCGGTAGACAACATCAACATCCTTGGAAATGTGGGAGGGGAATCAAAGTGTGACACTCGTGGAGAACAACATTTCTGGTGCTAGAAGGAGGGTGGTGCTAAATCACAAGCCATTACCCTAGAAACTATAAAATCATCACAAGATTAAAGTATGTTGAAGGATACTTTGATCTTTTAAGACTTCCAACCCATAGGAAGCACAAACGAAATAGAGGGAAATATTTCCCAAGGAAAACTCACACTGCTAGTATTTCACCTTGTGCAACCTCACCCTTTGATGTTCCCTTCACATTCTCACAAGTCCAACACATGAAAACATAGCTAGGAAACACCCATAACCCGCTTTCCCTTCAGGCTATATCCTATGATTTTCCCAAAAACATAGAAATAATATGAGAAAATTATGTTCATGGTGAATCCTACACTGTAGAAGAACACATCAATGCCTATAAGGATCGACTCGAGAGGATGAAAATCCTCCATGAAAACGTCGCTGGGAGGTGATTACCCTATTTGTTGGTTAGACGTGATTATAATTAGTTTGTTATCCTTCCACCAGGATCCGTCACTTCATGGGCAAATCTTGAGATGAACTCTCTTAAACATTGTACTACCCCAGTCAACCCGAATATTCTATATCATCAATTTTCCATTGTGTAGAGAACAAAATGAGCCTAATTCACTTCAATGAAGCACTTTCAAAGCCTTTACAGGCCTTGAAAGCCCCTTACACTCAAATTGAAGCAAGTGGCTATTCAAGTCTATGTCCAAGCACTTGATCCCCTCACATCCATGTTTTTGTGCAGACTCCCCTTGCCTTGACCAATTTGGCCCTTGCTTACAGAGAAGTGCTCAAGATTGAGCTTGAAATGAGATCCTAAGGTCTTGGTGTATTAAGGACCCTTGCCTTCCTTAGGTCAGCCCGCTGTGCAAAACCAAACCAAACTTATCAATCATGAGCTTGTACACAATAAACCATCGTTCAATAAGATTCTCATTGTGCAGATGCCGATATATGCTTAGTTTCCCACTCCTTTGGCAACCATCCCTTTTCCCATGAACCTTTAACATAACCAATTTGTGCAATAGACAACTAATCAACCCTTAACATTGCTTGCACAAAATCACTATGCCGAAGTGGTAACTAATCAAATTACCCCTACCCTTGCGCAACATTCTATGGGAAGCTTTGAGAATTCTTATCTTACTGTGTAATTATTTCAGAACCTTCTTCTTCCACACCCTCATCTTCCACTTCAAATACAAAAACCGAGAGCTTGCATCAATTTTTCCAAAAACTGTCAAATGATGTTATAAACTTGCAAAGACAAGGTGCACAATTGAATCATTGCCAACCTTCAACTAGCTACCCCATGTGAAATTTTAGCTTCTATCACAATAAATGACAATGGAACACAAAACCAAATAATGGGTGTGTACCAAGTCCTTTAGACCAAAGCGTGCAACAATATAGTAGCTTTGGCCACCACTCTAACTCTGCCAACTTGGCTTTTTAAGCCTTAAATTCATGGTGTAGAGTCCAAAAAACATGATATCACTTCTGAAGTGGACTAGCCCAGATTTCCATCGCAACCTTTGACATCTTCCAAGAAGAAATTGACAACCTCTAGATAGTTCCAACACTTGAAGATGGTGCGCAAAACCGTGAGAATGACCCTAGGATTGTGTTAGTATTGGAAACATATGAGTTCCCAGGGGAAATTGATAATGAACCTGAAGAAAACCAAGAGGAATTTCATGCTTACTAACGATACCAAAGAGGGAACCACTACCTCCTTCTTAGTAAATCTCGTGAGGCTCTGACTACCTCTACTCCTAACTCTTCTCAAGTGCCTCCTGAGCGCACGATCCAACAACCCTTTCACCTCCTAAAGGTCTAAAATATGCACATCCCACAAAGGATCATATTAATCATATGCACCTTTTGAAAAAACCCTTATTGAGTACAATATCATTGAAGACTTATAAAAAACCATGGCCAATATATCTATGTATGAACTTCTCTGCATCGAAAAATCAAAATGGCATCTTATTCAAGTCCCTCTCTACCTCATCTGGATAAACCTTCAAATGAAACAATTGATGTGCATGTTGCTTTGTATAGGGAAAAAATAGAGCCTCCTCCTTTCTTGCTAATAGTTAGAATTTTTGTTAAAAACTTACGCAATTGTTTGGTTGATTCATAAACCTTTGGAAACATCACGTCTTTTTCCATTTACAAGCAGTTGGGTTTATCTCCCACAAAGTCAAGTTGCAAAGTGGTTCAATTGGACAAGACATAGGTGAATGTGGTCGGAGAACTCTCTCACATCCATATACAACTCGCAACGAACCCATGAGTCCAACAGTTCATTGACATTCAAGTAGTGGAAATCCCCAAGGCATATGGCATGCTCTTGAGCAAAGATTGGTCGCGCACTCTCAATGGCTACATGGCAACTAATTTCTCACATATGTGGTTGCCATGGCGCAGACATTGCAAATAAAATTAGGATCAATCGAGAGCCTCGTATGCAATTCATGATTACCAAGTATAACAAGGTCCATGAAATCTTATTTACCAAATGTGGCTAAAGTTTACGCTATGGATAAGAAGACACCACAAAAAGTAGAAGTGTTATTCCTAGAGTGCATAGATAATTATGTGCAACCTTGTTCCAATGTGGAATGTTAAAAGAAGAAGTGCACAATCATTGTGCAATTAATGAAGGAATAAGACCGCAGGCACAGAAATAGTAAAGCTATGAAATAATTAAAGAAGCACACAATGGGTATTATGTAATGGAAAGGGTGTGTCAAAATTCCAGGATGAAAGAGAGACACATGAAGCAATAGAGAATCATGGATATGAAGCCCTCTTGCAAATTGAAAAAGATTGCCTTGCATTTAGAGAAATGGTTGATATTATTTTCTCGCATTTCCCAATTGGTGTCAACTGCATTCAAATCCCCATCCCGAGCATTCATGTGTCACCTTCTTGTCTATCCTCTAGTACACAAAAGAAGAGTCTCAGTGTGTGAACCATTACATGAAGGAGAAGAAACAAATGTGATAAAGGAAGCCATGCACAATTGATGATATTCCACCTAACAGCTTGCCATCACTTGAAGTTTCCATTGTGCCTCAAGTTGAGGTGGATTGTCCCTTGTAATGTACTTCTAAGCCACATATGATTTTTTGTGCATGGTGTATAATGAGCAAGAAATAAAGGAAAATTCTCTTGAGGCACTCCCTTGCCAGAATATAGAAGGCCTTGCAAAGCGCCCAAAACAAGAAGATATCTGTGAAATCTTCCATTGCGCAACCATCAAAGACGGGCACGTTGTGGTTTCTAAGCCACAAAATTAGAGGATGGGAGGTCATATTTGGACCATGCATTTTGATGGGTCCAAATCAAAACAAGGATCACGTGCAGGTGTTGAATTGATCAACCCCAAAGGAAAAAGGTATTGCACAACATTCATACTTCAATTCCCATGTACTAATAATAGTGCAAAATATGAAGCACTTATACATGTCTTGTAATGTTTTCTTTACAGAAAGGGTGCCAAATGCTTAACAAGTGTTTGGAGATTCACAATTGATTGCCAAACAAGTCAGAAGCTAGTACCCTTGCCACGACAAGCATCTATCCAGGTACAGGAGCCACATATGGAACCTCATTGAAGACTTTGATGCATTTGACATCCATTCCATGCATCGCAATGAAAATTGTGTTGCAGACGTGCCAGCTTGCGCGGTCGACACCTTGCAACCAATAAAAAGTTCAAAGCTTAAGCACTTCTCAGTCAAATTGGTCTCACAACCATCCATCCCAAACAATATTGAGCATTTTCAGGTGTTGATGATGATAAGCATATCATAGAGTTTCTCTCCAACTCTAGAGATTTTGAGGCGCAAATATATTGATGAAGTCCTTCATAGAGGAACTTGAATGGGATGATGATGGAGTTCTAAATCTGAAAAGACCAATGACATTCCCATTAGCATCATAGCCCTAGAAAGTCTAGTTGATATGGATCATCACATAAAGAATGAAGAAAGTTTCTCCCCTCTTGGGAGTGCACAATATATGTCTTTCAACTTGGGAGACTACGTTGATCCAAAAATGTGCTAATTGGATGAATCTTGCACCCCTTGCAAGAGAAAGAAGACTTGGTGCGCACCCTCAAGTGTTATCGAGATGTTATTGCATAGAGCTACAATGACTTGGAAACGTTTGATCCCTCCATCTTGACTCATACCATCCCATTGAATCCTAGTGTGAAGTTATTCTCACTAGATGCATAAGGCCCATCAATCCCATTACTCGAGCCTCTCATATTGAAGGAAGTACAAAAGCTATTGAATGTACACATTATATTTCCCAATCCATCACTTTACTTAGGTCGCCAACCTTGTTCTTGTTCACAAACAAAGTGGAGAAATTTGCCTCTGTGTGGATTTCAACAATCTGAACAAGGCATCTAAAAAGGATAACTACCGATTACCGTCCTTAGACGAGGTGCTGGAAATTGTGAATGGCGCACAAATGATGTCTTTCCTTGACGGTTACTCAAGATACAATCAAGCCATTGTGCGCGAAAAAGACGGAATCAAACCGGCCTTCACCACCAAGTGGGGAACATTTGCATATCAGAGAATGTCGTTCGGTCTTATTAATGTTGGCGCAACCTTTCAGCATGCCATGGATTAGCCTTCAAAGACCTTATTGGCAATTGCATCATTGTTTACATGGACGACCTCATAGTATTCTCCAAGAAGCGTGCAAATCATGTCAAAGATCTGCACACGATTCTCCAATGATGTTGTGAGCATGACATCTCCCTCAATCCAAAGAAGTGCATCTTCGATGTCACCGAAGGTAAATTGTTGGGGCACATCATTTCTAAGAAAGGAATATCCATTGATCCTAAAAGAACAAGAGCTATATCGAAAATCCCCTTCCCCAACAATCGGAAAGAATTGAAATCTTTCTTTGGAAAGATTAACTTTGTAAGAAAGTTCATCTCAAGCTTTGTTGAGATAGTCAGGCCATTGAACACAATGCTAAAGCAAGATGTTAACTTTGAGTGGATATATGAGCACGCCGCATTTACAAAAATCAAAGAAACAATAACAAGGGCTCTTGTTCTATGCAGCTCGGACTATGTGCGCCCCTTCTCCATCTACGTCTTTGCTTTTGAGCATTCTTACAAAGCAATCCTGAATCGCAAGAAAGAAGAAGCAGAGAGTGAGAGACCCGTTGCATTCATGAGTTCACCTTTGCACAACGCCGAACTTTGTTATTCTACAATTGACAAACAAGCCCTCACGCTAATCAAGATCATGAAGAAGTTTAGACATTACATACTACGCAGCAAAGTTGTCACTATTGTGTCTGATCCCATGTTAAGACTATGTTGATAAATGAGATTGGTGAGTGTCATGGCAAATGGATGACCATTTTCCAAGAGTTCGACTTAGAGATCCATTTGATGAAGATAATAAGAGGTATGGGTCTGAGTTACACAATGATAGAGGTTGATTCAAATTTGGTTTTCCAATAATATATAGTCGAATCTCTCGCACATGATGAATGGTACCAGGACATAACTTATTATTTGCTTCATCCAAGATGTCCTGCGCACTTGAATCAAACAAAACATAGAGCACTGTGCTTCAAAAGCAATAATTTCATGATAAAATATGGCCCACTCTATAAAAGGAACCATGAAGGTATCTATTTGCAATGCCTATCCAAAGAAGAAGCTTCCATAATATTGCATGATTTCCATGAGAAGCATGACACTGGCCAAGGGTTAGCCATTTCTATTACACACAAATTTTGAGATTGGGATACTATTGGCCTTGTTTGTTTAAAGATACACACTCTCATGTTAGAATTTACCACATCTCCCAGACTGATCCACCAAGATAAGGAAACCCTGCCATATGCCCTTGCAACCTGTTATTGAGGTACACCCCTTTGCTGAATGGGTGTTGGATTTTGTTGGCATTATCAACGAAAGTTCTTCAACTAGCCACAAGTTTATCTTCACTATGACCGACTATTGCACCCGTTGGGCAGAAGCAAAACCATTCAAGAATTGCACAACGAACATCGTCGTCAAGTATATAAGACCACATCATCGCCATGTTTGGTATGCCCTCACATTGATATGTGATAATTTAGCCCTACTTTCTATTCTGCCTAATTCCTTGAATGGGCATATGATCATAAAATTATTCTAATATTTTCTTCTAATTACTATCTGCAAGGAAATGTTATTGCAAAGTCAACAAACAAGAATGTATTGGACGTGATCAAGAAGATCTTCAATAGAAACTGGAGAGACTAGCATAATTAGCTCAAGTACGCCCTCTGGTCAGTCAAAACCTGCATTAAGTCTACACTAGGCACTATGCCTTATCATTTAGTCTATGGCCTAGAGCCTATATTTCTAGTGAACTTAAGAACCCCCACACTCAAATTCATGCAAGAATACTTTGGGGAAGATGATAAAGTTGAGGCTAGACTCATCAACCTCATGCAATTAGATGAAAAACTGCGATGAAGCCCTTGCTCACTTTAGTAAGCACCAAGAAGTCGTCAAACGTTGGTTTGACAAGAAAACTAAGTTCAAATCCTTCAAAATATTAAACTTAGTGCTACTTTGGGATAAAGCACATTAGAAAAGGGAAAACATAATGAATTCAACAAGATTTGGCTTGGTCCCTTCCAAATTGCTGAAGGTGAGAACACCTTCTAGCTTAATAACCTTAATAATGAGGATCTTCCATTATCAGTTAAAGGGTGCTTCCTCAAGCATTATTTCTATGCATGAGCCACTTCGTACATGAAACTAGAGCGTGCAACACTTTGGGTAAGCCTGTGCCTTGTACATAACTTTTCTTACTTTCTAGGTTAGCTTTCCTTTCTATGTTTGCACTTTGTTTTTGTAGTTTGTTTTGGTAGTTGTTAATAAAATTGTGCACACTTGCAAAATCCTTAGTTTAGGTTGTCCCCTCTCAACAAGCTCTTTCTTGTCACATCTACCATTTTAAAAGTTCCCTATTTCACTTGGTCAATTGCAGACGCTTGTTGTGTTGAGTTAAACAATGGTTGACAATGCTTTGTTCTAACAATGCGCATCCCCAAGAAATTTGATAAATTGCAGAAATGGAATTGGTAAGTTACTTGATTGTTTTGTGTTTTCAAGTTAAGAGCTTAATCTTTATTTTAAATTTGTTATGCAGATTTAGAAAGATTGGGGTGCTTCAAAAGGGACACACAATAACATTCACATTAATGTTTCTTTTTAGTAATATGTGAAGCTAAGGAATCATGTGCATGCCATTTGTTTTTTCCCATCCTCTCACTTGGCTATATTGGTTCCTAACTCGCATGCACATTCACTGAAAAAAATGAAAAAATAAGTCAATCAAATTTTAGAGAGTTTCAAAATATTTTTTTACGTAAGGGTGTTCATCGTAATCTCCATCGAGGTTATAGACGTCTGATTAAGAATAGGGAAAGGCCATGATCGGAACCAAAGGTATATTTGTTGGGGATATAGATGCCAGAATGGAAGTAGAACAATGCCTCAACATTCCTTCTCCCCCCCCATTCCATCCATTTCCATTTAAAACCATAAAAATACAAAACATAATAATCCCGCACAAATAATTGTGTGCACCATGAGAATTCCTTGTGCCAAGCAGAAAAATTCCAAGGAAAGGTAAATAACTTCATTTGCACACACCAGTCACTTTAGAGTGTTCTCAATTTGGTATGTCACATTATAAAGTTAAAGTATTAGATTGAGCTCTTGTTTTGATAACATAAAATCTTTGAGTGTGCTTGTTTGTTTGTTGTAGGTGAACTAGAGATATTGAGATCGATTGGAACGATTTGGAGCATTCTACAGAAGAGTCAACATTTGTTATTTTGTCCAAAAAACACCCCAAATTTCACTAAAAAAATCATGCAACCTCTTGACCTTCACAAGGAAATCCAGAATTGTGCACCCTTGCTTTGTTATATCTTATGCACAATTCCATTTTCCAAGCATTCCATGCCCTAGCCATATTTTCTTGAGCTCCCCAAGATGATTCCCCCCCGTTCCCTTCATAAAAAATTCCTAATACTTCTATGTAATCCTCTCATGCACCCATCCATCTTTTCCTAATAGATATCCTGCACACATCATTGCAAAAATCCTCGGTGCCATGCTTTCACTAGCTATCATGTGTCCTTCAACAATTCATGTTTGATCTAGAGTCATTATGTGGTACCTTCACATTCAAAACTAGTTGTGCACAATCTTTGTGCAACCTTAACCTGAGTCCCGTAAACCCCTTAATGCTTTGTGACACCTTTACCCACTATAAGCCATGCAAAAAGTGATTAACTTCCCGCGCACCACCAATGCTTAGCCAATTTCCCATCTACATAATCCTAGATAAGAAAATTCCCCTGTATGATAAAAATAGTCATCACCATGCATTAATGATCAAAATATAACGTGATAGATTGAATAAATATTACACACTCCCTTACACTTGCACATCATAATTATTTTTCCCTTTCATCTAATTCATTACACCTTATATTAATTTCATTCCTAGATTCACTTTGTGTATGTAGGACTCTAATTGGAGGAGTCAAGTGTGATTTCACACCAAGAGTGTCCGAGTGCATGATCCATTGTGCAAACCTTCCGCGCACACCATTGCATTCCATAAATCAAAGATGCACAGAATGGAAAAATGTCAAGTCAGCTAGGATACAAATCAAAATTGGTTGCAAATTGTAGGGTTGTGTCATTTAGTTTTTCAAAATATCTCAGTGCATGTAAATGCCATGTCAAAGGTAGTTAGCTATCTTAAATGAGGAATTTTAATCTTGTAGTTGAGTGTTTCATATTGCCCTGGAACCTACAAAATATGGATGTACCATATCCAAGCTTGTTCTCGAGCCTCACACTATTTAAGGAGGATATTTATTCTTATAGAGGTTATATTCTGACAGGAAAAAACTTCTAGATGGCCAACTAGGAATTTAATGTAATTTGACTGTGCATCTACCATGTAATCTTATATTGTTAAATCTAGGTTGTGAAGAGCTAACCACCATTAATTCTTGTATGCACTATCCATATGGATTTTCCTATAAATACCCAGATTAAACTCATTGTAAAGGTCCTTGAATCTAGAATAGAAAAGCTTCTAAGAGTTTTATTCACAATTATTTTTTCTCACTTGGATATCCATGTTCTTGGCCTAAGTTAGCTTCTATGTTTATCTTGTTTCAGTTTGAATGAGTGTTAAGGATTATACTATTGATTGAATGCAATATCTTTCTTTCATGGCTAGAAGATTAGAATGCATCCTACATGTCCAAAGCCATTGTATTGGTAGTCTATGTCCTGCCCCTCAGACTCTCACACATGTTCATATATTGATCAAGTGCATACTAGTATGAGCATGGGAGTGATTTTCATGAACCTTAGCATTCACACGAGCTGGAGCAAGAAACACAAATTTTCTACTTATTCTCTTTTTTCCCTACCCTACTCTCTTTTGCACTTTTAAACAAATTTATTAGTATTAGGACTAAAACTTGTAACTGGTAATCACCATACAATCTATGTTTGGGTTATAAGTGATACTCATATCTGAATATAAGTGTTATTGGATTTCACGCAACCATTAGGCTATGAATGAACACTAATAAGTAATTTTACTTGAAAAATCCCCAAATTGGTTACATTTTGATGAGTTCCCTAAGCCACTCAGACTTTAAGTCCTGCCCCTTAGATTCTCACACCTATCCATATATTGATCAAGTGCATACTATTATGAGTGTGGGAATTATTTTCATGAACCTTAGCATTCACACGAGTTGGAGCAAGCAACACAAATTTTCTACTTATTCTCTTTTTTCCCTACCTGATAAGGGGATATTTTTTAGTGTCAAAAGTTCCCTAAACTTCCCTAGACCATGCCAGTGTAGTAGAGCCTTCAGAGAGATTTCTGACGACTGTAAGAACGTGAAAAATAGACACTTTGAGCTCAAGTTATGTCCAGTCAACATGGAAGTCAACTTTGGTCAACAAGTCAACAAGTGGACCAATGTCAAGGTGACACGTGGCAATTGGCGACAAGGCAAAATTGATGGTCTTGTAATTTTTAAAATATTAGTTCCATGGTATAGAGATCATCGCAAGCTTTCTGACGCATTTTGAACGAACCAAATCTGAGTTCGTATGCGAAAGATATGCATAGTCAAAGTTGTGGTCAAATGATGATGTGACACACTCTGAAGTGGACAAATGACATATTATGGGCATGACACTTGATAGGTTTTTAGTGGATTTAGATTTATAATAATAATAATAATAATAATAATATTTTATTTAATCCATTCCACGGGAATAAGCCTAATCCCATGGGATAAGGAGGATTTTATGGACAAAAGCTATTTAAAGGCTTATCCTATCCCTTTCCCACCAAATATGGGGTCAATGATTAAATTGGGCACCTAAACCTATGGAAGGGGGATTTGAACCCAACACCTCATCTAAAAAGATAAGCGGCCTTACCAACCTGCCACTCTCTTGTAAGTGGTATAAGTAAAGCTCACTTGTATTTGTAAGGGACAAGTGCCCGGTCTGTGTCAAGCCAGTAAGCAGGTAGTTTTGAAAAAATACAATTTTTAGGCACTTCCACTCAAAACCAGATCTCGAGTTATATATGAAATTTGGTCATAATTTTCTGTTAAAGTCACATGAAGGCGTAGAACCAAAGGGAGACACCGTTGCAAGTGGATCAGGAAGGTGAAGGACAAAGGTTGAGCTCCATTAACATCCTTCGAAGGTCTGAAACATATTTTTGTAGGTTTTTGATTCATTATTGGTTAATGTAAATGTTATTGTATTTACATTTTTAAACATTATTAATGGACCGGTTCATCACGAACCCGGGGACGTAGGACTGCCGAACCCCGTAAACAATTTGGTGTTGTGTTCTGATTTTATTTTTAGTTTATGATTATTTGAAATAATTTAATTTCATAAAAATAATGTGGATGCAATGGTAATCAATATTTCACAACTTTGAAAAATTGATTAAAATCAAGAAACAATGAATTTGGGTTTTGATCAAACATTGAATGTTGAATAAAAAGGAATTTAAATTTAAGTTTGGAAAACATTCCTAAATCATAATTTGATCAATTTTTGGAGTATAAAAGACTTCGGGTTGATTAAAAATTAACAATCCTTGAAAACGTTTAAAAGTGAAAAAAAATAAACACCCGTTTTCGAATCACTACCCTACTCTCTTTTTCACTTTTAAACAAATTTATTAGTATTACGACTAAAACTTGTAACTGGTAATCACCATACAATCTATGTTTGGGTTATAAGTGATACTCATAGCTGAATATAAGTGTTATTGGATTTCACACAACCATTAGGCTATGAATGAACACTAATAAGTTATTTTACTTGAAAAATCCCCAAATTGGTTACATTTTGATGAGTTCCCTAAGCCAGTAGTTTCCCACACTGGATAGAAAAAAAAAAGAACCAAAAAACAACCTCATATGAATCACTAAAATCCACTTTCCCTTTGTCTTGAGATATTCCCCAACACATCATCATTTGGACATTGAAATGTGGTGAGAGAGGAAATAAACCTTGAAGAAGGAATTCTTGAGCCAAGTTGAACTTCCTATTATTCCCTTCCACATGCGTTCTTTCTTTTTGAGAGATGTAGAGCCTTTCCGGTTTGCATGAGAATCTGTCTAGTTTGCTTTTTCTTGCGCACACCCATGAAAACCTTATGAGAATATCAACATCCTTGTTAGTGTGGGAAGGAAATCAAAGCATGACAATCATTGAGGACAACATGTCCTTTTACAACAGTACTTATATGAGTCATTTTGCTTCCTCAAAAACAAAAGTTCCATGATCTCCACAAACTTTACACTTTTTTTCCCAACAATTATCCTTGCTAGAAGATGTCCATAATTTCTACCCACACTTTCAAATGTTGAAAACCAACATTTCTACTTGTTTGATCCTCACACACTCTACCCAAAATATCTTGGGAAAATGTCCTTAGCGATTTTCCATCCACACTTACAAATATGGAAACCCATTAGTATTTGATGTGCCTCAAATCACAAGGAAAATAAACCATTAGTATTTGATATGCCTCAACTGAAATATCCCTTATGGGATACTACTTAAAAATGCACAAAATATGGGAAAATTGCTGCAAAGGAAAATTTCTGATTTTTACTGAAAATGTCCAACTAGGACAACGAATGGTATTAAATTGATATCACACAAAATATTTTCCCAAAGTTCATGAAATTTGAGGGAAGCTTGCAACAGTAATAATAAATACTATGAAAACATTTTTGGAATAATATATTGCTACCAGAAAAAGCACAGCGTGCCCTAGACGACTCGAAACTTCAGAGGCTCGTAACTCTCCAAATACCGGAGCATAAATTAAGGGTCTTTGGTAATAACATTAACAGATAAAGGAAATAATATTTCCACCTTCAGATCTGGGATCTCGAAAACCCTATAAATAAAGGCTACCTTCAGACTGGAAAAACCCCAAATAAAGGCTGCAAGTCACCTCAGCTTGGAATGGGGTCAGAAAATGATGGAAGATGCACCTTCAACGTGCTGCCACACCCTAGCCCAAATGGCTTCCGTGAATCTGATCTGGAGCCCCTTTGATTATCTTCCCCAAATGCCCCCAAAACCCTCAAAATCCTTACTCTGAACCCTCTATTATTGTCTCTGTGACATAGCCCTGAAAGCAAGGCTCCAAAAATGACAGACTAGGGTAGATCTCTCACTATCGAAGAATGCCCTTTTCTAGCTATGGAACTGGGTCTCTCACCACTGAAGCTAGGGTCCCTGTGGGATTTGACTCCACAAGTTATAGATGCGCAAAAACAGTTCAATTGCACATGAAGGGGCAATAAAATGTATGTGACAAAAGTTACCTTTCCTTTCTCTCCCAGCTCCTTATATACATTCCATGAAGGAAAAAGAGCCCCAATATACCACTAGACGTGAATTTCATTCTCTTGCGGAGGGGGATCAATAAAATAAAGTAGCTTAAGTTACTTTTCCCCTTTAAGTCGTTATCATGGTCCAAAAGTGACCCTCAATGCAAAATTAGAATATTAGAACCACGTGGCCCCCTTCCCAATAGATCCCAACATCTACAGCTCCTTGGTTCTGACCAGTGATTCTTGGACTCAACCTGGCCCATTAGGCCTTTGGCACAGGAAAAGGGGACATTACAATCCTCCCTTCTCATTTTCAGAAATTCTTGACCCCAAGCATTATCTTGTCCTGCTGTATGAGCAGCTAAATATTGCGTCCGTAAGTTTCTCCACCTCACCCTTCCATCCACCAAGGATCAGTGTAATTGTGAAGTAACCAAGAAACCCCATGCTGTCATCATGACCTCCATATGGTATTTAAGAGCAATGGTGTCCATGAAGTAGAATGATACACAAACCGACTCTCCACTGGTACCCACACTGAAATTTCCAATCTAGTCCAATCTACTAGCCAATGCAAGGTTGTCATCATGGGATCACTCAGCTTACCTCTCCAATCAACTCTTGGGTATGAAACTCCACTTCTGAATCTTGTAGAATCCCTTGGATCAACCTGTGAAACGTAACTCTGTATACACACAAATGGTGCTAACTCTCCCACATGACCTGCACTCGTGTGAGAGAAAGGTCTCCCTCATAATGTATCTCAATGTGTCCCATGGGGGAAAATTCCCAAGACTCCAGTAGATCAGTCAATGCGGTAGCATATCAAGCTCCACATAGTCCACCTCTTGCATGTTGAATGTGAACCTACCGAATAACCATGAGTCAATTTCATCTCTCCACTAATTGGGGCAAAGTGCTTTAGCCGGGCATAGTAAGTCAGTGAAATACATAGGTGTGTCATCCTATGTCGACTCAAAAAAAGATGAACCCATAAGCTCTGACTTGTCATAGTGACAAAATGTACATGTCTATATATAGTTGAGGATATCCTCACTTCAACCTATGCCATATGAACCTCTCTTACATGAACCTATAGGTCTCATCGAAGCTCAAGTGCCTAAATCATGGAAGAACAATGCACATGTCACAATATCTCCATCCTCAACCATGAATCTGACACAAGGTACAATATTCCCCGATAGAAGATCATAGTCATCCTAGGCCATCTGTAGCTATCATAGCTGTATGTGACCATCCAGAATCTCCACAAATTATGTCGGTTCTTGGAGATACTAAACAATCAAATTAGATCTCTAGTCTACCGAAACCTCAGATAACCAACATAATGATAAACTCGGATAGTTTGAACTTCAATAATCCCAATACTCTATAATTGTCTCATGTGCAACACTATTGGTTACACCCACATCCATGACTCCACTCACCCCATCTAGAGTCAAAGTCTCCATCATATCTAACTCACTCCCCAATTCAACAACATTTGACTCACTCTCCACATAAGTCATTATGGTGTTCTTTGTGTCTGCAGCAAACAATCTGTCAAAATAGGATTCATCAAATATCCCATTTTGATCTCATTCCTTGTGATGTCACCATGACCATACAAGATGCTAGCAGTTTCTTCACAATTCAACCACTAGTTTCAACGACATGCTTATTTCTTCACCAATCACATGAAATTTGCAATCTTGCCCTTGTATACCATGAAATCTGATTTCTTTGTTTTCCTTGAAAATTTTTGGTTTATCCACATGAGGCCCTGAATGGAAATTTCCCAAAAGATGGAAGCCAACTATGTCCAATGAATGATTCCAACTTCAAATAACCCAAATGTACAAACACATTCAAGTACTTCATATCTCTTAATGACAATAAAGAAATGAGTTACCTTCTTAGTGCAAGAAATGTCTTTCCATGGACATAACTCATTAAACTTCCTTCTATGTCAGGGAATACACATGTAGCTGCTCCATCATCATTCTTTATTCTCTTTCCCCATATTTTCATTTCATCGTAAATGCAAGAGAAAGGGAAATAAACATTAGAACTCATGCATCCATAAACTTTATCATAAGGAACTTCATACCTTTTCTAATCTTGTTGTATCGCAGACCCATTGATTCTCGTCATGAGAGAAGACAACACATCTGAAATAACATAATTGGGGCTGCTCATCATACATTTGCAACTTATGAATTTCTAATATAGGATCAACATCTTCATTCTCTTTTGATTTTTTAACACATGCATCATCGTCTTCCTTAACATCATGCAACCATTGCATCCCAAAAATAGTCTTACCTCTAGCAAATTCAACCACAATAAATATACCACATACCTCATGTCCTTTCACTATCATGGGCTCCTGCATTGTTTTCTTTGCCAACATATGCTTATTAGCTAAATCAAGAGCAATGTGAATGGAGGATGTGTTTATCCCATCTAGCATACCTTGAGACGTGATTATGAAATAGTCTTCCCCAATCATCCAAGCATATAAATGTTGTCCCAAATAATAGAAACATGGCAACAACATAGGAGAACTCAACAAGCTAGGAAAATGGTAACCATTCTCATACCTTAGGATGCTAAAGTCATGAATGCACCTTGAATTCAACTCTTATTTTTTAACAACAAATTGCACCTTGATTCTTTGAGCACTTTGAGGACCAAATGCCCCCACTAACCCTTCCAAGGGTTCCACCATGTAGCTGGTATAAAAATCAGTCATGGGCTCTATTAATAAAGCATTTTCCCCTCTCTTTATGACTGCTGTTATACACAGTCCAGTAGGCTGAAGATGATTAAAAAATATTCTCTTACCCTTTTTAGCAATTAGAAAACCAATGCTAGTACCTTGAGAGTTATTCTCCCTTCTTGCACCGGAGTCTTAAATGAAGAAATCATGCACAAAGTTTTCAAAATGAGAATTGATAGTTTTGGATAATTGCAACATATTACTATGATCACATACCTTATAATGCTCATGAACCATTGTATCATTAAGGTCTGCCATATTTGCTTCTCTTGTATCTCCTCATAAAGAAGATTATCACTCTTTGTCTTCATGATGACTTGACTTTGATGTACCAAATTCTTAGCATTCTTATCGACAATAGGCTGAATACCATCATGATAAAAATGTTGTAATGATATAGGATGAAGTTGATGAAAAAAATCCATGCTACTACTAACCTCCTTATAAATAATATCATCAAAAGGTTCACCTTCTATCACTGCTTTAGAAACCTCAAAAACAACACCATCCCTATTGTGATTCATGATTTTAGATGGAGAATAAGTGGAACAAGAATCAAAACCTTTCACAATTTTATGCTCATTACTGATTGGTAAATCCATCCCATATGATAAATGACTTATTCTTTGAAGGATTGATAGGTACCTTTTGGATTGAAATATCTTTTTCAGTTTTACAACCAACCAGCCATGTTTGTTCATACCTTTCAATGCCATCAATGTCCTCCGTGTGTTCAAGATAGACATATGTTGAGCTGCCCCCAACATTGTTGCCTGAGTGCCCGTTGAAAGTATCTGAAAGTTGATCAAAAGTTGTTGGTTTGGAAATTACAACAGGATCATTTGCCCAAATCTTTTCCTTGAACTCTTGTAGGTATTTTCTTGCTTGAACAGCTATCAATCTAGCAGCTCTAGCTCTGCTATTCCTTTACTCCCACCATTTTAGAGTTTCCAGTACATCCTCCTTGCTTGCATATACAAATTTCTTCTCCTGAGCTGGAATAATTTCACTAACAAGACAAAGTTTCACTAATGCAATTATTTTTCTCAATGGAAATCATACCCTTTTGTCTAGAAGATTCTTCTAAAAATGAGTTCTTTTGTAATTCAGGTACTGGCATATGATGACCTCACTTGGGCTTGCTACCAATCTTCATCATGTAATAATCTAGAAATGACATATTATCTCTGAAACCCCTACTCAAAGATTGGTATTTCCTCCAACAAGAATCCTCATCAATCACCTCTATTGGCCACCCTCTATCACTATTCTCACCATGTTCCTTATTGTCCCTAGATCTACTTTGATTCACATTCTGAGTGAGTTGGCTCAAATAAAGGTTAGTGGCTTCCTGTTGTTTCACCATGTTGGTGAACATTTCCTTCATAAAACCCACATTGAGATCTTTCCAAACTACCATATTTAACCCACACATACCTGGAGGAACAACAAATCTGATACCACTGAAATATCCCTTATGGGATACTACTTAAAAATGCACAAAATATAGAAAATTTGCAGCCAAAGTAAAATATTTGATTTTTAATGAAAATGTCCAGCTAAGGACAACGAATGGTATTAAATTGATATCACACAAAATATTTTCCCATAGTGCATGAAATTTAAGGGAATCTTGCAATAATAATAATAATAAGCACTAATGAAAACATTTTTGGAATAATATATTGATATGCTGTAGAAAAAAGTACAACATGCCCTAGACAGCTGGAAAACTTCAGAGGTTCGTAACCTCTCTAAATACAAGAGCAAAACTAAGGGTCTTTGAAAATAACATTAACAGATATAGGAAATAATATTTCCACCTTCAGATCTGAAAATGGCCGACTGGAAAACCCTCCAAATAAAGGCTGCATTTGCCACGTTAGGAGGAATCTAGAAAGGACGGAGGTACGATTGGTTGTCATGCCCAGCCTAGATGGCTACCGTGATTCAAAGGGGCCGCTCTACTTGTCTTGGAATTCCCCCAAACACGAAATCATGACGAGATGCACTTTCAACGAATGCTGCCACGCCCTGCCCAAATGGCTTTCATGAATCTGATCCGGGATTTGGATCTAAAGCCCCTCTGATTATCTTCCCCAAATGCCCCCAAAAGTCCTCAAAACCCTTCCTCTGAACCCTTCTGTTAATATCTCTGTCAACACAACCCTAGAAAGCGGCTCCAAAATGACAGACTAGGGTAGATCTCTCACTACCAAAGAATTCCCTGCTAGCTAGGGACGGGTCTCTCACCATCGAAGCTAGGGTCCCTATGGGATTTGACTCCACAAGTTGTAGATGCGCAACAACAACAGCTGCACGTGAAGGGGATGGTAAAATGTATGTGATAAAAGTGTCCCTTTCCTTTCTCCCCCAGCTCCTTATATACTTCCCCTCAGGAAAAAGAGCCCCAACAGACCCTAGGATGCACATTTCATTCCATGGAGGGGCCAATAAAATAAATTAACTTAAGTTACTTTTTCCCCTTTAAGTCATCATGGTCCAAAAGTGACCCTCAATGCAAAATTAGAATATTAGAACCATGTGGCCCCCTTCCCAAAATCCCCCAGCATCCACAGCTCCTTGGAAAAAGGTCACGGTTTGGACTCATGACTTGGAATCGCCATGGGTCTTTGACACCTTTGGCACAGGAAAAGGGGACATTACACTATTAACCTTCAACTGCCCATGTAAACACATAGGTACATACCTTGGTCTGATATGCCAATGTAAATAGATCAGATAAGTTAACATAGCTCAATGAAGATACTTTTTTAGAAGTCATTAAGCCATCAAATTTTTTCATGCTATTCATACCTATTTGAGATACAAATGAAAATCTTCCCTTGACAACTATAATTTCAATAACAACCATAATTATGCCTTATAAGTTACATCTTGTAGGAGAAACATACACGCATACTTCATGATCAAGGACAACTCCTCCTACTATCAAGATATCCTCACACTCAGACCTGGTCTACATCATTGCTCACCTTTATAATCCACGATACCCTTATATAAGCTCACATCCTCATCTTATCTACTGCTAATGAGATTAACTACTAAGATAGTCCTGAAACATAATTAAATTAACATCTAAGGTGATTAGAGAGCACTGTTTATAGCTCCCCCTACAAGACATGTATATGATCATAATTCCCCATGGTTCCTTCATGCATAATCAACAACATGATCATTTTTCTCTTTGTAACATTATGCTACCCATTCAAGGCCAAAATGAACCATCAAGAAGTATATCTCAGATTATATATGAATTTGCTACCATCCATTGTATTCATTCATAACAGCGGCTTAACACTTCATAGTTATCCGTGGCTTCTAAACCAATATTTAGTCTTCCCAGTGGATTCAAGTAGTGCTTTGACACTACTAATAGATCTTAATGTGCAACTTCACATACCACCCGATGTTATATTGGACATAGTTTGTCAACTCCTAAACTATGGACCTTTGTCACCATAAGGACCATATGACTAATCACAAGAATTCATATGCATAACTTCAATTACCTCTATCCAAGATGCATACACACTGCTACAGACATCGACCAAACAGTGATTCAAGGACTAATATCCCAACATATGAACCTATTCCATGGCTTCCTGTAGTGCTTTAAGGCTTTAATAATCTTGTGAAACCTCTCATACACACTTCTTCAAATGTTCAACAAACTCTATGTATGCCTAAACTTACTTGATACACCTAAAATCAGCTAGTACTCAAGGAACCCTCCAACAACACAACATATGGATTACGATTTAACTCACTAAACATATCATAGAGAATGACATATCACAGGGACTACATATGGTCTGATCAAGTTGATACATGATATAATGAGTGAGTTCTTTTTTCATGAATACTTGTAGATTACTTAGGCCACTAAAACTATACACTTAAGCCAGGACACCTAATCTACTTATAAGACCTTCAAATCATCATCGAAAGAGGGATAACAATATTATTGATAAACGTTGTCATAAGTGATCCATGCCTTCCTAACTGTTGTCAAATTTAACAATATTTTCCTCCACATACTCAAAGTACTTTTTCACACTCTAATAGAGTGACATGTACCTTGTCTTCCAAGAGATAACCTCTCATTCTGGTGAAAAACAAAATGAACTTATCTTGACCTACATCAATGAGTACTGCTACATTAGTTAACTTTCAATATGTAAGAGCATACTCCCCCTCCATTCTAAGCTTCACTTATGGATGAAAATATTTACTGAATAAGAATCCTATTAGATGATATCCTACAACATGAATGAGTCATATACAGATACAATCTTGAAAGGAGGTAACGCATGACAACTAACTAAACAGGAATAGAAAGAAAATCAAACTTTGATTACACATAGGACACTATGATTATTCTTTTTTTGAGATCAACATAGTAAATTCTGTATTGAATATGACATTGCTCATTCTTGGCTCACACAGTCTTAAAGATTGCCTTTTGAATCTTGCATTCTAGATACTTAAAAACCTCCTAGATGTCATTCGACAGGACCAATTCAGACAATCCCTAAAAAAATGTCATAACACTATAAGACATGTAGTTATCAACCCATAAATCCATTACTTACCTTTAGAACCTTCATTCCTCCAATTATGAAAATGATTGTATCTAAATATCGGTCCTAAGTACACACTTTGATGAGGTCATAAGAAATATTTTCGACAATACTGACTTCCAGCCAAGCTATAATGTATGAAAATCCTACGAAATATTTGGATGCACTCGGGTTGAGGAATACAACATCCATGTAAGCCATATTGGTTCCAAGTTGATGGATGCAACTAAACTAGTTCTTTGGATGGGGTTGAGAGATATGAATCATAATAAAAAGATTAAATAAAGTGGATAAATAAGGTGATATACATTAAATGATTTCAAAGACCTATGTACTCATGCATAAAAGAAAATGTCATCAATGATTGTTAAAAGACTAATGAAAATTAATCTCACAATATCATGTTTGCACTAGGAAATTGCACTCACAAAATTCATTCAAGAACTCTAGTTGAATGACTTATAAATTTATGATGAAATTATGCGCCCTCAAATTGAAGTATTGGGAAGTTGTTAGCATGCAATAGGTGATTTGTAAGTTACAATTGATTTTACTATTAGACATACATAACAACTGTATAGTAATACACTTCACAAGATTTTATATTAGAGGAAAAAATTATCTTTATTGCTATCAAAAAGGTTCCAAGAGTAAAATATTTCTACATACAGGATTCTGGTAGAATATATGATAAAGCCCCCTCAAAACACTGGTAGAGGCACACAACAAGGTATCACTAAAAAAAGCCTCCTTCTTAGCCACTTAAATAATAGTTTTTTCACTAAATTTTCACAAGTATACTAGCATATTTAGAGATAAACTCCAAGTGGTACTAGCCCCTTGTGCATGCCTAATTACTGACCCACTGTTTGATAATATATTATTGGCAATTTTACAACTAGAAAGAAAGGCTACCAACAATGTCGTAGCATGGCCTCCAAATAACTCCTCATCTCTCCAAAGGCTGGAAGATAGGATTTTGGTCATGGTAATCAACACTTCTCAAATTGGTTAACTGTATGCTTGACTGGTTCACACATTGATATTTTATCTAACATTGAGGTGAGTGGTATGGATTTATTGGTAGCATATATTAAGGTATTTTGGAGTGACATAAGGAAAAATTTCACTTTTGGATTATCTCAAATGGTCCACACACACATTATTGTTCCCCTTTTGTCTTGGCCATATAATTTATGGTGAAGTATTATGATTGGTTACATTTGTATTTGACTTGTGAGCTTATGTATGAATCATTATTAATCATTTTCAACTTACTTATCAAAGAAATTCAACATTATATTAAACATTAGGATTGGAAGGCCAACTTTGCATACATAGTATGGATAAGGCTCAAAAAAAATTAACCACAGTCTAAAAAGGTGACCCACTATGGTTAGATGCCTTGGGTCATAGGGGGGTGATATTAGGCCTATTGGCCATTTTACAAAGGAATTTCATTTGTGAGATAAATTTGTACTTTCATCTTGAAACTTCAGTCCGAAAAAGGGGAAACCCTTGCAAGGTACATATCTTCTAGGCACTTACATGGCACACAAACATGAATGAAGCTATGGGGCAAGCTATTTTTTGCATTATTGTGCATCTGCATTGGACTAGTATGGGCTTCTTTTCCATGCACTGCACCTACTGATGTGACTCAATCTATGAACTCCACTTAATCACCCAGCGTTAATTGTGCTTTTAGGTGAGGGTCCTTGTTACAAAAATCTTGTGTTCTATCAACTCTAATAGCTGGAACTATTTCAGTATGGTAATAAGTTTGATTTCTAAAGCCATGTGATACTGTGATATTAAGCTAAATATACTGTACCACAGCATCTTTCCATGGAAGATTCATTCGAGTTCTGTGATTTTTTTCTATTGCTTCAGTTTTTATGGGCATGGGTGAGTTATTATTTTGAATAGGCATTCATGAACTCATGGCTCAAGTCTCCATGTCTTGTAATTTTCAAGGTAATTTTTTTTAATAACCATGCATCATTTTAATCCTTGCGGCCAATGTTAGTTGAAATTCTAAGTGTTTAACCAAAATATGAGGTTGCTTTACCATGTTCATCATATCTACTAGGGAAAATGTTAAAGCAAATGGCCTATTCAAAGGATAATATGTTTCTAGAAAATTAATTTTGCTCGCACCCTAAAGATATTCTTATTGAATGCTTGGGATGTTTCTTGTACTACCCCAGGAACTTTATTTTGTAACATGATTTAATATAAATTGAATTAAATCTAATTTCAGAGTAACTAACATAACTAATGATAATATACATTAAATATACAAATGATAAGTACTTAAGCAATGCAAACTCTAAGCAACTAAGAGGGATACATGACTTAGTTGGTTTCTGTGCAATCTGGAGGTAGTCAACTATGTATCTGTTGGATTTGACTAGAAATGATGCAACAATGGTTGGGTGAGAGTTTTGAAACTCTGTTTTGTGCGGGACAGGAGCGCCCACAGGAGGATAGGAGCGCCTGGGCACTAGTGTCTGTTCTGAGCGCTACGGGATTTGCTCTTTTTTGGGTCTGAGGGTCTTTGCTTCAATATCTGTTTTGTCTCTCCAACTTCGCTGTTAGGGTTTCAATCACACTTGTAACTTGCAAAACAAACCTTAGCTACTTGCACAAGCTCACAAACACATTAAATTTAAATAAACTATGCAATATGTGAAGTTAGACTGACCCGACGGTCACCTGATGAGTGAACTTAGTGCCAAGCGCTGCACTACATTTCAAATTCCATGTAGTTCTATGTGCTTGTGTGTGAAATAATGTCTTTAGGTTTCCCTCGCGCCATGACGCCAAGATAGCGGGCTATAACTAGCTTTGATGTGAATGTGTGGTATGGAATTCAACACTTCCCCTTCCTATGCAGTGTATGCAGCCCAAAAATGCAGTCCCTTTTGATAGTAGTGATAGTATGTAGATGTGATAGTCCCTTTGAATTGCCAGCCAGAATAATAGTGTGTATGTTGTGTATATATATGAATATCTTGTTTGAATTTTGACATTAGTGACACAAAAGGCCGACTATGAACAGGGATAAAGATAAGACAAGTGAAAAGATCGACTACAAATGCCAAAATGTGAGAAAGGAATAAATAGGAGAGAAGCGCCCAGAATGGACACAAGCGCCCGAGCTCTAGTATCCAGAGTGGACGATAGTGTCCTAGGATAAATGATGACAAATGTGAGAAGACAGACAGACAGGGATCCCTGTGACCTGACCAAGTGGATACAGAAATGAAAGATCCGAGAAAGAGTTACAATAGAAACAATCAAAGACGTAGATGGACAAGAGATAGTGTCGCCAGTGAATAATTTTCTTACTTAAGATTCATGCATATAACAAAATACTGACAGCATAGTAAAATAATAATATGTGCGTGATTTTATGTCTATACTAAGGAAAGCTTTGCCTAGGCCAAGTATGGTACACAAACGAGCTTTCACCCGTTTGTATGAGATAGTGCATCTGACATTACAGCTATTGCTAACCTATATATAACTCCCACCACTTGTAACCTTCTCTAACATTGTGACATATTTCCAAATCGGCGAATACAACGTGTTGAATCAGGGTTGGCCCATGTAGCCAATACTTGCTGCCCTTTTAATATCCGTAGCTGGAAGTTCAAAATTTTAAATACCAACACAATATTAGCCATACAAAAATAATCCCCTAGGCATAACCTACCATTACATGTTGACTAAATGACTTAAAAAAATCAAATATTAAAAGAAAACAAGAAAGGGTGCAAAGATTGAAAATAAAATAAAAACACTAACAAAAATAAAATAAAACCCTACCTTCAATCCAAGAACCATCCCTTTTTCAAGCTCCTCAATCACCTTGGCAGCAAATGGGAACTTGTATTAGTATAGGAATATGAGTGCAAGCAGTTGAAACTTTTCTTGATGAATTGTGTTGTTTTGTTTTTTAGTTTTGGTAAAATGAGAGGTGAGTGTTGTTTTGTGTTTTGTTGTTGATTTTTAACTTTTAGGGTTTGTTTTATGTTTTTTTCATTAGTCAAAGTCAATGATTGAACAAATAAAAATTAGTTTTGGTAAAATGAGAGGCGAGTTTGTTTTGTGTTTTGTTGTTGATTTTTAACTTTTAGGGTTTGTTTTATGCTTTTTTCATTAGTCAAAGTCAATGATTGAACAAATAAAAATTAAAAAACAAGCAAAATCCTGTGTGTATGCACCAGATTTGCCTGGGATGGTATGGGTACACTCAGATCCTTTAGCAGAAGGATCTGGACATATTTGGGCCGTCCCAGCCGTACCTAGGAAAAAATTGGGGCAAATCATACCAGTACTGATTTGGGTACATACTGGATCAGTACTTGGGGGAGCAAAATCCATCCACTTAGACAAGTGAAACAATAACGAGACAAACACACTATTTTTTTTTCCAATTGACTGTTTTCAGTTTTACTGTTTCTCTAATTCAAATATTATTTATCACTCTGACTTACAATGTAAAGTGCCCATTTCTAGTTGATTCTCAAAGTTCTTACCATCCTTTTTAATGATCGATTATTTCAGGCTATGGCTTATACCATGTTCCAACCAATGAACTTGAGAATGATCAAGGAAAGAAATCAATGAAAAATAAGAGAATGATGTTGAATATGTTATTGAGAATTCAGTTGTTTTGACCATTGATTTTTAATGTTGTCTCGAAGGAAACAAACTGACTGTTTAATTGACGTCCTATTACTTTAATAGCATGAATATTGATGCCATTCTTCCAAGAAATAGACTTCAGCGCAAAAGACTCAATACATGCATGTTTTATGCAGGTTCAAGTATTTGTAAAAGCATGTAGGGAACAGATAGAGATTCTGAAGAATAGCATAGAGATTGAAAACAAAAGGGGACAAACAGTGAGTTGGCTTGATATTCGCAAAGAAGATGGGAATGCAGATGTTGTTGCGCACAAGCATGGTGTGGTAAGATCCTTTGATTTCCATGCTAAAGACACAAAAAAAGAAACTCTCAAATGATATTTTCCAATCTTGTACTCGGAATCATCTAAAATTTGGAGAAGCATTTTTAAAATCACTTTTATTCCAATTTCATTGAAGATTAAGCTTGCGTTGGATTGAGATGGGAGTTCATGCTTGCTTTTTTATACCATTGATTTAGCTAGAGATTGTAGTCAGTAGCCATCTTTTGATGTTTCTCTTGTTTTCTTGCTGCAAGTTGTATAAAATTTTAGACCTCTGCGTGTTGGGCTTTTTCCTTCCGCACCATCTTTTTATATTAACATCTCCAAATCTTTTGTTTGAATGCTATATGCTTTGAGTGGATATATTTTTGAGAAACATTTAACTGTCTGGTTTTTATTTTGTTTAATAACGTGATTTCATGTATTCAACATGTCCAAAAACATATAAACAATAACGATATACCAAAATCTATAAAACAATCTCAAAACATGGTATATGTTTTACATGTTTAATGATAAGTCACTACCCAATAATGATATTTAAGATTTTGTGATATATATTCCTTGTCTATGACCAAATTTCTAGTTTTTAAAGCATTATATTTCTCAATGGTATTACTTTAAGTTTACTCCCAACAACAATCCATTTTAACCTTAAACCATAGTTTTAGAAGTCATTTCAAATTCATTGAAATTTGTGAGTCTGTAGTTGATTGAGTCCAGATGGCTATTGGCATTAGGTGAGACATGTCAAGACTCAGCGAGTCTGAGTTTGAAAAAAAAACATTGATTTTCACGAGTGGATCTTTAGATTTTTGAATTTGATTTCTAGACTTGTTTTTGGCATTTTAAAAGATTTTCACGAGCAAGGAACAGTAGAACTGCGTTTTTCTCTTATTTTCATCACGGCTAGGCTTTGGTAGGCCCTTCATAAATAAAGTGAAGATTGGTTTTTTCGAGTTTTGGAATTTTCAAGTATTTTCTACCTCTGCAATTTGTGAACCCTAATATGTTTTTGTCAAAAAAGTGTTGAAACATAAAACCCACAGATGTCAGAAGCAAAATGGTCAAGGAAAAGGACAACCCGACATGGAATAATGCAGGGGAAATAAAAAATCAACACTAGTTATCATGGGGAGCTATTGACTTAAAGTATCAACTTGCAAGAAATCTTGGGGCATACATGCGAGGCTATGTGCGCACTCAAGATATGAGGTGATGACACCTTGGAATCAATGAAAATTCCTCTGGAAATACACTTGCGCGCCTTCCTAGAACCTTTGAATAATAATAAGGGCTCTAATTAGGGAGGTGTTCCCTTCACGCGTGAGTCACACTTACTTAGAGTCGAAGCTAAGTCCTTGGTACAATCGCGCGCCATGACCCATTCACTCATTCTAATGGTTATGCCTGAAGGCTCAGACATAAACTCTCACGGAGTTTGCCTCATCTCCCCGCATGCATCATGCACACCCCTCTACACCTCTCCTTTATTCCCTTTCACATGCTTGCTTTTCGCTCTTGCACCTTGCGCCCTCCTTTACACTCTTCTATGCTAGTGTCCTCTTCAGTCATACTTGTGTGTTCTACATCTATCCTATCAGAACAGTGCCAACATGGCAGCCAAACCTTGACATGAGCAACCAGTGTAGGACACATGGCAATAAAGATAAAACAAATGATTCTAGTTGGCCATCAGCTTGCATCTAACCCATGCATGGCACAGGTCTTGCATATTCTGACAATCTAAGATTGACACCATTTCTAAAAACCATATGTTTCTGGTTTCAAAGCCATTAGATTGAAACATGCCTAGACTTTTCAAGAGCCGCTGAGATTTTTGATTTCAGTGGATAGATGTTCAAAATTCAAAGTAATCGGAGGGCACCATATGATTGAGGTACAAATAGAGGAAATGTATCTCAGCTCATCAATGTATAAATCCAGTGGACCTGAAGGCTGACCATATGTAATCAGATCTTGCCTTCTTCCTTCTTCCACATGCCAAAAAGACATGGGGAAGTGCATATGACAGCCTTGTAGGAAGATTTGCAGGCATTTATCGCTGGTTGTTTCTTGGTTGAAAAGCTGAATCTGAGTTTCCCTCCCTTTCTCCTTCTCTTCTCTTCTTCTTCTTCTATAAATAACAGAGTTCTGCTTTGTAAAAAATATCCCTCCTTGTTATAACGACACCATGCCAAAATTGTGGTAGACTTCCCATGGGTCTCAGACCTTGGCGTGGTCTCTGCAGTGTATTCTCACCTCCTATCATGAATGTAAATGACTGTGCATCCCTTAAGAAATAAAATCATGTTTTGTAGAACTCTTGTCTTCCCTTTCTTGTTTTCATTACATCTCACCTCTCTATTTGCATTTTTTGGCATGTTGTGAATATTTCTCTACTTGCATTCCCCACGTTCATGTGTTGTGCGTGTTGGGAGGCTGAGCATGTGTGTTGATCTGTGGTGCACGCCATCCACCCTCTTCACTTGTGCTCTCTCTATTTCCTTCACTACTCGTGGAGAGAGATCGACCCTTTCCTTCTAGTGCTATCGCCTTCCTTAGCTTAGGATTTCCCCTTTCTGCACATCCTTCTATCCTAGGTCCCTTGGCATGTTTAGTCTAGGATTTGCTTTCATCATTAGGAGTAGGAGTAGCAGTAGCATTAGAGGTAGGTAGGGGAACTGATCTCCTCCAAAGATCCATACCAAGCGCACAAGGTCTCACAACTTGGGGATGGTTCCATTATGGTCTCAAACACCTCAGCCCTTTCGAGATCCAAGATGCGGGTGCACGTTTAAGTAACCAACAGTTTATGGAATGCTTGGTGGGACCAGAGTGAAGATATTTACATCTTCACCTCAACAAGTTTGATGTGTTATTGCTGAGATCTAGCCTTTGGAGGAATTTTTCAACACATCTGGCAACTACAATGATTCAACGCACCCATTATGTCATGTGTAGACCAGTCTCCCCTCATTCCTCCATTCATCTCTCCTTTTTTCCATCATTCCACATTCCTCTTTTGAATCTTTTGAAGTTATGCAATCATGAATTCTTTCTTGCCATGGAATTCTCATTTGCAGTAGTAGAATTGTTTCCCTCCATCCCCACAATTTCAAACTCCTCCTCCAAATTAGTTTTATAAGCTCCATTATCCCGAAAATGCATACAACCCACTTTTTTCTAACCCAAATGTTTATGAAGAACATGTTTATGTAGATGATGGTGGAAACTCCTTGGCTGAAGTTAATTTTGAGAGGCAGGTGACAAAAATGGAAATGGACATGATGCAACTCAGAGTCAAGTGCTCCATAAAGGCAGCTAAAGTTGGCTACAAGGTCCCTTGTCCATGGGTCAGCCCTATACCAAGATGGTTTAGCACCTGACGGAAGCTATACTTCATCACTGAGATGCTACCCTAGATTACAGAGTGGGCAGAAGAAATTGAGGCTCAAAAATCTAGTGCGTGGTAGCACTGTCAATGGGGAAACCTTGCACTACCATCCTACAACCCTCCCACTCCTTCGCGCCAACTTACATCATCTCAGCCCACTGCACGTGTTCCTAGCTTCTTGCGCATTGCCCCCACTGAGAATTCCATCCCTTCTCCCTCCTCACTTTCATCTCTCCTTCATTTCACTTCTATTCCCTCTATGCACACCTCTGTTCCTTCCGTGTGTGCACCCTTCATCCCCTCTATGCCCATCCTCCCACCTCATTCTAAGTCCCCTCTGCCTAGCTGTACCATAAATGAACAACCCCCTACCAACGCGCCTTTCCCAGCCAACGTCATCATGTTTGATGACTACAAAATAGTTGAAGAATGGCGTGACTCATGTGACTTCGACTGGGAAGAGGAAATCATATAGGCGCCTATTCTAGACAAAAATTAGTTAGCTCCAGAGGGCACAATTTTGGAGGAGACTGAGTTGCTTGTAGAGGAAAAAACTTGCACGCCCCAAATTTACGCACCCCAGCCTACAAGTGCTCTCCTTCAGGAGGAAATTCTACAAGAAAATCCCATCTATGGGATTGAGCTTCAAAGTAATGGGCAAACTACAAGGATCAGACCATGCCCAATCAGATATCTGGCTAGCCTAGAGCCAATAACAGAGTTGCCACTGGTCATGCTCATTTCAGAGCATAAGGTAGAGCTTCAGTGTGCTAAAGGTCAGTATCAATGCCTCCCAGATCCAAATATAGAAAAACTCCAGGAGGTGTATATTTTGTTTGTTGATACTTTGAGGAGGGCGAAACACCATCTGTAAGGTGGTTTTTCACTCTCATTTCCGACCATGTTCAACGCCAAATCAACTACATGGTCATAAATTGTGAGGAAGGGAAGCTACTTCTCCCTACCTATTGCAAGTTTTACTTGAGTGCCCCTTACCTCTGGTTAGTTTAGGTTAATTTAGGTTTGCTTTCAGTAACACAAGTGCCTGTGCACACTCTGCATGTTCCATTGGGGACATGTATGATTTTCAAGTTTTGTACATAGTGTTGTGCTTCTATTTTGGTATGCTCCCTCTGACGCCTTTCCTTTCTATTTCACCTATGCACCCCTTTTGTTGCTTCTTGGGATGATAGTTCAATTTTTGGTAGAGGCAGTTCCAACGGTCAGTGTATAACTTTCACTCTTATCAATCCAATTCGGAATATCTTTATATGAGAGCACCAGTTTAGTTCAGAGTTCAGATAGAGCTTCAAGTGACTTCAGGAATGTTCTTCAAAGTTACAAATCAGATCTTCAAGATTAAGCACTTGACTCCATGCCCAATGGACTTATAAGGCTACTGGTCTCTTCATCTAGCAGGCAGATGTCCCCCAAAATTCGCCAGAACTATTATCCAAATAACTCTCCTAGTTATTTGGATAAATTATATTTTCTCCTGACTCTTGTGTTTTACATTCCAGGTTACACGCACTCAAGATTATTCTTTTGAAACCTTGGTATAATTTCAGTTCCTCTACGTGCCTTCCTACACCCTTTGCATTCTTCTATCTCCTTCTATTTATTCCCTTCCCACGCGCCTCACACTTACTTCTATTAGCTAAGTCCTTGGTCCCTCGTGCGCTGTGCCAATTAATTTGTAATAGTTGCACCTTAACCATACATTCTCTACTCACTAGTTTGACTCATCTCCCCATGCACATCACACGCACCCCTCTACGCCTCCCCTATGTTCCCTTTTTTGAGCTCGCTTCTCATTCCCGCACCTTGCGCCCTCCTTTGTGCCCTTCTGTGCGAAGTCATCTTCTGTTAGACTTGAGTGTGCTACACGCAACCTATCAGAGCATGCCAATAAGGCATTAAATCTAGATAACCAACCAATGTATGAAACATGGTAGGAAAGACAAAACAAATGAACATTTAGCCATCACTTCATCCAACCTACGTGTACCACGTGTCTTGCATGCGCCAATGACTTTGAAATCTTCTGATAGCCGTATATTTTGCTACAAAGCTCAGATTGGCACGTGCCTGGGCTTGTCAGAGAGCTGCTGACATCAACTACAATGCCAAAAAGTCAAAATTCAATTATAGGTGGGATTTTTTAGGAAAAAAAATATGGAAACATCTCTTAGTTCATCAATGCATACATCTAATCAACCTCAACCACCATATTTCATCAGATCTTGCCTTCTTCCTTCTTCCACATGCCAAACAGACATGGGGAAGTGTATCTAAAAACCTTGTAGGTGGATTTATAGGAATTTATCGCTGGTTATTGGTGGTTAAAAATTTGAATATGATTTTCCCTCCCTTTCTCCTTCTCCTTCTCTTCTTCTTCTTCTATAAATAACAGAGTTCTGCTTTATAAAAAATATCCGTCCTTGTTGAAACGACACCATGCCAAAATGGTGAATAACTTCCCACAGGTCTCAGACCTTGGCGTGGTCTCTGCAATGTATTCTCACCTCCTGTCGTGAATGTAAATGACTGTGCATCCCTTAAGCAATAAAGTCATGTTTTGTAGAAATCTTGTCTTCCCTTTCTCATTTTCATTACATCTCACCTCTCTGTTTGCATTTTTTGGCATGCTGTACATATTCCTCTGCTTGCATTCCCCACGTTCATGTATTGCGTGCACTGGGAGGCTGATCCTATGTGTTGATCTATGGTGCACGATGTCTTCCCTCTTCTTCCACACCCTCTCTATTTCATTCACCACTCGTGGAGAGAGATCGACCCTGTCCTTCTAGTGCTATCACCTTCCTTAGCTTAGGATTTACCCTTTCTACACATCCTTGTATCCCTGGTCCCTTGGCATGTTTATTCTAGGATTTTCTTTCAGCATTAGGAGTAGTAGTAGTGTTAGAGGTAGGTAGAGGAACCAACCTTCTCCAAGGATCTGTCCCAAGCGCACAAGGTCCCAAAACTTGGGGATGGTTCCATTGTGGTCTCAAACACATCGACCCTTCTGAGATCTAAGATGTAGGTGCACGTTTGAGCAACCAACAATTCCTAAGTGGGATAAAAATTCATGTGTACAAACAATGTCAAGGAAAGTGGGTTCAAATGAATAAGGTGCATGTAAATGGATTGAGCAATGGGGCAGGTGTGACCAGAGGAGAAGGCATTAGATCTAATGCATGTATAAAATCTTGAAAAGGGATAATAACTGTAGTAGAAGGAGTAGAATGTTTTATATGATATTCACCTGGGATAGTAGCAACAAAAGAATCTTGGAAATAGGATTTATCTATTTCAAAAGGAGTAAATTTGAGATTGCACAATTTATCATTAGTGAGTTCTACGACATCAACCTCGTCATCATTTATTTTCAGAATCATCAGTGCTGACATTATATTATTAGATTACATTAGAAAGGATGTTAGGAGTGGAGCTAGATGTAAGGTTGGGAGGAGTAGTGATAGGTGGGGTAGTAGTAGTTCTAGAAGGAGATGAGGTGAGTGAGATAAGGTTGGTGGTATGTGTAGAGATGGAAAGGAGGCATGTGGAGGAAGCAGAATTAGTGAGAGCACTAGATTAACTGACATCATATGTATTGATGTTATGGTATGGACTAGGATGCAACGAAGGTATGGGCATGACAGTGACTAGATCTATGTGACAAAACTTGAATGGGTCAAGGTCACAAAAAATGGTATGCTCATATCCATCATGTAAAAATTTAACACATCGATGAACGGTGGAAGGAATGACATGCATGGTATAGATCCATGGTCTACCAAGCAAGCAAATGAAATAAAATGGTATGTTAATGACATAAAACATAGTGAGAAGGGTTTCCGGTCTAACTTGTAAAGGTAAGGTGATGGTGTCGATGCATGTGTGAGTAGTGGAATCATAACCGTGAATAAGAGTAGAGGATTTAGTCATTAAACTATCATAGATTTGTAATTATGTGAGTAGTGAGATAGAACATAAATTTATAGTGGAAGCATTGTCAATAAGTAAATGCTTGATATAAATGGAACTAATAGTAGCGGTAATAAAAAATGGTGTAGGAAGATCACTAGCGGAAACATTCGGGATATCCTCATCTCTGAAGGATATGGAATGTAGAAGGTTTTGAGAGATTGAATAAGATGGGTAAATGTGACAAGGGAATTATCACTTTCAATATGTATGGAGTGTAGTGCATGCTCTAAGGTATGACGAAAAATCTGGTGCATTGTTTGAAAGATCATAAAGATATATTTTGGCTGGTGTATTCTAGAGTTGCTCATTGATGTCATATCCTTTTGAAGTGGTGGTAGGAACTGTAGAGGTAATATGCAGTGGTATAGAGATAGGTGGAGCTGTAGGTAGCCGGTTGCGGTGAGTGGTGACCACATTGATGGTTGGATCAAGCAGTGGAGTAGTGAAATAAGGAGGATGTTGGGTAAAAAATTGCATAAGGTTGGTGCATAAGATGGATAGGAAGATTGGTCCATAAATTTATTAGAAGGAGATAAAATCTGATGCATGTTCAGAAGGAAGGGTTTGAGCAATCGAGTTCACTAAATAATTTAATATAAATTGAATTAAATCTATATTTCAGAGTAATTGCTGTAGAGTATGACATACAATTAAAAAAATAAATTAAATGGACAAGTAACAAGAAAACAATGATATGAAACCCTAAGAAAATGAGAGAGATAGATGAATTAGCTGGTTTCCAAGTGATCTAGAAGTGTTATAGACTGAGGAACCACTGAAACAAAATGGGAAGATTTTTGTTAGGCCTCACTGGAGGTTCTAGAACTCAGAGTTGTGCAGGACATAAGTGCCCATGGAAGGACAGGAGTGCCCAAGTGCTAGTTATTGGATCTGGGAAATAGTGTCCACCCAGATGCTTAGGTTTTGATCTCTGTTAGTCTCTGTTTGTCACTCTGATCTTGCTTCAATGTCATCATTTTTTCTTGTAAGATGCAAATAAAGATACCTAGCTGTACATGCCCATAAACCACATAAAATATAAGAACAAATATGTAGAATGTGGAGTCGGACTAGCCCCAAAAACCACTTGAAGATTGAACTTAGTATCGAGCATTGCACTACATTTTAGAATCCATGTAGTTATGTGTGAAAGTGTGTGTAATGATTCCCTAGGATGCCCTTTTATAAGTTACACAATGATAGCGAGCTAGATCTAGAATATATAAAATGTATAAAATGTGTGAGATGGAATAGAATGAACTTCCACTCCTATGCTTTGTATGCAGAAGAATGCAGCCCTTTTTCCTTGAGTGAATGTACTAGATGGATGCTTTGTGATGCTCTTGTTCCTTTGAATGAAAGCTTAGGTGATAATACATAATGCTAGTGTTTGGACCCTTATTTGAGAGCTATAACTATGTATATATATGATTCCCTTATTTGAATTTTGTAATTGAAAAATGGAAAGCCAACCCAAAAGTATAAAAAATTCACAAGAAGTAAAAGAGACCCAAAAGAGTGAGAAAAGGGGAGAAAGGGCCATGAGTGCCCATGAGAGATAGGAGCGCTTGGGCGCTAGTGTCCTAATTGGACACTAGTTTTCGAGGCCATAAAAGATAAACAATCAAATAACAACAGGGATGTAGGGTGTGCAAGGTCAATAAAAGTATAGAAAACAAAGAAAAAGGCCCAAAAGACATTTTCAATTACTAGTTTTCTTGCTTAGGAATCATGCATATAGTAGTATGCTCTAGACATAGAAATGTACCCGAGTGCATAGATTTTGTATCTACATAACATACTCAAGAACCACTTATAGCATACTCGGGATCCTTTAATAACATATTTGGGAGATACTTGTAGCATACTTGGGATCTTCTTATAGCAACTCAAGATCTGATTATAGAAAATAGAGAGCCACATATAGAATAGTTTTGAGATTTTATAGCACACTCAAGGAGATAATGCTGAATCTAGGATAACATTTTATGTAAAAAATGTCTATTTTTTGAGTAGAATTTTATGTGTGTTCATTTTCATTACTTCTAGTACTATTATAATGATCTACATATGACAGTAATGGGGCTGATGTAGAAGGATCCTATAAGGGGTTGGGGATATTATGGAGCTTAAGAGCATGCATATGTAGAATTGTAAGCTTGGGAAAAATTGGATTTTCTATGACCTTCAGGCATAGAATGAAGATATTTAAGCTCAAACAATAAAAACCTATAGTCCTAACCACTTAAAGCAGAAAAAAGTAACCTTGGAGGAAATTAGAATATTTTTCTGTCCAAATCCCTATGACAACATCATCACAAGGGGATATTTTAATACTAATCTCTCTAAATTTGATAAGAAAAGAGGTTATGCTAGGGAAACTCCATTTAAAATATATTCTATCTCATTTCTTAATGATTGGAACTTCTTAGATATTCCCCCTAAATAAGGAAGGTTTATATGGACAAATAGAAGTAACGGCCATAACAACATTGTTGAGAGGCTTGAAGGAAATCTGATTTCTAAATAATAGATACTTGATTTTTGTCTAACTGAAACACAGATTATCCTAATGTCATGATCCAAAAAAGAATCATTTCAAATAAAATTAGATATTGGAAAAGAAAATTCTCCCAAAAACAATCCTTTCAAATTTGAGAAAATGAGGCTTAGCGATTGAAATATCCAACTTTGGTGAAATAATGGAGGGAAAAATTCCTGAAAACTAAAGGCTAAAAAACAATCTGTTTAATTTCAAAATTGAAATTCTTGAAAGGGTATAGTGAAATAATGAAATAAAACTTCCTTCAATAACTTATTCATTCATAAAAAGGAAAATGGAGGAGACCAAAATGATAATAATAGATCTATTTATAATGAGGGGATGTTAGCTTGCCTTCTTAAAACAAAAAAACCTTTGTTTTTGTCCCTAAAAGAGATCTATGAGAAATTATAATGAATACATGAATCCAAAGAGATATGGTTGTAGATAGGGGATAAAAATACAAAATTCTTCCACTCTTTGATAATTTTGAGGAGGAAAATTAATAGGATCTCCAAAGTAGATGAAATGATTATGGACATTAGTGCTAAGATTAGAAATGAAGTGGTAAAATTAATTGAGAATATACTCAAACACCAAATGCATATTTGGATGAGGAAATGGAAGGATTCATTCAAAATATTCCAAGACTAGTTTCTAAAAAATAAAAATGCATAACTAATGGATTCTTGTAGTTTAGAAGAGATCAAAGTAATGGAAGGGAATAAATCCCTAGGATGAAATAGATTTTATGCCCTTTTTGTTGGAATCACAACCACTGAGAGAGGGGGTGAATCAGTGGGCCATTAAAAATTTCTTTCACTTATCACTTAGCATTCATCAATCATTCCATTCAACTTAATCATAAAAACCAACTTAACATGAATCGTTAATACATTACAACATCCATACATGAAAATGATACATAAGAACACATGAACACATGAACACCATATTTAAGTGGTAAAAACTTATAGGGAAGGAAACCCACTGAAGAAAATATTTAGTATAGAAATGATTCAAATTTAGTTGAGCTCCAACCAAAAAATGAGCACCAAATGATTGGTTTATTGAGAAAACAACCCCACAAGGAACATTAACCCCTAGATTTAGTAGAGCACCAACCCTACACAGAGGCACAGACCCCTTAGATGATGTCACACCAACTCAACCACCTAAATTTTTTTGTCACCTCTGAAATGTTACACCAACAACTGATGATGCCACCAATTAAGCTCTCCTTTCACTGATTTCCTCAAATATTCCTTATAGGCTTCTTCACACAACAAGATTCTTCACCAAGATGATTAGGTCATATGACCTATCTATCCATATGATTTCAACCTATTATCACTTCATGAAATAATATTTTCCTTCTCTTGATGGTCACACTGATCCTATTCACCTCTCCAAACTTCCCTCTTACTCACACTTTTCCATACTCACCCAACTATAAAATAATCCACTAAAACATGCTTATATACATAAATCATGATCATAAAAAACATTGGTATGTCATCATAGGGAAAATATCATAAAAACAACTTAAAAAATCATAAAAAATACCACTTAGTTAGGAAATACCATGTTCACACTCAAATCCTTCATTAGGACCTAACTAGGATTCATGCACCCAAATGACCCTCTCACCAAAACCAAGTCTTAGTGGGCCTACATGGCATTCAAAAAACTTATAAAACAAATTAGACATGTTATCTAAGTCCACTCCATAAATTATATAAGCTTGTGCATCTCTGCATTATCAAAACATGCTATGAAGCCACCGATGGGAGCAACTCTCCTCTCTAGGTCTATGACCTACAAAACCAATACTCAAAGATTGAAGCCAAACCAATATAAAATCACCTAAAGCATAAAAGTATGACACATTGATATAAATTTTATGACCTCAGGGTCATCACTAAATGCATAAGACACTATCTCTTAGAATGAAACACCATCAAAGTACCTTTGCAACCACGGCCACCAAAACTGCCAAAAACTGCCCCAAAACTAGTGATGCAAGATAGGCTTCCCTAGACCTCCTAAGGTATAAAAATTTGTTCTGAAACCACTCCAAACATGTAAAATGACTTACCATAATTATTAAAACATCCATTTCTTCATTTGATCTAATGCCATACCTGAGATATATACCAACTTATTGAGAAAATTTTAATTTGTTATGGAGTCCACAAAGTGTCATGAAACCTAAATACCACTTGGAGAAATTTGGAGGAGTCCTCTACAACCTCCAATATTCATACTAGGTCAAACAATCCATTATGGGCATGATTGAGCAAGTTATTCTCCATCACTTTTAACCAGGGTTTAAGGAGGGCTTTAGACCACCTTGGCTTCTTAATGATTGTTCATAAATATATGCCCCTTAATATCTAAACTAATGCCTAGAATTTCATCTTAGGATCCTTCCAAAACTACCATGAAGAGATTGGACCACCATGTAGAGTTTACATGTTCCAATGAGCACAATAAAGTTCATTTCGATATATTTTTGTCACTTCCTTGAGCTCGGTAGAGGAAAAATATCTTGCTCAAACTTGCAAACCAAGACTTGAAACTTGGACCACACCTCAAAAACAACCTGATACACCTTTTCTAATGCTTACCCTTACATTTATAAGCTGAGATATAACCTACACACATCATTAGGTCACCTAGGGCATAAGAATAGGTTTAGGTACATACCTAGAAAGTAGTATCATCCCTATACCTGCACTCTAAGACACACATGAGTGTCTCTATACCTCATCCACTTACTCCCCATGATTATCCAACTCATACATAATTGTGAACCATCATCACATGCCTCATCTTGCTGATGAGGCCTCCTAACCAAACATATTGACCATGCTTTCACCATCAATGATAACCAAATCATGAATTCATCACTCTTTCCCACCTACAAAGTCCTTAAACACACTTCATGATAATACCAAAACACTACAATACCTCTATAAGTGACTACAATCCATCACACCTACTCAAGGCACCTCACCAAGCATATCAACTTGACATCACCTCAACATATGACATTAATAGTACTACGAATCAACCTTCACATGACATCATACTCCTTCTAACATTAATGCAACCTATTGACATCAATGACAACACAACTTGCCAATAATATCTACCTTTGTTATTCATGGAAAACCCATTGATGGAAAACATATAAATCTCATTATCTTAGGCCATCAACTCATTCTCTCCCTTTTGAAATTAATGAAAAAGAAAAATACCTGAAACAACTTAGTATTCTTCTCCTGACATAACACTAGATCTCACCATTTGGTTGGAAAAATCAACCAAATAAGATAAAGTTCATTTGACCTCTTCATCTTATGTTTTAACTCTTTATAGCATAAAAACAACATGGCTCCCCCTAAGTAGATGCATACCCTTATCAAGAGAACTAAAGGCCATAAGATACCAAAATATTGACAAAATCACCTCACCTTATGCCTGATACTAATGTACCAACTTTAACTACTACTAATGCATAGAAATAAGTAACACTCCTTTTATTACATTTCAAGGTCCAAAACATCACAACTAGCTTTGTCACCAATCTCTTCATGTTTCATGACATGTGTACCAATTTACCTACTTATGGAGCTCAAAAATCAACTACTCTTCTCCCCCTTGCTTCTTAACTCTACTAATAATTCTTATGGGACTCAAAACATACATGCTCATGGAGTTTTGCACAACCCCCCTTAGACCTAGACATCTTATGGAGGATTCCAAATGTGATCTCATGCAAAAACCATACTTAATTTTTTTTAGCATCACTAACATGACATGATGAAACTTAAATATATCCACCCAACTCCCCCTAACTTCTAGATATAACTATCATGATTGATAGATACCAACATCTTCAACAAAGCTTAAATGAAAGTGCTCAAAAGCTACTGTTATCCAAATAACTCCCCAAGTTATTTGGACAACTTATATTTCATTTTGACTCCGATGTTTCACATTTCAGGTTACATGCACTTAAGCTTTCTCCTTTGGCATAATTTTCTTGGCTTCAGTTATTCCGTGTGCCCTACATGCCTTGCTTATTTTTTTCTTCTGTTCCCATTTTCCCCTTCATTTTTCTATCTCCTGACATTTCCCCTTTGCACCTTCCCTCTGCACACCCGCTTTCTTTCCTATCCTGTCACGCACTCCTTATGCGTACCTCTACAAAATTTCATTCTAAATCAACTAATTCCCTCGCATGCCTTCACACTTGTGTACCATGTACTCCCTATTTTCCTTGTGTGCCTTGAATATGACTTTATTCCTTGCTACCGCGCCTTCCTTAGATGAATGCTCACACCCTGTTTGCATATTTTTCTACTTCTACAACTATGCACCTTACTTCTGCATGCGTACTCTTACAAGCCCTTCTTCTACACCTTTATGCACTAACTTTTAGCACTCTCGTTCCTCTTCCCTCCATGCCTCTTCCTTTTACACCTTGCTTTATTCTACGTTAGTCACTATGCCACATCATCTGTCAGAATTGAGTGTGCTACATGCAACCTATCAAAGCGTGCCAAGAGGGTGTCAAATTTGGACAACCAATCGGTGCATGAAATGTGGTAGAAAAGAAAAAACAAATGAACATTTGACTGAATCCTTCATTCAATTAACACGTGCCACATATCATTGTGTGTCAAACCAACTTGTAGACTTCTGATAGCCATAACTTTTGCTACAGTGCTTAGATTCCTATGTGCCTGGTATCATTTGAAAGCTACTGATATCAACTACATGTTGGACTATTAAAATTCAAATCTAGGTGGGATTTGGCAGGTGAAAAATAGGGTAACGTATTTCTAATCGTATCTACACACATCAAATCAACCTCAACCACCAGATCTCAATAAGATCTTGCCTTCTTTCTTCTTCTACATGCCAAAAAGACACGGGGAAGTGCATTTGACAACTGTGCAGGTGATTCTGTAGGAATTTATCACTTGTTGTTGGTGGTTGAATATTTAAATATGAGTTTCCCTCCTTTATCCCTTATTTTCTCTCCTTCTTCTATAAATAACAAAGTTCTGATTTGTAAAAAGGACCCCTCTCTGTTGTAACGAAACCATGCCAAAATGGTGGCTGAATTCCCATGGGTTTCATACCTTGGCATGGTCTCTGCAATGTATTCTTACCTCCTACCATGAATGTAAATGAATGTGCATCTCTTAGGTAATAAAATCATGTTTTATGGAACTCTTGTCTTCCCTTTCTCTTTTTCATTGCATCGCACCTCTCTGTTTTCATTTTTTAGCATGTTGTGCATATTCCCACTTACAGTCCCCATGTTCATGTGTTGTGCGTGCTAGAAGGATGATCCTACATGTTGATCTATGGCATGTGCCATACACCCTCTTCTCCTATGCCCACTCTGTTTCCTTTTTCACTTGTGGGGAGTGATCGACCCCTTTCTCTGGCGCTATCACCTTCCTTAGCTTAGGATTTCCCCTTTCTACACATCCTTCTATCCCTATTCCTTTGGCATGTTTAGTCTAGGATTTGATTTTAGCATTAGGAGTAGCAGTAGCGTTAGAGATAGGTAGAGGAACCAAACTTCTTTGGAGATTTTTCCCAAGCACACAAGGTCCCATAACTTGGGGATAGTTCCAATTTGGTCTCAAAAAAGTTGACTCTTCTAGATCCGAGACGTAGGTGCACACTTACATGAACAATAGTTTCTGGCACGCTTGATGGGATAAGAGTGAAGAGATTTACATCTCTATCTCAGTAAGTTTGATGTTTTTGCTGAGATCCAATCTTTGGAGGCATTTTTTCAATACATCTAGCAACTCCACTGATCCAAACACACCCATTATTTCATTTGCAGAACAATATCTCCTCCTTTCATCCATTTCTCCTTTTACCATCGTTCCAAATTCCTCTTTTGAAGTTGTGCAATCATGACTTCTTTCCCTTCTTGGAATCCTCATTTGCAGCAACAAAACTATTTTTCTTCATCACCACAGTTTCAAAATCCTCCTCCAAATCAGTTTTATAATCCCTGTCATCCTGAATATGCATATAACCCACCTCCCACTAATATGTATGGTTATTTTTATAACCATAAGGTGTATGAAGAATAGGTTTATGCAGATGATGGCAGAAAATCCATGGCTGAAGTTGATTTTGAGAGGCAAGCGCAAAAGATGGAGATGGACATGATGCATCTTAGAGTCAAGTGCTCCATAAAGGTAGCTAAAGTTGGCTACAAGGTCCCTTGTCCATGGGTTGGCCCTGTACCAGGATGGTTTAGTGCCCAACAGAAGCTACACTTTATCACTGAGATGCTACCCCAGATTACAAAGTGGACGGAAGAAATGGAGGATAAAAAATTTAGTGCACGACAACCTTGTTAATGGGGAAACCATGCACTACCATCTTACAACCCTTACACTCCTCCCCATCAACTTACATCATCTCATTCCATTGTGCATGTTCCTAGCTTCTTGCATGTAGCCCCCATTGATAATCCCCCTCCTTTATCCTCTCAGCTTCATTTCTCTGCCATCACCCCACTTGTGTGCACTTCTACTCCTCTTGCACGCACACCTTCCATGCCTTCCGCACCCATCCTTCCACCTTCTTGTGAATTACCTCTAACTAACTATAACATAAATGAACATCCCCCTGTCAACGCACATTTCCCAACATATTCGATGACTATAGAAGAGTCGAAGGATGGTATGAATCATGCGAATCTGAATTGGAAGAGGAAATCATATGAGTGCCTGCTCTAGAAGAAAATTAGTTAGTATCAAAGGGTGCACTCATAGAGGAGACTCAGTTGCTTATATAGGTAAAACCATGCACGCCCCAAATTTTCGCAACCTAGCTTGCAAGCACTCCCATTCAGAAGGAGAGTCTATGTGAAAATATCATTTGTGGGAATGAGCTTCAAAGTAATGGGAAAATCACAAGGATCAGACCGTGCCCAATTAGATATCTAGCTAAAATAGAGCCAAAGACAGAGTTCCTGTCGGTCATGCTCACTTCAAAGCATAAGGTAGAGCTTTAGCATGCTAAAGGTTAGTAGTAGTGCCTCCCAAATCTAAGCACAAAAATTTATGAGGTATATATTCTGTTTGTTGATACTTTGAGGAGGGTGACACACCATCTGTAAGGTGGTTTTTCAATCTCATTTCTGACCATGTTCAATGCCAAATTAGTTACATGGTCACAATTTGTGAGGAAGGGAAGCTACTTCTCCCTGCATGTCATAGGTTTAACTTGAGCTCCCTTTACCTCTGGTTGGAGTAGGCTAGGTTAGGTTTTCTTTTAGTAACACAAGTGCTCATGCACACTCTGCATGTTCACTTTGGGACATGTATGATTTTCATCTTTGTACATAGTGTTGTGCTTCTATTTTGGTGCACTCCCTTTGGTGCCTTTCCTTTCCTGTTGCACCCACGCACCCCTTTTTTACTTCTGGGATGACAATTCAATTTTCAGAAGAGGAAGTTCCAACAGTCCAGTGCATGGATTTTCACTCTCATCAATCCAATTCAGAATATCTTCATATGAGAGTATCAACCAGTTCAATTCAGAGTTTAGACAATGCTATAAGTGACTTTAGGGATGTTATTCAAGTTACAGATCAGATCTTCAAGTTTGGTGTTTGAATCGATGCCCAATAGAATTCTAATGCTACTGGTCTCTTCATCTAGCAGGTAGATGGCCCTCAAAATTCACCAAAATTGTTATCCAAATAACTCCCTAAGTTATTTGGACAACTTATATTTCATTTTGACTCTAATGTTTCACATTTCAGATTACGCACACTCAAGCTTGCTCCCTTGGCATAATTTTCTTGGCTACAGTTCTTCCACACACCCCATGAACCTTGCTTCCTTCCTTCTTTCTCCCTTTGCATTTTGTTATTTCCTTTTCCATTTCCCTTTGTGCCTTCCTCTACGTGCACCTATTTTATTTCCTATCTTGTTGCGCATTCCTTGCATGCACCTCTACAGACTTTCCTTCTAAATTGGCTAAGTCCCTTGCATGCCTTCACACTTGCACACCATGCACTCCCTATTTTCCTTGCGTGCCTTGCATATGATTTTCTTCCTTATTGTTGCACCTTCCTTAGATGAATGCTTGCACCCCACTTGCATACTTGTTCCTTCTGCAACTACACCTTTCTCCTATTACATCCTTCACGTGCCCTTCTTCTACACCTTCACATGCTCAATTTTAGTAGTCTCACGCCTCTTCCCTCCACGTGTCTTACTTTTGTGCCTTGATTTCTTCTGTGCTAGTCACATCGCCACTTCATCTATCAGAATTGGGTGTGATACATGCAACCTATGAAAGCGTACCAATAGGGCATCGAATCTATGGACAACCAACTAGGTGCATGACACATGGTAGAAAAGACAAAACAAATTGAACAATTAGCTGACTCCTTCAATCAATCATCATGCACCACGTGTCATTGCTGTCTCAGTAGTGACACTGTAGACTTCTGAAAGTCATAACTTCTTCTCTAGTGCTAAGATTCCCAATTGTGCACACTTCTTCTCGAAGAGCTATTGACATAAGATACACATTGGACTATTCAAATTTTAAATGTAGGTGGGATTTGTAAGGTGGAAAATAGGGAAATTTCTCTCAGCTCATCAATGCACACATACAATCGACCTCAACCACCAAATTTCAATCAAATATTTCTTTCTTCCTTCTTCTACATGCCAAAACAGACATGGGGAAGTCACATCTGACAGCCTTGTAGGTGGTTTTGTAGGTATTTATCATTTTCTGTTGGTGGTTGAAGATTTGAATCCAAGTTTCCCTCCTCTTTCTCCTTCATTTCTCATCCTTCTTCCTTCTTATAAATAGCAGAGTTCTGCTTTGTAAAAAGGATCCCTCTCTGTTGTAATAACACCATGCCAAAATGGTGGTAGACTTCCCACGGGTATTCAAACCTTGGACATTGGTCTCTGCAATGTATTCTCACCTCCTGCTATGAATGTAAATGACTATGTGTCCCTTAAGAAATAAAATCACTGTTTTGTGGAACTCTTGTCTTCCCTTTCTCATTTTCATTACATCTCACCTCTCTGTTTGCATTTTATAGGATGTTTTGCGTAATTCCCTCTTGCAGTGCCCGTGTTCATGTGTTGCTGCACACTGTTAAGAGCCTAAGTCTATGCATGTTGATCTGTGGCATGTGCCATCCAACCTCTTCTCCTGTGCTCTCTCTATTTCCTTTTCCACTCATGGAGATTGATCGAACCCATTCTTTGGTGCTATCGCCTTCCTTAGCTTAGGATTTCCCTTTCTTGCACATCCTTCTATCCTTGGTCCCTTGGCATAATTAGTCTAGGATTTTATTTTAGCATTAGAAGTAGTAGTAGCGTTAGAGGTAGGTAGAGGAATTGTACTTCTTCGGAGATCCGTCTCAAGCACACAATGTCCCATAACTTGGGGATGGTTCCATTGTGATTTCAAACATCTCAACTCTTCTGGATCCGAGATGCAAGGGTACACATTTGAATGACCAACAAGAACCTACAGGCATGAAACTATCCTCCTCTATTCCTGAGATATTATTATTATTGGCACATTTCTATTTTTATCAGGTGGCTTTTTGGGGACCATAAATCTATTTTGGGATAAGTTATCATTTTTTGTCTTACTTTCCTGATTTTACATCTGATCTTTAATTGCTCGTGAGTGGTCAAAAAATATTCTCAATTCAGTGCTATAGAACTTACCATTTAGTAGCATCATAGAATTGAGCATTCAGGATATGCTATTTTTATAATAGTGAAACAATAATGGCATCAGTTTGCCATGGGGATGACATTTTCTAGGAAAATGATCTCGTTGTTGAAACAATCGCGTGCTCTAATAAAAAATGAAATTTCTTACCTTGTGAGATCTTCACAGATTCATGGAGCTTCCATGACATCTCATTAATGGAGTTGACAGAGCTTTTACTGACAATTTCAACTAACCCTATTCACCTCCAATCAACAATGAAATCAAATCCATCAGGTATAGGTTTTTCATTTGAATTTTTTGTTCATAGATTTCAACTTGATACATGCACTCCTTCATGATTGATAGGAAGATAACTGACCAATATTCAGTCTTAGGGCACAAAATGAAGTTTTTGTTTGCCATTAACATACATCTAGGGCAACTACCATTTCGATATTAACTGTGAATTTGTTGGATACCTTAGGTTAGTGGGACATGCACCCATAAGGTAACCTCCAGATTTTAAAGAAGCTGGCTTTTCTCTGGTGTGTGATAGGGTTAGGAGAAAGCTTAAAACAAATGTAAAACTAACTAAGGTAATGCACCAGAATAGATCCTAAAGAGACGGAGAGATGCCCAAGGAGATTATCTAAAACAGTTTGAAGAGCTTTAAAACATGATCCACCTATTTTTAGAAACACCTTAGATTTATCAAAATTTGAGGAGATAAAAAACATGACAAAAACAAATAATAGATAAGTTAAAACCCAAGGGCGCATAACACAATAGATTTCTTATATTATCTAGAACTACTTAGCAGAAAAGAAAGACTCAGAATATGAAAGCCAAAGTGCACAGAACAAGGAATTCCCCATCTATTTATGGAGAAAATGATACATAAGGACGAAGTGGCACATATTACAATTTTCTTCTATAATGGAGTCTTGCTAAGGCTAGCTATTACAAAAATTGAACCTTGAATCTATTTTTGCAACTTCTGTCTCTGAAAACTCTTTTCTTCCGAAAAGGATCCTCCTCCTTTCCAAAAAAATTCTTGGATCAGATTGGATGTCCTTTTATAGATGTTCGTGGCTCTTGCTTCAATGTCTGGAATCAGAGCTTCTACTGGTAGCATTCAATTTTCTTACATGATCTTCTCCTTCTGGGTCAATATCTCAACTACCTATTGAGATATTTGTGTTTATCTTTAATTCACCCCTCATTAAGTCAGTGTCCCTCCTTGAGTCAGTGATGATTGAGGGCCTTTTCTTGGGGATTGGTATCCAAACATGGAGACACCTGGAGTGGACACTTGTTTGAGGGCCTTTTCTAGAAAGAACTTTGAGATCCTCTTCTGTGCATACCTGAGAGACACGTGGTGGGTGCACACTAGTTTGGGGAGGAGCTTCCTCTTTTTCTCTATTTGAAAGTGCACTCGGGTGACACGTGGAGGCCCATGCATCTTGCTATGCTTTTGAATTTTCAACCCAAAAGGGAAACCTTTATCAAGCTTGGGACACATGGACAGTGTGGCACAATTTTGAGAGCCTTTCTTATTTTTCTTTATGCCCCGACTGTGCCAGTGAGACACGTGGACACCTTCCGCATTCAACTTCATACTTAGCCGATTTTGAGCTGAACGAACAAAAGAAGCTAGGCCGGGTAACAAAAGATGGTGATTAATGAAAGAGTCTTATAAAAAAAACTCTACAATTATATGACGACTCACCAAGGGACTCCGTGCCAGCCATGGAAGAATCTGATAATCTCATTGGCCTCAAAATATCAAAATGTGGCTTCGAAATGCCACTCAGAGCTACTGCAAGGCATCCTGATATCTAAGCCATTCCACTTCTATTGGATAGGTCCTTCTCTGCAAGGCCTGGAAGGCTCAATCCAACTCGATTATCTCCTTATGTGAGAAATTTTGGAGATTTTGCACTACTACATGTAAGCAGAACTCTAACTGCATGATTGGGTTTAAAATGGCTTCCACCTCAACAACACTAGAGCTCTCCTTTAAAGACTAAAAGAAAGTCTTGTCTTGGCATTTGGAAACCAGGAGCTGTTGAATTTTGTCCTTTGCGAGGACTGTAGAATCATTTGGGGAAGGGGGAAGGGAAGCCTAACTGAACTAGTTCATTGATGCTCTACTTCCTCTCTTTGATTCCCTGGTGGAGCTGTGCTAAGAGATTCTAGCATTTGATGGAGGCCTTGTTACAACTCAGAATCTCATTGATTTTTACAGTGATCAGTCACTGTCAGTAATCCTTGCCCCTTGAAGGGCAGAGTTTGAAGCATCATAAAGTTTTTGAATCAAGAGCATTGATTTAGGGACCTTGGCAGACACTGCGTTGGTGATGGTGGAAGCTGTGGTTTCCACATTAGAGCACAATCCCTGAGCATCAGATATAAATCCAAGTGTGGGGGCTAAATCCATTTCCTTAGTGGAAATTTGGTCACAATAGGAAGCATATAGCTCATGTACTAATGTTATAATTCCCCCCTTTTGGGATTTTCCCATTTTTTGGGTCAAGTCTTTGATCAAATCCTTAGATAATTTAATATTTGTTTGGAGGCTTCCCTTTTCCGCCTCGACTGCACGTAACTTGGCTTGGATTTTCACCACCTCTACCTTGCTTGAATCAAACATCTATTGGAGTGCTCCCTTTTCCTATGTGAGTGAATTGACCGAGGCCTCAGATGTGGTGAGTTTGGTTGCTAGAGTCTTAGCCTCCACCTGAGAAGCTGCAAGGGCCTCTTGTGATGGGGCTCCCTTCAACTCCTTGTGGAGCTGGTTGATTTATCTACCTTTGGCCTTTATCTCAGCCTCATGGTTAGCTACAGTGGCCTCTACCCTCTGAAGGCTAGATTGTGCCTTCTTCAACTGATTTTCGAGCTTCAGGTAGTCTGTAGTGACTACCGCCGCTGTATCATTCATTAATTCAACCTTATCCTGAGGCCAAAACTCAGAAAGGTTGACTGCTACAACACTGATAGAATAATCATCTGGTTGCATCTCTTCCATGGGTTTGGATGTTTGAGGTATGAGTCAAGTGATTATTAAGGAGCTCTGCTGATGGTCATATAATGACCACATATGCTTTGTTGCTCCTACCACCATTTCTTTCTTCTTTTGTTTTTCCCTTCGGCTGTCTCAGGTGGCCTTGGTAGACTCGACTTGACTCAAAAATTTAGAGGAAGAAGGGACCATTCCTCCCATGAATGGGAACCCAGGTGGAAGGCCATAAGGAATTATAACTTGTGGTTGGGGCATCGAAGCCACTAGGGATGTAGAAGATCCTGTTACCATGCAGGGGGAGAAGGTTGGGATGGTTGAGGGAAGTTGAGGAAACAGGGGGTGCTGGGGTGCAGAGTGGAGGGAGAGTTTGTGATGGAGATACAAAAAAGGGAATACTTCCAGAAGGGGAAAATGGAGGTGGAGGGGGAGATTGAAATGGAGCCCCTGGAGGAGGGAGAGGTGGAGGTGAAGTAGGAGCCACGACTGATTTCAAATTCTTGGATGGTGGGCTTGAGGCTGATTCTTCCATAGGTTTCATGCCCAAGGGGATGATTGTTGGCTATGGCATGGGAGCTTGGACTGGAATATTTTGCTGAGGAATGGAAGGTAGAGGTGGAACATGTAATTGTTGTTATTGGGGACTGGAGGATTCTGTGATTGATTTTATGGATTGCTCTGAAATAATTGTGACCGTATCCTCACTCTCCACATCAGAAGCATGATCCACATCCCATAAATCTTCCCATTGCTCATCACTGGAGATGGCCTCAAAATTCAAGGTGGTCTTGCCAATATCCTACCTATATTTCCAATAGGCTTTAATTTTATATACACTCCAATCTCTCCTCTTTAGGGATACTCAGAGTCCCTTAGTCATGGTGAGAGTGGGGTCATATTTGTACTTGACCTCATGGAATGCCTCCCAGCACAGGGTCGGTATGTCTTTGAGCTCGACGAATATGTTGGGAAAATCTTCCTAGGGGTTCCACCTTGCTTCAAAAAATTCCCTTGGTTCATGCTTGCAAGATTCTGAGACCCCATTATGAGCCAAAGTCACGGTCATTGTCTGCATCTGGGTCATACCTCCATGGGTCTCAAATTAAGGAAAACCTGTAGGAGACTAGCTTATTTGTAAGGCTATGATACTCCTTTCTCTTAAGCACAGTGATTCCTCCCTTTCTCAAGGGGATATCATAAAGTGCCTTCTTCTTTCAGCCTGAGCCAAACTCAATGTCTAGGAGCACTAGTTGCCTGGCTATTTTGAGGCCCACCATGTGACCTGTGAGGACCCTCTAAGGGAGCATAAAGGATTCTTCTCTGAAACCATGCAGGTGAATCATGGAATTTCCTCTAGCGAAGAAGTAATCACAGGGGTGTAGGGGGTCCACAAGGATAGACTACACCATGTCATTCATCATGTTGTTGATCCCTTTAGGATCAATCTCAAGCAAGAGGGGCTCCACAAAAGAATTAAAGAATTCATATACATGTCTGATGAGTGGGATAGTATATGGGTCCATGAAGACATTGGAATGATTTTTTGAGGATCCACCTCTGCATGTCCCATAGAGTCAGAGTCATGAATTGACTGAAATATTGGGTATTTTGATATAGAATGAGATGGAATAGATAGGATGAATACCTAAAGGTTAAGGTCACTGAGAATTGCAAATATATTTAATAATGAATTTAGCAAAATCGAAGTAGTAGGTCTGCTCTTTGGTGACATACCTCTTTTAGAATAAGGCTGTCATTTTCCAATCCTCAATGCCTCTGTCTGAATCTTACCCAAAGATGAATGCTAGCATGGAACAGACATCATGAGAATCTTCTAAAAGTGATTTCAATAGAATGGGAAATCCTACGGTCCCCGAACCGCCCGTGTTTTCCAGTCTTAGCTCCTTATTAAGGAATAAAACTTTATTCTGGCATTGCGCCTAGAAACTTTGGAGTTTGGCCATATCATAGAAACTAGTCATTAGGTCATGAGTCAAAGCCAACATGTCCCTAATAGCTTATGGTGTAATCACTCACCATTAAGTTTTACCCTGAATGGTATGGGTTTTCAAATCGAAATAGTCTGCACACATCTGTATGAGTTTTGGGTATGGATGTATGAGAGGCACCATGTATTGGGTGAGCATCATACTCTAGATTCTAGAGCTGAAAGATTCTGAATCTCCTAGGTTGAGAAACCTGGTGAAGGCTGCCTCCCTCAGGTCTTTGGGTTTCTTGTTGAGGACTGGGTCAAAGACATCATCAGCGGGGTCAGAAATCATAGTAGGGTCACTAAACCGAGACCCTCCATCAGGGAACATCAACTTTGGTTACAGAGGATGAGGGGGAATGGGTTGTCCTATGTAAGATTTTGCTGGTGGTGGTGCAGAGCTAGAGGTTGCCATGGGGTTTCTCTGAATTTAGGGAAGGATATAATTCGTTTACCTCTGATACTCGATAATCGATTTGGAAGACTCTAGCATTGGAATGGGCCTGTTGAATGCTTCCAATATCTTAAATAACCTCCCTTACTTTTAGAGAGTAATGGCTCACACATAAACAGGGTCACTTCACACAACGACCCCTTTCTAATTAATGACCTTAAGCACCAAGTTTTGTACATTCTTCGAGATATTTTGTTTCAATCCAAATATTTTTCTCTGAAGTGTCAAGGAAGTTGTTGGGTCATTAATTTCAGGGAGAAATAGGAAGGTACACTCCCTCCAAAATTTCAAAAAGAGGGAAGGGGATCCGACAAAGGACATGTGTCTGAGACACTTATTAAAATGGAAAAAAAAGACAAAGCGAAGAACAAAGAAAAATAAAAATATACATATGGTAAAATCCCTTATGAAAGGACTTACAGGAAAGGTTTTAAGTGAATTCCATTTACCAGAATTGCTAAGGGATCACCTTCTATAGTTTTGAGTTCAAACATGTTGTGTTGCTTACATGCGCTAATCCAGAAAGGTTCTGTCCATAGTGGGTCAAACTTTCCATGATTCCTAGCTTGGCAGCTCCCTTGCATCCCATTTCAGAACCATAGTCCCAACTTGGAATTTGGTTATGATGTTTTTTTATCAAACCAAGTCTTGACCACTTGCTGATGGCTAATCATGGCCTCATGAGCAGATTCACATTTCTCCTAGAGCTCTACTAGCTTGGTGAGTCTCACTTGCATCACTCCATTCTCTTCTATCTCATCCTATTTCAATAGTTGTAATGCAGGGATTTCTAGGGAAATTGGTATTACAACACTTTTCCCATAAATTATCTCATACGAATTTTTTTTCAAGATCTGCTTTGGGGTGATCTAATCAGCCCATAAGGTTGTCTTGATATGTTCATGCCATAATCTCTTACACTCATGCCCCATTCGCTTTATGAGTCTGATCAAGTTTTTGTTGGTAGATTCCGCCAGACCATTTCCTTGTGGGTAATAATTGGAGGACGTCTTTGGGTAGATTTCGTGCTTTACCACAAAGTTGGATACTTTGGCTCCTACAAAGGCCTTATCATTATCCGATATGACAATGCTGGGGGGGGGGGGGAAGCATGTAGTTATATCCTATAGGAGTCCTAGGATTACATTCTTAGTGGCCTCTTTAAGGGGGACTTGCCTCCACCCATCGGGTGAAGTAATCAGTTGCTGTGAGGATCCATTTATGGCTGGTGCTTGAAGTTGGATTAACCATTTTGATGAAGTTCAAACCCCATTGTGTGAAGTGTTCCTCAACTAGGATGGGGTTGAGAGGAAAGGTCATGTTTCTCTGGAAACTGGTGTAAACTTGACAAACCCTGCATCTGTTTACCTCTGCTTGACTGTCAGTGAACAGGCTTGGCCAAAAGTATCCTGCTTGCAGGATTTTTATGGTTGTAGTCTGGGTAGAAAAGTGGCCTCCCAAGCTCCCGTGATGTAATTCTCATAGGACTCTTTCATCTTATTCATTTTAGAGGAATCTTAGCAAGATTCCATTAAAATTCCTCTTAAAAAGGAAATTGTTGATCATAGTAAAATTGGCCCCTTGTTGCCTATAATACCTCCTCTTTTTCAAGGGGAGATGGCTTGGATACTTCCCAGTCTGCATAAAATGGACCATGTCTGAGACCCAACTATCTGAATTACTTTCCTGGAGATATAGTATCTCCTCATGTTCATCTTCAATTAGGGGCTTGGAATCATGTGTTAAATATTGACACAGACCCCTACCCCTTACAAGATTTGTGGGCTTTACCTCAATGTCATACTCAAGGATCTTAGTAATCCAATTGGCTCTTTTATCAGTTATCTCACCCTCCATTATGTATTCTTTGATGCTGGAGTGAGCCACCATGACCTGGATCCTATTATGAGTGACAAGGTGTTGGAATTTCTTCAGGCCTTTAACTATGGCATAAGCCTGTCTTTCTACAAAATTGTACCTTGTTTCATAGTCATGGAGGGTCTTTGAAAAGAAGGTGATCGGATGTTCCTCTCCTTGTGACTCTCCTTTCTGTGTCAGTACAGATGCTACACTATGCTTACCCCCGTATACATACATAACGAAATATTTGAGAAGTCTGGATTATGCAGCACTGGGGTGGATGCAATAACCTTTTTATCACCTTGAAGGACTTGATGACCTTCAAAGGTCCACTTGAAATTGAGGTCCTTTTTCAGCATGAGAGTGATCGGGTGGATCGTCACGACAAAGTCTGAAATGAACTTGCTGACAAAGTTGATTTTGCCTAGGAAAGATTGACTGCTTTTTTATTGATTGGCAAGGGTAGCTCTAGAATGGCCTTAATTCTCTCAGGATCAATGGAGATTCCTTCATTTGACACAATATGTCATAGGATTTTTCCTTGGGGCATTCTGAAGACACATTTCATTACATCCAGGGAGATTTTGAATTCTTGACATTTTTTGAATACAACCTCTAAGGCGTCAAAGTGTTCCTCCATTATTTTGGTGAACACCGTGAGATCGTCGAGATATATAAGGATCACTTTGTTTATCAGTGATCCAAATGTGGAATCCATGGCCCTTTGAAAGGTAGCCCCAGTGTTTGTGAGTCCAAAAGGCATTTTTGTGTAAGAAAAAGTTCCCCATTTGGTTGTGAACGTCATCTTATGTTGATCCCTTTCTATGAGCCATATTTGATTATAGCCCAAAAAACCATCCAGTAGAGAAAAAATCTCTGAGCCCACGACTATCTGTAGTATTTGATCCATAGAGGGAAAAGGGTAGTGATCCTTTAGGGAGGCCCTATTTAGATCTCTAAAATCCACACAGAGCCTGATTTTGCCATTTTTCTTTCTTACCAGGACTAAATTGGAGACCCACATTGTGTGTTTGATAGGAAAGATTATGTGAGCCTCTAGTAGTTTCCTCAACTCCTCAGCCATGAGGGATTCTATCTTTGGATTCACGGGCCTCTATTTTTGATGCACAAGGATTAGTCCCTTCTTTGAGGTCGATGGTGTGCTGAATGATGTCTTTATTATAACCATGCAGATCATCATATGTCCAAGCCATCACCTTATCATACTTATGACATAAGGCCAAGAGTCTCTCTCTCTCCTTTTGAGTCACCGATTTCCCAACTTTTAGTCATCTCTCCTTAGTTACTTCTAGTTCGACATAGTCCTCCTTTATTGCTGCAAACTTCCTTCGATCAGAACTAGCATCGTTTGAGTCAAAGAGACTCTCTAGGGTTATTAACCCTTTTGGAAGTTTATTTGTCTTCAACTGGATAATATGATCTCCATATGCTTCCTCGATCTTGGGCTGGAGTCAGTTTGAAAATTGATCGGACTGCTGAAGGAAGTGTATAATCTTTCGGTCGCTATTAACGACCTGCTAATGGTCAAAGTTGTCAAGGATAACAGGATGAATGACTAGTTTTATGGTGTTCTCATTTGCTATCAAATCCTGAATTGGGTCGAACTGTGACCCGATCAAGGCCATCCTATCAGCCTTCATATTTTGATCCTGGGGAATCAATTTGATATTGAAAGCTTCAAAATCATCTATGAGATCCCATACCCAATGCTGATAGGATCTCATCCTAGGATTCTTTGTGGTGGTAATATTTCTTACTTGTGTTACTACCAATTCTGAGTCGCCAAAGACTCTCAACTGTTTGATGCCTTCTTTTCGGGCTGTAGTCAAACCATGCACCAAGGCCTCATATTCTACCTCGTTACTGGTATAGGAGAATTGGAAATGGAATGACTAAAGTATCTTTCTTCCACTTGGGGACAGTAAGCACACTCTGTCTCCTGATCCGTTCTTGCTTTTGGCCCCGTCAAAATGTAGGGTCCATATCTGGGAATATTTGGAGGGATTCCCTTTCTTTTTATCATATCCTTTTTCCACCTTAGGGATCATAGAGTCCTCATTGAAAATGATATAAGTTCCCAAACCAGTGGAGTCAAAGTTCCCAAAAGGATCACCCAGAGGAAGGTTGGCTAAATGGCCATAGCTTGGAGGGTCTCCATCTTTTGTGCATGATTCCTCTTCCCTAGTAATCATATCATGGGAAGCTTTGAAGCCTGAAGCTGCCTAGTCCGTTATGTGCTCCTTGGAAAGGGGTTCTAACAAGACCTTCATTTTAGACCTGTATTTGGTTCACAGAAGCAGATGAGACCAATCTAGAGACATATAGCCTCCAATATTAGCTATAAAATCATGAGAGAGGAAAAGTCCAAAGACTAGGTCGGGACGTTCGATTACCATGATATCCTATGGGACGGTTATGTTTGGGTAGGAATAGAGCTGTAATGGGAGTCCCTTGATATCCCCAATGGTTTTGGAATACTTCCCATCCAGTTGCATGACTCCCCTCTTTAAGGGTTCATATTTAATGCCCAAGGCATCTGTAATTGATTTAGGCATGACTATAGTGCTAGCACTAGAGTCTATCATAGAATTATGCAGTAATTTTTTCCTATGATAAGAGTCATAAAGAAGGGGTTGGGCCTTGGTTTACTCACCTCTACCTTTTGATTCAACAGTACTGCCTCCATTGAGACTTGGGTGGCTTTTACCCATTCCTTCTCCTTGCCAGAGGTGGTTGGATCATCATTTGGTTTGAGTGCTTCTTGGAGCAATTCCTTCTACTCTGGGATGCTTAGAAGATCCCACAAGGATGTGTTAGCTGGTGCTTTCTTGAGTTGTTGGACCACGTTAATTGGTCCAGGTGGAAATAATTTAGACGATGGTTGATGTTTCGTTCCATCACTGGCGGGGTGGGGGACATCTTGGTTTTGAACAGTTCCTCTTGGAGCTTATTTTATGGTGATAGGTGGTGACATGGTTATGATAGTTGAAGGCTCTTTTTACATATTGTCAGTCATGCTTGGGATCATAGCGTTAACCTCTATGATCCTTTTCTTAAAGTGAGTGTTATAATTAAAATGAACATGATTTGAAACAAATGCTTCATTTGTAAATATGGATTCTTCTCCTTCTATCCAAGAGAAAAGAGTGTGCTCTGGTGTGATCTCTACTTCCTGTTCTAGGGACATCCCTTGAATTTGTGTGACAAAAGAAACATTTTGGACTCCCACAGAGTGATGAGGTCTGGATGTATCAGTATCATAGCCTTCTCTTGATCATTGTTCAGCCACCTTTTGTTGCAAGTTCCCTTGGGGGTAGTCTCTTGGCATGTGGGAATTATTACAGGGGAAGCACCATGTGTTGGGGTCCTCAGCCAAATGGTTTTGGCCAGGTACCATCTCCCTCCCACTATTGGGTGGAATAGTCTAGAGCGGCGTTGGTACAAACTAACTGATTAGATGGCTGTACAGGAGGAAGTCTCTGGGTATTCTGATATTGAGAGGAATAGGAAGGCCTACTACCTTGATAATTTTGATAATTTTGTCTTGGATAAGTGGCCTGATTCCTTTTAATATTTACTATCTCATTAGAAAATTTTCTCAGAATATTTTTCATTTCCTCCATTTTGGGAGAAGAAGATGATGATGGATGCGGTAGTGGAAGTTGGAGCCGAATGAGTAGATGGGTGGTTATACAAGGACGTAGGGGCTTGAGCAAGGTTTGGTACCTGTGCTTGCGGAAGGGGGGCTATCTCAGGGTACATTGGAAAAAGGGTCCTAGGAAGAAGTATCCCGGCATCTATTAAATTGTTCTCAGCCTGGATAGCAATATTATAGGCTTGCGGTAAGGAATCCCCTCCCAATGATTGAATCATTACAGAAATATCTAAGTTTAGATATTTTAAATAAAAACAATAGCCATACCTATGGGTGGCCTTGCCAGGACTAGAATCCTTTACCAAGTTTTATGGAACCTGTTGTTAAAATTTTTCATTATCTCTTGCGGGCCCTTCTTGATGTTGATAAGTTGTTGTAGGAGCAATGCTCTGTCTCACTTTTTGCTGAATCTTGCTACCAACACAATCCCCAACTGGTCCCTAGTGCTCATAGTATTAGGATTCAAGGATCGGTACCAATCCAAAGCCTTTCCTTTGAAGGAATCAACTAATAACCGTAAGGTGACATCTTACTCCCTAATATAATGTACCGCGCATATTTCTGCTACGTCCTGGAGATGTTCCTTAAGAGTTTTGAAATCTTCTCCACTAAATTTGGGCAGTGCCTTTAGTGCGTTAGCTGGGATAGGATTCCACACCACCGGGGGCATGGGAAAAATGAGTGGACTCCCTTGGTTCCATGAAACGAACTGCCTCGGAGGTTGAGCCATAAAAATAGGTCTGAGGGTTCTAGTTGAAAGTGTGAAGGACCTACCTGGTGGAGGTGTTGAGAGAGTCTGGTTTGGAGGAGATGGAGATATATGGATCTATCTACCTCTTTTGTTGCAAGGTGGGGATAATTGTAAATAGTCAAACACACCTTCTTCCCTAGTTCTCACCCTTGTTCGCATTCATCTTATCGACTAGAGAAGACCAACTAAATACATCTAGAATTAGTAGATTTTTTATGATGAAATATCTAGATGTGTAGATGTTCGAGTCCCACTGGGCATGCTAGGAAAACTTTTGATGATTATCTTTGTGAATGAACCGTTAGATTCATTGGATACCTTAGGTTAGTAGGACATGCACCCTAAGGTAACCTCCAGATTTTAAAGAAGATGGCTCTTCTCTGGTGTGGGATAGGGTTAGGAGAAAGCTTAAAAGAAATGTAAAACTAACTAAGGTGATGCACTAGAATAGATCCTAAAGAGACAGAGAGATACCCAGGGAGATTATCTAAAATAGTTTGAAGAGCTTTAAAGCATGATCCACCTATTTTAGAAATACCTTAGATTTATCAGAATCTGAGGAGACGAAACACATGACAAACATAGATAATAGATAATTTAAAACCCAAGGGCACATAACACGATAGATTTCTTAAATTATCTAGAACTACTTAGAAGAAAAGAAAGACTTAGAATATGAAATCCAAAGTGCACAGAACAAGGACTCTTATTTATGGAGAAAATGATACATAAGGCCGAAGTGGCACAAATTACAATTTCCTTCTATAATGGAGTTTTGCTAAGGCTAGCTATTACAAAAACTGAACCTTGAATCTATTTTACAACTTCTTTCTATTTTTCTTCAAAAGGCTCCCCTTTTCCTTCCAACTGGATCAGATGTCCTTTTATAGATGTTCATGGCTCTTACTTCGATGTCTGGAATTAGAGCTTCTACTGGAAGCCTTCAATTCTCTTACATGATCTTCTCTTTCTGGGTAAATATCTCAACTACATATTGAGATATTTTTGTTTTCCTTTAATTCACCCAACTGTCCCTCCTTGAGTTACTGATGATATTTTTCTACCATGTGGACGCTTTTTTGGGGGCCTTTTCTGGAACTTGATCCCGTGAACTATGCCTGAGAGACACATGATGGGTGCGCACTAGTTTGGGGAGCCTTCCTATTTTTATATATTTGAAAGTGCACTCAGGTGACACATGGAGGCCCTGTGCATCCTTGCTATGCTTTTGACATTTTAACCCACCGAGGAAACATTTATCAGGCCTAGGACACATGGAAAATGCTACTCAAGTTTGAGATCCTTTCTTATTTTTCTTTCTCTTTATGCCCCTGACTGTGCCAGTGAAGACACGTGGACATATTTCTACATTCAACTTCATACTTAGCTGATTTTGAGTTGAGTGAATAGAAGAAACTAGGCTGGGACAACAAAAGATGGTGATTAATGAAAGAGTCTTATAAAAAGAACTCTACTGGTCCAATGAAAAACTTGAGAGATATACCAAATTCTTCATAAACTTACAATTTTCTATGGGGTACAAAAACTATCATGAACCTAAATACCACCTAGAGAATAGTGGAGGAATCCTATATAACCTCTAATAATCATACCAGGTCAAAAAATCATTCTGGGAATGATTGAGAAAGTTCTTCCCCACCACTTTTTAACTAGGGTTTAAGGAGGGTTTTAGACCACCTTAGCTTCTTAATGATTGTTCATAAAGATCTACCCCTTAATCTCTAAAATAATGTCTAGAATTTCATCTTAGGACCCTTACCCAAATACCATGAAGAGCTTGAACAAACATGTAGAGTTTACACATGCCAATGAGCACAAGAAAGTACATTTCGAGCTCTATTTCTCACTTCTGTGAGCTATTTAGAGGAAAAAATTCTATATTTGGTTCAAATTTGTAAACTAGGACCTAAAACTTGGACCACACCTCATAAACAACATGATACAACTTTTCCAATGCTGATCCTTGCATTTCCAAGATTAAATATAACATTCACACCTAATTATATCAACTAGGGCATAAGAATAGGTCTAGGTATACACCTAGAAAGTAGTCTTATCCCTATACTTGTACTTTGAGACACACATGGGTGTCTCTACACCTCATCCACATGATCTCAATGATCTCACCATGCTTATCTAGCTTTATACATGTACCTTTGAAGCATCATGACATACCTCATCCTACTGACTAGGCATCCTAGCTAAACATCTTGACCATGCTTGCACCATCAATGCTGATCACCTAACGAATTCATCACTCTTTCCCACCTACAAGACCCTTCAGCAAAATTCATGTCATAAAGCACAACATCACTATAACATTACAATAACTTTCTAAGTCACTACAATCCATCACACCTACTCAAGACACCTCACCACGCAACTCAACTTGACATCACCTCAACACATAACATCAATGGTTCTACCAATCAATCTTCACATGACATCATACTCATTTTAACATCAATGAAACCTATTGACATCAATTACAACATACCTTGCCAACACTTTTATATAATAGATATTTGATATTTCCTAGACAAGGAGGTAATGATTTTTCTTACTGAGTCTTGTAAGTATGGTAAGATCCCAAAAGTTATAAATTTATATTTTTAAAATCTAGTTCCAAAGAAAGAGGAATGTGTGATTTTTTTTGATTTTAGATGCATATCATTATGTAATACTATTTTCCAATTTGGCCCCTAGGTGAAATTGGACAGCATAACAAACTTGTGCTCAGGGATTCTCACAGCCATTCAGAAGAAGCAGGAAGACTTAAGTGTTCAAGGAAAAATTGGGGTATTTAAGAGAATTGAAGGCTATAAGAGAGTTGTTCCTCTTCTTGGTATTCATTGAGGTTCAAGGTTTTATCCCTTTTAGAAGACCAACAATGAGGTCCACTTGCAACTATAAATGACAAATCTAGTGTTTCACTAAGGGATGCCCTCAAACATCTTCTCATACTTCCCTAGTGCTACAAGGGTCCAACAGGTTCCTAAAATATAAGGGAGTTATAAGAATTGAAGGAATTGCACTTAAGCCTTTGCAATAATAATCGAACTCATGGCCGAGATCCCTTTACCCATCGAGTTGTATTCAAAAGGGAACCGAGCTAGTTGGTGACCGAGCTCTGTTGTATTGAGAAAAGTGAATTTGAGCCCATTCTTATGAATATCAAGTTGGTCCAATAGTGCATAGACAAGTCCTTCTAATGCAACACCGATTATTCTTCATAGCTGAATTGAAATTATAAAGAGTGAACTCACATGATGAAACAATGAGCTAAATGCTCATCACTAAGTTTTCCTTTAGATCATCGAGTTATCTATAACATGTAGTGAGTAACGTCAGAGACCAAGCTATATCTTCGAGAGCTCATCATGATCACTAATCAAAGAAGTGACTGAGCTATCCAAAATACTATCTCTAGCTCATGGAAACGATTCAAGCATAACTCAGTGAAGCCATGATGAACCAAACCATTACATAAGGGTGGGCAAGTTTTTTCTGGTATGACCAGGTTGTCTTTTGAGTTCAAGTGTAATGCATTAGGAATGACTTGATGAAGTCATTTTGAGCTAAAATTGGGAGCTTGCAGCCAAGTTATAGAAAAGAGAAGGTTAGGGTGGCTCATCGAGCTGACTTGACATGTCATGAGATGATCTCAAGGAAACAAAATTCATTGCAGGGTGCCACATGGCCCCGCGACGCAACTCAATGGAGCCAGGAGAAATTGGAGACCCCAAATTTGTGTGAGGCATCCATGTTGTTTCAAGATGTTGATGGGCCCCACTGAAAATGAGTTGGAGGATGTCAGTGAATTTAAATGGCTTGTGTCAAGTTGGCGAGGAAATAGAATGAAAAAGTGGCCAGTGAATTGAAACTCGAGTTGGCTATGCATTAAGTGAACTCTTTTCCCAAGGAAAGAAGTAAATGCCAAACCAAATATGCATGGAAAGTTGATATGTAGCACCAATTTGGAAGAAAAAAATGAACTAACAGTAAATGCTAAGCACGTAGACACAACGAGGAGCTCGTAAGGGGTCATCGTGGAATCAAGGTGGCTCGACGGGTTGACACAAGTCAAATGAAGCATTGGGAGTTGGCGTAAATACAAGGAAATCATGAAAAATGGGTGGCATTTTGATGTAACCAAATAAGTATCCACTGTTGATAAAAGGAAATCCCGAAGGTGGTAGTGAGAGGAGATCTAACTCGGCCAAGCTGGCTGAGATGGCTAGGAATGTTTCAAAACATCAAAAACACAACTTCCCCCAAATATAAAAAATGATCAAATAAACTGCTCCCACCATTTTTTAATGAAAAATAATTTCAAATTGTTTTAGATATATGAAAAAACATTGGGAAAAGGGAAAATATTTTCAATGATGAATTTCAACAAAGGGATTAATTGTACAACTCCCTGAAGAGGAAGAAATGCCTAACAAAACCCTAAACAACTGCATCTGCTTAGGAGGCCATAACTTTTGCGTTACTCAACAAAATTGCACAAAATTGGTCTCATTGGAATCATGATTCCAAGATCTACGGAAAACAGATAAAAAATATAGAGATTAATGGAATTTAGGAGGTGTATTTTCTAGAAAATGAACCTGTTTCAACAAGGTAGTTGGATGGTGGGTGGAAATACAATTAATGGGCATGGATGGCCATTTTTCTACTGCTGCAAGTTATGGGAAGTATGGGAAGGATTTTGTAAGTTAAAATCATGCTTTTCACCCACTTTTGGTACTCTTAAATTGATTTTCCACTTTGAAATTGAAATTGATCTGAGATTGCTTGACCCCTTTTCTTTCTTTCCATTTTCTATAAATTGGGGATTTTCCCTCATTTGAGGGAGGATGATTTGAGTAGAAAAACTCTACCCATTTTGTTTTGTGAAGCCAATGTGCTGTAGGCCTTTGTAGTGGACTCCTTACATGATGAGCCAGGCGTTTAATTTGTAATATCTTGAACTATGCATATTAATGAAGTAATAGATGTGAGTTTGTGGATGTATCTTCCCTTGCTATGTTTGTTTACATTCTTCTTTCCTCTTCAATCTTATTGTAGGTGTATTGTGTCTATTTTAAGATTTTGCAGTGTTTCATTATCATTGTGTACGTATGGAAATGTTGTTGTGAGTGATGTTATTAGATTGTGGAGAAATATTATCACCCTTTCTAATATGTATTTTTCTTCCATTTTCACACATTGGGGATTGTTCTCATACCATTCTTTTAGTGCATCACCTCTGTAGTGTAGTTTTTTTCATTTTCATGTTATTTCTCTCTCCACGGTCCCTTGGAAATTATAGGATAGAGATCGTCAGTAGTTTTCTTTCATTAGATTTTTTTTGCACTAGGATTAGGAAGAGGAACCATCCTTCTCTAGAGTGTCATCTTAAGCTCGTAAGTCCCACAGTTTGAGAGGTGACCCAATGTTACAAAAATTACACTGAATGCCCCATTCAAATTTAGGCCATTCGAGGGGTGCTATAATTTTGTGATAAAAAATACTGTTTACAAGATCATCACTAAGAGCATAGAAAATAGAGTCAATATGTTACTTCCAAACCTTATTTCAGAAGAGAAAGGAGGTTTTGTAAAAGGTATGTTAATTTAGATGACATATTTTTGACACATGAAACCTTGTATTCCCTAATAAATAGGGGATTAGAGGGGATGTTCATCAAACTATACATTAAAAAATCATATGATAAAGTCAATTAGAAATTCCTTATTAATGCTTTAAAGAGTTTTAGTTTCAAGAATTATTAGTGTTGATGGTTTTTTTTTGCATTTTAACTGGTAATTTTATAGTAATGAAAAATGGGTTCTTGATAAGGATTCTTCTCCTCATATAGGGGTTTGAGACAAGGGGACCCAATTTAACCATTCATATTCATTCTGATGGTTGAATCACTCAAAAAATCCCTCCAAATGGCCATCCAAGATTATATATTAGAAGGAATCATGGTGGCCTTAGGGGATCTTCCAATTTCACACATGTTATTTGTTGATGACACTTTAATTCTAAAAAGTGAAAAGTTTTCAGAAGTTAGATTTATAACATAGATGTTGAACAAATACTCTGCAACCTCATAACAAGAGATAAATTCTACAAAGTATCATATATTTTTATTTAACATTCTAGTAACTTTTCAACATCATTTGTTAGATATCATGGGAATAAAAATATGCTCTCTCCCTAATAAATACCTAGGAATTTCACTATTTAATGGTGCAATGAGGAAACACTAATTTGAAGGTATGGTGTCAAAAACATATGGAAAAATATCTTCTTAGAAAAAGAAATGGTTAAGTTTGGATGGTAGATTAAGCTTAGTTAAAAGTTTCCTTTAAAACATTCCCATGTACATGTTCTATATCATGAAGGATCCCTCAAACATTATGGAAATCTTAAATAGAAAAGTGAATACATTATTATGGAAAGGAGTTTCTATGGACAATAAATTCCATTTAATGCATTAAAAGAAAGTTTTCCTCCCCAAATCCTCACATACCTAAAGATATTTTTTATTACTTTAGGTGCAAATCTATGCTGAATAATTTATTCAATCCTGGATCAACTTTGGCATCATATCCTAAAATACAAGTATTTAGATTCCATGGAGAAAGTAATAATTTTCACTATGGTGGATATTTCTTGAGGATCTATTATATGGAAAATCATTGGTTCATGCAGGAATGTAATCCAAAATAAATTTAGATGAGAAATAGGGTTAGATTTGAAAGTTAAATATTGGGAAGAATCATGTCTTGGGTTTCCCCCTTTGGTGACGGCCACAATTTTAGAAAGTATCATGAAACTTTCTCAATTAATGTGGGGGATACACCTGTTAGACTATATATAATCTATAGCTATACTAGGGGCAATGTGTTTGATTGGAAGGATTGTAATCAACTTGGGGCTCTTATTGACTTGGTTTTAATGGTCAAAAAAATAATTCTGGATAGAAAACTTCCGTTCATGGTAAAATAAGATAATTTAAAATGGAACAGATCCCCAACAGGGGACTATGAAGTCAATTATGGGTATAATTTGGTATATCTCCAAGAAAATGATATCATCCATGATTAATGGATGCACCAGAGAATATAGTGTAAATGGAATTCACCCAATGTTGTGGATTTCTCTTAGATGGAAAAACTTTACAAATTTTTAAAATTTGATAATTCAATTAAAAAGGGAATCCATGGCCTAACCATATGTTTAATATTTGAATCTCTAGAGGAAATGGTAGACTGCATACTCCTCCATTGTACTTATGCTACTAAAGTGTTGAGCTACATCATACAAAATCTATCTTTTTCATAGGCATCCCCAATTCCATAATAGACCTAATATCTTAGTGGAACTATCCACCAAAATCCATTTTAAGCCCTTTATGATAGAAATTTCCAACATTTGTAATGTGAAATACGTGACTAGAAAGAAACAAGAGAATAATTAGAAATGAAGGACTCTCCATATAGATAATTGTTTAATTATTGGAAGTGGCATTTTCAAAGTGGATAAATGTAATACTAAGGGAAGAAAAATTATTGGAGAATTTAATGTTTGTGGGGACACACCTATTGTGTCCCAACATCATAAACACATATCCTATTGAAAGTTTGTTTTATAAACTTATATCATAAGTTATAATTTTTTTAAATTATTTTATAGAGTAAACCAACTATTTAATTAAGTTAGAAAAGAGTGCTTTGGTACAACCTTTTATTTGTAGCCAAATACACCATCCTTATATCAAGGTGATTTCCTTTAGAAATGGATATGGGGAGAGATATAATTTTTTTCTTCTGACATTGAATGCATTATGAAAAAGTGAGAAGGAATATTGAATTTATAGGTTCTGGCTTGTAATTGTCAAGAAATTATGATATTGTTAGACATTTCAAAGCTCATTATTATTAGATAGTCCAATATTGCGTTTTTTTACTATTTATGGTTTCCCAATATTAAAATTATGCTACCATGTTATTTAAATTCCGCATTGTATCATTTTATGTCTCTACACTTTAATTCACTATAATTTCTATTTCAGTTACTTCAAATCTACTTGGAAACTATAATTTTGAATAATCCCTAGTTTTGAATAAATATCCTTATGTTCAAGGTGATCCTCTGATTGAAGTAAGTTGTCCAATTATTTCTTGGAATTCATGACAAGAAGGAAAAATATATTTCAATAACTACTGCCCCATCATGGTCTCCTCCACCTATGGAAGCAATTAACATTGATTTTGATGGGGCTAGTAAAGATAATCTATTTCAAGATGGATTTAGATCCATATTCACTGATTCAACAGGTGATTTAGTAATGAGAACACCTTGTCTAATCCATCATGCAACTAATAATGAAACACAATTTTTGGCTTTGTTATAAGGTTTACATACGAAAAAGGAAAATGACTATTTAAGTATTATAATTTAGGGTGATTCACTCATAACCATTAACACAGTTAAAAATAAATTCAATAGTTATTGAAGGCTTAATTATATTCTTTCCTCTTTTTTACAAATTCTATATTATTTTTCAATTTTGAAATCCAACATTATCTGAGATTCATCAACATAGTTGTAGAATTATTGGCTGCAATATTCTTGGCTAATGCATGTACTAACATGGATCCATTCTCTCGAGTGAAAAGTGATGATAATCATGAACATACATAATTGTAAGGAATTTTAAATATAGAAAAGCATGGATTACATGTAATGAAATAAAGAAATTATAATTTACGAAGGATTAAAATAGTACAAGACAAGACACTGGATGAGGTGCCCTTGGGAAAATCCTCCACACATATATAGGATAAGATATCTCTTGAAAAGTTTAAGACATCTATTAAAAGGAGTGCTTAAAGGGAAAATCAAGCAAACCCCTATGCTGATTATAACAATAATCTACATGTCATAGTTAGTTCCCAACTAAATAGAGTTACAATATAATGCAACCATATATGTTGGTATTACATTTGATGATTCTGTAATCATGAGAGGGCATTCCAAATTAATTTTTTTGATAAGTTAAGTAAGTAAATATCAACCTTTCATATCATTTTTGGATATTTAGAAAACATGGGAAGGAGGTTAAATTATCTGGTGATCGTGCTAAGTCTTAACTTGGAATTTTTATTTTACATGTTAGCTAATTTGAGAAAGGGGGAAATTTAAGAAGACATTAGTTTTAAGGTACCTTCTGAAGGAATATTGAGGGACTCATTTAATCTCATCACTATGAATGAATATTTTTTCAAACATATTCTTGGCCTGTCTATCTTGGAAGAAACTATAAGTTCGTTCTCCTCCCTAGAAATGGTAAGGAAATGTTTAATGAAAAATAGGCCAGAATGTCACCTTTATTTTATAGTTTTCAACTTATCATTTTCCACCTCTTTCCACCCTATGCACATATACTTTCTGAAAACCTTAATAAATTATAGCTCAAGCATCACCCAAATGTAACAGTCCCTATTTTTTTTGAACATCTACTTTAATTTTCTAGGGATTTCATTATGTTTAAAATACTAGATGGCTCTCTAAAAAAGATAATAACCCAACTCTTTCTGCTGTGGATCTAACCATGAACCTTTTGTCCCTCTTTTTCAGGGTGGAGAATCTTGAGAACAAAAATTGGGTCCCTTTTTGGCTCACCATGTTTAAGGGGTAGACCCAAAAAAATTATCCCACAAGTAATCACCCCTTAGGTAAAATCCATAGTAGGAGAGGATGAAAAGAATTATTTCATGGTAGCTTTGATGCTAAGGAATGACTGTGTTCAAAAAAGCACAAACATAATATTCACCAAATTCTAGATGAACCTTGTAAAATAATGGATGAAATTCATTCCATGGGGTTATCATCCTCCTTTTGTAGTGATATACTCTTTGTATTAAATGCTCCCCAAAATGGTCCTAAATTCCAGTTCCGTAAGGAGAGGATTTTAATGCAAGTTTCTAAGAAAAGTGATTATCATATGGAAGACATGTAGGTGAAAAAGGAACATGAAATGTATTAGTTTACTATTAGTTGGGTAGGGTGGATACTATCACTTTATGTTGTAATTATCTTTTCTACTTCTTGGTAGAAACATGAGGGGGCTAAAAAATATGTCACATGTTGTTTTTGTGTCAAACACCTTCTACAAGGTGACTGTACACACCTAATTTTGCACGTGCTACATTGTTGTAATGGTTTCCCAATGATGATTGATATATTTTCCAATTGTGTTTGAGTCTAATTTCCCATTTACAGTGTATATTTGTAGCCTAAAATGTTTTCCTTGTCCATTTCCATGATTTTCCTAATTTCCTTTATCTTTCTACTAACATTTTCCTTAGATTTTTACTTTAAGTCATAAAATTACTGCAATGGTTATGTAACTGCCTTGACAGTTATGCAATCATCAGTCTTCCCTCAATGGTGTGCATGTAACCACTCCGGTGGTTATGCAACCACCCCTCTATGTAGACCAGTGGTCCCATGCACATTTAACCAAGACTCTTTTGGCGTGTTTTGAACGTGTGTCAACTTTCTTAAACTTGATTTTAGCGTACGTTTTGTAACCAATTTGGCTATTCTTGAGCTCATTTGATGCGTACCAACTTCTCCTTCCCTTCCTACTATTAATTATGAATTAAATGCCCCTTATTTGAGAGAGGTGGTATTTATTGGATTCCAAATGGATTAGACCATGTCTCTACCTTTTTCCTCTAAGAGCCAAGATTCTATCCAAAGAATTGGTTGGAGATTATTGTTTTGAATTACAATGTTATGCTGCCTGTAATCCTACCGAGAAATACATAAGAAATATCAACACTCTTTCATTGTTATTCTCTCACTTGTGTTGCTACTAGATTTCTTGTAAGCCATTCCAGCTCCAACATTTCTTCATCATTTCTTCCACACAAGCTAGGACAATTCCGTAGACTCATATAAAAATCAAGTTGGAAAGAAGCTGAGGGGAAAACAAACCAAACTCGTTCTAGCATTGTCACAATTCTACAATTTCTATGTTGGGGATGTATTTGGATTCTTAAAGATTTCTTTGTTTTAGTAGATATTATTCCACATTAGATTAGAGTATATTAGTTTATGTAGCTTTCCTTTATCCAAACAGAGCTTCTACTGAAAGATACTTCCCTTCCTATCCCTGTGGGCTTGCATGGGAAGTTTTTCTAAAATAAGCTTCTACATTTTTTTAGTGTTGTAGTAATTTCCCTTCATTTTTAAGCTTTCGTAGATCCTGCTGTTTCTTCTGGGGAAGTTTCAGGGGAAGAAAAGCTTCTAAGAAGCTTTAATTTCTTCCCATGACTTTGAGGAAAGAATAGAGGAAATTGTAAATCCACAAATAGAAATTGGAAAAGTATTGATTTATTAGAATAGATTATATCTTCTCTACATAAGGAAATAGCCACACCTGGTTGTTTACTTGTTTAGTTTTGTTATTTTTAGCATAGAGTAATTTTAATCAATTATAAGAAGTTTAATTTGTCTGTGTGTATTTCCTCTGTTTTCCAGAAAGAATTAAAAATACAAAAACATTATATTAATTGGTTCTTTATTTGTTTTATTTTATTTTATTCGAAATCATTGAGAAAATACCAAAAACAAATAGATTAGTTGTTTCCTTTGTTCAATTAGTTAGCTTTCAGTTGTTAATTAGCTATTGGAAACACGTAGATTTAATTAATTTGTGGAAAGTAATTGAATTGAATTGATTTAAATATGTTTGTTTCCTTTTGTTAAAGTAGGAACATAGAGTTAATTAGAAAGGAATTAACATATCTCCCCACATATCCCTAGTTGGCTTAGGATTAACCTTGCCATATTGTGGTTCCTTTGTGAGATTATTTTTTCCTTTGCTTTAGTAATTTACATATACCACATGACCATTCAAGGTCCTCAACAACCAAGAGATTACGTTTATGACCCCCGAGTCCCACAACCAAACTCAACGTATCTATTTATGGACATAGACACGGGCCTTAGAATCTTGATTTTCTAATTCCACACTATTTCCACCGTCCATTATCTCACAGTTGATAGTCCTAAACGTTGAAGTAGAAAATGCTTACGAGTTCTATAAAATTCAACCAGGTTAAGATTAGACCCCACAGTTCACCCATTAGTCCTATTCATATGCTTCCTCCCACACTTTCATGACCATGTTTGGAAAATTCTACGAGGAAAAAGTAGGACAATTATCACGCCTTCCATAAACCGTTGCGAGCATTTTTTGTGAGCTAGATATTGACTTCCTTTTACACGTTACCATTATCTTAGACCATTCCATCTCACTCACACATGTAAGACACAATTTTGATACCTTAGATGAGAAGATTCCATTAGTGCCCATACAGGACATTAGATTGCTTTGATCTTTTCGTATTCACATTTCTCCTATTCGCCTTATATAGTTTCCACATAGCTCGTTATCCATTCCACATTGGATGTCCTGACATGACTTCAGGAGGATGAGTGCGCCTGATAGTCATGTGCACATGGGGGGTCAAGAATCCTCAATTCATTTGTTTAAAAAACTTGTTTCTGAGTTTGTAAAGGTTTTTAACATGAATAAACTCTTACAAACATGAATCAGATAATTCCTTCATATCAAGAAAGAGCATAATGAATCCACTTCCCATTTCATTCAAAGATGGTGACAAGTCCTCTAATCCTTGGGTAGTGCTCAAAACATGGACCAAATGGATGTTTGCAATTTTTTCCTTCATTCTCTAAAAATGAGAAACCAAGGAAGAGGTTTAAAAGTTTCCTGTTAGAAGCTACGAGGAGGTCTTGGAGGGTGCTCTCTGTATTGACCAAACAACAATTAATAGTGGTTGAAATACGTATGACTCAAATGGGAGACTAGTCAACCCCTCTCAAGGTAATTTGAACTACCCAAATGGTCTAAAAAATAATAACCAAGGACCCAAAGTCATCTATAAGAACTGTGGTGCTACAAAAGACGACGTAAATGACCATTCATAGAAGCTAAACTTTGTTAACACCAAAAATGTGAATAACAATAACAATAATGTGAATTCTGACAATCAAAGGAGTACAAAATTTTATCCTTTCATTAATGTAGTGGACTTTATTCATCCTCCTCCCCCACCTCAACAAGTGCAAGCCCAAGCGCCAGTTCAATACCCGAGTGGTTATCCGAACCAATATCAGAACCAAATTCAGAGGCCCCCAAATTTCAACTTTAACAAGCAACAAGAGAACAACAGTAGAAAATATGGGTTGTAAAAAAACCAAAATCAAAGACTGCGTGATTACAACCATGATTTATATTGCGGTTTCCATAGGGTTAGAGGACATGATACTTATACATGTCGTGATTGCAAAAAAGTTATACAACGGATTCTAGAGGACCAAAGGCACCTCTTTGTTGAGATGTTTTTGGATAATCCTATGGTTCCAATGTAAAATGCTCACATGGGGCCTATTTCCCTTTAGGATTCTACCCTTGGGGTTTATAGATACCATCTCCTGACACACCCCGAGAACAAAATGATTGACCCTCATGGAACTAATAAAGGGGCTTGCATTGGAAATAATGATCACAAAGCATCTACTTCATCAAACCATTTAGTAGATCCTCCTTTAGATGACCAGAATCAGACTAAGATGATAGGCTCGGTTGAGTTGGAGAATGAACTCGAGGTAAATTCACCAACCAAAACTAGTGATTATTATTCATAACCTATTCCTATCTACCCTTTAATGTCAGATGATGCACCAATATCTCATAAACTAGTAGGGGCATATGATTTGATTATAGATTTTATCAAGACCTTTTATCTCATTTCTTTTTTGGATTTGTTGAAGAATTCACCTATGCATTGAGTATATTTTTTAGAAGCATTAGGCCTTGGCCATATAATTCATGTCACCCCTCCTTCAAAGGCCCAACTTAATCACATAGAATTTGATGTCCATCCTCTAGGGCATATCAAGAGGGATGTAGGGTTTTTATTTAATATTAGCATGATGCCAACTGACACTGAGTTGGCATGAAGAGGTGACCCTGTGTTGTACCTCTAGGTTTGGATATATAATAACTATGTTAAGTGTGTAATGATAGACAATGGGGTTGCTGTCAACATAGTCCCTTTCTCGTTTCTTCAGAAGCTAGGGTATGGAGAAACCAACTGTTTTATAATTTGAAATATGTTGAGAGGCTATGATAGTCTTAAGGCAACGTCTATTGGGACTATAGTCCTTCCAGTTACCATTGGAACAATGACTATGTTGAGTGATTTTTTATATTATAGATTGGGAAACCAACTATTATATGATTCTCGGTCGACCCTGAATTCATAGAATGAAGGTGACCCCTTCCACATTATTCCAGGAGGTCATATTCTTGCACCTGGGAAAGGTTTTCATCACACATGGTGACCCAAAGCCATTTAACATCCACTTGTCCAACCTAAAGAAGAAATCCATGATTCATACTGAGTTCGAGATCTTGGCCAATTAGTTGAATAAGCCCCAAGACTAAATCACGAGTACTAAATTGTTCCAACGACTGAGTTGGAAACCCTTAAGGAAATCAAAGGGGTTGATTCTATTGAATTTAAACCTATTGTAGTAGAAAATTTCTCAACAAAAAGTACAACATAGATCATCAAGCTTTTAGAGAATGACATGCCTATCGTTCTCCCATTCGATTCCTTGGGCATATGATATGCTCTTTGGATTGGTTCTCTCCCATCTAGCGTCTTTGGAAAGATCTGTATGGTTGAGGTTTCAGAGGTTGAGGAAGAAGATTCCAAAAATGATCAAAATTCTATCTTCAATAATGATTGTTGGGATCTTAACTATGATGGTGAAAAGTGCCACTATGATAATAAAGCAAGTGTGATCCTTACTTCTCCAGTTGGGAGGATCATGCCTTATTTAGGTTAAAATTTGAAGTACGAATAACACCACAGAGTACGAGGCTCTTCTGTTGGGTATTATCATAGCCAAAAGGATGAGCATTAACAACATTAGAGTTTTAGGTGATTCCTAACTTATTGCTAACCAAGTATCTAAAGTTTATGAGACTAGAGCTGAGCACTTACAAATCTACAAATCCATTGTACTAGAACTTTGTAATATTTTGACTTCATTTCTATTGAAGCCATACCTCGAGAGAAGAATCAAATGGTCAATTCCATGGCCACCTCTTCCTCATGGTTTTTTCCAAGAAAGTATTTTAAGGAAACTTAGTTTACAGTCTCATTTTGATCCAAACCTTTAGTTTGAAGAGTGCCAACCAACACAATTTTGGCGTATGTTGAGGCTGAGAATGAGCTTGCCACCATGGATTTTACAGAGAATGATAAGGAAATCCTAGGATTCCTCAATTATTTTATGAATCTTCATCCCGCACATCATAAGAGATGATTTTATCTTGAAACTCAACCTTCCTCCTACTTTGGAGATCCCACGATGTGTCCTTCCTCATCGGAGGCCCTTGAGATCTACAAAGTAGAGGTAGTTGAATTGGAACTACCTTCAGACCTACCTGAGTTTGAAGAGGGTAACTGTACGATGGAAAAGTGATAAGCAACCATGGGAATCTACAAGTAAGTCTTCCTCGCACTCGACTTCCCGAGGTCATGTCGAGACAGCCGGTGGGGATGGAATATATGTGGGGCATAGACAAACTAGTTAGGAAATCTTATGTCTTTGACGTGCACTAATGGAATCTACGAATCTAAGGCAAAGAAGGCCCTCCTAACCTGAACTGGCATGATAGATCGTTCGGTGAGGATGACTGCTCAAAGGCTCCAATAAATAACGAGATTTGGCGTGATCTGATCTATAGGTTGTGGGATACGTGGAAGATAACCTGTGGGTGCTTTATAGATATTCCCTGACAGGGTCATGAAAATGGATGATGGATGTATAGTGGATTCTATGGGTGATTCTATGGTCTAGTCCAGAAATCCTTAGCTTGATTAGCTGCTATGTCTAGTGAGGATAGTTGTGCGATAATGATTGGTGGAAGTGGAGAGGATCTAAATACTAATGTGTGTAAACCAACATCAACATATGATTGACTTGTGGGCTTGTTGGGTTGTGGGACCTGTGGGTCACAACCATAGGTTCATGGTCATTGTGGGCCTCCTATGGTCATGTGTAGAATCAATCCCTAATTCCTAATATTTAATAGTCGTATGCCTTTTCGGCCTCTATGTTTAGAACTAAAAGTTACGCAATCTTCTCAAAGTACCTTACAGGCATTCTGGTAACTTGAATTCTTAAGCCAGTTTCTATGTCAATGAGGATGTCTCCCGCATCTGGTTGTGGGACCAAAGGATCACAACCGAACATTTGCTCTCTTTTAAGCCCTTCTACAGTCATGCGGATATCTATTAGGGCAATCTGTAGTTTGGCTGATTTGACCAAAACGTATGTGCTTTGTCATCTTCTATGTTTAATCCTCTTAACTGTGAACTGATTTCTTGTAGGTCTATTGTTGTTCAGAAGACCTGAATTCTGAGATTTTGGTCTATGTTAGTTATTGCTGCAATAAGATTGGGTTGAGGCATGATTGGCTCGAATATGTATTCTCTGGGCTCCCTAGGTCCCGTGATTGTCATACAAAAGAAACAATATAAATCTAACTGAAGCAAAGTAAAACTAACTATGTAAAGTATATCTACAACATATATAACTTCTCTATTTTTGTATTTTTGACAGAGTATTTGACAGAATTATGATAACAACTATTTAATAAAATTGAAAGAGTAATTATTTAATATCTAGAAAATGACAACTAAGCTAATAACATAATTTAAAACAAACAAGGTAGCTGAGTATGGCTATCTTCCTGTGCATTTGTGAATCTATTCTGAATAACCAAATAATTGATCTAATCTATTTGAAAGACCCCCGATCTTACCTCAGAAGTGAGGAATGAATCATAGTTTCTTAGAAACTATCAATCCCCACAGCTTCCCTGAGTAATATCGAAAGTGAGATTAACTGAAATGAAATGATTCACTACTCTATTTGATATGTTTTAACTAGAACTTTGATAGCTTGAACCTGGATTTTACATAACATAGTGGCAAATCCGATTGTGTGTGGCTTTGTCCCCTCAGTGTGGTCTCCTTGTTCCTTCGTGCTCACGTGAATCTAGAAAAGCATGTAATGTTAGCGTCAACAGAAGTAGGTATTGGAACAATGACAGCTTTGGATGTAGACTGAATACAATGCGAGTAGGAGAGGGATAGCGCAAGAGAACAGAGCTTGGCTTATGTAATTCCTAGTAGGATTTATTGCGAGTCATGCAACACAAAACATCCAGAACCTGAAACTATCCTTCTTGACGAACAAAACCTACAACTCTAATGGCTTCAGACTGAAAATGAAACTATCCTATCTCAATTGATTGTATGAAACAGTAATAACACTAGAACAAGAAGATCATGTGGCTTCTAAACAACAAAATAAGACTAATTATGCATGCAATAAATGAAAACTATTGAATTCCTGAAGCAAGAACTGAAAGACTAAACTATTGAAATGATAGGATGAGAGGTAATTTTGAGGGGCCATTTTCTTGTAATCAAACCAGCTATTTATAGAATTCTCATTCACCCAAAGGTAACTCCAACTAGGACTCTTTTACTATAAACAATGGAGAAACACTATTCCAGGGAACGAAAATCATAAATACAAGCAAAAACAGATGAGAAAGCTGGTAAAATTTGAAAATTTATGTGAGTCACATTAAAATAAGTGTGTTGGAAAACCCGTGAAGGACCGCCGCTCTGAGCAGGGCGGCGGTTACAGGACCGCCACCCTACCTATGCGGTGGTCACGAGACCACCACCCAGGAAGGGTGGCGGTTTCGTCACTGAAGACCAAAATGCAAAGGAAAAGAGGGGGAAAGAGTAAAATAGACCAAGTTGAGGTTAAGCGGGGCATACGGGATGTTAACGCCCCGCAAACTTGGAGAGCTTCTCCGGGTCCCAAACACCTTGCGAGGAGACCTATATCATCATTGGGGTATGTGTAAAATCGTTCCAGTGGTACTGTACCCTACAATTTTTTGGTACATACATATTTCCCCCTCGGAGAAGTTTTTTAGCCATGAAGAGGCGCAAAATGGTGGGTCTGAGTATGGTGATCCCGAAATGGGAAATTAGAAACTATACCTGATACGTGCGTGTGTCAAAATGATGCCATCCAAAATTCTCGCTACCTGTAAAATGAAAAGAAGACTCAACTGCAGCTAGATAAAATAAGTGGAAAATAAATACTAAAATAATATGAAGTGAGGACTTACCATTTACGCGGGGATAAGAACTAACCTCCATTGGCGCTCCAAACTTGTGAAAAGGGGCATCCAAAACGAGTCAAAATGCTATATATATATATATAATGGGCCCATTTTCCTATTCATTTACGCATGTTGATTTGATTGATTTTGAGCTCTGGGACTCATGGTGACATGGTTTTTGACAAGAGTATAGTTCGAAACGTTCATGACGAAATAGTTATCATGCCTTTGTGAGCGGAACATCAACCCATGCGAGATCTCATGTTAGTTCTTCTTGATTTACCGTTTTTATACCTAAAATATAGAAATGATGAAATTTTTGCCATGGGGGGGTAATTTTTGAAATTTTAAGTTTTAAATGTGTCCTTAGGGGGGACACGCTTAATGGGTAGGCTCTCATTTTAGTCAAAATGGTCTTTTTTTTGTGTTTTTGAGCATTTTTAGGGCACGTGGCCCATTTGAAAATGTCGGGACACGACCGCCGCCTTGAGCAGGGCTATGGTTATAGAACCGCCGCCCTTCAAAGTGTCGGTTATGGAACCACCGCCCTACTTAAGGTGGTAGTCCTTCATAGAATGCTAAAATATCATTGTTTTGAACCATTCTTTGCATTTTTGGTATTCTTCTATGTTCTAATGATTTTTCCCAATGTGAATTCGGTACTAACTTACTCTTTTTTGCATGTTTTTGTGTGTTTTTGTAGAAGAAGGAAGAGTACATCAGATGGAGCCATGAGAGAGAATGTGATTGGCTTCGAGTAGTGTTGGATGCACTTTCTGAGGCCAAGAAGGATACTCTTCAGAGCGCCAGCATATTACGTGTATAACGTGTTCCTCATGTCACACCTTCTAGTCACATACTGTGTGAATTGTTCTCATATTAGGATGTTGATCGGAACAATTTCTTATTTCCAAGAGTCAGGGATGAGTGGACTATCACCCTGGAGGATGTCTACCATATCTTGGGAGTCCTGATCATCAGGATATAGCTTACACTTGAGACAGCGGGGTCACGAGATCACATAGCTCAGTGGGCTACATATATGGGAGACGTAGTTGTCTCCACTGGTTCAAAGAAGGGGGTGATGGTCAATTTCATTCCTAACCTGCCTATCCCTTTGATTCGTCAGGCCATTATGGGGATCCTTACCTCGAGATTGATTAGGGACAAGGGAGGGGACGCCTTACTCTATTGTTGGTCCCCTATTATTGCACAAATTGCGGCATATGGCCGAATTTATGCCTGGGGAGCTGATATACTTGGGACCACATACCACAACCTATATAGGGTGGTCCACTTACAGGGACAGTCCTTGAGCCATCTAACCCTTTTTATGAGCTGGGTCTATGAGCGCATCATCCCCTATGGGAGAGGTGTAGAGGTGCCGGATCCTAGAGCCGTGAGGGAAGCCAGATGGGCAGAGATGTCGGTGCTTAGAGCATCTCACCAGCCAGTTGCCTCCTTGACTACTGATGATATGGAGGCCACACCTTATCAGACCATGGCAAGGTTATGGGGTGAGGAGACCCTCACTTTGATTTCTTGCTCTACTATAGGGTAGCTTATGGATAGGACGGGAAACGTAGAGACACACCCTTTTGATCGAGTGCCTCAGCAGTTTGGCCTTACCTACGCTGGTATGCTTCCCCCCAGTGTTCAGATCAGTTTGGGAGGCTAGGGGAGGTCCTCGAGGCCAGGGTTGGAATGTTATTACTCCTGGCATCCCTATTGCAACTAGGTGGGGTGGTACGTGCCCGAGAAAGAGTCGGTGCTCCTCATGCACCCTTACTTCAGATCGCCACCGATCCTGCCCATAGTAGTGAAAACCCTATTGATATAGACTCCGAGTCTGAGAAGTTCATAGGGGGAGAGATGGAGGAGGAGACCAGGGACATGGAGGTAAGTGAGTCAGGTGGAGAGGAGGATAGTGATCCCAAGTGGCATGACACTCAAGAGATCCTACAGGCTGAGAGGGCAAAGTAGAGTGTGGAGAGGGTGACTCTAGTCTCAGAGGAGCTGCCCTCTTAGGACCTAGCCAGGGAGGATGAGTCCGTAGTAGGAAGCTATGTTGCCCCAGACACATGAGGACAGACATCAGTCAGTGATGACATCTATGGCAAGTGGTGATCCTAGGGATCCCTCTTGGAGGCCTAGAGATCCGAGTGAATTGTCACTATTCTTTCAATATTTGTTCTTAGCTAGGATTTCCTTAGTTTCTATCTCTCCTTTTGTCTCATTTTTGTTTTTTTCTTTTAATTATGTCTAACTTGTCTTCTCATTTGCTTGCAGAGACTACTGATGAGTGGTGAGACTTGATTCGCCGGGTATGTACTAATACCCTGATGCTCCCCATGGAGAAGACTCACACCGAGTTGTCGATGGATGCGGGGGAGCCTTCAATAGCTGGTAGGCATAGTGATGTCTTTCACCCTGTCTGGCATGTGGCCAAGATGGTGACTTCCCTCTGTATTGAGTTATCTGGGTATTAGGACTGTAAGAGAACCTGATGAGGAGCCACTCTCACAGCAAGGCCACATCTATTGTTTGAGACCGTGAGCCTTCAGTGCACTCAGAGTGTTGGCATAGCTAAAGTCCTAGACATGGTCATGCACCTTCGTAGGGATCTCATAGGGGTTGAGAGGCCACTTGGCTCTTTTTTTAGTGACTTTTTTTAGGTTGTTTATACGATCATTTTGTATTTTCCAGGTTCATTGAGCATTTTGACCATGCCTAGCGCATGATGGCATTGTACATAAAACTTGATTATATATATATACATATATATATATATATATATATATATATATATATATATATATACTTCTTTTTTTTTGGACCAGACTCTTGGTGTCTAGAATTTTGCGATTCAGTTCCACATCTATATTAGATGCTTATTAGAATTCTTATTTTTATATGCTTTTAATAATGTATGCAATGGAGAACAAATGATACAAATGCTTTCTTCCTTCTTATATTTCATGATGCTGATGTATGATAATGTAGACACAATGTGATTTTGAACTTTAGTTTCTATAAGCAATTTTCTGGCACTTCATATTTGTTTTGACAAAATGTGATGATAAATCGATACGATGAGTAGATGTAATTGCCCCACTCCTATCTCCATGTAACTAGTAAGATGCGAGGGCTCACCACCAAGAGCTAGAAAGGGCAAAAGAAGTGAGGAGTGTTGAAATGATAATGATGGGAGATAGACAAAGAGTTGGTGGAACCAAATTAACATTCTACAAACCTACCCTTCTCAAGTGACTCCATAGTTTAGAATGTGACTTGCTTTGTATTTTATCTAGACTTAGATCTGTAGATGGCCACTTTGTTGACAAAATCTGGTTTTCAAGGTTTTGAACTCTCTTGGAATTTTGGACATCTGATTCATTTGTTTTTGAATCAAGATTTCAAAAGTTTATTTGAACTATTTACTTATGACCTTCAACGTTACTATTAAGAGGACCCCCTACACCTTGCCCCATGCTACTAGTAAGAAGCATGGGCTTATCGCCATGGACAAGGTACGAGTAAGTAAGGGAATTCCCATCCTTTCCCAACCCTACATCACTAGTAAGAGATGCAAGTTCATCATCGAAGGTTGGTAGGGCAAGGAAATGTATAAAAGTAAATTTTTTTGTTTGATCTACATTTGACTTATTTATTTGAGAAAAATGTCAGTATGTTCTTATTTCCAAAGAGATCTATATACGAGATAGATGTGACACCATGAAGCTTCTAGAATAGACCATAGGCAAGACACCTATCCTAGGAAGAAACAAAATTGAGAACAAGCATGCAAAACCTTGGTATGGCTACTGTTAAGACTTTGTCATATCTAGCTTTAATTGATGAAATGATTCAGAAATAGTTTGATGCTGTTATAAAAAAGAAGTATGATTTGAATGCTTCTATCAATACCATCAGAAGTTTATAATGAATTGCTTAAGAGCAAGTCCCTTGAGAAATAAATTGTATGAAATGAGTGAACAAAATTAACCTATCTAAATGAAGATGCAAATGTAGATATAATTATACAAATAGTGCCAACGCTTCATGCGTAAAACCTTTTAAGGTGCAAGGAATTGACAGTTTCATTAAATTCCTCGCCTTCTAATGTACATAAGAGATATGCACTATTTCTGTAGTCTTTCATGACTCGGTATGGGCCCAACCATTTGGGCCAAAACTTTCCTTCCTTCACTAGTCTTCTTATTGATCCAGCTGTCTAGTCTTAAAACTAGATCTCCTTCATATATTTATCATTCATAAACCTTTTTGTTATACTACCAGCACATCCAGTCAGCATAGACTTTATGCCACTATTCAGCGTTTAACCTGGCATCATCTAGGATTTATAGTTGGGAGAGGCATGCCTCTCTATAAGCTTTCTCATCCAGAATCTCTTGTAGTGAGATGTGGAGACTGGGTATTTCAACCTCAAGTGGGAGAACTGCTTCTTCTCTGAATACCAATGAGAAAGGAGTTTCTCCTGTTGGTGTTCTTATTGAGGTTCGATTGGCCCATAAGGCCGGATATAACTTTAAATGCCAATCTCATTTGTTTTATTTTACCATTTTGAGTAGAATAGCTTTCAATGTTTTCTTTTTTGCTTCCGCCTGCCCATGTTGGCTTGAGGGTAATACAGGGAGGCCATATGATGGTTTATTTCAAATTTACTGCATAGCTCATGGACCTCATCATTTTTAAAGGACGTTCCATTATCTGAGATAATGATTTGTGGGACACTGTACCTACAAATGATCTGGTTCAAAATGAACTTGGCAATCATGGCTCCTGGTACAGTGGTAAGAGGCATAGCCTCTACCCATTTGGTAAAATATTTGGTGGCCATGATTATGAAGTTATGGCCATCTGTTGACGAGGGAGAGAATTGCCCTATCAAATCCAGGCCCCATGTAGAAAAGGGCCATGGAGTCGCTATTGGTTGTAGAGCTTGTGTCGACATGTGAATCTCGTGGGAAAATTCTTGGCATTTATGGCATCTGTGCAAAAACTCTACTGCATCGTGTTCGAGAGGGGGCCAAAAATAGCCCATTCGATGTATTTTACGAGTAGTGGCGTGGCCACCGAAGTTCCCTCCACATATTCCACTATGGTATTTGTAGAGAATATTCTTGGATTCTTCTGTGTCAACACACCTTAGAATCATTGCATCATAAGCCTTACAATAGAGAACTTCTTCTATAATAATGTATTTAGTTACGATAATGTGTAACCGCCTTCTTTATTGCGATGTAGCACCTTCTAGATACATATGGTCCATGATAAAATTGATAATATTAGTATACCAAGGACATTTAGAGATGGAAGGTCTGGTTTCGATGTAATATATGCATTCATCGGGAAAATCTAAATCTACTAGATCGCCTCCATCTAATGGGTTGTCAACTAACCAATCTGTAATGATTTGTCCCTTAACAGATTTCTGGTTTACAAAAGTTAATTTGAATTCACCCATTAAGTTTATAAAGTGTTCAACCCTTTTAGACAAAGACCCTTGTGTGAGGGAAGTTCAAAAATGGTCTATTTTTACAATGACCCTTGTTTCTTGATTTAGCATGTAATGTCTTAAGTGTTTGGTTGCAAAGACTATGGCAAGGCATTCTTGTTCTACTTGCATATAACGTGTTTCATAATCAGAGAAATGTTCATCTAATAAAATAGACCGCATGTTCTCGTTTATTGTCATCTTCTTGAGCCAACATGTAGGCTAGCGAGACATCTGTAGCCCATGAATATAAGATCAAAGGATGATCTAGTCTAGGTGTCATTAACGTAGGAGGAGACAACAATAAGTGTTTAACTGCTTCGAAGGCCTCATGGCATTCATTTGTCCAAAAAATGCAGCAATTTTTTTTCAACAAAATTGTTGATCGAATGTACAACAAAAATTAAGTCTAGAATGAACCTCCAGATTGCACTAAGCTTTTCAAGAAATGATCTAATGCCAGAGTCGTCTAATGGTGGGATCATCTCAAGAACAGCCCAAATTTTGGCTGGGTCTACATCGATCCCTCGTGATGATATAATGTAACCTAGGAGTTTTCCTCCTATCACACCAAACACACATTTTTCTGGGTTTAGTGTGACTCCGTATTTGATCAAACATGAAAGAATGATGTGGATCACTTCTAGGTGATCATGGCGCTTCCTGGCCTTGGCCAACAAATCATCTACATAGGATTCTATGATTTTATGAATAAGATCATGAAATATATATGTCATTGCACGCTGGTATGTAGCACCAACGTTTTTGAGACTGAATGGCATAATAGCGTAGCAATAGGTTCCCCAAGGAGTTATAAACGTAGTTTTGGCTTGGTCTTGTTTAGATATTCTGATTTGATTGTATCCTGAGAACCCATCCATGAGGGACAAAATCTCAAATCTAGTTGTTGAGTCAATGATGATGTCAATGGATGGTAATAGGAAGTCTGTCCTTGGGGAACATGCCTTGTTAATGTCTCAGAAATATATGCAGATGCGTATCTTCCCATTCTTTTTTAGAACAAGGATGATATTAGATACCCAATAAGAGTAGTCGACCGGTTTGATGAACCCTACCTGAAGAAGCTTCATTACTTCTTCCTTCACCATGAGAGCTACCTTGGGTTTCATTGGTCTCGATTTTTGTTTAATTGTCTTTGCATCTGATTTGGTGATGAGGTTATGTACTGCGATATGCGGTGCAATTCCCTTCATTTCTTTATAATTAAATAACAAAATCCTTTTGATGTTCTTTGAGGATTCGAGTTTGTATTTCTATTTCTTTTGGAGTTAACGAAGATCCTAGTTTCAAGATCTTTGGTTCTTCCTTCGTTCTGATGTTAATATCAATCATTTCTTCAATTAAAAAAGTGTTACCTTCTTCAAACTTAGGTGGGGATAGAGGTAGTTCCATATCTTCTCCATTCTCTACCGCGTATATGCTGAGTTCCTTTTATGGGGGAAGCTCTACCATGGTATTTCCAAAGTAAGAAGACGAATGTGGGATTAAGGACAAATCTACCATGTGATGGGTGATATGTAACTCTACATAGGTGTTTAGGTAATCAAGGGTGGTTGTATCACTGTCAACGTGACCTAAGATAGTAGATATGTTCTCAGTTATGTGCGTTAAAAGAGGGTTAGTTGACATTTTTTTTGCTAACGATTTAGAATGAAGGGATACCATGAAACGAGTGTCCTCCAACTCACTGTTTGGGGTGAAACATGAAGTTGAGGTTGCTATCAAATCTGTAAGAAGGTTTTGTTCTCGTGGGATTGCTTCAATTAATATGAAGTTAAATCCTTTACTCAAATCTAATACTATTGTTTTGTAGAGCTGTAAATGTTTCAGCTCTAATCTCATACACCTCAGAGACCTCGTTTGTTACTAATTGAGAGTCTCCTAATACTCTGATGTCATTAACACCGATCCTTTTAGCTATGATGAGACCAAGGAGGAGGGCTTCGTACTCAACACCATTTTTTTTACATTTGAAATTCAATTTAAAGGTGAATGGTAGGATCTTTCCCTTAGGGAGAAGTAAAGATCACACCTGCCCCAACCCCATAATGACATCTAGCTCCATCAAAGTGGAGAGTCCAATGTTTATTTAGGAAGAAAAATGTTGGGATGTTCATTACGTCTATTTCTTATACTTCAGTTACTTCTACCATGTAGAGTTCCTCTGCTAGAAGAGAACCAACTCCTAGGGTACATCCCATACTTGTGGAATCAGACGATAGGAAAATTGGTAGATCTTGTTCTAGCAACTCAACAATTTTTCAAGTAGTTCCTAATGACATTGTTTCTACAACATTAGCTTCATCCTTGAGGGCTAGGATGCTCTTAACTAGGTTCGTAATCTCTAGTTCTGTTGTAGGTATTAATTTTTCTTTTGGTTTTGAGTTGGTTGGTTTGTTAAGTTGGTTTGTTGGGAATTCAAAATTAGAGTGAACACCTAGCCTTTTCTTCAGGTCTGCTAGGTGTATGTCAAATGGTTTCAGATCACCGTTTGCTACGAATATCTTTGCTAAGTGTAAGAATCTTATTTCTTGAAATAACGTAGAAGGGATTGCCTTCATACGGTGTCTCCATGGTCAGCCGAGTATCATATTATAGTTGGTTTCCCAATCTATAATATAAAACTCAGTGAGGATTGTTTTGGGTCCTAAGGTGACCAGTAGTGTTATATTTCCAATCGAAGTGGCTTTAAGGCTATCATATCCTCTTAATGTATTCCAAGTCGTGGAACAATTTGTCTCTCCATACTCTAGATTTTGAAGGAAAGAGAAGGGGACTATGTTAACTGCTACCCCATCGTCAACCATTATGCATTTAACATAATTGTTATAAACCCACACTTGTAAATGTAAGGCTGGATCACCTCTACATGTAATCTCAGCATCTGTTGGCATTTTGCTTATGTCAAATATGAACTCGGTATCCCTATCCGGCTGCCCCGGAGGGTGAATATCAAAGTCTATATGGTTTACCTATGTTTCAGGAGGAGGAGTGATGTTAATTACATGAAATAAACCTAATGCTTCTAAAAGAGTAGGCCTATGGGAGGGAGAGTTCTTCAGCAAGTCCAAAAAGGAGATGTGAGAAAAGGTCTTTGTTAAGTCATTAATTAAATCATAGGCACCTACGGGTTTTACTAGTGTTTTTTGAATGTTATCTGGCTCTAGTGGGTAACTTGGATTTGGCTGAGAGTAATACTCTCGTGTCCTTGTTAAGGCTTCCACATGTAGTCCAGTGTCTAATTCCACTAAACTGACTATTTTGGTTCATGGCTGATTTCCTAATTATGGTGCGACATGTGGATTTAGTGAAGTCGAGGCTTCATGATCATTGTTTCCTGTCATTACACCCTTGTTCGTACCATTTGGATTTAATTTTTTATTGTGACTTGGGAGTGGATCATTGAAGATCTTGAGGGGTGCGTTTTGAGGGAGGACTGCCCCTATGAAAGTACTCAGTGTAGGTGACGCAAGATCAACTAAGAACATATCTATGAAAAGTTGTCTTTATTCCTCTGGTAAACATTACATGAATTTATTGTAGTCACGGAAAGTCCTAGTGTCATGGCCTCAAATTTTGTGGAAACCACAATATGAGTTGGGATTATAATTCCTAGGTTGTTGGTTTGGCACGTGTTGTGGTCCAAAACTCTGATTAAACCATTGACTATTAAGATTAAAGTTTTGCGTTTGTTGCCTTTGGTTTTGATATCCAGTTGAGTTTTGACTTGGACCCTGTGTCTGGATCTGTTGTTGTTGTTCTTGTTACTGTGGACGATTAAAATCTACCAAGTTGATTGTTGGGGTAAAATTTTTGTTTCGTTGATTGTTAACCGGCGGTGGAGCATTTACAACATTTTCCTTTTTTGCTTGGTTAGTTACTCCATCTGTTGTGACCCTGCGGTTCTTGTTAAGGATTTTAGGTCCTTGATTGGCATTTATGGTAGTAGGATAAGTCATAGTATTTTGGTTGGGGATGATTAACCTCCCATTTGTTCCATATGCCTTGCAACCGCTATCTATTGTAGCCTGATCTATTCGGAGGGCGCTCTCAAGCACTTCATCGTAAGTTCTTAGTGGGAACTTCTGGACTTCTTCCTTTATCTCTCTGCTAAGAGAATGAAGGAATAAATTATATAGTTCCATCTGATCCATGTTTGGAGCGCTTGCTGAAGAATAGAGGACTGTACGCCATCTTTGGATGAAATGAGCAACAGATTCATTGTGTTCTTGTTTAATATGCAAGAATTCCCTGATTCATGTTCTCAACAATTTGTTCATGTCGAACACCTTGATGAACTCTGAAACGAGTTGTTTAAATGAATGGATGGAGGCTTCAAGTATTCTATAGTACCAATCGAGGGCAATTCCCTCTAAGGTTTTGGGGAATATTTTAGCAAAAACTCCATCCCAAGGGAGCAATTCCCAAATGGCTGTGGCATAGGCCTTAATATGTGCATTTGGATCTCCTTCCCCTTTGTACTTGGGAAAATCGAGAAGAGGTCCTGGAAGTATGACGCTTCATATAGATGAAATCTAAAGGTTCTTTGAAATATTCTAAATAAGTTCCTATCGCATAGGTTTTCGTCCATCGATGGTGCTTACTGAGGAGGGAGGAGGTGGGATGGGTTTGTTAATGTGGCATAGCGTATGCATTTGCAAGGGGTATAAGCAAATCCCTGTGGTTGAGCGAACATACCAAGAGAAGAGAAAATATCTCCCTGTGGTGACTTGGAATACATGTTTAAATATGGAGGAACATTGTTCAGAAATGGATTGTTTTGTACTAAACCGGGAGGTATCATATTTTCCACTGGAGCGGCGTTAGAGAACGCGGTTCTAGTTGGAGTTTGTTGTGAATACTGAGGAGGCATGCCAACATGCCTATTCCTGTGAGGAGGTCTACTTGGCTAGGATGATGTGGAGGATTGGAATTTCCTACCTGCATGAATTGTAAATTTTGACTTGCTTGAGCAAGTTCCAACCCTCTAACTTTCTCAACTAAGGCTGAGATGACCTTGTTTGGTGAAGATACGGTATTTTTCCTTAGTGGTGTTTTTTGAGGTTGTATAGGCATATGGTACCCAACTATGAATTGATTGGTGCCCTGCCAAGTTTCATCAAGGGCATTTCCTATAGGTGTAGGAATGGAGGTGTTTTCTTGAAAAGAGACCTCGGGTTGTGTTTGCAAACCTCCTATTGGTGGGTACATGCTTTGAGAGTGTTGTTCACTCCTAGCGTAACATGCTAAATGTTCATCATCTAAAAAAAGATATGGATCTGATTGTCTACTGATTTGCGGTCTAAGTAACACCTGAGGAGATGAACTAGATTCTCCAGTGAGTGTCATGTTATTCAAGCTTGAAGGCTCTGGCTGTTGCGTTTGAGTGAGCTGATCCAACTTCTATATTTGAAAATAAGAACTATATCTAGTCCTTCGAGGTAGAGTTTGTGTTGAAAACTGGTTGATTGAATAGTTGTCACCCCATGCTGAGAGTGAGGGTGATGGCTGTCTATTCAATTGATCATAATATGCTTTAAGACCTAGGAGAGGTCTGCCATATGCATCGAATCCTGAAATATTTGGGGGATATATGAATACCCACAGAATAATGGGAAGAAGCGAAGATGGATGAAAGAAAAGAAAGAGGAAAAATAGTTTGTTTCACGTCGGGTTCACCAATTTTGTACGATGGAAAAGTGACAAGTGAGCATGGGAATCTACAAGTAACTCTTCCTCGCACCTGACCTCCCGAGGTCGTGCCAAGACAGCTGGTGGGGATGGAATATACGTGGGGTGCAGACAAACTAGTTAGGAAATCTTATGTCTTCAACGCGCACTAATGGAATCTACGAATCTAAGGTAAAGAAGGCCCTCCTAACCTGAACTGGCGTGATAGATCATTTGGCGAGGATGACTGCTCGAAGGCTCCAATCAATATTGAGCTCTGGCGTGATCCGATCTATAGGTTGTGGGATATGTGGAAGATAACCTATGGGTGCTTTGTAGATATTCCCTGACAGGGTCATGAAAATGGATGATGGATGTATGGTGGATTCTATGGGTGATTCTCTGGTCTAGTCTAGAAATCCTTAGCTTGATTAGCTACTATGTCTAGTGAGGATAGCTATGCGATAATGATTGGTGGAAGTGGAGAGGATCTAAATACTAATGTGTGTAAACTAGCATCAATGTCTGATTGACCTATGGGCCCATTGGGTTGTGGGACCTGTGGATCACAACCGTAGGTTCGTGGTCGTTACGGGATTCCTATGGTCATGTGCAGAATCAATCCCTGATCCCTAATATCCAATAGTCATATGCCTTTTTGGCCTCTATGTTTAGAACTAAAATTTGTGCAACTTGAATTCTTAAGCTAGTGTTAATGTCAATGAGAATGTCTCCTGCATCTGGATGTGGGACCAAAGGATCACAACCGAACGTTTTCTCTTTTTCAAGCCCTTCTACAATCATGTGGATATCTATTAGGGCAATTTGTAGTTTGGCTGATTCGACCAAAACATATGTGCTTTGTCGTCTTCTATGTTTAATCCTCTTAACTGTGAACTAATTTCTTGGTAGGTCTGTTGTTGTTCGGAAAACCTGAATTCTGAGATTATGGTCTATGTCAGTTATTGCTGCAATAAGATTGGGTTGAGGCACGATTGGCTTGAATACGTATTCTCTGGGCTCCCTAGGTCTCGTGATTGTCATACAAAAGAAACAATATAAATCTAACTGAATCAAAGTAAACCTAACTATGTAAAGTATATCTACAACATATATAACTTCTCTATTTTTGTATTTTTGACAAAGTATTTGATAGAATTATGATAACAACTATTTAATAAAATTGAAAGAGTAATTATTTAATATCTAGAAAATGACAACTAAGCTAATAACATAATTTAAAAGAAACAAGGTAGCCGATATGGCTATCTGCCTGTGCAGTTGTGAATCTATTCCGAATAACCAAATAACTGATCTAATCTATTTGAAAGACCCCCCATCTTACCTCAGAAGTGAGGAATGAATCATAGTTTCTTAGAAACTATCAATCTTCACAGCTTCGTCGGCAATATCGAAAGTGAGATTAAATGAAATGATTCACTACTCTATTTGATATGTTTTAACTAGAACTTTGATAGCTTGAACCTGGATTTTACAAAACAGTGGCGAATCCGATTATGTGTGGCTTTTTCCCCTCAGTGTGGTCTCCTCGTTCCTTCGTGCTCACGTGAATCTAGAAAAGCATGTAATGTTAGCGTCAACAGAAGTAGGTATTGGAACAGTGGCAGCTTTGGATGTAGACTGAATACAATGCGAGTAGGAGATGGATATCGCAAGAGAATAGAGCTTGGCTTATGTAATTCCTAGCAGGATTTATTGCGAGTCATGCAACACAAAACATCCAGAACCTGAAACTATCCTTCTTGATGAACAAAACCTACAACTCCAATGGCTTCAGACTGAAAATGAAACTATCCTATCTCAATTGATTGTATGAAATAGTAATAACACTAGAACAAGAAGATCATGTGGCTTCTAAACAACAAAATAAGACTAACTATGCATGCAAGAAATGAAAACTATTGAATTCCTAAGCAAGAACTGAAAGACTAAAGTATTGAAATGAAAAGATGAGAGGTAATTTTGAGGGGCCATTTTCCTGTAATCAAACCAGCTATATATAGAATTCCCATTCACCCAAAGGTAACTCCAACTAGGACTCTTTTACTATAAACAATGGAGAAACACTATTCCAGGGAACCAAAATCATAAATACAAGCAAAAACGGATGAAAAAGCTAGTAAAAGTTGAAAATTTACGCGATTCACGTTAAAAGAAGCGTGTTAGAAAATGCGTGAAGGACCACCACCCAGGAAGGGCAGTGGTTTCGTCACTAAAGGCCAAAATTCAAAGGAAAAGAGGCGAAAAGAGCAAAACAAAGCATGCGGAGGGTAAGCGGGGTATGTGGGATGTTAACACACACTTGGAGAGATTTTCTGGATCCTAAACACCTTACGAGGAGACCTGTATCATCATTGGGGTATGTGTAACATTGATCCAGTGGTACTATACCCTACAATTTTGGGTACGTACAGTAACACCTCTTTGATTAAGGGAACCATAGATAGTAATATAGGGACAAAGGAGGATGCTAAGATCTTGAAACTTAGTTCCTCTTTGACTCCAGATGAGATAGAAGTGCATATGAAGGTGCTCAAGGAGCACTCAAAATCCTTCACTTTCAGTTACAAGGAAAAGGTAGGAATCACTCATGACGTGGTGGTTCACAACCTCAACATGAAGTATGATTCTAAGCTGATGAAATAGAAGTTGCAAAACATGAAGCCTAAGGTGGATTTAATGTTCAAAGAAGAATTAATGATGCTCCTTCAGGTGGGTTTCATAAAGCTAATGGGTGTCTAACATCGTCCAAGTCCTTAAAAATAACTGGAAGATACACATTTACGTCAACTTTAGGGAAATCAAAAAATCCTGTCCTAAGGATGACTTTCCATTACCTTCCATTGATGTCATTGTAGATGCAATGACTGGTTATGAGTTATTGTCACTTATGGACAACTTCTCTAGATATAATTAGGTAAGGATATCTGAGGAGGATCAAACCAAGAATACCTTTACTACTCCTCATGGAACCTTTTGCTAGGTAGTCATGCCGTTTGGCTTGAAAAATGCCAGAGCTACTTATCAAAGAGCAATGACATACATATTCCATGATCTTATTCATAAGAATGTGGAGTCTTACGTAAATGATTTTCTTTCTAAGGACAAGAAACATTGTGATCACCCTGAGGTTTTTTGCTTTATCCTCTCTCATCTTATCAAATACATTGTAATGTTGAATCCCAAAAACTGCGTACTCAGAGGGACAGGATGAAAGTTTCTAGGGTATATCATTTCTTCTCCAGGAATTGATGTAGATCCAGTGAAGATTAGGGAGGTTCTGAGATGACTCTACCTTCATAAGAATCAGGCATTAGTTATTTTCTAGGTAAACCTGGGGCAATCTGTAGGTTTATTCCTGACCTAACTTGCATCATCCATCCCATAACCAACTTGCTAAAGAAGGAGTGTAGTAAAGAGTGGAATTATGAATGTCATGAGGCATTTGAGTGAGTCAAGCACTTTTTCATGTCACCACCTACACTCATGCCACCCAAAGTTGACCATCCTCTAATCTTATACTCTTAAGCCACTGAGGTCTCGCTAGCTTGCATGTTGGCACATGAAGATGATGATAACTGTGAGCATTATATTTTATTCATTAGTCGTACTCTACTTGAATATAAGACACATTATATATAGGTAGAGAAAGAATGCCTGGCAATATTTTTTGCAACGAAAAGGTTAAGGTATTATATACTTAACTAGGAAACACAAGTGATCATCAAGTCTGACCAACTACAAAATTTATTGACTTAATATTCCTCATCTAAAAAGGCTAGATGTTTTCTCACATTGATGGGTGAATTTGAACTCACCTTCATCAACCAAAAGTTTGCCAAAGGAAAAATTATTGCTGATTAGTTAGCAGACAACCCGATAGATTGTGGAGATCTAGTAGACCTAGATTTCCCTGATGAGTGTGTATTTTATGTGGAAACAAAGCCTCCATCATGTCATGTCCATGGTACACTGAAATTATCAACCATATTGTGGATAAGACATATCCTGAGGGAGAAATCTCACAACAAAGGTGATGAATATGAGTCATAGCTGCCAATTATACAATTGTAGAAGAAGTTCTCTATTGCAGAGCCTTCAACGACATGATTTTGAGGTGTGTGGATGAAGAAGAGTCAGAAAATATTCTCTTTGAATCCCAAAACAGAGTTTATGGGGAAAACTTTGGAGGGCATGATACCACTCAGAAAATTCATTGAATGGGTTATTTCTAGCCCACCTTAGAGCATGATGTTGTGGAATATGTACGTAGGTGCCATAAATGTAAAGAAATCTTACATGAGATACACATCCCTTCTTAGGATCTATAGGCAATTATGACACCCTGGCCCTTTTCTACTTGGAGTTTGGATTTAATAGGGAAGTTTTCTCCCTCATCAACCGATGGCCACAACTTTATTATCATGGCCACTGAATATTTTACAAAGTGGGTTAAGGCTATGCCTCTCACTACTGTGATTGGGTCTGTGATCGCTAAGTTCATCTTGAATCAGATCATCTGTAGGTATGTAGTCCCACAAGACATTATCTTGGATAATGAAAAGTCCTTTAAAAATGAAGAGGTGCATGAGTTCTGTTCACAATTAAAAATCTCACATCACACAACCTCTTTATATTATTACCCTCAGGCCAATGGACAAGTTGAGGCTAAAAATAAAACTTTAAAGTCCATACTCCTCAGAAAATTTAAGGAGAATAAGTGTGACTGACATTTAAATCTATTTTCAGCCTTGTGGGCCTATAGGATGTTGGTGCAAACACCTACGGGGTAACCTCCTATTGTTTGGTATTCAGATCTGAAGTGGTTTTACCACTGGAAATTGAGTTACCTAGCCTTTGCATATTTTTAAAAGGAATTTTGGATGAATACGCATACTGCAAAGCACGATTAGTGCAACTAGAAACCATCAATGAAGCTCAACTTAGAGATGAGCGATGCCATAGTGTTTATGCTAACAGAATGTGTCGTCAGTATAATAAAAAGGTCTATGAATGAGAAATATGGGTAGGAGACATGGTTTTGAGGTTGGATAGCTAGATTGACAAGAAGACTGGTGAAGGAAAATTTTTTAGAACAAAGTGGTTAGGTCCATATAAAGTCATGGAGGACTCTAAGAATGGTGCTTATCATCTGTGTACTTTAGAAGGTGAAGAGTTTGGTGATTCGGTCAATTCACTTCACCTTAAATGCTTCTATGCATAGTTCATTTGTATTTCCACCTGTACACTATTACATCCATAATTCATGTCATTTGCATAATCATATCGTAACATTGTGAAACAAGGAACTTATTTTTCAAGCCACTTTCAAAATTTCTGAGAATTGGAAAAACATTTAATCATACTTCTTTAACTATTCATTATATCATTTCTAAACTATTCAATCTTTTATCATCTTACTAGATGAATTTTTGACATTAATCCTATAAGGACCTACATAATTATTTTTATTCACAGTTGCTTCTAGCTTAGGTGTTTTTTCCATTGTCTGTACTAGAAGCTTCTTGGTGTCACATCTTTCCTTAAAAACCTCTCTTTTGATAAATCAATCTAAAACATTTCACTTGGATTACTTATTTTCCTACTTCAACCCTCAGTGGTGATCCCTCACATCCTAATGGTTGCATGGGGTTGAGGCTAGGGGAAAGTATTCCCTCCAAAAAGCACAAGTCAAAGTTTAAAAATAAATAAAATCAATTCAAAATATATATATAAAGAAATAATAAATACAAAACAATTTCATTTTGCAAATAAAACCACACTTCTTTGCCCCACCAGTCTTCGGTGATGAGCCCATACTTCCTATAGGTAGCATGAGGCTGGGAAAGGAGGGAAGTTACCTTACTCACCTATGCCTTGTCCTTGATGATGAGCCCATGCTTCTTACTGGTGGCATGTGGCAAGAGATAGGGGTCCTTTCAAATAAATCAATAAGTTGTAAACAATTCAACAAGTAAAAAGTTCTTTAAGTCCTTTGAAATCATCATAAAATGAGTTAGATGCATAAGTTATAAGAGAGTTAATCCATAAAACTAGATTTTGTCAATCATGAGGCCATCTATGGGTCTAAGTCTAGTTAAACTTGTAAGAAAACTACATTCTAAATTAGGTAGTTAGCCTTTCCTACAGTTGAGTTATAGTTTCCTAATTGGGTCTTTGTCAAAATTTTATCTTCATATCATCATTTTCATTCATCAAGGTCATATAAATCACATCCTTTCTGTCTCTTAGTGTTGAGCCCTCACATCTTACTAGTTGCGTGGAGTTAAGAATGGAGTGAGATTATTTTATTACTATATTACTTTCATCAAATTTTCCAATAAATCAAAAATGCCAAATATTGCTTGAAAACCAAATTTTTAAGTTTGCAATTTAGTCCTCATATTCATCATAGATATATATCAAAAGCAAAAATAAAGAGAAAGAATCATTCTGTTACAAATTTACATCATCATCATCATCTATACATGCATTCATAAAACATATAAAAATCATCGAAATTCTACACATTTAAGAGTACACAGATGAAGCAAGTCATGAACAAGTAAACTCTTACACAAGATATCTGAGCCAAAAAGAAACATATGTATGTGTGTGTGTGTGTATATATATATATATATAATTATAATTTTTGTATACAATGTCGTCACACCCCAGGTGTGGTCAAAATTCTTGAAACGAGCACAAAATCCAAAAACACAATATATACAATAAAAATGATCCTAAGCAATAAAGGCCTATAGCCTATTCCTCTCTAAGGGATCCAGATGAAGGTACACATGACTGGGACTCTTGCTACAAATCCTATGATGGGAGTGAGAGCCTCCATGCCTAGACCTATGAGAGTGACAATGAGATGAAGAACTAGGTGATCTCCTAGTGGTGGCCTCAGCTACGAGAATGTTCCCACCGCTGTATCCTCTTGACCATATGATATGCAGTGAGCTCATTCCTCATCTTGGTCATAGATTCTACTACAATCCACACCTGAGAAAATACATCATTGTGCCACCCCACCATGATCAAATTCCCTGAGTCCATAAGTAGCTCATCTCGTGTCATGCCCATGGGGTGCGTGAAGGTATCCACGAGAATGATGCGAATAATCTCTCGTTAGCCATCCATGTCGTAGCTGCAGAAAAAATGAAAGAACAACAATGAGTTAGAATTTTTTGAAAATAAAAAAAAAAGAATACAATGTGTAATTCACTAACATTTTAGTCTAAGTATTAGAGTTGAGAGAAGAGTGTTAACTTACTCGGATCTCTTATATGCCAGGATAGATCTACTAGTGGTGGAATCATTGTGGGTACCTACTCGACTACAATCTTATTTGAAGCCACTCATTGTCCTATAACAGATTTCTCATTATCCCCTCTCTCATGTGAAAGAGGCTCTTCTAAATGAAGAGTCTCATCCTTGACCTCATCCTCAGCCCTAACTACTAAAAAAGCCTCTCTAGTGGCTCTCCACTCTATATCAGTCTCCTCACCACCCTCCTCGTCACCCTCCTCCTTGGTCTCTTTCCATGCCTTGACATCCTCCTCCTCCTCCCCACTATGCATGGGAGCAGCCTCAATTTGTAATATCTCCCCTGGCATGGATGGATTTGGGACAACCTATACTACACTAATTGTGACCCTAGGAATAACAATGGTCCCTTAGAGCTGGCACTTAGGGCAAGCTGTAGCCTCTCAAATCCCATGGTAAACCATATTAATCACTGAAAGGGCATCAACATAAGGAAACCCAAATTGCTGCGAAACCTTGTCAACCAGGTGTGTCTTAATCCTGCTAGTTCGGTCTACTAACTAGAGGGTGGTATTGCATGTAGCCATAGTAACCTCCTCATCCCCCATAATCCAGCCATATCCTAGTACGACTATGTGATCATGTAATCTATAGTAAGAGTAGCCACTGACTGATGTTTCCCCTTGAGTGGGGCCATAACTGTCCATCTAACTTCCCTGATAGCTCCATGGTTAGCTATCCCAACTCCCATCTGGTAGGGGACCATGTGCTCATACACCCAACACATCACCAAATTAGGATGACTATGGGCCTTGCCATGTATTTGAACAACCCTATAGAGATTGTGGTAAGTGGCACCTAGAATGTCAACACCCCATGCATATATGTGGCTATAATGCTCTATGCTCTAAATGATGGGGGCCCAATTGTAAAGTAGCTTGTCCCCATTTTGTTATCCCACCAAGTGTGAATCCAAGATGCCAAAAATGGCCTTGTGTAAGGCAAGAATAGGGGTAGAGGAAATAGAAAATAATCTCATCCCCTGCTTGGCACCCATGTGTCATGCCAAACCATCTCCCATATAGGTTGCCCACTTCTGGGATACATGATCCTACACTATCCAAAGTCAATTTATTTCTTGTAACTTGAACACTCATAATCTTTTAAACATCCTCTAGTGTGATAGTCCACTCTCCTTGAACCCCAGGTAGTTGGAAAGTGTTTCGATCTACATCCCAATAGCTCAATAAGTCAGAGAGTATGTAGTTCTCTAGCACTACTAACTGCGTTTGGGATAGTATCCATATCCCTGCCCTATGAAATAAGTCTCTCTTCACCCAAGAAAATGAGTATAATATGGGAAGAATCCAATCACACTCTCTGGACGGGCTCCATCTGATGTATGAACTATGTATTCACCAAAACACCAAAAAGAGCAAGTTAGAAACATCTCATGCATAATAAGCTCAACAAAGCATTATAAAACAACACAAAAACCAAAAAAATTCTTCACACTTGGTCAATTTTAGCCTCTTCCTTGACAATTACGTAACTTCCCCTCTATGCAAAGTGGCAATTACATATTCGTTGCTTGCAAAAATGACGATTCTTTCCGCTAAAGGTTAAACCATACCTTGTGACCCAAAAATCTCAAAAAGATAAAAAAGACACTATTTTTGATGAAATAAAAGCCACATCCCATGTGGCACCCCCCTAGTGAACATTTTGACTACAAAATTAGTGAAAATAACCCCCCTAGGTTGAATTTTTCAGATTTTTCACATTATAGGTTAAAAATAAACAAATGCAAATAACTCACATGTATTTGAGCTTCTACTCCTCTTACTATTGGGTCTATCTTCACTTTTGAATACTCTTCGATTTGACTATACTCACGCGCAAAACCATCACAGGTGATCCAGAGCTCAAAAATATCTCAATGGGTGAGTGAAAATGATTTCTAAATATACTGATTTTGGTTATATATAGCGTGTTTTAAATCTATTTTGAGTGTTTGTGTTTTATAGGACTGGAGTGCTGGCGTACGTATATTTCTATCCCCACATATATGGTAAGTCCTCTTGTCATTTTATTTTAGTGTATTTTGTCAATTCTACATTATATCTACACTTGATTCTCATTTTCTATTGGAGGTGGCGGGAATCTTGGATTGGTGTCACTTCAACACACAAACGTGTCATGTATAATTTGTAACTCTCCCATTTGGAAGCACCGTACTCAGAATCTATGTTTTATGTCTCTTCATGACTAAAATGCTTCTCTGAGGGGGCAATATGTATGCACCCAATTTTGCACGTGCTACATTGTCGAAATGGTTCAAAATCCCCAATGATGATTAATATCTTTTCCAATGGTGTTCAAGTCTTATTTCCCATTTGCAGTGTATATTTGTAGCCTAGAATGTTTTCCTTGTCCATTTCTATGATTTTCCCGCTTTCCTTTATCATTCTACTAACTTTTTCTTTAGCATTTGAATTTAAGTCACTGAATCACTGTAGCAGTTATGCAACCACCCCAATAGTTATGCAACCACTTCTTTACCCTCAACGGCGGTTGCGTAACCTCCGCGGTAGTTGCACAACTTCCCCTCTGTGCAGACTGAAAGTCCCATGCACATTTAAACAATACTCTTTTGGCATGTTTTGAATGCGTGTCAAATTCCTTAAACTTGATTTTAGCACACGTTTCTTAACCAATTTCACTTTTCTTGAGCTCATTTGATGCATACCAAGTTGTCCTTCCCTTCCTGCTATTAATCATGAGTTAATTGCCCCTTCTTTGAGAAAGGTGGCATTTCTTGGCTTCCAAATGTATTAGACCATTTCTCTTCCTTTTTCCTATAAGAGCCAAGCTTCCATCCAGAGCATTAGTGGGGGATTATTGTTTTGAACTGCACTATTATGATGCCCATAATATTTATGAGAAATACACAATCAATCTCAATATTGTTTCCTTTTTATTCTCTCACCTGCGTTACTACTAGAGTGCTTGTAATCCATTCCAGCTCCAACGTTTCTTCATCATTTCTTCCACACAAGCCATCATAGTTCCCTAGACTCATATGAAAATAAAGTTAGAAAGAAGCTGAGGGGAAAAAAAACCAAAACCGGTTATGGCATTGTCACAGTTCTATAATTTTTAGGTTGGGGATGTATTTGGATTCTTAAATATTTCTTTGTTTTACTAGATATTATTCCACATTCTGTTAGAGTATATCAGTTTCTATAGCTTTCATTTATCCACAAAAATCTTCTACTGAAAGACGCTTCCCTACCTATCCCTGTGGGTTTGCACAACAAGTTTTTCTAGAAGAAGCTTCTACATTTGTTTAGTGTTATAGTAATTTCCCTTCATTTTTGTAAGCTTCCATAGATCCTACAAATTCTTCAGGGGAGTTTTCAGGAGAAGAAAATATTTTGAGAAGCTTTCCTTTCTTCCCATGACTCCGAGGAAAGAATAGAAGAAATTATAAATCCAAAAATAAAAATTGGAAAAGTTTTGATTTATTAGAATAGATTAAATCTTCTCAGCATAAGGAAATAACCACCTTCATTTGTTTGCTTGTTTAGTTTTGTTAATTTTTAGCATAAAAGTAATTTTAATTAATTAGAAGAAATTTAATTTGTTTGTGTGTATTTCCTATGTTTTCCAGAAATCATTTAAAATAAAAAAACATTAGATTAATTAGTTCTTTATTTGTTTTATTTCATTTTATTCAAAATCATTGAGAAAATACCAAAAAAAAAAAGATTAGTTATTTCCTTTATTCAATTATTAGCTTTCAGTTGTTAATTAGCTATTGGTAACACGCAAATTTAATTAATTCATAGAAATTAATAGATTTGAATTGATTTAAATATGTTTTTTCCATTTGTTAAATTAGGAAAGTAGAGTTAATTAGAAAGGAATTATCATATCTGCCCACATATCCCTAGTTGGATTAGGATTAATATTTCCCTCTTGCGGTTTCTTTGCAAGATTTTTTGTTCCTTTGCTTTAGTAATTTACATATCCCACATGACCATTCAAGGTCATCAACAATTAAGATATTATATATATGACTCCTGAGTTCCGTAACCAAACTCAGCTGATCTATTTAGGGACATAGACACGGGCCTTAGAATCCTGGTTTTTTGATTCACACCACTTCCACCGGTCATTATCTCATAGTTGACAGTCCTGAACGTCAAAGTGGACAATGCTTATGAGTTCTAGAAAATTCAAACAAGTCGAGATTAGACCCCATCGTTTACCCATTTTTCCTATTCATATGTTTCTTCCCACACTTCCATGAACCTATCTAGAAAATTCTATGAGGAAAATGCAAGATAGTTCCCACGCCTTCCACAACCTGTTGCGGGCATTTTCTGTGAGCTAGATATTGACCACCATTTACACATTACCATTATATTAGAACATTCCATCTCACCCACATAGGTAAGAGAAGATTTTTCTACCTTAGATGAGAATATTCTATTAGTGTCCATACATGACATTAGATTGTCTTGATATTTCCTTATTCACATTTTACCTATTTTCCTTGTATAGTTTCCACATAGCCATCTATCCATTCCACATTGGCTATCCCAACACAACCTCGGGAGGTCGAGTGTGCTTGAAATTCATGTGTTGATTTTTCAGTCTTATAGTGACACTTTGAAAAATATTTTTGTTAGCCTATGAGTGCCACGGTGTATGTTTTTACCTTTTATACACGAGTGAGGGATCATATAGGTACAATCAATTTACCAATAAAAAATAAATCTACATCACTAGTTCTATTTCACCAAGAGCATTTTATGTCATTTCAAGTAAATTATTTTAAGTAGAACAACAATTGTTGTTATTATGAGCATTATAGAGTAGAAACTAAAGAGTTTATAAATTCACCAAGAGCATTTTATGTCATTTCAAGTAAATTATTTAAATTAGAACATCAATTGTTGTTATTATGTGCATTCTAGAGTAGAAAATTAAGAGTTTATAAATTAATAGATGAATAAATTTATTTTTTTATTTGATAAAAACATATTTAACATTCACATTTATGTATATCACATGCCATATTTTTTCTAAAAAATTCCCCCTCTTTCCATTTTCATGGTCAATATGGGTCTTGTTTTGAGTTTTTCATTTTTTCTCTTATATCTTGAGAGATTTTCATTATTTCCTTTAGTTATAAATGAAATTAAATGATTCAAATGAGAAGGTGCATGAAATAAAATTTAGCGACACAAATATAAAAAATATCTATTCTAGATAAAAAATATAAGTAGAATGATGTCGATTATTTAATAGTACCTATAAAGGATTAATCTGTTTAGTTTTTTGATTCCATGTGATGAAAAAAGGTGCAAACGAGGAGGAAAAATTGTCATTTTTTTAGTCATATTAGGTGAGAATGCCTCCTTTTTTTCTAAAAATATTTTCATAATTGGCCCCATTTGATCACTTTCCTTTGTATAATGTAAGTCATAATTTGTAGGTGATCCTTTATGTTGTTGATCCTAGAAAACAAAATCAACACATAATATTTAAATTTTTTAAATTGAATCATAAATTTAACAAACAAATAGACATGTTGCTATGAGTAAATTTTCTCTTGACTAACCTCCTTAATATGTTATTTACTAACACCTACACCCTTAGAAGGTGCAATGTATTTTTTAAGAGTAAATAATTAAGAGAATTTTAATTGAACTATTTGAAATATCTCAACTAATAAATATACTTGGAAACTCCAACATACCAACATTAATTCTTAGGTTTCGATTGATGAAACTGTTGAAGGAGGAATTATTCTTGTAGCATCTTCTTTTTTCAACTGACGTATCTCATGAATTATAGGTGTTATTCTATGTTGTTCCTCCTATAAATAAAGATTAAATTTTCTTGTGAGGATTGTGCATACAGTTTTGTCTCAAATAAAATATTTTGGGTCCATATAGAGATCATAGTTGAATGTGGGAAGATGACACAAGAAGATTGAAAAAATAAAATAAAAAATAGATACAAAATTAAAAAAAAAAAACTTATAAATGTTTCTCTACTCACTCTTACCTTAGCTCATCCAAAATGACATGGAAAGGTGATGGAATTTTTTGCATTTTTTCGTCTACTACTACTTTCTAAAAAATCCATAGAATACATACCCTATTTCAAGGCATCCCAAATATTTGGAGCCAAGGATAAAATTTCTTCCTTTCCTTCAATAATCATCTTTATGCACTTACTTATGTAATTATTTTTGATTTGTCTCATTTTTAATTTATTGTATTTTTGGGAAACCACCTCACCAGTACTCTCAAACATGTTTTCTATTTTTTGATTTAACAAGGTATACATGTATTTTATTTTTATATGATAATATTTTAATGTTAACATCCAAATGTCACCAAAAATATACTCCCAATATTATGTCCCAACTCACAACATGTCTCCATAAAAGGACCTCGTCTACGATCTCAATAACAAAGGGAATATTCCCTTCATCTTCTCTTTTCCTATACTATCTCAATGTGGTCTTATATACGTATTGAGAAATCATACAATTTTTTTGAAATATTTGAATCAATAATTGATGTTGAATCATAGGAATATAATTAATTTGATTAATTTTCATTGAAACTAGTAGGCTACATAGCTGCAACCCTCTTTGAAAAATGTGTTGATGATGCTTGATTAACCATTGAAGGTGGCGTGGTAAAGTAATTTGTGTTATATTACATATTATTTTCTGATGTAGTTGAAGATAATACTTGAATATTTGTAACACTAACATGATACCATTATGATTATTTCGGCCACCTTCATATAATTTCTTCAATTGTTTATAAAATGATCAAATTTTAGGTGATCAACTTGATTTAGAAGGGGGCCTTATTGAACATTTAAATAAAAATGTTCATTAATGGGGTTCCCTTATTCTTTAGTAATTTCTACTGAACATAATTTTTTTGAGGATCCTTTTGAATTAGAATGGGATGGTTCAACATTTAAATCAACATGTTCATGAGTATGGTTCCTTTCTTCTTGAATGGTTTCTAATCAAACAATGAATTTTATGAGACAATAATTTTTTTATGTTCGTATTTATTGTTAGCCTTTATATTAGAATTATTTTGACCTATAAAATAAATTACAATTTAAAAATAAGAGGTATATGTTGTCACATGGCTCATGCACCTGTTAAAATTTGAAAAGATCCTAGGCAAAATGGGAACATCCCCAAGGTGTGGGACCTTGTCGCCTTGGGATAAACCTCCGGAGAAGGTCAAATTCCTTTGGAACTTGGTGGAAACTGATTTAAGATCGATGTGCAAGGCTAAAATAATTTAGATGATTCTAATCTACTCAATTTATGAGGTTCAGGGGTTAGAAATAACAAATAAAGAAACATGTGGTGATACACCAAGAGTAAAACTTGATAATCAGATGATCTTTACACTAGAAAGGGGTAACTCAGAAAGGATAAAAAAATTGTCATAATCTAACTCACCTAGTGCTATTTGAACAAGGTAAATAACAAACCACAGTCAAAATAGTATGTATCTCCTTGTAAGACCCCAAGTATACATAATAGATAGATAAAATATTATTAAAAACACAATCAACCACTATGATGATATATAATATGCACATGTCAAACATCTCTTTCACTTATGATAGTTAATGATAATATATATTTTATAATAGAAGGAAAATAACCTCTCCACAACTGATATTCAAAACAATTATATCACTTTCCCATAAAATGAAATAAGATATCCTGAAATAAAGACAAGTTAAACACTTACACTAAGGAATTGTGCATCAACAAAGCATACATTTATGAACCATTAACATAATAAATCATATTCTTAACCGAAAAATATGACTTCTGAATGTAATTGAAAGACTTCAAAATATTCAAAGAACTCTTCCAAGTTTGAAGAGTAACTTCCCAAAATGATGTATCCATCAAAAACCTTCATGCACTTAACTATTTATAAGTTTTCTAGAATAAGCCATTACAAATGGGCCTTAACCAAAAAAATACTAAAAATAGAATATCATTAAGTTCAAGGGAAAATGCTCCCATAAAAATAACAAGGTCGGTTGTAAGGGTTTGAATCGGTCAACCCTGTAGCTTGGACCGATCCAAAGCTGGGAACTATCCTTCCATGGCCGCCTAGCTTTAGCTTAGCCCTGCAACACCTTCTGAAGTTTCAGTTTTCTCTTGTTCTTTCTCCCATGCAGCCATCTGCTTGTATTTGCACTTAATAATTCTTGAACTTCTCCATCCCCTAGCCCACACGCGTAATGGTTCACTACATATGGTATCTCTCTTGCTACCTTGGATGGAATTATTTTAATTGTACTTACCACTTTCTTCAGTCGACATGTGAAATTTTGGCATGAAACCAACCTATCAATGGAGTCACTGTTGAAATTCCTAGTCACCTCATCATCCCTTTCCACCAAATCCTTGAAATTTGACTTAATTTGATCTTTCAAAAGAGCATCAATGTTTTCATTGAAGAACTTATAGTTAACATTATCAAACTCTTCTGAAATGTCATTCAGAGCATCCATGATTTCCACACACTTATCCTCCAATTTTCTTATTAAATTGTGTAATACTTTGGACCTAAATTCTATAGCCTTTTGATATTCAAACAACTTAGAAACATCATTAATTACATCCTCTTGAAGTAGTCTATCTATATCCTCTTCTTTGATTTCACTCCATGTGGTCAAATTCAAATTCAAGTTATTATTATCTTAGGAGAAGGCTTCATCCATTCTACGAATAGAGGCTCTTTCAGTCTATAAATCATTATATATTTCAACAACCTCTTTAATCAAAGGATTGGCTTCTTGAAGTATACATTCTATCCATCCATTTACTGATCTTCCCTTCTGTTCTATCTTCTCAATCTCATGATAGGAAATATCATCCATAGTGGAAGAAATTGTTAGAGCAGTGGTAGTTGAAATCTCAGTAGATGGAGTAGGCTATGTTACCTTTCTTAATAGAGTAGTGAGCTGCTCAAAATTTCCTTTGAGATCATCCTTAGAAGCCTTGTATTTGTCATACTTTTCTAAAAAATTCTGAGAGCCATCTGTACATCTTGTTTGGCCCCTTCATGTGTTGCTTTTCCTAATGAAAACCTGGAAATTTGGTAATCAACTGTTTTGATAGTTTCTTTGGTTTTCCCCTCAACAGGAGTAGCAATTTCCACAACCCTTTCTCCTGATTGATTCACTGATAGGATGGAGATGATATTTGGCCACTTGTCATGTCTCCTTGGAGTGGGTTCTAACACACTTAGATATATAACATCCACCAGAGGTACTTTCTTCTTCTATTTTGGAGTTTGGTGAAACAACTATTCTTGTATAACAGATGCTGATGGAAGGGGAACAACTGATTTGGTACCTGGAGCACTAGATAATACAATGGCATTGGTAACATTAGTTGGCACTGGAATGGAAGTTGTAATGATAGAAGGAGTGGAAGTGAGAATAGCCCCAGGGGTGGATAAAAAGAGGCTAGAAGATGATATGGGAGGAAATGAAAGTTGTAGAGGAAGTGAAGTAGAAATTAGGGACCCAATCATCTCCCCTACTAAAATAACAGGAAGAGATGAAAAGAACTGGGCCATGGATGGGGATGGAAAAGAGGAAATGAGTGTAGAAGTGGAAAGAAGTGATGATGGTAAGGAAGGAGAGGATGGCATATTCTGTGGTAAGCTTGGGGAATCATTGACTTCAATTTTTTTTGATGCTGATATTACTGGAGACACAACCTTGGAAGCAAGAGCCTTAGAGAGAGAGGAACTTCCAACAATGAATGAAATATTCTTGGGGACTATATGGGCCCTTTTGATAGACCTTTTCCCTTTAGTAGGTGTTGGAAGACTCATTATTGATTGGGCTTCTGTTCTTATAGGTTGATCTAACCCTTTGGGTGAAATTCCCAAGGTAGCTAACCAATTATATGTCCTCTGTAAAATGGGCCCTACCCTCTCCTTAGTATTACAACATTATTCTACATACCAATCAATCCATAGAAATGGTTGATTTACAACATTGTTATCCTTGTAAACTACATCCAATAATTCCTCTTCATCTTCCATTTCCTTTGGAATATCTACGATCCCAAACTATCGAACCTCATCCAGGGTTAACCTTTCATATTCCGTTGCTGGATAATGAACTCATATTGAAAATGAATCCAAATGTCTTCTAATTGGGGTACATGAGAACTGGATAAACTTGTTTCAATAAATTTTCCTTAGTAATCGAAACTGGTTTGAGGATGAAATGTTCGCAAAGTCACTTCTGACATTTCCGCATCTACATTCTTTAGTCTTGTAAATACTTGCACATGTATATCTACCAATTGAAATGGAAAATTGGAGTCCCGACTTGTGTCATTTTTTCTAAAATCTATGGTAGTCCATCAATTTTTGAACCAACTCCAACAAAACCCATTTGTCCATAGGGTATCTTGGTAGCTTACTAAAAGCACCTACAAAACTAGGGATCTAGATGTATGTGAATGTAGGAAACTACAGGTAAATATCTCCCCACTCACGTACTTCTTTGAAAGATTTCATCTGAGATCCTTCGGTTATATAAATCCTTATCGAAATGATAAAGGATAACAATGAAGAAAGCATCATTTACCCTATGGAAAGTGCTTATGCTCCCTCATCCATTATAAGCTGAGGGTAAAAATTGTAGATTTGTGAAACACTCATAACACCTTTGGTGTTCAACCCAGTGAAGTATCCTATAGCAGATGCAACATAGACCAAGAAAGAGGTCATGTAGAAGTTCTTCAAAGAAAAAACCTTGCCTAACTGAAAATAGATGGAGCTGTCTGATATGCTCCCCCCATCGTATGAATTCCTTATTTTTCTTAATGGTGGCAATATACAAGAACATCCATTCCTAAAATTCTTTCACAGAGGCAAGGCATGAAACTCTACTCAATAACATGATAATATCATTCACTTCATGGATGAAGTCTAATTGATACAGGGTCTTTGGAAACTTGGTGACACTTTTGGCCAAGTAGCTCTTCATTATGACCCTTGTACATAACTCAGTTTCTTTATCCTAGTTTTCAATGGCTGCCTCTGGTGAAATCGTGGCATAGTTTTCAAATTCCGAGAGTTTGAACAAGTCTTCAAAGAAATCGGCATCTAATTGAATTACCACCTTTCCATCAACATCCTTTACCGACCTGGAGTCTTCATCAAAGTGGGCTACTGCGACCAAGATGAATTCAGGGAAATGCATTGATGCAGGGAAACTAACAACAAGAAAAATCGCACTGTCATATATAGCTTGCATTCAATATGTCTTGTTAGGAGCCTTTACCCTTGTCCAGAAATCAGGAAAATCAACCTGTCTGAGATCGATATCTCTTATATTTACAAGGTCTGATGATAGACAAGAGTGAGGAATAACTCCTAGGAATGTATACTTCATTTTCTCTTTTCTCTTTTTTGAAGAAGTTGACATTAAATTCAGGTTTTGGAATCTGAAAAATCCTTTGGAACTTTGTAACAAATACCACAAAAGTCTCGAAAAGCTAAAGTTTGAAAATAATCTAACTCTGAAGTGAGAAACCTCTAAAAAAAATAAAACCTCCAAAATCCAAAAACAATAATCCCAAAATCCAAAAACAAAAACCTCTGAACTCTAAAAAATGAGAACCTCCTAAACTCCGAAAATGAAAATCTCTCAAACTCTGAAAAATCCAGACCTCTAAACTCTGAAACCACAGACTTCTGAACTTTGAAACCACAGACTTCTGAACTCCGAAAACATACTTCAAACTCTGAAAATACTCCCGAATCTCTAGAACTAGAAAATTTGTAAACTGTGAACCTCACTGAAGGCACAAAGAGCAAGTAAAACAATTGGGATATCTCAAAAACTATGATTAAATCTGAGCTAGATGCCTGCACATGTGGGTTTTTGTAGCCGTGGAGATTAGGAAACACCTTCAAGCAAAACATGGTGGATGTCAAGAGTTCCATTTCAAAAGGAAGAACAAATGAAAATAAATAAGGAAGAAAACTCAAAAATATCATAAACCAAAAATAAATAATCCAAACAAAATACCTTGAAAATGATGCCTTGAAAGTATAGAGAATGTAGTAAAAATTAGATTGTTTGAGCAAAAATGTTAGGTGAAAATGACGGGTAAAAACTTGAGTTTATATAGGAAAATCCAAAATTAATGCTTGGAATATGACACGTGTGAAGGTTGGTGAGAATTAAATGCTCAAAGAAATCCAAATTTTGCAACCCCAAAAGTCTGAAGTTTCAAAATTTTGGATCTTCAGAGTTTCAGACTTCAGAACTTTGAAAGATGAAAATTGTGAAAAAGGTAACAAAGGACTCCAAAACCAGAAAGTACTAAAGTTCCAAACTTTCGGAACTTTGGACTTTTGGACTTTGGAAGTCCGAAAGAAAATATTTTTAAAATAGGTGGGAGACTTCCAAAACCTGAAAGTTCAAAGTTCCAAAAGTTTTGGAACTTCGGAACTTTGGGGTTTCAGACTTCAGACCTTTGAAAGTAGTATTTTCTCAAAATATCAACATGGGAGACTTCCAAAACCTAAAATTCTGAAGTTCCAAATTTTTGGAACTTCTGAGTTTTAGAATTTGGAACTTTGGGAAGAATTTTATCAAAATATCAACGTGGAATTTTGAAACTTGAAAGTATGAAGTTCCAAAATTTCGGAACTTCGGAGTTTCAGACTTTGGAGCTCCAAGTTAAAAAATTTAAATTTACCAAAAGAGATCTCCAAATTCTGAATGTCTAAAAGTCCAAAATTTTGGAATTTTAGACTGTCGGAGTTTAGAGTTCCTTAATCAAATTCTTAAACACTTTCAGGCATAAGATTTCAGAAGAAAAAATTACAATTGATTTCAACATCTTCGTTTTAAGGTAGATTTAAAAGTTAACAGTATACAATATATAATTACATTAAAATATATTAAATTGAGAGTGTTATTAAATATGTTGAAAAGATACTTTGAATATTTAAATCATCAACAAGTATACCAAGTGTAATTAAATAGTCATTATTTATCTTTATAGTGTCATCATGAAGATGTTCATATTCACCTTGCACATGAACAGAAAATTATAAAATTTTGAAAACATTTTCAAGAAGTTTTGAAGCAACTACTAATTTATTTATTTGGGACTACCTCTAAATTCTCACTTCTCTACATTCATTCATTTAGGACACCTCCAAATTCTTACATTAAGGCCTACCTTTGGAGTCTTAGAATGATGTAGTTATATACAAAATTAACTCACTATATTTCAAATAGTCAAATCATATTTATCATCTATAGGGGCTATATCTAGATATTGAGCCCTTAACATGTTAAAAATATTGATTTGTGAATACTCAGATCATAAAATGCCTAAATGATGTTGAAAAACTCTATTCATAGATCTTGTTTTTCTAGTCTTATAAAAATGAAATATTATCATTATTCATAGCACTTAAAAACAATATGTACTTATGATACTATGTAGAATTAAAATAAATATGAAGAGGAAAATTATAGTAATGACATGATTTTTTTACTACCATTATATGAGCATATGCAATTCTTATTGTGCTAAAAATAAAAAACAAAACTTTTGAATCTAGAGAGGTTGGTCATCATTATTTTATGTGACATTCAAATGAAACTCTTCATCACACATACATGAATTTTTTTTAGTGTCGTCAAATCAACATTTAATTAATTTCCCTTCCCAACATCAATTTAAATCTCTCCATTATGCTATAAAGTTACTTCTTTAAATAATCTAATCAATTATTCCCCATCATCAACTTACAATGTTTGTTGTAATGTATCCGTATTTTATCCATTGGATATCATTCCAAAATCCATGAATTGAAATTTTGATTGAGAATTTATTTGAATAACATAAGGATACCTAGGGTTTCTAACATCATAAAAAAGTCGTACTTAAATTGATAATGAAAAACATATTGTTAATCTATCTGTGAAAAAATAGTGAGTATTAAAAAGTATAAATCCATACTTGTTATTGTGTGTTTCAGATGGGTTGATCCATTTACATTTCAATAGTATATTCCTCATTTTACTATAATGAACTTAAATGATGTCATTTATGATACCAAAATAATACTTCTTATGAGATCCATGTTGAAATGTAGCACTCACAAAAAAATCACAATTTTCCTTCCCATGATATTTATCTTCCACTCTAAAATGAATATGACAACATTCTATTAGAATTGGACACCAAAATTAACCGAGGATGTCAAACCACATATTCCCCACATCTATATCTTGACCTTTATTTTGTGCTTGATTCATTGCAACATCAACCCATTCATTGAAGGATGGTAATGAAGATTCTTGATCCGTGTATTGTCTATGATTTTGATAAAGAGGCATTTATATTAAAATATATTAACTATATTGCCTACAAACACAATAATTATAGAATATTCTAATAATTTTATTAATAGAAAAATTAAATAAAAATATCATCAATAATAGAGAGATATTCACCTATATCACTTATCCATTGTAGACATGATTTGAAGAATATATGAATGTATTGCATTCCTTTCATTATGTGATAGATGAAAACAAGTATCCTTTCCTTCTAATAACTCACCTGCAAACCTTTCCTCATATTAATCATCCCATACACATTGGGTTATAATCATATATTATTTTATATACATTGTGTAAAAATTAATGGCCACTTGCATTATATATCCCTTAGACATGCACGCTTTAGGTCTAGCCTTGTTAAGATTTCTTTTTTCAAAATATTCATGTATCACTCTATAAAATACATCCATCTTGTTCTTACGTGACCAAAATACTCAAGTTGCTTATCTATGTGTATTATAAAATGCATATAAATATTAAATATTTTTGGAGGAAAATCATGTTACAAAATACAAAGGACTTCAACAACATCTTGCCTGAAATAATCAAAATTTAAAGGATCTAACATATGCAAACTAATTCTTTTCAATAGAAAGCATAACCATATTATTGCTATTTTGGACCCCCTTTTCACAATTAAAATGAATATAATAAGTAAAATATCCTCAATCAACACAAGATAGATATGGGTATTTATACCTCATAAACCTTTAATATCATCTTAATGTCTCAAATTATTACTTGCATATCCAATGGGAAAATATGTTTTGGACAACAAGCTTATGAATTTTTGATTTTGTGCCTCTGTCAAAACATAAGGAGCACGTGAATTTTTAAATTTTCCATTATTAATACTTTCACCCCAATTTTTTCTTTGAATATTTAATTTTTTCAATTATTTTTGTATAGAAACTATATCATAGCCATCAAATAGAGTTTTTAAAATAAAAAATTAACATTTTTCTCACAATGCATTAATTCAATCATGTGTCTAGTGGGTAGTTTTGCAAAGTATGAAATTTTTTAGAATATGTAAAATCTTTTTATACTTGTGAAATTTATTGGGTCATATTTACCATAAAAAATACCACCAATTTACATAATTTTCTTTCTTATTTAGGATTTATAAAATATGTATTCACTTGTTATTGTAGGTGGGGATTACCAAAACTCTCATTTATCATCAAAATGTAATTCTTACTAACAATAAGGATGATATATGGGAAGGTATGCATGATGTACATAATAAATGCACTTATTCAAATTTCTTTAACATCACACAAATGAATGGATAATGCAAAAATGAAATCCATTGTATCCATGGATAGTGAGCACTTATAAAGTTCCATTTACAATAAGGTCATGCATTATAAGAAGTTGTTAGTGCAAGTCAACAACACCCTCTAGATATTCTATCAGATTTCTAGTTTGACATCTTAGCATCTAGTGTGATTGCACAACATTGAATCTTTTCCCCAAGTGTGGGACTTGTAAAAGTGGGAAAAGAATCTCCAGGTTAGAGGCCAGTTCCTCAACTCCTATGGTCAAGTGTATTACTTGAAAATTGCAGAGGTTTAAACTCAAATCCTACTATAAATTCCAAGGGGACAGAGATAGAGAATGCAAAAGAATTAAAACTAATGCTAATAAGGTGATGCACTAAAGGAGTGGTGAGCATTTTTTACTTCTAAAAATTGACACAAATTAAAGAAATGTAGAAAAACATCATGCAAAAATTGATAAAATGTAATGAAAGATCATGGATGAATCAAATAACACAAGAAGAGGACCGAAACTCATTCACAGAGCTTGCATTGTCATTTCCAATATCAAAATACATGCATTACATCAACAGAAAGGTAGAAAATATGTTGCAGTATTGAAAGAGGTCTGGTATTTCACAAAATCACTTTTTAAGGTGAAAGAGGGAGCCTGCAAAACATAAAAATGTCCAACCACCTCAAAATGAGCCAAATCTGGCTTTTTACAATGCCCATTCGAGCTCAGGAGAGAGAAACACAGGAAAATGTGAGAGAAGCTTAAACCACCAACCAAATGGTATTAAAATAGCATAGGCACCCTCAAAAGTCCATTCCCTAAAATTTTTAACCATGCTGGAAGAGAATGCGAGCCATTCGTCATTAAAAATGGTGGTTGAAACGTCATTTCTGTTCACTTCCATGTGCCATAGGAGTTTTCCAGTTTTCTCCCTTAAAAATCCACCAAAACAAAAACTTGACCCTGGAATCATGTAGATAATTTCACTAGATTTCCATTGATATAAATAACACCCAAAATTGAGCTCTGGATCGAAAGTTATGCCCATTTGAAAATTTAGGGAAAAACAGTGCCAAAATGGGTTGGCGGGCCGAAAATTTGAAATTTTCCCACTTTTTGCATTTGGGAAAATTTTCCCAAAAACCTCTGCACCCCACCGTCTTGGTGCCACGTGTCATGATTTGATTGGTTACAGGATTTTCTTGCTTCATTTCCCATCGTTTCAGCCTTTGGAAAATTTTCAAAAAATTCTCCGCCGGTTGGATGACCCGAGGACACGTGGCATGATGTGATTCGTCGCGGGCCTTTCCTTTAAAAATTCTTTGCGGGCTTGCTTGTTATTTTTCACCTGATGTGGACACATGGCATGGTCTCATTGGCTTAGGCCTCCCTGGGGCAGGCTTTCTCTTCACCTTTTTTCCCTTGAATTTTCTTTGGGAAAAAACCCAACTTTCCTCCGCGGTCTACTAGTCTTGGGACATGTGGCTTCTTTCAATTGGCTGCAGGCCTTGTGGGGGTGGGCTTTCCTTTTTATTTTTCACACTTGGGAAAAAAGGAAAAGATCCTTTTGTGCCTCTGACCCCCGATGCCACGGTGACACATGGCCTGATCTGATTGGCTGGCAGGCCTACGGGCCAATATTTCTCCTTTTCTCCCTACCAAAACACTTCGCCAAATTTTCTAAGTCTCCCTCTGTGGCCCGCCAATTCTTTGCTGATGTGGCATGCTTTGATTGGCTCGGGCCTTCCTTGGAGATCTTTCCACGGTACCAATACTTATGAAAAATTTGAAAATTTTCTCCCACCTCCGCCACTCCTTCAGCCTAAGGACACGTGGCGTAATGCCATTGGATGTGGGCCCTACAGGAAAAAATTTGTTCGCGCCAACCCTTGGGAAAAATTCCCAACTCCTCCCTGCTTGGACATGTGGCTTCCTCCCATTGGTTTGTGGAACTCCTTTAAAAGATTTTTCCATTGCGCTAACTTAGTAAAATTTCTAAATTTTCCTCCACCCTCTGCCACTTGATTGTTGATGTGGTGCTCTCTGATTGGCGGTGGGTCTGTCCAAGGAAAATTTCCCACAAAAAATCTGCCGAGCCATAACTTCAAAAATATATGGAGTTAGGAGGCAAACTATACCTTTCTGGAAAGTTGAGAAGGAGCTCTATCCAATGGTTCCATTTCCAGAACATCTTGAGTGCTTGAAAAGTAAAAAAATCTGACTGAGGCACAAAGGAGGAATGAAATGAAGGGAGTTAGCCACAAAATGAGCAAGGGGCTCATTTTGGATAACAATTTTGGTGACTTAGAGGGGTCATCTGCTTGCTGGATGAAGTTACCAATTTCCTAAAGCAATCCATTAGGCATGGAGTCATCAAATCTCTGCTTGGTACCCCAACTGATTAGAACAATGGAAGGAGGAAGATGGAGGGAAGAACACCATCTGATTGGAGCAAGGCCTGCAAGATACATTTTTGGAACAACAAGCTTGTGCCAAAGCACTTAGGGAAAGCAAAGCTAAACTACAACAAAACAATGTGCATAAGCACTTGGAGGAATGAAAACCTAAGCTAATATGTACAAGGTGGAGGATTTCATTTAGTAGCAATGCTTCAGATGGATTCCATTGACTGGAATATGCAATTATTCACCATCCAAAGTAGACAATTGGAAGGCATTGCTGTCCTTACACTTTGTGACCATGTATGGGCCACTCCAAATGGCATCAAATTTTGAATTCCTCCCTAGTTTTACTCTGTCTGCATCCCATTTTAACACTAGATCCCCAACTTAGAAAGATCTATCCTTGGCCTTTCTATCAAAGGTCTTCTTGATCAAAGTTTGATCCTTCTCCATTGCTTGGGATGCCTAATTTCTGATTTCTTGGAGCTCCATCAATTCTGCATACCCAACCTCCATGGGTCCAAATTCCAACAACTCCAACTGTTTCATGAGTTCCAACGTTGGCACATGGGCAAAATTGCCTCTCTTCCATAAACAAGCTTGAATGGAGAATTACCTATAGATCTCTTGGGGGTTATCCTATTAGCCCACAAGGCTGATTTCAATTTAGTATGCCAAGACCTTTGATTTTCATCAAGAGTCCTCTTGATGATCCTTAACAAGTTCTTGTTTGTAGATTTATCTTGGCCATTACCCTGAGGATAATAATTTGATGAAGTGCTTACGTAGATCCCATTCTTGACTGCCCATTCAGTTACCTTGGATCTAATGAATGCCAATGCATTATCTGATATTATTGTAGCAGGTATGCCAAATCTGGTTACTATCCCTTCATAGAAGTCTAGAATGCTAGATTCATTTTCTTTCTTGAGTGCTACTGCCTCAGTCCACTTGGTGAAGTAATATGTTGCTGTTTGAATCCACTTGTGTCCTTGGCTTGAATTTGGGTTAATGAATCTAATGAAGTCCAAACCCCATTGCATGAATGGCTGGTCAACTGAAATTGGATGCAATGGAAGGGCGGCTAGTCTCTCCTTACCTATGAAGAATGCACAATTCTTGCACCTCTTGATCCATGCATAACAGTCACTGAAAATCTTGGGCCAATAATAGCCAGCCCTCATGATCTTGAGAGCTGTCACTCTTGGTGCAAAATGACCACCATCTGATCCACCATGGAACTCTTCCAACACTCTGTGAATCTGATCTGTACTGATGCATCTCAGCAGCACTCCATTCACATACCTTTTGAATAAAACACCATCAACAAGGGCATATGGGATAGCATGTAATCTAAAGTGTCTCCTTTTGGTTTTATTCATCTCTAGAGTGCATAGGCCTGTGTGTAGAAAGTGCATTATGTCTTGGGTCCAGCAAGGAGTGAGGACACCATCATTTTCTTCTTGAATGCTTCCTTGCTCATGGCTGTCTTACAATCCAAAACAACCTCTTTCTCATTACATGCTTCCTTTTGTTTGTTCAAGACCAACTTCTCACACAATCCTTTTCCTCTGACCAACTTGGTGACTTTGATCTCAATGTCATACTCCATGACATGAGTAATCCACCCTGCTCTCTTTTAATTCAGGTCTTTATTAAGGAGGAAGTCTTTAACTCCCATACGAGAAACCAACAGTTGAACCTTGTTATTTGAAACTAGATGCTTAAATTTCTTCAAGCTCCTAATTACTACTAGAACATGCTTCTCAATGAAGGAATATCTCACCTCATAGTCCTCCAGGTTTTGGTTGAAGAAATCAATTGGCTGCTCATCATTATCTATTTTCTGCTATACCGAAATTGCAGAAATAGTATCATCACCTCCAAATGCATAGAGGATGAAATCCTTGGAGAAATCTAGGTTGATGAGAGTTGGAGCTTGTGAGATGGCTTCTTTGATTGCTTCAAAACTTGCCTTGCCTTCTGCTATCCATTTGAAAGCTATGCTTTTCTTTAACATCTTGGTGATAGGCTTGACTAGGGCTGCAAAATTTGGGACAAACCTCCAAACAAAATTTATCCTTCCCAAGAAACTTTAAAGGGCCTTCTTATGACTTAGAAATGGCAGTGCTCTTATGGCTTCAACTCTTTTTGGATCAATTGCTAATCCTTCTTTGGAGACAATGTTGCCAAGGAGCTTTCCTTCATGAGCTAGAAAAATACACTTTTTGGGATTCAAAGATACCCTAAATCTTCTGCACCTTTGGAATACTTGTCTTACATGAAAGAGATGGTCTAATGCATTTTTTGAAAAAAATAGTGATATCATCAAGATATATCAGCACCATGTTGTTAATCAAATCCTTGAACACCATGTCCATCACCCTTTGGAATGTAGCCCCAACGTTGGACAACCCAAATGGCATTTTTCTATATGCATAAGTCCCCCATTTGGTTATGAAGGCTGTCTTGAATTGATCCTCTTCCTTCACCATAATTTGATTGTACCCTGAATAGCCATCAAGCAATGAAAACCTTTCAGAGCCAGCAACAACTTGTAAAATCTAACCCATGGAAGGAAGTGGGTAATGATCCTTGAAAGATGCTCTATTCAAATCTATGAAGTCAACACACAATCTGATTTCTCCACTCTTCTTTCTAACTGGAACATAGTTGGCTACCCAACTAGAATGCTTGATAGGGAATATGATACTTGACTCTATCAACTTATTCAATTATTTTCTCATGAGAGGCTCCAGGTGTGGATTGACTGGCCTTTGTTTTTGCCTGATGGGTTTAGTACTTGGGTCTAGTTCAATCCTCTCTTGAAATCTAAAACAAAGGCCTAAACCAACCATTGAGCTATGCAATCCTCTCTTGACAATCAGCTCACTGTCACCAAAAACTTGCAAGTTCTTTATTCCTCTCTTGATTGACCAATGCAATCCTTGTATCAAAGCTTCATATTCAGCAATGTTATTAGAACATGCAAATTGAAATCTAAAAGATGAATAATACTTAACTTCTTGAGGTGAAACAAACATAGCTCCCCCTCCTGCACCTTGTCTACTTCTTGATCCATCAAAGAACAACTGCCATACCTCATTGTCATCCTTGTGGTTTGGCTTGGTGATGCTAGGAATAGGCTAATTTTCTTCATGCATGCAATAGACTCCTAGCTTATATTATTCTATTTCTTGATAAGGATCAAAAGCATGCACCTTGTTTGTCCATTCATCAAGAGTCAAATATAGAATGCTACCAACCTTGGTGTCAGCTTCATCAGTGTTTGGATAATCCTCTTGATCAAATGCTAAACAATTGGTATTGATTTGGCTTGGAGTGTGAGGCTCAATGTGAAATTTTGCAATAGGCTTAGATCTAATTGTGGCTTTAGTTCCATATCTTTTTCTAAACAACATGTGTAACCAATCAGTAGATTAGTAACCTCCAATCTTAGCTATGAAATCCCTTGATAAACATAGCGCAAAGAGTGGTGGAAGGTATATCACTGAGACATCTTGCAAAACAATAACGTTGGGGCATGCATGCAAGGTAAGACTAAAGTTTTTAATCACTCCTACCATTTTCACTACTGTCCCATCCAATTTCACTACCCCTTTGGATATGAATTTATATTGAAGCCCCAACTGATTAGCAATTTGCTTGGGCATTACTGAACTACTTGCTCCGGAATCAATCATGCATTTGTGCACTAATTAGTTTCCAATGATCAATGAAACATAGAATGGAGGGGGATTCAACATTTTACCTTGCTGTCCTCCATGATTCCCCTCAGGATAGGTAGCATTTGTGAGTACCTTCTCTTACATTTGGACTTGCTGATTTGAAGTTGACCAATCCTTCATGGCAGCTTGTAGCAAATCTCTTTGGCCTGGGATGGACAGTGATTCCCACATTGATATGTTTACATTTGTCTTCTTCATCTGATCAATGATGTTGAATGTGGATGAAGCATCCCTCTGCTGTCCCCTAGCCTAAAAATTCATTCCTTGCACATGGGTAGCAACAACTGGCATTTGAGTTGGTTTAGGAGCTGGTTTGGGTGGTCCTTGCATGTTTGGAACTGCATTTTGTTTACCAACAGTTTGTGGAGTTGTAGAAGGTTGTGGATTACTTGGAGCCAATGGCTGTCCTTCACCCAAATTTCTCCTTTTGACCTTGTGTTGGCTGCAACACTTTGAGATATTATTTGATTCATACACAAAAGTCTTCTACCTGCCAGTTTACAAGTGCGGTATCATTTGGAGCTGATTGTTGCTGGGATGTTTCTTGCTGTTGGTTATGTCCTTGGCTCCCTTCACCCTCCACACCAGTTGTTATTACCATTAATGCTTGATTTAGGGCACCATTGAAGCACATAGACTGGTTGTGAGGTTCATTGCATGGGAAACACCAATCATACTCTTGAGCTATGTTTTTTTGTACTGGCACTATTGCTTTAGAGGCAGATGTAGCATTGGGATTATAGGGATGAAATGGTCTGTTGGTAGGAGGTCTTGCTTGATTTTGATTTGCAGCTAGATTAGGTGGTCTTTGAGGCTGATATGGCTTCCTGTTAGGCTAATCTTGAGGCTGATATGAAGGACTGAAACTTTGGGCTTGCTGCCTCTTGAGTGTAACCAGCTCATTACCTAAAATCTGCAATTGCTTCATGACTTCTTGAAGTTCATTTGAGGCACTAGAAGGTGAAGTAGAAGCTTCACTTGAATTCTAATTTCTAAGAGTGGGGATAGGAGCTAAAATAGGTGCTTTATTAGTGCTTGGAATCTCTAAATTTGGATACAATGGCATTGGAGGCCTAGGAGCTAGCTTACCAGCTTGAATCAAATAATTTTTAGCTCTAATGGCAATGTTGTAAGCAGCAGGGATAGTTGTGCCTCCCATGGATTGAATTAACATAGAAATATCAGAATTTAGAGGTTTAAGGTAATATAGAAAAACACCTTATGTTGTTGGCCTTACTACCATTGGAATTCTCTCCCAAGTTCTTTGAAATCTGAAGTTGATGTTAGTCATTTGCTCATTGGGAGCTCTCTTGATAGTTGTCAATTGTTCCAAAAGGGACAAGTTATCCCCCTTTTCTCCAAACTGCTCATGGAGGGCTATACATAGCTTGTTCCAATTTTGGATAGAACCTGAAGCAAGGCTCCTGAACCATTGCAAAGCTTTCCCTTTGAATGAAGATGCCAACAGTTTGACAACAACTTACATCTCATCAATCTCATGGATTGCACAAATATTAGCAATATCCTTGACATGATCACTAGGAGTGGTCTGATTCTCTCCAGTAAAATATGGAATGTTCTTCAATGCTGTAACTGGGATTGGATTTTGTGCATTGAGAGCAAGTGGACTGCTACCAGTGAAATTGACATAGGGGTTGTGTTGTTCCATTCTGATTGGCCTTAGAACCCGTGTTAATTGGATGAAAGGTTTACCAGGTGGAGGAGTTGATAGAGTTCTGTTTGGTGGAGATGGAGACCTTTGAATTATCCTCCCTCTTTGCCTTCTTCTTGGAGATAATTGCAGATACTCAAACAACACTTCTTCTTCTCCAACTCTTGACCTTGTGGTGATTCTTCTCATGGGTTTTCAAGTTTGGACTGCAAAAAACCAGCTGATTCTTCTTCCTTGGATTCGCCAGATGTGCAATTAAGGGCTCTTTTAAGCTAGAAACTTACAAAAAATGCACATAAATTTTGTTGTAATGAAGATGAAGACCTCTAAGGTCCCACGGGCATGCCAAAACTGTTAGTGCAAATCAGTAGCACCCTCTGAATGTTCTATCAGATTTCTAGTTTGACATCTTAGCATCCAGTGTGATTGCACAACATTGAATCTTTTCCCCAAGTGTGGGACTTGTAAAAGTGGGAAAATAATCTCCAGATTAGAGGCTGGTTCCTCAACTCCTTTGGTTAGGTGTATTACTTGAAAATTGCAGAGGTTTAAACTCAAAATCCTACTATAAATTCTAAGGGGACAGAGATAGAGAATGCAAAAGACTTAAAACTAACGCTAATAAGGTGATGCACCAAAGGAGTGGTGAGCATTATTTACTTCTGTAAATTGACATAGATTACAAAAATGCAAAAAAAATCATGCACAAACTGATAAAATGTAATGAAAGATCATGGATGAAACAAATAACACAAGAAGAGGACCGAAACTCATTCACAGAGCTTGCATTGTCATTTCCAATATCAAAATACATGCATTACATCAACAGAAAGGTAGAAAATATGTTGCAGTATTGAAAGAGGTCTGGTATTCCACAAAATCACTTTTTAAGGTGAAAGAGGGAGCCTGTAAAACATAAAAATGTCTAACCACCTCAAAATGAGCCAAATCTAGCTTTTTTACAATGCCCATTCGAGCTCAGGAGAGAGAAACATGGGAAAACATGAGAGAAGCTTCAACCACCAAAAAAATGGTATTAAAATAGCATGGGTACCCTAAAAAGTCCATTCCTTGACATTTTTAACCATGCTGGAAGAGAATGCGAGCCATTCTTCATTAAAAATGGTGGTTAAAACATCATTTCTATTCACTTCCATGTGCCAGAGGTGTTTTCCAGTTTTCTCCCTCAAAACTCCACCAAAACAAAAAATTTACCCTAGAATCATGTAGATAATTTCACCATATTTCCATTGATATAAAGAACTCCCAAAACCGAGCTCTGGATCGAAAGTTATGCCCATTTGAAAATTTAGGGCAAAACAGGGCCAAAATGGGTTGGCAGGCTGAAAATTTGAAATTTTCCCACTTTTTACATTTGGGAAAATTTTCCCAAAAACCTCCATGCCCCACCATCTTGGTTCCATGTGGCATGATTTAATTGGTTGCGGGATTTTCCTGCTTCATTTCCCATCGTTTCGGCCTTTGGAAAATTTTCCTAAAATTCTCCACCGGTTGGATGACCCGAGGACACGTGGCATGATGTGATTTGTCACGGGCATTTCCTTTAAAAATTATTTGCGGGCTTGCCTATTGTTCTTCACCTGATTTGGACATGTGGCATGGTCCTATTGGCTTTGGCCTCCCTGGGGTGGGCTTTCCCTTCACCTTTTTCCCCTTGAATTTGCTTTGGTAAAAAACCCAACTTTCCTCCGCGGTCTGCTGGTCTTGGGACACATGGCTTCTTTCAATTAGCTGCAGGCCTTGTGAGGGTGGGCTTTCCTTTTTATTTTTCACACTTGGGTGAAAAGGAAAATATCCTTTCACACCTTCAACCCCTGACGTCATGGTGACATGTGGCTTGATCTGATTGGCTGGTGGGCCTACGGGATAATATTTTTGCTTTTCTCCACGCCAAAACACTTCACCAATTTTTCTAAGTCTCCCTCCACGGCCCACCAATTCTTTGTTGACGTGGCATGCTTTGATTGGCTTGGGCCTTCCTTGGAGATCTTTCCATGGTGCCAATACTTATGAAAAATTTGAAAAATTTCTCCCACCTCTGCCACTCCTTCGGCCTAAGGACACGTGACGCAATGCCATTAGATGTGGGCCATGCAGGAAAATTTTTGTTCACGCCAACCCTTGGGAAAAATTCCCAACTCCTCCCCGCCTGGACACGTGGATTCCTCCCATTGGTCGGTGGAACTCCCTTAAAATATTTTCCATTGTGCCAACTTAGTAAAATTTCTAAATTTTCCTCCACCCTCCACCACTTGATTGCTGACGTGGCGCTCTCTGATTGGCCAGCGGGCGTGTCTAGGGAAAATTTCCCACAAAAACTCCTCCAAGCCATAACTTCAAAAGTACATGGAGTTAGGAGGAAAACTTTACCTTTTTGGAAATCTGAGAAGGATCTCTATCTAATGGTGCCATTTTCAGAACATCTTGAGTGCCTAAAAGGTAAAAAAAATTGACTGAGGTACAAGGGAGGAATGAAATGAAGGGAGTTAGCCACAAAATGAGCAAGCGGCTCATTTTGGATAACAAAAGTAATGCTAATATTAATGTGAAACTTGTTATTACATAATTCCCCCCATTTTTTCAAAGTGATTGTATTTCAAATAGGGACCCACCTTAGTTTTAAAAAATTGGTACTACTTAGGTATTATCCTTATTATCTTAAGAGTTTTCTCCTTTTTTAGCTAAGTGATTTATTAAGTCTCACCCTATTAATGTTTGCTTACTACTTTCACTTAGAAAATTCTAAATTACTCATACTCGTACTTTAGAATTTCCTTGATACTTTAAAATTACTATAATCTCACAGTTGTCTAAAAATTGTTCATCACATTTTACATTTGCGAGAATTTTTTATTTGCAAAATTGTTAAACTAAGATGACTTTACATATAAATTTTCCTCATAGTCAATGAAGGAAGGATCAAAAATTTCAAATAAAAAATATCCCAAAAGAGAGTCTTGAAATTTTCAAGTGTAATAATTAAAATCTTAAAATTATCAAATGCAAGGACTCAATGTTCAAATATCACAAAGAACTTCAAAGAAAGCCTCAAAATTCTCAAGTGCGAGAATCCAAAAAATCAAGCTCGAGAATTCAAAATGTAAAAGTTTAATGAGTATGCTTGAAATTCATCCATGTGAAACCTCACATTTCACAAGTACAAAAACCAAATAAAAATTAAAAATAAAAGGTCAAAGGACACTTCATCACATAAAGTAATTGGGCCAACCATAATTCTACACGTGGCCCCTTACATGGAATTCATGTGGCATCTAAAGGTCAATAAGGGGTAGTTAAATCTGATGGATATGATAAAAATTAACTTGCATAGGTTTAAGGCATACATTTAAATGGAAAATTAATTCAAAAAGTAGTGTTCCCTGAGGAAAAAAACATCAATTCATGCATTATGTGCTATTAATGCAGAACATGTAAAATCAAGGTCGATACATTGTACACTCTAAAAAGAATGCACCAACAAAGGTAATTTGCAAAGCACTGTTTACAAAGCATCATTTTTGAAAGAATTTACAGAAATTGAATTTAGATTTTTTTTCTAAAGATCCAATCATTCAGAGCCTAAGGAATATCTTCACAAGCGATTACGAAAATAAAAAACTAGAGCCATGGTGGAAGATGGAGGACCTTCACATGTACACACCTTCCTATATTCCTATGAAGATCATAGGATGGTGTGGGATATAGTTTTTTACCCCATAACATTAGACCATGAGTTACCTCATTAATCTATTGTTTTCTTAGCAATTAAGAGAGAAATCACCTCAGTGGATGCCATTGATGAATCCCACATGCCTATAGACCAAGTTAAAAGATCCAAAAATATAAGGCTGCTAAAAAGGATTGGATTATAATAGGTTGTAGCTTAACCAGAGGTATTTTCATGCCTTGATTTACTTTATCCCATGTTTACCGTTACCAAGGCCAAGGAAGGATTTTTTTTCAAAGGAATAAAATAATAATGTATCTTTCATTTCTCGTTCTAATTTTAAAGTATTTAATAATCTACCTAATGCTACCACTATCTATAATCTCACAACTTTCGAGTCATGGACATACACCCATGATATTAAAATTGTTATGTAGAATTGGGTTAATGATCCAATTAATAACTTGGATAGTGAGAGTCTCAGTCATAGCTTCATCTAAATATTTAGGATTGGAGTGAGCATTGGAATGGCCTTGATGAATATATTATATGGAAATCCTTCTATCACAAAACTTGACGTCTCCTAGGTCCCCATACTTTATTTGATTATTGATGAAGGGAAAATTTTTAACCCTTGGCCATGTCATATCATTAAATTTATTCACATGAAAGGATTCCTTTTTCATTCAAAAGAAACATTTCTATATGGCTTCCTATTTGTTGGACAATATGTGTGGAGTCCTAGTGGGACCTGATTTTTTTCACCATGGAAACTAGAATGTATTTGTGAAGTAAATAAAGAATACACAAAAATCTATTCCCATATATTTAAGGATTACATAGAGGCTATCTACAACACTTTCTATGCCAATGTATATAGGTTACTTATGGAAAACCCTATGACAATACTCTCTACGGAGGTATTACAAGCTTGTAGAAAAGTGAGGAATGCATTATTTTATCCTAAGTATAATGTGATCATGATAGATGTATTGTTGAATCCACCATTGTAAATTCCTTACTATGTGATATAAAAACCAGTTGAAAAAGAGGCCACCTTCCAAATTCTTCATGGAGTGGAAAATAAATGCAAAGAAAATAAGCTAATGACCTACCCATCTCTTCCCTTGAAAATTAGATTTAGCAAATTCAAGAGATGGATGGACCTTAAAGATGTAGCAGCCCATATCCATTTCTTTAATCTTCCATAGCACCCACCTAGAAAGTATGACTCAAGGAGAGGGTGACTAAGCATTTAGAGTCCCTTTGAGTATAAATAAATCTCACATACCCTTATGAGGAAAATGTGAATGAGTGGGTATGTATTACCTTAATAGGATGACAAGATCATCCAAAATAACATGTAGATGGAAATTTTTCCTAATTATCACTCATAATTTTTTTTTAGGGTCATAAACATCTAAATTTGGAAATTTATCATTTGGAAATGACAAATTTGGCTTTGTACCTAAAGCATGACTTGTGTGCACATCCCAAGCCTAGGTGAATTAAATCATCCATCTTCCTTGAATTTATTATCTATCCACACTACTCAATAATTCAAAAAACCAATCACATCAATCCACATTAGTATAATATCTATAAGCACCAATCCTAAAAATCAAAAACTCCTACGAACCACTTTAAAGGGACATTTGTATATGACCAAATCATCCCATAGTTTAATCCTAGGCTAGATGGTCTTATCTCCTACCACATAATTGTCACTATTCCTATATGATATCTTTTCATGAGTTTTTTCATCTACCATAGGATGTCCTTGATGTTAATTTAAACTTAGGAACACTTAAAATAATAAAGTTCAAGTGACTTATTTACCTCTCCTGGAACTCATCTAGTGCTCTAAGGATAAATAATTGAAAAATACATTCCTAAAGTAATTTAACCTCTCCTAAACTCTAAATAAATAAAAAAACATAGAATCATCCCACACATAGGTTTTAAGCCAACCAAAAATAATTCAAGATCCATGATTCTCATTATATACACCTTTTAAGTCAAGACGAGATAATCTTAAGCATGCCAAGTCATTGTATCTCATTACCAAATAATAAAGTTACCAAAGTAGTTATATCCATAATGATATCACATCCTATGTAGAGAAATATGTGTGGGTTGATGTATGTTTGGAGTAGTTTTAATGTAGATGGTGCATGTGCACTTCAACCTAAACACTAAAATTTGGTAGGGGTATTTTACCTATGGTTAGGGTTTGATGGTATGTCACATCACATAAAGGTTTAACATATGTGTGACACCTAGGGTTATAGTGTGAAGGTTATCATGGTGTTGAATACACTTATGAAGTTACAAAGATCCATTATATCATTTTCTAAAATCATACATATTAGGACCAAACTATACCATGCTCCATGACATAAATTATTATTTCATACTTTCTTAGTTTATAGTCATAGTTCCAAAACTGAATCATCAATAGTTTTTTTATATTTTCCATAGTCACTTTACACTCCTAGATCACCTCTCTAATTATATAATGAGATAAGTGCACCTATCCTCTTTTGTTTTGAGATATTGTATTTATCAATATATCTTACAAATTTATTTGGGAGCTATATTATAATTTACACATTAATGTTTATTAATTAATAAAAATATATAACATGTACTACCCTAATGAATTTACATAAATATTAATTATATCACAACATAAACACTTATTTTATTATTTAGGTTATAAGAATATGGTGAAATAGACATTTGATTCAATCTCACACCTTGTTAAAACCATAATTGTCATAGTTTTGAAGTGTATGGGGGTAAAAAAGTTAACTTGGATGTATTTTAAATATTATTGTATATTTTGCAATACCTAAGGTATATGCATATCATAGATAAGAAAAATTATAGGATATATAATGATCTCTAAGTGAAAGTAGAGAATGCAGAGATCCTTTTTTGATAGGAATTATAAGAAGAAGGGACTAGTAAGTGAACAATCACTTGAAAATGTATAATTTTTTTTAAGAAAATTATGTAGAGGGTTGATCTCGATTCTATTGTGAATTTAGGTCTATGTTCTTGATTCAGTAATATAAATCAAGTTTATCATTGCATATTTCTCTTATTTGTTGGTATATTTTATTCTTTGGTTTCCTCTAAGTAATTATTATGCATGTTTATGTTAGGATTTGTTTTGATTTATAACACATTGTTGTAAGGATAATAGGAGGAATATTTGATAGTTATACTAGAATAAAATCATTGGCATGTCTCAGAGAATTATTCCAATGACCTTTATTAATAATAGATCTATTTTTGGCACTTGAAAATGTTAATATGGATACTGGGAAAATGAGATTTGGAAAGATGGCTATACAAGAATATGAACTATTTTGTGGAATTTAAATGGGTGGTAATGGGAAATATCATAAAAAATATTTAGGTTGGAGCACATATATGAATACATTAATGAAATATTCTAGTGTGAACTCATAGGATAATTAGTTTCATGGTTATCTTGAATGGAACAATATTATTTAAGGAATGAAACCAAAGAAAATAATGAATGGATGGTTAAGATGATAAAGAAATTGTAAAATCTAGATACTCACTAGACTCAAGATATAAACCACTAGATGTAAATTTCCATTGATGGGTACATAAATTACTTTAAAAATGTTTTGATCAATTGATTATGTAGAACATTTATTTTTTTGGATTGCAAGGTAAAATTTTCAAACAAATCTCTTTCTTGGATGCTAGCTATGGAAAAATCCATAAATCCAATTGTATATGACATCGAGTATTCATATAAGAAAGGGGATGAGGGGGAAAGGACCATAATCAAAGCGAGCCATTGAAGGGTATGATAAGTATAAGAAAGAAGAATAAAATATTTGCAAAGAGAATTCAAATTGCGTAATAGATGGAGAATTTTATGTTTCATAGTCGGGAAGTTGAAACCAATTATAAGTAGTAGAGTAGGTAGAGTGACCAATGAAGGAGGAAAGGTATATTATTTCGAAATTAAAGATAAGAGAGATGAAGAAGAATAAATTGATTGAGAGGATGCACAACTAGGTAATGACCTTGATAATAGTAATTAAGAGGGTGTGCAAGGGGACATTGAACCTAATTATGGAACTTGGAATAAGATAAAAGTGACTAAGGAATGGAAAGAGGAATTGGAGTATAGATTATTAGATATAGTTAGGAGTAGGATTATGAGGATGTCAGAAATCAGCCTAGATAATCCATCTTAGAGACCGTGGTATTGCGTAGATAGAGGATAATAAATCCACAATAAAAAATCATACACGATCTTCATAGGATAATAAAAAATGATAGTGCCCATCTTATATGATATATTTCACTTGAGCTAGATAGGGAATTGATAAATTGAGAGTGTTTAAATTATTTCTAGTAGATAGGAGTTTTACAATAATTATAGTAAAAGTTGATCTAACCAAATGCATAGCAAGCACTATTACCTCTAGTTTTTATAGATTTAAGTGTGGAAGAGATTACAAAGGAAGTATACTATTTCCTAAGTAAACATAATTTGTGTATACTATATCTGAGTAGTAGTAAAGAAATAAATGGAGAGTGTAGTAATAATAACTCTGTGATTCCTAACTATAGAGTAAGTTTTCTAGAATCTACAAAATATAGTAATGAATCTTTAGATTCTAAATAAGTGAAGAAAAGGGTAGTGAAAGTGTGAGTACAAGTGCAAGAAATAACTAGATGAGTACATACAAAAAAACAAGATTGAGTAATGGTTAAACATAAACCTCTCTTTAGAATAATCCAAGAGGTCAACTAAGTGTAGGTAGAAATATGCCTCATATCCCTATTTTATATGAAATCCTACAACCTTATGATGGGTCGACTAATCTAGAACATTACTTGATGGGGTTTGAATGTAGTAATTGATGAGAATACCAAGAAATGTGATATCATAGGATCATTACATAGTAGGGATATATAATTCATATATTCTATGAAATTAAATGGGAAAACATTAAAATAAGCATGAGATGCTCTTACCCAATAATTAATGAGGAAAACGTGTGTAATGAATACTATTCAAGACTTAAAAGAAATAAAACATAATCTTGGAGAATAAGTGGTGGAGTATGCTATGAGGTTTTTTGGTGTTATTGAATAAGACCAATTATAATTTTGATGATGCAAAAAAATTTGTTTGGTTTGTAGAGGGACTTCATGGTAATATCCCTTTTGTAATTGCGTAAAAAATATTCTACTAAGGATGAAGAAATTTAAGTTTTTATTAGGATAGAGAATATAAAAAACTATGGTAAAAGTGTGGGATATTGTAAAAATACAAAAGATAAGTTGGATGTTATAATGTGATGGATAGAGAAAAAGTAGGAATGGAAGAATCCCATAATAATTATTTAGTGTGAATAATGTGGAAATAAAACGAATCATAAGAATAGATACCCAAAAGTGTAGACAAATAAACCATTATTTATATTATATGGGAGGGAAGAATATTGAGACATCTAAAGGGTATGGGTACATCCTACCAGTAAATGACATTTAAAGCAACATGTTTTTAGCCTCAGAATGTATTGTGTAATATTTTTAGGTCCACCATGTATGAATCCAAAGACTACATGGTGATAATGGATTTGAAATAAGAATTTATGAGGAATGTATTTGCAGTCTAGATGCAACTAGCTACAAATATGGAACCAATCATGTTAGATGTATAAATGGATTCATTCCTCAACCTAGTACATAATTATCCCTTTATCCCCTTAAACTAATACATAATGGACTTCACAATCTATAAAATAAAGTATGATTTGGAATCTACATTATTTATAAAATACAATGGATTCGATACCTCCTTCACCCCAACAATCACCCCTATGGAGTTCCCATTAGTATTAAGTTCATTATGAGGGATAAAAACACTAAAATTATGGGTTGAGTGTTGTACAAAGGCTATATAGTACATAATAAGGAAGATATCATGGTGGTTACTAGTAAAAGATGATGATACCTCAACCCAAGAGGTAAATAGTCATATTTTATCTTTATGGAGAGCCTAAACTATTGCATGATATTTTTCCTTCAAATTAAAAGAAGGAAATATATTGTGCATATTATCGAGTACATGCAGAACATCCTATTACATATTGTCTCTCCTTGAAGAAATAATAGAAGGAAAAATCCACACAGGAAGCCATGGATTATCCATTTTAGAATATATCCCTATAACAATAATCCTAGAGGACTATGTAAGGTGGGATTTAATTGGGTCAATGGAAGATGTAGAAATTTGGGTAGGAGATCTAAGCCTAAAAGGATATATTGAAGTTATTGACATGAAAAAATGAAACACACTACCTTATTTTGATTGGAAATAAATGGTCCTATGATGGGAACATGACAATGAAAAAATTCACTAATAAAAAGGAAACACATATGGAATATTATTTTATCGTCATACTAATGAATAGGATTGAATAAAATCCATACACAATTCCAAAAGATCCATTGTATTTATATGAATAAGAGACCAAAATTTGGTTTATAGTGGAGCATTGGAAAAGAACATAGGATCCAAAATCAAGATAAGTAAAGGAGAGAGGGGATTGTAATAATTGGAAGGATCCTACATGTTATCTCTCAAATCTATTCTTCCATGCATTTGGTGAAGATATATTTAAAAATTTATCCAATTGTAGAAAGTGGATCTATTAAAAAAAATTGAGTAATACTTAACACAAAAAATGTGAGAATGGGGGTAACTTCTCTACTTCTTATGGTTTTTTAAGGAAAAGGGAAGAGACTTTAGAAATTATATCACAAGATGAGCTCAAAACAAACATTAGATCCATCCACGTGAAACCTCCATGAATAAGCACCCAATTAATCTTCTCTTATGATATAGTCACATATTTATAGGAAAATAAATAGAATCGAATTGATTTAATGCAGAAATATATAAATATCCATGATTTTTTTGGATTTCTAATAGATGTTTAAAAGAATATAGAGTATATTTAATTAAGTATAAAGATAAATTTATAGTAGAGCGGCCTTTAAAGGTATTGATTTAATTTAATTTTGGATTAAATCTATATTGCAGAGTAAATATTGTAAAATAATGTATCAATGCTAAAATACATTAATGAAACAAGCAACAAATCCTATAAAATGTAAAACCCTAAGAAATAAGGAGAGGTATGAAGACTTAGCTGATTTTTGAGTGAACAGAAAGTGATCTGAGTAGGTAAAAGTGCCGAGCAGATTGTAGACAATGTTGTTAATGCTCATTGTGAATTCTGGAACTTAGGAATGACAAAGGATAGGGGTGCCCACAGGAGGGAAGAGGTTCCTAGGAACTAGTGACTAGTTCTAGTCATTGGTGGTCATGTAAATGATTAGAAATTACTTTCTTCAATGTCACAAGGGATTTATTGTTAAATCTGGTCTATCACTTGATATTCGCTCTTTGATCGTCGATGATACATGTAATCTACAAGAAAAAATAAATAACTACACATGTCCACAAACCAAATCAAATCTAATAAAAAATATTCAAGATGTGGATTTAGACTGACGCCAAAGGTCACCCGAAGATTGAACTTACTTCTGAGTGCTGCGCTACATCTTAGACCCCATATATTTCTTTTGTGTGTGTGTAGAAATGATGCTCTAGGATGCCCTTGTGCAAGTTTCACAGTGATAGTGGGATAGATATAGAATGTAGCAATGTATAGTATGTGTGGATAGAATAGAATAGACATCCCCTTCCTATGTTGTGTATGTAGAAGTATGTAGCCCTTGTCCCTTATATGAATGCTAGATGCAAGATTAGGTGATGATAATAATGATTAGTGCTTGGTCCTTATTTTTGAGAAGTAACTAAGTATATATATGATTCCCTTGTTTGAATTTCATAATTGATGACTGGAAGGTTAGCCCATAAGTGAAAATGATGCCAAAAATATAAAAGAGACCCAAAAAGATCAAGCAAAGGTAAGAAAGGGTTAGGAGTGCCCAATATGGATAGAAATGCCTAGGTGTTGGTCACTAAACTGGGCACTAGTGTCTGAGCCCATAAAGGATGAATCAGTCAAGTTTCGTTAGGGCTGTAGGGTGTGTAAGAAAAAATAGAAAACAAAAAATAAAGAAAAGAAGCCAAAGATAGTTATCAACCACTAGTTTTCTTGTGTAGGAATTAAATATACATTAGTATGCTTTTAGACCTATAAATGTACCCAAGTGCATCATTTTGTGTCTACATTTACCCCCACTTTATGTTGTTGAGTGAATACTCAATAACATAAAATAGATAAGTGATGCGTACCTCATGATCTTGTAGAGAGTGTGGGGAATAACGTGTCAAGTGGACAAGTGAAGTGTTGAAACTAGGAAAAAGGGAAGTGGACCCTAGGGGTGAAGCATATGCATATCTTGTACCTATTGTTGTGCTTGTATTTTCTAATGTATGATACTTCTTTTTGCGTATTAAGGATGGACCTGTAAAATAAGAGAAAAATAGCATTCAAAGTCATGTACATGATAAATATGTAAAAGTGTGTAAAAGTAGTGATAAATGAAAGTGTGCACCTAACATATAAGAGTGTAAAGGATAGAAAGATGTCCTGAAATGCTACAAAGAGAAAGTTTTTTCAGTGATCTCATGCCGAGATTGAGTTTCTTGTTCAATCTCATCCTAAGTGTCAGTTTTTTGGTTGATCTCATGCCAAGTGTGAGTTTTTTGGGTGATATCACGCCAAGAGGGAGTTTTTGGGTGATCTCATGCCAATAGTGAGTTTTTTTGGGTGATCTTATGTCAAAGAGCAAGTGTTTGGGAGAGAGGTCTAGTTTTTCTCTCCTTCCATGAATCTTCCTAATAAGCACCACTACAGATGGTACGTCCTGATTTGTTTGTTTTGTCTCGATTATTTCTGATTAGTTCGAAACTGTTCCAATTGTACTGATTGTAGGAGATAGAATGCATTATGTGACTAAATGCCACCACCTATTACTATAGAAATTCTTTGTAAACTATTTTAGACTGAACTATCATGAGAAAATGACTATTTCTTCCCCTGGAAATTATCACCTAGATGAGGATAGGAGCGTTCAAACGCTAGTGTTTGATTCTAGGCACTGGTGTCTACTCTGTGTTTTGGACCCAAGTCATATTCTAGGAAGTTCTATGATTGTGTTCCTATTTTTTTGTATTGTGTTGATTTTAACTGTAGCTCTAAGATGTTGTAGGGGTGATTTGTTAACCTAATGTATTTCCCCTAGTTTTGGGTGCATGCAACGATTGTAGGAGAATGTGGCCGAAAGGAGAGGACCTGATGCTGATATGAAGTGGATAACTACAGGGGGTAGGGGATGTGCATGGTATAAACCAAGGAATATAAAACCAAGAGAGATTAGGAACATGCATTAGTAGAAAATCTAGTATGTAAAAGAACACAGTGTAACAAAGAAGTAGTAAGACAAGATGGACCATGAAAATTGGGTTTCAAACATGAGACATCACTCATAATGTCACATGATAATTAGGGCCAAGGTGGCCAAAAGAATACAATTATCATATAAGACATATGGTATAGCCCACAAAAAATCACATATAGTAGCAAGCAGGATCAAACAAAGTGTATCAAATAACCAGGTTTCATATAGTATTGCAAGGAAAATGCTACATATGAAGAATCCATTAGCATGTTAGAAAGATAAATAATATGTCAAGAAATGTATATATCAACAAAAAATTAGAGTAACTTGTAATGAAAAATAGTAACAATAGAACTTGAAGTGTGTAGAATGTGGTAGTAGTGAAAGTAGATGCCCCTAGCAGCCTTAGTGGGATTGGTAAAAGGTATAGTTCCAAACATCATTGTAGCATGTAAAAACTTGTAAGATATCTTAATTCACCTCAAAATACCAAGTGAATGTGCATGTGTGTGTGTGTGTGTGTGTGTGTGTGTGTGTGTGTGTGTGTGTGTGTGTGTGTGTGTGTGTGTGTATAAATATGATGACATAATAAAAATCTATCTAGCATGGAAAATAAAGTGTAACATATAAATAGAATAACTTAGCAAGAGTAAATGCAACCAAGATGTGTAAATGTTGTGTGTGAGAGTGATGGTATGGTATGAAAAATATGAATATGATAGGAGAAACATGCCCCAAAATGAATGTGTATGAGATGAGGTTGATTTATATGAACCCTCAATAGTTAGAAATGAACCATAGAACAAGAGTGTGTCATTGGGTTGTGATTGTGTTGTGCGAATAGATGCTAGAAAGATGTACAATGAAGCATAAAGCATAAAATGTAGATGAAGTGAGGCTCATTCCAAAATTAGATCTCGGCTGTCAAGTATGAATCATGGAACTAGTGTGCATCATAGGGTAATGAAGATACAATGTGGGTGTCAGAGGGTGTGAGAGTGTGTAGTAAGATTAGTCATGAGGAAAAAATCACAAAGTTTAGTAGTAGAGACTATTTGAGGATTGAAAGTGATGGAAAAGGAGGGAGAAATCACAATGGCCCCCAAGTATGTAATTAGAGAAGGATCAAGAAAAATAATTAAGGAGATCATCAGTTTTCGGATTGTAACTGAATGGATTTGGATTTGAGACTTGGTAAGTAATGGTGTGGGGTTGATTGTATAAAGATCATGTGTGGTGTAAATTGTACATGCCCATATCATATTATTCATTATTAAAAGGAGGTTGAAGAAAATCATGTCTATATACCAATGAGTTAGATTTTGATTGCAGCCAAGGAATGAATCATTGCATATAGAAACATGGTAAAAAGGCATTGAAAATGAGATATCAATGTGATTGGGATCCAAAATGCCACCAATTTAGTCAAACCAAGAATTATTAAGTGTGAGTGGAGAGGAACAGGGAGTAGTGCAATAAAGACCTAATAAATGGAAGATACGGAGGCCACAGGAAATGTTAATAAATACACATCCATAATATAGGCAAGGAGTGTGAGGTGGGGGGAGGAGAAAAGTAAATTTGAATCCTTGGTTTGTTAAGCCATCATGTGTGTAAACAGTTTTAGAGAAAGTAAGGTTGAATGGAATATGAGGCCAATAGGATTCATGTATGAAGAGAGTACATGTGAAGGGATTATGGTGTGGTGCATAATGAGTTTGGGGAGATGTAGTAGGTGGTACGATGTCTAATGTATAGATGGTCCCCTGGAAAGGTATCATTTCATTAGTGGAAGGAGGAGGTTCTTTGAATTGATATTCACCATGGATAATAACAACGAAAGTATCCTGAAAATAAGATTCATGTATTTCAAGAGGAGTAAAGTTAATATAACACAATGTGTCATCATTAAGCTCTACGGAAACAACCTCATCACCAAAATCATCAGTTCTAGAATTATCTTATTAGATAGAATTGTCAAGGATATTGGTAGGATTGAAGCCAAATGTACGATTGATAGGATCCATGACAGGTGGGGTAATGGTAGCAATAGAGGTAGACGTGGTAGGTGATATGAGATCAATATTATGCATAGGAATGGGAAGAATGCATGTGGAGGTATAAGACATATGTGAAGCACTAGATTGACCCAAATCATATGTTATGATAGTATTATATGGAATAGGATACAATGGAGGTATGTTCATCGTGCTGACTGGGTCTATGCAGAAAAACTTGAATGGATCAGGGTCAATAGAAATGGTATGCTCATAGCCATCATGTAGGAATTTAACACACCCATGAATCATAGAGGGAATAATATGCATGACATTAATCCATGGTCAACCAAATAAGCAATTGAATTGAAATGATGTGTCAATAACAAACAATAGAGTATGAATGATTTTAGGACCAACTTGTAGAGGTAAGGTGATATTTCCCATGCTTGTGCGAATAGTGGAATCATAGTTACGAATGAGAGTAGAGGATTTATTGATTAAGCTATAAAATATTTGTAGTTTTCTGAGGAGATATATAGCACATGCATTTATAGTAGATCCATTGTCAATGAGTACATGTTTGATACAAATGAAACCAATAGTAGCACTGATAAACAAAGGGGAAAAATGATTGCTAGTAGTAGGAGGGATATCCTCATCATTGAAAGATATGGCATGTGGTAGTATAGACAACAATTTTTGGTATCCTTTGTCTCCTTCCTACATCCATTCCCTTTCATCGTAATTTTAAATGCACATAAATCTCCTCTCATTTAAATCCCTTTTTCACTCCTAAATTATATTTATCCCTTTTAATTGTCATTCTCCACCTTAATCCTATCTTAATCTCTATTCCCTAAACATTCCTGATCACCCTTAATTATCTTTGAATCCCTTCATTAATCCACTTATCCTCCCTAAATTCCCTTTTTGTCCTCCCTAGGCCTTCATTCAATAATTTTACCTCATCTTTTCCTTTATTTAATATTTTCCTACCTCTCACCTAGCTTTTATCTTCCCTAAACAACCCTAACCTGTCTTAACCACCAAAAACCCTAATCGTTCCTCATAAGGGCTCATTGTCTCGAGCTTGTCACACTTCCACCACCCAAATAAAAAACCACCATAGTATTTGGTGACCCATTCAGGTTAATGCCAACCATAAATATGACCCTACCCCTCCTCTTTCCAAGATGCAAATTTTGAGAGTTCATGCTTTCTCGTGATCTTTCCTTCATTTATTTCCCTTCATTGCAACTACTATCATCATCTTGGAGCTACTTTGGATATCTTATGCATCATCCTTGGATATTTATATTCCTCTCTTCACTTGATATCCTTATTTTGTATTCTTGAAGAACCCATCATTATTGTGCATCAGCCCTGCCGGTCCATTTGTCGTCTCAAAATTATGTAACACTCTGAACTGTTGTTACTTCCTCCTGAGCATTCAAGTGTTGATATATGATTTCTTCTGTAAAAGGATATGTTCCTTTGATTGTGAAGTCATGCTTGATATGGACTGTATCTTCTTTGCAATTGAAGATCTTTGACTGAGTCAGAATATGATTGGACTCTTTTATTTCTTTCATTTTACACCTGAGTTTAATCTGATCTCGGAATGAATTGTGGATTTATCCATCTATAAGACCCAGCCTTGGATCAGTGGCATTGATCCAAGAGATGCTTTAAGTTTATTCGGGATGAACAAAAATTATAGACCTTACGCAGGTTGCAAGGTCTGAATGCGTTGAATAAGCTATTCCGGAGTCTAACTCAGGCTGATCGTGTTAAATGAATTGGTTCCCGATATCGTAATATCAGGAAGGTCTTGATCGTGGACCAGGTAATAAATTCAGATACATTTATTCAACTAGCCTATTGGCAGTGCTGGAGTGAATCCTTTTCGTGAATGTATGTCTTTAGGTTCTTATTCTGAACATTTTAAATGTTAGACCTAAACTGGATTTAATAAGGTTAATAACCTAAACCTAAACTATAACCTATGGGTTAGGTTAGTGCTAACCTAGGCCTAAGCTATAAACTAATGTTCTAAAGTTAGTGACCTAGCGCTAAGGAGGTTAGACTAAGTATCATCTTAAATCCTAACCTATGCTTCTAACCTAACAAATGTTAGTGGAGGAAGGGGACCTATGAAGGGGTGCGAGCCATGGGCGGTAGTTTCTATGGCATTAAATGGGATGGATAAGTATGAAGGACAGGGATTTAGTGGAAGTTTCAAATGGCTAGTGAGGCCGACGTGGTAGAGTCACCAAAGTTAGAAATGGTCTTTGACTTGCATTTGTCCATCGCCAACTATGGCGGTCGGTGGCAATGGAGATTGAGCGGGAATTTTGGAGTTAATACAATTAATGAACTCGGTCTTCGAGCTCGGATTTCTCGGGAAGACATGCAAAATGGAAAACTGGTAGTTTGTTTGGTTTTTCATGCGCTCCGATTTTCTCTCTGTTTGATCACTGGTTCTTCACACCAGTCTACTTGGTGTTGCATGGAAAATATGAGTGTAACTCGCTCTTTTCTCTGTCAAGGAAAGTTTATAAGGCATGGAAATAACAAATTATTGTTGTTGAATCTAACGTGGAAAAAGAGGAGAAGGCTCGAGCTCTTTCAGTGGTCTTCTTCAGATTTTTAAGCAACATTACCAGGCATGTTAGGCCCTAACCTTTAAAAATATTGCTTTCTTTCAAATGATTTCATTAGAACAACTCTGTTCAGATGATTTTTGGGTTCAGTTGGTTTTTATGGTAGCTTTGTGTGATTTGGTTGCTGTATCTTCTTACTGGCTCAATTTTTCAAGTGAACCCTTGATGGGTGTGTATTGTGTTTCGAACTGTTGCACTATCTTGCTGTGTTTTGCATTTCGGTTAGATTTTGTAGAAATGCTTGCAAGGAAAATACACGAATTCGGTTCTGTGGGAGTCCATGAATTGTTTTCTTGTTTGATTCAGACTTCAGTCGATACCTTGCTGTTTTCACTTGTTGAAAAGGATACTGTTGGAATTCTTGAATGTACATGATATTTCGAATTCTGTATAAGTTATGTCGTGATTAATATATGTTATTGATGCTGTTGAACTTCTTGAAATGAAATTATGTCTTGGCTTCTAAAGAAGTACAGTCGTGAATACATTATGTTATTGAATTTCGTTGGAATCCTTGAGTAGATAGTATTTGACTTCTGAAGGAGTTTTAGATTGAGAATATTACTTGGGTTCGACTCCTTTTGAACTATTGAAGCGTATATTATGTTTTCCTCTTCTGTATAAGCTTAGAGCGAATATTGTTGTATTGGACTCAGTTGGAGTCCTTGTTATGAAACCAGTATTCTGCTTCTGTATAAGCCTGTTTGTGAATAATTATTATTATTGGCACTGTTGGAATCCTTAATATATATATATATATATCTTGTATTTCAGATTCTGTAGAAGTTAGTCGTGAATGTCATACATTTCTACTCCTGAAGGAGTTCAGTTGTGATTACGGTATGTTATTGTTTTGGTTGGAATTCTAGAATTTTATAGGTATCTTTTATCTTACTACTTCTGTAGAAGTTTATTTGTGAATACTGTGCTTATTGACTCAGTTGGAGATCTGGAAATGTAACCGGTGATTCGACTTCTGTATAAGCTTGGTTGTGAATACCTATTGATATTGGCTCTGTTTGAGTCCTTAATATATATCTTGTATCTAGACTTCTGTAGAAATTTAGTTGTGAAAACTGCTGGTGTTGAATTAGTGGAAAACCTTGAATGCTTTCGTAGGAATTCGGCTACTGACCTTGTCCACGCTGTGTTTTCTTTTTAAACTCGACTCTGTATGAGTCCTTGCTATATTCGCACTATCACGGCTTGGATGAAACTTTGTTGAAAATAATGAATTGATGATGACCTTTATGAAGACCTTGTTGAGGTTATTATTTCCGGTAAGCGTCTTCTAATTCACACCCATGTTGTATAAACGTGGAGATTTGTTTCAGTTGAATGAAGCTGTGCAGGTTTGTGTTGGATTCAGTGTGAATGTCACTAGGTATGCATATGGAAACGTCATTTGTTTTAATGCTATCTAGCCTCTTGTTTGACTGTGATAAAAAGGTTATTCTTTTGATTTCGGCCTTGGATTTAAGTCCTTGCTGTGTTAGTAGGGATTAGATTGAGCTGTATGTTGCTGAGTGTTTCGACTCAGTGGGATTGCTCTTGTGTTTGTGCATGATTACGTCTTCTGTTATCATGACTATCTAGTCGTGTGCTTGACTGAAGTAAATAGCTATTAACTGTACCTTGATAAGTGATGGCGTTGGATATTTTCTCATTTGTTGATTAATATGGAAGGTTATGTGGAGTCTATTTGATGGATTATTCATCACTGCCTTGTCACGAGAGCTACTGTGTTGTTCAATAAGTTACAGGCAATTTCTATTTGTGTATTTTGACGAACTGTAGATCTTCTTGTGGTCTCAACTGGCTTAGTCACAGGTGTATAATGTGATTGCATTACTCTTAAGTGGACAGTACAGTCATGAGCATGTTGGGAAGGGACATCTGAATGTCTCGGTTTCTTTCTCTTCTGCTGTAAAGTATATGTTGATATATTTTTATCTAACTGTTGGAATTGTTTTAACATACTGATGGAATCATGAATTATTATGATATTCATTTTATTATGTTGAATGTAATGGTCTATCTGATGTTTGCTGTCCTTGGGATTCAGATGGATAGTTGTTTTGGATACATTTGTTCTTCTTGGTCACTTATTTATGATGAAATATCTGAAAAGTACCTAGGACTATTTAGTAACTATAATATGAGTTACGCGTTTATAGTCATGTTTGTATTACAAGAGAGCATAGTCTGAAATATGTTTACATGTTTGGTGAAATGATTTCATTTAAACAGGTTGTTTAATGAAAACAATTGGTGGATTGCAATTGTTTTAAGAGTTAGTGCTTATCATGCTCAGTTCATCGAACTGACCCGTGTTGACAATTTTTGCAGATGGTTGCCGTAAGTGGTAAAAGCACGCAGATCTGATAGGATGTTCAGATTGTTTAATTTGGTTTTATGATGAATTATAGCTTGATTCTCTAAATTTACTACTTGAAGAAAGATGTTCTTTGCTGTTGAGTATTGTATCAAATATGCTGAATGCATAAAATGTATTTGATTAGCTTGAAAGGAATGAAAAGAGATATTCGTTACTTATATGTTTGTATTCGTATCTTGATGGTTTGACCTTCTTCGGTTCGAATGATCTTGAGAGCATTATTATTATTGTATAATTTGGAGACTTTTGTGATTATCTAAGTATACTTGCAAGATTATGTAACTGAATGCTTATGATTGTTTAGTAGTTCTAGTATGTTCTATCTAAAGCTAAATTGGAATTTAGATCACTGTCTTTCTGAAAGCTAGGGTTAAAATAAACCTGAGCAGGAAGCTAAACAAGCTGAATAAATTATTACTTCCTAGTCTTGATCTAAGTCAAGACAACGTTTAATTGGATTCTTAATCACTATATCTCGATACTAATAAGTAAGATATAAAATTCAGTTAAGAGAACTGATATAAACCTAAAAAGGGTTTGGTTAGCAATCTCATGTGAAGGTTGAGGGTTATTGTCCAATTTCGTTGATTTAGAATTATGTATATTCTATGAACTCCTTGGAGGGGACCGCTAGTCTTAATAACTTCTCTTGTGTAAAGGGTTTTGCTATGAAAGGTAATTCTAAGGTGAGGAACCCAGGGATTGGGAAGACTAACCTTAAGGGAGCGTCTTATAGTATAATTTTATCTCAACGTATGTAACACTTATCAATAAGTAGATCTTTTCGAGGTGGATTTAAAGGTTGACGGCACAAGTCAACTGCAGGGTTGTACCTTCGAGAAGATTAGGATCTTCTCGAAGATACAACAATGCAGGTGACTTATGACGACACCCTTTGCATTGATCGTTAAGATTTACACCTTAAACTCGAACAAGTTACTCTGGGACTGATTAGGAATGTGGTCACGTTTTAAGGCTGCCCTAGGAGACTCGGGGTATCTTGACACACTGGATTAACTAGGGTTGACCCAGTATGTCAGCGTATCCCTAGTCCTCGGGAGCATCCCTATAACGTTGTCATCTTACTAATCCATTCCTGAGTGAATAACTTGGGACAGGAGAGTCTGACAGAAGTCAGTATAAGACATTCTACATAACATAGGAATGGGGTGAAGGATGTATTCCAGATTGACGAGTATGCCATCAAGGAACACGAGACATAAGCAGTATGTTTCAAATCTTTGGCCAAAGTATCGCAAGCTGCTGATTGCGTTGTCCTAAGTCACCTAGTCTAAGGGATGAGATGCCGATGAATAATGGTAACAATTATTCAGTTAGGTTCCTTGGACAGAGCATTCTGAATCCCAGATTAGGGAAGAGAACCGCAAGAGTGATGTGTTAAATAAAAACACCAACTCTTAATACTCATGAATAGATCGGTAGATTACCGAGTCATGGAATGAATAGATCGGAGGTGCTCCGAGTCATTACAGCTGCATATGGTTATCTGTTGTGAGAATGGTTGTTTTTGATTTGTGAGTTCTAAATTATGTATTTAGAACCAGGAAGCATTTATCAAAAAAAAAAATTTTTACTTGTTCTAATGTATAAAAATGAGGATGTTACATCTTGGTATCAGAGCTGAAGGTTGCAGCTCTTGGACCTATTGTGTCCATAATCTGATGAAAACCTGAATTTTTCTTGTAACAGAAAATGGTTAGAACAAGGGGGAACGTTGCGAATAATGCTCCACCTGAAGGAGGGGTGGCAACAACCCAAAAACTTGATGAGATCCTTGCTGCCCTGTTGGACACAAGAGATCGTTTAGCTGTACTTGAACAGCAGGTGATGGGAAATGAGGAGGATGAAGAAGCTGGTAATAACAATCAGCAACCTCCTGAGGACAACCCTGATTTGGGTGTTGATATTAATGCTGGGAATGCACCTGTTCAACCAGAAAACAAAAAGGCCAGGTTGGCAGCAGAACTCACTAATGATATAAAAAGGATAAGCCCACCTAAGTATGATGGCACCACATTAGGTGATGGAGCTGAGAACTGGCTCAGCGAAATGGAGAAGTACTTTGCAATAAGAAACTTCTCAGAGGAAACCAAAGCTATTTGGGGAGCCTATCAGCTCTCCCATGAAGCATCTTCGTGGTGGGATAGCCGTAAAGCAGAGCTAAATATTGATGAGACCAATATTACTTGGGATCAATTTAAGGGCTATTTTAGGCAACGATGGCTGCCACAACTTTTCTATGATCAGAAAATGACAGAATTCCAGAACTTAGCTCAAGGGAAGCTAACGGTAACTGAATACTGGGAGCGGTTTACAAAACTCCTCAAGTATGTACCGCAGTATCAAACTGACGAGAAGTTCAGAATACGGAAATTCATCATGGGATTGAATCCCGTGATAGGGGGAGAGGTCGATGTTCACAGTCCAACCACTATGGAAGGAGTTGTTGAAAAGGCCATAAGACAAGAACAGAAATTAAAGGCTATTTCTGCTCATAAGGAGGAAGTGCGGAAGAAGATTGCAAACCCTTCTTCAACCTCTCTTGCACCCAAAAAGGGACCATGGAAAAAGTTTGGAAACAAAAGTAAGTTTCCAGGGGATAATAGTAAGAAAGCAGTAGCAAATAAGCCTGCTGGAAATGTAAGGGATAATTTTGCCAAAAATTATAACAATGGGCAGAAGCCCTATGGAGGACAACGTGATAATTACAAGACTGGAGGCAATTTTGAGCCTAAAAAGGGACCTGTAGGGGGCTGCTACAATTGTGGCAAAGACCACTACGCAAATCAGTGCCCTTTGAAGAAGGATGATCGTAATCAGTAGCATAAGATACATGCTGCAGTAGCAGACAAGCAAGCTGAAAAGCAAGTGACACCTATAGAAGTTCCGGGTAAGTTATTTGGCATACCTGTCACTATTCTTTTTGATACAGGAGCTACTGAATGTTTCATTTCTAATAAACTTGCTTCTAAACTTAAGAGAAAAGCTGGAAAAATGGATAAATCTTGGACTGTACAGTATGGTAATAACTCTGTTCATACAGTGAGTATGTGTCTTTTTGGGGCAGTCCTTGACTTACCTAATTTCTCCACGGAAGTTGACCTCTATGTTACACCTTTGGGGTCTTACGACATTGTCATTGGTGTCAATTGGTTAGCTGACCATAAAGCAAAAGTAGACTGCTATGAAAAGAATATAAGATGTTTAGATGATCAGCTGGAAACAACAGAGATTCAAGGGGTTAAACGGGAAATTTCAGTTAGAAAACTGTCAGCTATGCAGCTTAAAAAGGCTAAAAACAAAGGATGTACCCTTTATGCAGTAAAGATATCTGAATTTTCAGAAGAAGATGGTGATTCCATGAAACGATTTCCTCTGCTACAAAGTTTCAGGGATGTTTTTCCTGAGGAATTACCAGGGTTACCACCCAAGAGGGAATTTGACTTCACCATCGAAATCAAACCAGGAACGGAACCTATTTCCAAAGCACCTTATCGGATGACTACTACAGAGTTAGTCGAGCTTAAGGCACAATTGCAAGAACTTTTGTCTAAAGGTTTGATTAGACCAAGTGTTTCACCTTGGGGAGCGCCTGTAATATTTGTGAAAAAGAAGGATGGAACACTTAGGCTGTGTATTGATTATCGGATGTTGAATAAAGCAACAATCAAGAACAGATACCCACTTCCAAGGATCGACGATCTATTTGATCAGATGCGTGGGGCAGCGGTCTATTCTAAGATAGATCTTCGATCTGGTTATCATCAGTTAAGGATTAGAGAAGAAGATATTCATAAAACAGCTTTCCAAACAAGGTACGGACATTATGAATTCACGGTTCTACCCTTTGGATTAACTAATGCACCCGCAGCTTTTATGAACTTAATGAATAATATTTTTCAAGAATATTTGGACAAGTTTGTACTTGTATTCTTGGACGATATTCTCATTTATTCTAAAAGTGTTGAGGAGCATAATGAGCATTTGAAGATAGTTTTGGGGATTTTGAGAAAAAGAAAGTTGTATGGTAAGTTATCCAAATGTTCTTTCTTTGATTCAGAAGTTCACTATTTGGGTCATGTCATTAGCAAGGAAGGAATTGCTGTAGATCCTTCAAAAATAGTGGCAATAACTGAGTGGCCTGCACCAAAGAATGTGCATGAAGTAAGAAGCTTCATGGGTCTTGCTGGTTATTATAGAAAATTTGTTAAGGATTTTTCTAAAGTAGCTGCACCGATAACTTCATTGCAGAAGAAGGATAAGAAATTTATTTGGAATGATAAGTGCGAAGCGGCTTTCAAAAGTCTGAAAAGCCAGTTGACTTCCACACCTATATTAGCTGTACCAGACCCAAATGGGAGCTTTACTGTTGTAACGGATGCTTCTGGGGAAGGCCTTGGAGGTGTTTTGTTACAAAATGATCAAGTCATAGCATATGAAAGTAGAAAACTTAAGTTACATGAGCTGAATTATGCTCCTCATGATTTGGAGCTTGCTGCCATTGTTCATGCGCTTCAAGTCTGGAGACACTATTTACTTGGGAAACCTTTTGAGTTGAAAACTGATCACTTAGGACTGAAATATATTTTCACTCAGCCTAATCTAAATGCCAGACAGAGAAGGTGGTTAGAATTTTTATCACAATATGATTTTGATATTAGCTACATCAAAGGGAAGGAGAATAGAGTAGCAGATGCTCTAAGTCGTAGGAGGCACATTTCTGCTCTTATAACATTAAGAACTCAGTTTAAGGATGAGGTAAAAAGTGCCTCAGAATCTGATATTTACTTTCAGCAAGTAAAAGCAGCGCTTGCTGCAGAACCTAATGATGAAAGGTATAAAGGTTTTCATTTTGATAATGAAGGAATCTTGCGTTATGAAAACAGGGTATACGTACCTATGCTGAATGATTTGAGGAAGAAGTTGTTAGTTGAATTTCATAATTCACCTTTCTCTGGACACCCGGGTATTACAAAAATGCTTGCTGATCTGAAACAACAATACTTTTGGAAAGGTATGAAAAAGGATGTCAGTGAATTTGTAACTCATTGTCTGGAATGTCAGTGGGTTAAGGCAGAACATATGCACCCTGCTGGACTGTTATATCCTCATAGCATACCGCAGTACAAATGGCAAGTAATAAGCATGGACTTTGTACAAGGGTTACCTATGTCCAGGAATAAACATGATGTTATCCTGGTAGTAGTAGATAAACTAACTAAGGTAGCTCATTTCATCGCTGGAAATCTAAAGGATGATTCACCAGTGCTGGCCAAAAGATTCGTACACGAAATTTTCAGATTACATGGTGTACCAGAATTGATTATATCTGACAGGGATCCAAGAATGACGTCAAGGTTTTGGCAAACGCTTAATACAGCTCTTGGAACGAAACTAAACTTCAGTTCTGCATATCATCCGGAAACGGATGGACAAACTGAGAGGGTAAATCAAGTGTTGGAAGACATGTTGCGAATGTATTGCATGGATCAACAGTATAAATGGGAAGAGTATCTTCCATTAGTTGAATTCGCATACAACAACACTTATCACTCATCTCTTAAAATGGCACCATTTGAAGCACTTTATGGAAGAAAGTGCAGAACCCCTGTTAGTTGGGATAGTGTTGAGGATAGAGTGGTAATTGGACCAGAGATCCTCACTGAAATGGAACAGCAAGTTAAGCTGATTCGTGAATGATTAAAGGAAGCAGCGGATAGGCAGAAGAGCTATGCTGACCTTAAGCGGGTTGATCGAAGGTTTGAGCTTGGTGAGAAGGTTTTTCTTCGTGTTAAACCCAGAAAGAGTTCTATAACTTTTGGCAAGGCTGCCAAGTTGTCACCTCGTTTCGTGGGACCTTTCAAAATTGTCGAAATAATCAATCCTGTAGCTTATCGATTAGCATTACCACCTGCTTTATCTCGCATGCATGATGTTTTCCATATTTCTTTGCTTAAGAAATATGTTTCAGATTTGTCACATGTCTTAAATTGGAATTCCTTGCAGGTCCAAGACCCAGGAATAATCGTGGTTAAACCCACACGAGTGCTGGAAACTCGCCAATTGCATTTGAGAAATCATGAAATACAGCAATGTAAGGTCCAGTGGGACCAGTTTAACGAAGAAAGTGCAACTTGGGAAAATCTGGAAGAGATGAAAATTGCTTTTCCTTTTCTTTTTCAACAGAATGAAATCTGTTGACAAAACATTTCTTTTATGAACTTATCTTTTTCAAGTTTATATAAAAGCCAGATGGAGGCAAACATTATTCAGGCTGAATAAAATGTGTTGTGACATTGATTTCTGGAACTATTCAAGTTGGAAATAGTCGCATTGTTTTGTGAACTAATAAATTGGTTGACCTGAAGGTTAATCGAATATGTAATCATCGGGACGATGAATCTTTTAGGAGGGAAGCATGTAACACTCTGAACTGTTGTTACTTCCTCCTGAGCATTCAAGTGTTGATATATGATTTCTTCTGTAAAAGGATATGTTCCTTTGATTGTGAAGTCATGCTTGATATGGACTGTATCTTCTTTGCAATTGAAGATCTTTGACTGAGTCGGAATATGATTGGACTCTTTTATTTCTTTCATTTTACACCTGAGTTTAATCTGATCTCGGAATGAATTGTGGATTTATCCATCTATAAGACCCAGCCTTGGATCAGTGGCATTGATCCAAGAGATGCTTTAAGTTTATTCGGGATGAACTAAAATTATAGACCTTACGCAGGTTGCAAGGTCTGAATGCGTTGAATAAGCTATTCCGGAGTCTAACTCAGGCTGATCGTGTTAAATGAATTGGTTCCCGATATCGTAATATCAGGAAGGTCTTGATCGTGGACCAGGTAATAAATTCAGATACATTTATTCAACTAGCCTATTGGCAGTGCTGGAGTGAATCCTTTTCGTGAATGTATGTCTTTAGGTTCTTATTCTGAACATTTTAAATGTTAGACCTAAACTGGATTTAATAAGGTTAATAACCTAAACCTAAACTATAACCTATGGGTTAGGTTAGTGCTAACCTAGGCCTAAGCTATAAACTAATGTTCTAAAGTTAGTGACCTAGCGCTAAGGAGGTTAGACTAAGTATCATCTTAAATCCTAACCTATGCTTCTAACCTAACAAATGTTAGTGGAGGAAGGGGACCTATGAAGGGGTGTGAGCCATGGGCGGTAGTTTCTATGGCATTAAATGGGATGGATAAGTATGAAGGACAGGGATTTAGTGGAAGTTTCAAACGGCTAGTGAGGCCGACGTGGCAGAGTCACCAAAGTTAGAAATGGTCTTTGACTTGCATTTGTCCATCGCCAACTATGGCGGTCGGTGGCAATGGAGATTGAGCGGGAATTTTGGAGTTAATACAATTAATGAACTCGGTCTTCGAGCTCGGATTTCTCGGGAAGACATGCAAAATGGAAAACTGGTAGTTTGTTTGGTTTTTCATGCGCTCCGGTTTTCTCTCTGTTTGATCACTGGTTCTTCGCACCAGTCTACTTGGTGTTGCATGGAAAATATGAGTGTAACTCGCTCTTTTCTCTGTCAAGGAAAGTTTATAAGGCATGGAAATAACAAATTATTGTTGTTGAATCTAACGTGGAAAAAGAGGAGAAGGCTCGAGCTCTTTCAGTGGTCTTCTTCGGATTTTTAAGCAACATTACCAGGCATGTTAGGCCCTAACCTTTAAAAATCTTGCTTTCTTTCAAATGATTTCATTAGAACAACTCTGTTCAGATGATTTTTGGGTTCAGTTGGTTTTTATGGTAGCTTTGTGTGATTTGGTTGTTGTATCTTCTTACTGGCTCGATTTTTCAAGTGAACCCTTGATGGGTGTGTATTGTGTTTCGAACTGTTGCACTATCTTGCTGTGTTTTGCATTTCGGTTAGATTTTGTAGAAATGCTTGCAAGGAAAATACACGAATTCGGTTCTGTGGGAGTCCATGAATTGTTTTCTTGTTTGATTCAGACTTCAGTCGATACCTTGCTGTTTTCACTTGTTGAAAAGGATACTGTTGGAATTCTTGAATGTACATGATATTTCGACTTCTGTATAAGTTATGTCGTGATTAATATATGTTATTGATGCTGTTGAACTTCTTGAAATGAAATTATGTCTTGGCTTCTGAAGAAGTACAGTCGTGAATACATTATGTTATTGAATTCCGTTGGAATCCTTGAGTAGATAGTATTTGACTTCTGAAGGAGTTTTAGATTGAGAATATTACTTGGGTTCGACTCCTTTTGAACTATTGAAGCGTATATTATGTTTTCCTCTTCTGTATAAGCTTAGAGTGAATATTGTTGTATTGGACTCAGTTGGAGTCCTTGTTATGAAACCAGTATTCTGCTTCTGTATAAGCCTGTTTGTGAATAATTATTATTATTGGCACTGTTGGAATCCTTAATATATATATATATATATATATATATATATATCTTGTATTTCGGCTTCTGTAGAAGTTAGTCGTGAATGCCATACGTTTCTACTCCTGAAGGAGTTCAGTTGTGATTACGGTATGTTATTGTTTTGGTTGGAATTCTAGAATTTTATAGGTATCTTTTATCTTACTACTTCTGTAGAAGTTTATTTGTGAATACTGTGCTTATTGACTCAGTTGGAGATCTGGAAATGTAACCGGTGATTCGAACTTCTGTATAAGCTTGGTTGTGAATACCTATTGATATTGGCTCTGTTTGAGTCCTTAATATATATCTTGTATCTAGACTTCTGTAGAAATTTAGTTGTGAAAACTGCTGGTGTTGAATTAGTGGAAAACCTTGAATGCTTTCGTAGGAATTCGGCTACTGACCTTGTCCACGCTGTGTTTTCTTTTTAAACTCGAACTCTGTATGAGTCCTTGCTATATTCGCACTATCACGGCTTGGATGAAACTTTGTTGAAAATAATGAATTGATGATGACCTTTATGAAGACCTTGTTGAGGTTATTATTTCCGGTAAGCGTCTTCTAATTCACACCCATGTTGTATAAACATGGAGATTTGTTTCAGTTGAATGAAGCTGTGCAGGTTTGTGTTGGATTCAGTGTGAATGTCACTAGGTATGCATATGGAAACGTCATTTGTTTTAATGCTATCTAGCCTCTTGTTTGACTGTGATAAAAAGGTTATTCTTTTGATTTCAGCCTTGGATTTAAGTCATTGCTGTGTTAGTAGGGATTAGATTGAGCTGTATGTTACTAAGTGTTTTGACTCAGTGGGATTGCTCTTGTGTTTGTGCATTATTACATGTTCTGTTATCATGACTATCTATTCGTGTGCTTGACTGAAGTAAAGAGCTATTAACTGTACCTTGATAAGCGATGGCGTTGGATATTTTCTCATTTGTTGATTAATATGGAAGGTTATGTGGAGTCTATTTGATGGATTATTCATCACTGCCTTGTCACGAGAGCTACTGTGTTGTTCAGTAAGTTACAGGAATTTCTATTTGTGTATTTTGACGAACTGTAGATCTTCTTGTGGTCTCGACTGGCTTAGTCGCAGGTGTATAATGTGATTGCATTACTCTTAAGTGGATAGTACAGTCATGAGCATGTTGGGAAGGGACATCTGAATGTCTCGATTTCTTTCTCTTCTGCTGTAAAGTATATGTTGATATATTTTTATCTAACTGTTGAATTGTTTTAACATATTGATGGAATCATGAATTATTATGATATTCATTTTATTATGTTGAATGTAATGGTCTGTCTGATGTTTGCTGTCCTTGGGATTCAGATGGATAGTTGTTTTGGATACATTTGTTCTTCTTGGTCACTAATATTTATTATGAAATATCTGAAAAGTACCTAGGACTATTTAGTAACTATAATATGAGTTACGCGTTTATAGTCATGTTTGTATTACAAGAGAGCATAGTCTGAAATATGTTTACATGTTTGGTGAAATGATTTCATTTAAACAGGTTGTTTAATGAAAACAATTGGTGGATTGCAATTGTTTTAAGAGTTAGTGCTTATCATGCTCAGTTCATCGAACTGACCTGTGTTGACAATTTTTACAGATGGTTGCCGTAAGTGGTAAAAGCACGCAGATCTGATAGGATGTTCAGATTGTTTAATTTGGTTTTATGATGAATTACAGCTTGATTCTCTAAATATACTACTTGAAGAAAGATGTTCTTTGCTGTTGAGTATTGTATCAAATATGCTGAATGCATAAAATGTATTTGATTAGCTTGAAAGGAATGAAAAGAGATATTCGTTACTTATATGTTTGTATTCGTATCTTGATGGTTTGACCTTCTTCGGTTCGAATGATCTTGAGAGCATTATTATTATTGTATAATTTGGAGACTTTTGTGATTATCTAAGTATACTTGCAAGATTATGTAACTGAATGCTTATGATTGTTTAGTAGTTCTAGTATGTTCTATCTAAAGCTAAATTGGAATTTAGATCACTGTCTTTCTGAAAGCTAGGGTTAAAATAAACCTGAGCAGGAAGCTAAACAAGCTGAATAAATTATTACTTCCTAGTCTTGATCTAAGTCAAGACAACGTTTAATTGGATTCTTAATCACTATATCTCGATACTAATAAGTAAGATATAAAATTCAGTTAAGAGAACTGATATAAACCTAAAAAGGGTTTGGTTAGCAATCTCATGTGAAGGTTGAGGGTTATTGTCCAATTTCGTTGATTTAGAATTATGTATATTCTATGAACTCCTTGGAGGGGACCGCTAGTCTTAATAACTTCTCTTGTGTAAAGGGTTTTGCTATGAAAGGTAATTCTAAGGTGAGGAACCCAGGGATTGGGAAGACTAACCTTAAGGGAGCGTCTTATAGTATAATTTTATCTCAACGTATGTAACACTTATCAATAAGTAGATCTTTTCGAGGCAGATTTAAAGGTTGACGGCACAAGTCAACTGCAGGGTTGTACCTTCGAGAAGATTAGGATCTTCTCGAAGATACAACAATGCAGGTGACTTATGACAACACCCTTTGCATTGATCGTTAAGATTTACACCTTAAACTCGAACAAGTTACTCTGGGACTGATTAGGAATGTGGTCACATTTTAAGGCTGCCCTAGGAGACTCGGGGTATCTTGACACACTGGATTAACTAGGGTTGACCCAGTATGTCAGCGTATCCCTAGTCCTCGGGAGCATCCCTATAACGTTGTCATCTTACTAATCCATTCCTGAGTGAATAAATTGGGACAGGAGAGTCTGACAGAAGTCAGTATAAGACATTCTACATAACATAGCAATGGGGTGAAGGATGTATTCCAGATTGACGAGTATGCCATCAAGGAACACGAGACATAAGCAGTATGTTTCAAATCTTTGGCCAAAGTATCGCAAGCTGCTGATTGCGTTGTCCTAAGTCACCTAGTCTAAGGGATGAGATGCCGATGAATAATGGTAACAATTATTCAGTTAGGTTCCTTGGACAGAGCATTCTGAATCCCAGATTAGGGAAGAGAACCGCAAGAGTGATGTGTTAAATAAAAACACCAACTCTTAATACTCATGAATAGATCGGTAGATTACCGAGTCATGGAATGAATAGATCGGAGGTGCTCCGAGTCATTACAGCTGCATATGGTTATCTGTTGTGAGAATGGTTGTTTTTGATTTGTGAGTTCTAAATTATGTATTTAGAACCAGGAAGCATTTATCAAAAAAAAAATTTACTTGTTCTAATGTATAAAAATGAGGATGTTACACGGTTGACATCCATCCTAGGAAGTTTCACTTCTCGAGATTGACTTTATTGGGCAACCCACCATCCTATCTACTAATCCATTTTTTGTGTTTTAGTTCTCTTTGTTGTGTAGGTAATCAAGCTTGGTGCAAGGAGCATATTTTGCAACCGTATCTATTGTCATCTTAACAAGAGGTAGCCTTAAACCCTCTCATTTTAGAATTACTTATTTTATTTGTTTCCATTTAATTAACTTGAAATAGGAGCAAGAAAATTTGTTCAACATTCTGGACCACTCGGTGGGACCCACCCTTCTTTGGTGAGTTCTGTAATATGTATTCATTTCCATTTCCATTTTCCATTCCTCTTTTTCTACTAACTTTGCAGGTATGAACTTCACTAGCTTGCATATGTGGTTGATTGCTTTCTTGGATTAGCGCACTTGCTAAAATAAAAATTAAAAAAGAAGAAAAATAACGTTATCCAAGTATTCTTCATTTTTTCCTATTTACTCTTTTTGCATCATTTTTACCTTCTTGTTTGCTTGACTTCATCAAATTTCACATTTTGATTTTGGGACTTAAAAATAACATCTTCATGCTTGTTTAATAACATAGTCTAATTAGGAGGTCAATTCTTTGCATTCACTTCTTCCACACACATCCAAAACATACACATCAACATACACATCTTAAGCATATCCTCCTAGGTGGAAGTATTGGGATTTCATCACCCAATAGGAAAGCTGCCATGGTGTTCTAGCCACATTATAATTTTTTGGACTATCGGTATATTGGTTAAGTTCCTGACACCCTTATTGTTGTGGTGTGTGATGTGTGGGGGTAGGCCCCAATATCAGGCCCAGTACTGGCAGTCATCACATATTTAAGCCTCACATACTTTCAGGTATATCGAGGAAGCCATCTAAAACTACCTAAAACCATCCATATTTTGGTGATTTCCTAGGTTCCCCTTTGAGCCCATTTTTTTTTTTCTTTCTCACATTCTTCTAATAATCAAGATAATTAAAAATATTCTATGTGATTTGTTTCAAATATTAAGAATCAACATAGTTTCTGGTTTTATTCTTTAATTCCTATTATTACACATTCTCAAGAAAGAAAAATGTAATAATCCATGTCATCTAGCAACATTCCTATTTCTAACATTTCATCCCAATAGACTTACTCTTTCTATCATCTTCTCCACTCCCTTGGTCACTTCTTATGTAATTACCCAACCTACTGTTTCCATTCCCCCTCTCCATGAATCTCAAGTTGCCCAAAATAACCCCAATGTTGAGAATCACTTTGTATCCATTCCTTCTAGACCTGGCCACACCCCTATCTGTTGCATCATTAGAGAATTTTGGACCTCCTACTTTTCCTCATGGATGTGAGAAATTACAAGAGATCCTTGATGCTAATCCCATTGCTTTGCATGACTATATTATTTGTAAATCCACTAACCTTCCCATTGATAGTCCCCCTCTCCAAAAAATCTATGCTTACCATTTTCATCTTGAATCCACTCAAGTCCTCACATCTTAACTAGCAGTGTTATTCCCAAGAGCCATGAACGATCTTGCCGTAGTGTAACTCAAACATGGCTCCCATAACTCTTTCTCTACAATCCCTCAAACTCACCAATCCACTCAACTGGTCAATCCCATTCCTCCTAATCTTCCTCGTATCAACACCACACCCATTTCTTCCATCCTTATTACTTCCTCATCCACTATCGTCATTAGCATCCCTATCAAAACCTTACAAGAATCCTATCTACTTTCTCCACCACCCGAAAAACAAGATCAAACTTTGGTCCCTGTTTTTACATCCCACATCCATTAAAATTTCATCACCTCACAACCTCACCCTTTAGAGTCCACCAAAACTCACCAACCTCCCCTTAGAAGTTCCTTTCACTATATCCTTCCTAATCAATATACTCAAGCATCTCAACCACCCATACTTATATCTCTAGTCATCCCATACAAGGTCAATCCCACATCCCCATATCTCAACAATAGAAAATGTAAAATTATCCATCGAATTACATCCCTACCTCTCAGCAACATCTAATTTCCCAACCCATTCAATTGCATCCCTTCAACAATATCCCCCCTCATCAACCATCTCCTCAAACACCCACTTATCCAAAAAAATATAAATCTCATCTGCAACCTCACCATTCTAACTCTTATATCCCACAATCTCATCCATCAGCCTCTCACCCCCACACATCCAATGAATCTATTCATGCTTTACTAAGTAGAATGGCTAGTCTTGAAGCCGTTACTTTAGGGTCTAAACTATCTTTTCATATGAACAGATTTGTAATGAACCCATCAGTCACCATCAATCCCTATCCGCCACATGGGGAACTCCTCAATTTTTCCAATTTTAATTGTAAAGAGGACTTGTAACAATATATTCACACAATTAGACATGCATGGTATCTTATTGCTCATGACCAAGATCTTATGCTCCACACATTGGTCGGCCCTGCTTTGGATTGGTATAAGAACATCCCTCACCATTCTCTATTTTCCTTCACCCAACTTGTGTAACTATTCCTAGAGAACTTTTCTATCAACATTGCGCGTAAATTTACCATTACAGATCTCTACACCATTAGACACTTCGATGACAAATTTATCACATAATTCATTACTAGATGGCATGGCATAATCAACTATAGACACTAAATCATTTACTTGGGTATATTTCTATGTCTTAATCACACACCACTATTCATATGATTCCTAAGCTAGAAAACTGGTAATTGACATCTGTCTTTGGCCTCTTTTCTTTCTTTCTTGCTTTCTCTGTAGTCTTGCAAACCTCACTTCCTAGTATGAATTTCACCGATTTATCTTTTTTGGCTCTTGACACGAGCACTTAGTTAGGACACCAGTGCCCAGGCACCGTCATACCCTCTAGGTGCCCCCAACCTCTTTGTATCTCAATCACCTCTTTTAGGCATATTTTATCTTGTGGGAATCTTGTTTTCTTATGGGTTGGCATTTTAGCTGTGAATTACAAAATTTAAACAAGGGAATCATATACATACAAAGCTATGTGACCAAAATAAAGGTCCAAGCTCTAAGCATATATTACTATCGCCTAAGTTTGCATCCAAAGGCATTTGAAGAGCATCAAAGCATCCATCTAGCTTCATTCAAGGGACAAGGGGCTACATTTTTTGGCATACACTTTGTATGAGGGGAAGTTCATTTTGACATTCACACATCTATCTACATTGCTACATCTAGCTATTTCTCGCTATTCGGTGCATCTTTCACAAGAGCTTCTTAGGGCATGATTTTACACACATGCACACCAAACGACATGGATTATGTGATGTGGTGTTGCAGTCATTCGTAAGTTCACTTTAGTGCATGACCAATGGGGTCAACTTGAATCCACATTTGCATCTTTTTATTTTGTAGGATTTGATGTGTTTTGGGGTTTTGTAGGAGGTCATTTGTTTTACATGTTACAGGAGAATTATGCAGGCATAATGTGACATATAGGTGACAAACAATGAAGGCTAGCGACAATGGTGCAACACAAGAAAATCTAGATTATGAGAATTTTTGTAGTCACTGGTGCCTAGAAGCATAATCTAGCACCCAGGTACCCTTGACCCAGTACAAGCGCCCCAGTCTAGATAGATATGAAAATCATGTAATTTTCTAAGTGTGGCTATGACAAATTCCTCTTCTAGTCCAATAATTTTTCAGCTCAGCACACTTCGGGATTTATTGTAAAGTCAACTAATTCCTCTATCCTTTATCTTACACCTAGGATTTTATATTTTTATAGTTTATTTCTTAGGTTAGATTTGTATTTTATAGCTTATTATTGTGTTGTGACTATGAAATTAGGGTTTTACAAATTTTAATATTTGTTAAATCATTCGGTGAACCCGACATATTTGAATGCTCTTGGGTATTCATTTCATCACTTATTTTATTTTTCCTTGGGATCATCTCATTATGGATGTCTCCATCCATGAATTATTGTAGGATCATCCTGATGGTATCAATAAACTCATGTCTTATCTAGCTAATACTTATATTCATCCTCATAATTCTCCTCACAATGTTAATCATAAGTTTACTTCGGCTCTATCTCTCAATGAAGATCACATTATTTTCACATTGGATGAGTTTCCTTCTCAAGCCATGTTAAAGCATGACCCCCCCTCTATATTCAAGTTTGTATCGATAATGTTGGGGTTAAGCATGCCTTAGTTGATAATGGATTAGGGCTTAATATTTTTAATATTACATTCCTCCACCAATTAGATATTTATGATACCTCTTTGGCTCCATCATTTGTTTCTATTCATAGATGTGACAATATCCGCAAGTGTGTCTTTACCCTCCCTATTACCATCGAGCCATGTATGCTACCCATTCCATGCCACTAATGCCTAATAATCTAAATTATAATATTCTTCTTGGTCGGCCTTAGATACATGCCATGCATGCAGTTCCTTCCACTCTTCATACATGAATTAAATTCCTCTATCAGGGAGTTGTCTATGACATTCCAGTGGATCCATCATCTTTCAAATATTTTAATTCTTTTGAATATTCCAAAGACACTCTTAGCTCTGCTACATCTAGTTAGAATTTCTCCAAATATGTTCTTGGCTATAGGTATTTAATGCTTTATGGTTTCTTTGGCATCGATGTAGGTCCACAAGGTGAAGGAGTCACAAAACCATGGGATCTCACCACTCAATCTAACAAGCTTGGCTTGGGATACCATCTTCTCTCTATACCTTCTTTGGAGGCTTATACTGATATGCATACTTCTTTGCTTCCTCTAGTATATCCAAAACTCATAAATGATTCTACTTCTACTGTTTGGGATAATTTATACACTTTTTCTATTGATGACTCACTTTTAGAATACATGGGAGTGTACAATCACCTCCCTTATTTCCATAATAATAAATTATATCCATCAATTATTAATGCTACCACCTATTTTAAAGAATTTGATGCACTTAATCTAGGTTCCGATGCTTGTGAGTTTAATGTGGGTGATCTTGTGTTAAAATAAAATTAAAAAAACATGATTATTGAAGCTCCCATAAAGGTCAATTGAAACATAACTAGCTAGTTCCTTATGTCATCACAAAATATTTAGGATGGTGTATATCTCCTTTCCACTCTCCTCATAAATTCACTTAATTACCTACTTAACATTATCCATCTCAAATGATATTATGCATAAAACGCCACCAATACTCGATGACACACTCTTGTGCTATGGTTCACACTTGACTGTTGAGGGCATACTACATCCATGAACCTCACATCATACACATGACACTTTTCACAGTTGGTGCGTTCATGACACATATTTATAATTTTCACACAACACATTTCCCTATGATGCACTCTAGTTCCATGGTTCATACTCGACTGCTGAGGGTCTAAATCTAAAATGAACCTCACTACACTTATTCACACTCTTTATGCTCTATGCTTCTTTGATCATATCTATCTAGCGCATAACATAAAACCATTTCCCGATGATGCACTCTTGTTCTATGGTTCATTCTCAACTACTGAGGGGGAATTTATAAATGAACCTCATCTCATACATACTCATACATATTCACTCGGGGGAACATTGATCCTATCACATTCACTTTGCATTCTATTCCATTCACACTCACAACATGTTGCATATCTTGGTTTTAATTATTCTTGTTTTCTTATACTCACATATTACATTTTTTTATTATGTTATCTAGATATATATTATGTCATTATCTTTACCATATACTCATGTGCATTCACTTATTCTCTATTTGTGGATGCATAATTTATATAGATCCTTACACGCATCATGGATTATTGGAACTGTACCTCTTACCATTACCACTAAATCTCTTGAGTTATCTACTTTTGTACAGACTACATGTGATATTATTTCATTTTATACACACTTTGAAATACTTTTCATATTTCTAACATGCTAATGGGTGATTCATGTCCAAAATTTTTCTTGTAGGAACTATTTTCCACCATGGTTGTCTAATACTTTGCTTGATATTGTTTGTCGTTATTTTCCATTGTATGTCATTGTTTGTGGGCTTTGCCATATGTCTTGATTGTTCATTTCTTGTATTCTTTTGGCCAATATGACCCTAATTGTCTTATGACATTGTGAGAGATGTCCCATGTCTGAAACCAACTTTTTGTGGTCTACATTGTCTTCTTGCTTGTTAGATTACAAATTTTCTTCTATATGCATATTTTTCTTGATTCCACTAACACATTTTCCCAATCACTTTGTTTGCATGTGCCTTATTTTTTTACCAAGAACATTCCCTCCCCTACAGGGTATCAATTTCAACACAGTTTATGGTCCTCTCCTTTGGGCCACATCCTCCTAGCAATATTGCATGCACCCCAAATGAGGGGGGCATACATTGGGAAAATCAATCAACCCATTCAACAGTACACAGTCATAGTTCATACCTAAATAGTACATCAAAAGAGAATTATATAGTTAAAAAATGGCCCAAAATATGACTTGGGTCCTTAACACAACACAAACACATAGGCTAAGATATAGCCATGAGCACCTAGGCACTCTTGACCCTTCCTGGGTTCCTATGACTAGGGAAAAGTTACAGTCATTTTCTTAGGTCAACACAATTTTCAGCATTTCATAGAGTAATTTTCTCAGTATAGGAACAATCCTCCAACAATTAGAATGCATTCTACCTTCATTTTCTACTTAGATCGAACTAGATCAAACTTGATCAAACTAGAAATAAGTAGGATCACACCATCTATAGTAGTGTATAGATTTTGGGAAGTAGTCAGGGATGGATAATAACACTGGACCTTTCTCCCCAACACTTCTTTTTTCATGGCGTGAGATCACCCAAAAAACTTGCATTTGGCATGAGATCACCCAAAAAACTTGTTCCTAACGTGAGATTACCCCAAAAATCATTTTTCTACAACATTTTTAGGATATTTTCTATCCTTTCCACTCATCATGGATTAGGTGCACATTTTCCTTTTACTACCTTTTAAAATTTTACATACTTTTTATATATTTGGATTGAATTTTTCATACACACGAATTTGACTACTCTTTTTCTCTTCTTTTTACAGGTCCTTCCTTATGAGAAGAAATAGACACATCATCAAACACATCAAGTGACAGTGACAATAGGTAAAACGTGACATAAAACATATGCTTTCACCTCTAGGGCCACTTCCTCTTCTCTAGGTTCCATGCTTCAGTTTACCACTCCATAATTATTCTTATCACCTTGACACATTTTTTCCATCGATTTACATGGTTATCAGGAACACATATCTTATCTACTTTATGTTATCAAGTATTCACTCAATAACATAATGCGGGGGAAAATTTTGACACTAAATCACACACTTTGGTACATTTCTAGGTCCTAATCACATAACACTATTCATATGATTCCTAAGCAATAAAACTAGTAATTGACATTTGTCTTTTGCCTCTTTGCTTTCTTTATTTCCTTCTCTATGGTATTGTACACATCATTTCATAGTCTGACTTTCAGTGCTTTATATTTCTTGGCTCTAGACACCAACTCGCAGTTAGGACGGCAACACCCATACAACATCGTCCCCTCTAGGTGCCCCCGAACTCTTTGTATCTTACTCACCTCATTTGGGCCTCTTGTTTTCTTACGGTTTGGAATTTTAGTTGCCAATTACAAAATTCAAATAAGGGAATCATATAAATATCAATATATGTGACTAAAATAAAGGACCAATCTCTAAACATCTATTACTATCACCTAAGGTTACATCCAAAGGCATTTCAAGAGCATCCAAAGCATCCATCTAGCCTCATTCAAGGGATAAGGGATTACATTTTTCTACATACAATTCATAGGAGGAGAAGTTCATTTTAACATCCACACATCTATCTACATTGCTACATCTAGTTATTGCTTTCTATTTGGTGTTACAGAAGAGATTCCTAGGGCACAATTCTACACACATGCACATAGAATTACATGGAGTCTAAGATGTAGTGTAATGCTTAGTAAGAAGTTCACTCTATCGAGTGACCACCAGGGTCATTCTGACTTATCATTTACATATTTTATTTTTAGGATTTGATGTGTTTTGGGGTTTTGTAGGAGGTCATTTGTTTCACAGGTTACAAGAAAATTCTGTGGGCATAGTGCGACATACAGGAACCAAACAACGAAGGCTAACAACATTGTTGCAACATAAAAAAATATAGATTCTAACCATTTTTACAGTCACAAGAACCTATAATCAGAATCTGGCACCCATGTACCCCAAACCAGTCCAGGTGCCCTAGTCCAAGAAGATCCGACAATTCTATATTTTTTTGAGTGCGGTTACGAAAAATTCTCCTCTACTTCAACATTTTTTCATCTCAGCACACTAGGAGTTATTTTTATATCAGATAAGTACTCTATCCTTTCTCTTACACCTAGGGTTTTATATTTCTCTAGATTATTTCTTAGGCAAGATCTATATTTTATTGCTTATTATTCCATTGTGAATCTACAATTAGGGTTTTATAAATTTCAATATTTATTAAATCATTTGTGATCCCAATGTATTCAAATGCTCTTGGGTCTTCATTTCATCAATTCTTTAATTTTTCCTTATGATCCTCTCATTATGAATGTATCCATCCATGCCTTTTTGCAAGCTCATCCTAATGGTATCAATAAACTCAAGTCTTATCTAGACAATACTTATATTCATCCTCATACTTAACCCAAGTATATGTATCATAATTTTACTTTGACTCTATCTCTCAATGAAGATCAAATTACTTTCACATCAGGTGAGTTTCATGCTCAATCCATGTTAGAGCATGAACCCCCCTCTATATTCAGGTTTGTATCAATAATGTTTGGGTTAGCGTGCCTTAGTTGATAATGGATCAAGGCTTAATATTTGTAATATTGCATTCATCCACCAATTGAGTCTTTATGAGACCTCTTTAGCTCTATCATCTATTTCTATTCATGGATTTGATAATATCCCCAAGCGTGTCTTAGGTACTATCACCCTCCCTGTTACCATCAAGAAATGTATGATACCTATTACATACCACGTAATGCCCAATAATATAAATTATAATATTCTTCTTGGGAAGATTTGGATCCATTCCATGCATGTGGTTCCTTCCATTCTTCATACACAGCTTAAATTACTTTATATATATCACATTATATATATTGTAATTATATTGAGCATTCCATAGACAATCTGAGATCTACTACATCTAATCAGGATTTATCCAAATATGGTATTTACTATAAGTATCTACTCTTTAATGGTTTTTTTGGTATGGGTTTAGGCCTGTATGATTAAAGAGTCATAAAACCATGGGATATCCCCACTCAATCTAACAATCTTGGCCTAGGATACCATCTTCCCTCTATACCTTCTCTAGAGGCTTCTACTTCTCTGCATACTTATTTTCTTCCAATAGTATATCCGAAACTCATCACCGATTCTAATTCTACTGCTTGGGATAATTTAGACACTTTTTCTACTAATGAATCTCTTCTAGAATACATGGGAGTGTATGTTCACCTCCCTTATTTCCACAATAAGAAACAATCTCCATCATTTATTAATCCTACTACCTACTTTGGAGAATTTGATACACTTACTGAAGGTGTTGATTCTTACGAGTCCAATGTGGGTGACCTCATGTTAAAATAAAATCAGAAAAAAAATGAATGTCGAAGCTCCCCTCAAGGGTAAATTCAAACCTAACTGGTTAGGTCCTTATGTCATCAGTGACAAGCTCATATATCACGGTGATTTTTAATTAGATAACCCTAACATACCACCTAATCCACCCCTATATGTATTTAAACAACCCTTTCCCAACCATCCACTGAATGATCAAACTACTCCTCTTAATCTTAGGCACCTAACTCTCACATGATCAACACTATAAACCAAGAATTGAAAACATCACATACATCCATTATGCCCATTGATATCTCTCCTCCTTCACCCATTCCCTTGTCTTCATCCATGCCTACTTCAAAATCCCTCATAGATACATATATTATTCCACCCACTCCTACTTCCATCACATATACTTCCTCATCTGTATCTACCCCTATTTCGGAAATTAAAACTACCCCTATTCATATCTATCCCTACATCTATTACAATATATTCCTCACATATCCATTCATCTATATCCACTTCCATATCCTTACGTATAACCACATATACAACTATCACTATTACCACATCAACATTTGAACCTAGTAAGCAAAGACCTCCTACTCATTTAATTAGAAACAACTCCATAATCTTATCTGCACCTTTAACCACTCCTACATCAATGCATCTAAAATCCTCAGAATTCATGACTCCTTGAAATTCTCTTATTCTAGTGCCACCTTCATATGCAACTCCTACATCTTCAATTAAATATTCATCCAAATCATCCAATTCCACCTCTAAGGACCATCTTCTTATAGAGATCATTTTTATTCCTGCCAAGCGAAAAACATCACAACCAAAGTCAAAAAACATTCGTGTTCCTATTCAAAAATATCTCACCCATCCACATAAAAATTCAGATCTCTCACCTCCTAAACCTCATACTCTTAAGAAATATCATGCCTCATCATCCATCTTGGGAGTGCCTTCATCTATTTCGGGACTGACCCCTTTACCTAAATTACCCATCATCAAATAATCATAATAAAAATCAAAGTCACATATCCTCTCTCCTACATATAAATTAGACTCACAACCATTTGTTTCTCCTCCTCCCAAGATCAAATCATATTCCAAGACACTCACGAAGCCCCATAAAAGCAAAACACCACTCTTAACTTCATCAAAATCATATACCATCCCTAAAAAATCTCATTCAAGCACCCCTTTTGGGTTGTATATTGAAATATTTCAACATCTTGTCCAAGCATCTACCATCAATCTTCCTCCTATCAAATATTTCAACTCACATGGACAAAAACCAACATGGTTTGATCGTAAATTTGTGTGTGCCTATCATCACACCCATGAACATGATACTAAACATTGTAGGAATCTTTAAACTCTCATCCACAATCTCATCAAAGAATATGAAATTTTTATCGAAGAAGTTCATCCTCTCCCATCAACATCTAATCATAATCCTCCCATCAAATCTACAACCTAAAAATCCACTTATTCATCCAAAACCTTCATTGTAATTGCCCCACAAAACACTACTTCTTCTAACAATGTCCGCCTCTATTTATTTACACCGTTCACATCACCACGCATTCTCAACCTTATGAACCCCAACCATCTACTCAACCTAAGTATAAAGTGGTCATCACTACTCCATCTAATCAATCTAATCCATATTATTCATCCAAAGCCAATGTATTTATTCTAGCTGATCCACCCACTTCGAAACTAGCTTCCATCAAAAAAAGTATCATGAAGTAGCTCCATCAAGCTCCGGTTAAGATGTCACTCTACGAGCTCATCCAAATATCCCCCAATCATAGATAATATCTCATCGATGATTTACTGTTCATCCCCATGACTAGTGATGAGACTCAACATTTTGAGGCCCTTGTTGGTGCACTCACAACTTTTGTCATCATTTCATTTTATGACACCAAAATTCCTAATATCTCAGCTGAATACCATAATCTTCCCCTCTTCATTACTATTTGCATCAATAATACCTTTATCTAATGATAAATGATAGAAAACAAAGCTATCATCAACATTATACCATCTCATAACTTCGATTAGCTTAAGCTTCCTAACTATGTTGTTGCCCAATTACTTACGGTCCTTCGTGACTATAATGATGCTATTTCCCTCACTTTAGGTATAGTTATCCTTCCCATCTTCATTGGTGAAAGACTCCTTCATGAGATATTTTACATCATAGAGGGGGAGTTTCATTATAATGTATATCTTGGACGACCATGGATCTGCACCATGTGTTTCTTCCCTTCTACTCTTCATTGTTGGATCAAATATGAGCATGAGGGGTACATCCTAACAAACCCCACAAACATTCCTCCCTTCAAAGCATGTCACATGAATTTGTTACAAATATATTGTGAAATTATTAATAAATTGTAATATTATTAATAATGAGTTTATAGAATTGATATTAATAATATAGTTGTAATAGTTAGTATTATTATTTGGGTGAGTTATGAGAACAACTCACATATCTATTTTGGTGTGTGAGATAATAAAGGGATGCCAGAGATATCCCAGGGATAAATACTAGAGATTCATGGAGAGAGATTGTAGGGTTTGAAGATGAGTGTTGAATCCACCATTGTAGGAGATCAAACACTATAAATTGTATGCTCCATCTATGTAAATTTATCCTAGATGAATTTAGTTTCTAAATCATAATATTTAGTGGAGAACTAATCAAATTTCCTGTGTCAATCCATTGTTGCTCCATTATTTGGTATTAGAGTAGGAGAGTTATTTTTTTTCATGTGTAAAATGGAGTCTTGAAGATTGTGAGGGGTAGTCTTATTACTATTCGCCTATGAGAATGGAATTTTGTTGATGTAAGAAATGTGTGGATCTGCCATATATTTTATGTCACATTATACCTCCTTTCAAAGGTATTTTATTTTCTTCATAAATTTTTTGTCAAGGTTTGGCACTAGAGGAGTGTGAGAGGCATCTCATTTCGCTACATTGTGTGCACCCATGTGCGTATAATAGTAGATCTATTTTTAGTGCAATATTCAATATTATTTTTAAACATGTTTTGATCACCATTATGCCAACCATAATTCTCAGATGTTGTTGTAAACTTATCTATTTTTTTATTTCCATGTGCCAAAGATGTCAAATTCTTGTTTAGCTCAATAGCCTGATTTTAAAATGGTCTTTTCACACATCAGTTGCAACGTAGGAAAGAAATAATTTTTTTGTATAGTCTCTATATCCCCACCCAACCTATACATGTTGCATTGGATGTTACACAATTAATGTCTAGAATGATCCCATACTAGTTTGACAAAGGATCAATTTTGATCGAATATTCTGAGAAAGACTCCACATTTTCATATGCATAGGAGGTATCACCATGAGTAAGTGTAAAGAGGTATCTATATAAATCAGTTCGAGTAATCTATATTATGGAACAATTGATTCAGTCAAGGCCTTTAAAATTTTCTCCAATCCTCTCGATCAAACTGCTTAACTATCCACCACAACTGCTATGCTACATCATTTCCTCATTCAATTGGAAAATTATATTTAGTTTACAGTTAGTGTTGGAGAGCTATTTTCAAATGAATTTTGCATTCTATCGACACTCTATATGATAGATATACTTTCATGGGTCGTTTAAAGGACTTCAACATCTTATGTTGAGTGAGAATGTGATCTTGACTTCCATTCCAAATTATCTTTTTAGGATGTTTGATCTTATTATTCTATATTTGAGTAGAAACAATCTTAAAGGGCCGATTCCAAGGGACATTGATGAGATGCAGAAGCTTTCAAAGATAGATCATGTATATTTTGTTCCTGAATATCCATCCATGATTGGTGGCATCATAAATTGCTATATGTTAGGCATTAATGTCAATGGTTATAAAGTTTAATTTGGTATTATTTAGTGTTATTTTATTTCCAAGTGTCACTCTCATAACAAACAAGTCAATAGTGTTTTATCTATCATCCAAACATTCTTAGTTTGTCATATTCTATCCTAGTATGTTTATGTTTGTAAAGTCCAATATGTGGTTTTATGAAATTTTTATCTAACCTTTTTGTTAAACTTACTCTCATAGTTATATGTATATTTCTGAGTAAAAAAAATAAATTGAGTCATTGTCAAAAGTCTCAAAAGTATCAAATTTCAATAGTTTTAGTTGTATTGTCATAGTATAGTTGTGGACTAAAAAATTGTAATAAATAAAAAAATTACCTAAGGACACATTTTTGGTGTAACCTGACGTCCTACTAAATATGTGTTTCACATTGTGGGAGGGAAGAAAAGAATAATCATAATGTGGAAAAAATGAGCTTCACATCTTCACCAGATGAGTAAGAAGCTTCTTAATCTGGAGGACGGAGGAAACAGAGGCTAGAAGTCAATCAATGACCTCTCATCAGTCACTAATGATGGGGCCACATGAAACTGTGGTGGCCATGTGTGTGTATGTGTGTTTTATTTTATTTCAGATTTGTAGTATGATTTCATAGTTCTTGTTTGAATAAGTGAAATGTTCACATTGAGGGGGAGAGTTGGAACATGGTCTTAATGTTTTGTATATTTAGTTTGTGTAATGCCCTATTCACTCCCATAGACCGAGACTCGAATTGCATGGGGAGATGATTTGTTTTAGGGTTTTTATGCTCTTTAGTTAAAATAAACAATAAATAAATAAATAAATAAAATCCCGTGATTTCTTTGGGTGGATTAGGGCAAAGGGGGCTCGGGATCCTTTGTGTTTTTTTTCTATCTTTTACTGAGTGAGAGAGCACTGCCACCACCATGGGGGGAGGATGGAAGCTTTACACCAGTTCTTGGGTCGCAGTTTTTGTAGGAAAACGTGGTCGCAACCTTTCCACTAAATAATGCTCTTTGGGATTTTTTTGTTTTTTTGTTTTTTTGTCAAAAAAATGCCGTGCCAAATGTCTTCTCATGGAGTGCCAGGGTTGTGGGGCCTCCTCCTAGCCCACACCAAACACCTGCATGGAAACCTATCCAAGAAAAAAGATAGAGGAATGTTGTCAGGTGTTGTAGTTTGCAAATGCATTGGGGACATGGTTGTTAGTGTTTGACCAGATGAAAGAACGAGCAAGCTTTACATGGATTAGGTTACGAAAGTGTATAAAGGACATGGGTTTCCTCAGGAGATAGTCATGCTGTTTCATGGTATGCTACAAATAAGGGTCCAACCAATTAGTTTACATTTTCCATTGTATTTCCAACATGTGCCAAAATGGAGTTGTTGAAAAGGTGTGGGAACTAGATAGAATGCCTCAAAGAAATGCGGTCTCATAGAGTGCTATGATTGCAGAATATACCCAACATGGGTTTGGCAATGAGGTATTGCAACTATTTGAGGAAATGTAACAAGAGGGGATGAAACCCAATGATGTCACCTTCATTGGTATTCTTGCTGCCTGTTGCCATGCAGGACTTGTGGTGGAAGGTTTGAAATATTTTAATTTTTGGACAGAGATCATGCCATCTAAAGAAGGGTAGAGCACTATGCTTGCCTAATTGATCTATTTGGTCATGCTGGGCACTTGGAAGAGGCCAAGGAATTTGTCTACCAAGCAACATGTAAACTGAATTCCAGTATGTGGGGAGCATTGCTTAGTGCTTGTAGAATTCATGGAAATACAAAGATGGGTAAACTTGCAGCAGAGCGAATTTTTGAGTTGGAGCCAGAAAACCAAAGAAGATATATTCTTTTGGAAAATATTTATGATGCAGAGGGCAGGTGGGAAGCTATGGCACAAGTGAGAACAAAGATGAAAAATAAGGGACTTAAAAAGCTGGCAGGTTGCAGTTGGATTGAAGTAATGAACAAGGTTCACGTATTTCTTGTAGGAGATAAATCTCACATAGAAATAGAGAATATCTAATCAACATTAGAGAATTTGGAGATACAAATGAAGTAGGTAGGATACATAACTAGCAAAATTTTTGTCTTGCATGACGTGGAGGAGGAGCTAAAGGAACACATTCTCAATCAACATAGTGAAAAGTTGGCAAGTCACCGTGATGGAGTTTGGGTTGTTGATGCTCATGAGTCATTTGACGAAATGCCTAATTAAGATGTAGAACCAAATCCCTCAGTTTCAGTCGACTTCGTTCCTCTAGGCATGGTTCATCTTCCCTTACCTCTCATAATTCTCATGTTTTAGTTCTCTTTTGCAACTTAATAGAATTTTAAAATATCAGGATTTTAATACCGTTAAATGTTTACTTCAATTCGTTGTAAAAAAACAATGAAATGTCATGTTGAAACTCACAAAGTCAAAATAACCCATTTGCATTAAAACATGAACTTCCACCCTCATTTTGAGGTGATTTAGAATACTTCCTATCTAACTGGATCGCTTCAACTTATTTTTATCAACTAGATGAAATTGACTTCCCGGTAATAACGTTGATCATCTTCCGTATTAAATAGTTAATTTTTACATTTTTCAGATACATGTTTAGTACCCTTCGTAACTCTGAAAATGAGATGTTAAGCTTTATTCGTGTACCTTGTTATGTGAGGAGTCACCTTGACCTCTAGATTTACCCCAAAAGAACATATGTGATCTTTTTGATGCTCTTATAGGAGCCCTGTTACACTAGTTTACAACAGTAAAAAGCCGTTAAATCTAGAAAGTTGGCTTTCGTTTTGAACCACCATTTGAAACCTGGATAGAGAAATTATTCCTTGCCTTCGCAAATCTCTAGTGTTCTTACTATTCAATTGCATGGAACTTTTAGTTTAGGGAAAAACACTTTTCTGGATAGTTTGGCAAAGCCATTTTGTAGGCCTCTGGTCGCAGTTTGATGAGGTCGAACTGGACCAATTTCGACTTGTTGCTTCAGGAAACTTGTCACCGTTCGAAAATGGTTTTCTAGTTCTCAGTTCCATTGATTCTAATGAATTATCCTTATATAGGGGAACTTATAGGAAGTGTCTCATTGCGTGCTCACCGATCGAACATCAAATTTGGACGTGGTTTTCTGTGCCCTCGAGCTAACTTCTGTTCAATTTGTACTAGGCCTACTATGACCAGTGGCCCCAAAAAACTAGCTGCCAAACATAAACCATTCACTTTTTCCCAATTCTGTCAGTTGCTATGAACTCTTGGTATATCTGGGGACACGTATAAAGTTAATCGTGGTGCACGTTCTCATTGGAAGATAAATTTTAGAAGCGGTTTCTTAGCCTCTGAGCCCATTTTGAACGTCTTTGTAGCTAGTTAGAAAAGTAAAAATAGGAAGCTACGGGACCCTCGTCGGGTTGTCAAACCACCCTGGTAACTTTAAACACATGCAAATAACTGTTTACAACTCTATAGTGTAACTCATTGTGTAAAATAGAACTTTTGACAAATGGTGTTTTCTCTCTCTTCCCTTCTCCTTCTCTCTCCTGGGCTACAAAAAAAGAATTAAAATGAAATGTAATGAATATATGTCTCTAAACCTTTTATTTCAATTACAAATTGTAATTATTATCATATGTAAAATGGGAAACTGAAAAAATGATAATTATGTTAGATTAGGGTGGATACCATGCCAGCAAATTATCACTGATATCATGCTCACATGGGTTTGCAAGATGGAAGAATGACGATGAAAAAGGTGATGTGTAATTTAATTATTATCATTGTAATTTATATAGTTCATTGTTAAATGGATAAATTTATAATTTAATATCATGCTACAGAAGGTTATATTTGATAATTTGTTGTTATGTATAAGATGCTAGTTTCGAGGACACCTAGGAAATGTGCATTTAATCATAGTTCAATTTTGATTTATAGTACACTCGGTAAAAAGGTTTGATATTTATATAAGGTAAATGAATTTGAAGAAATATCTTGTAGTGCATGTTTAGTTTTCAATAAATGATTGATAAGTCATCTTGTGCTTTCATACTTGGTAAATGTAATAAAGAGAATTAAATCGAAACACTCTACCCTTGTCCAATATTGGAGTATAACTTGTTTTCATGTGTGATACTCCTTACCGTAGACGACATTGAAAACTGTAGGATGAACTTAATCTTTGGTCTTGATGGAATGTCCTAATTTAGGCAAATGAGAGCTCAAGAATGGGTTTATCATCTTAGTCAATATGTCTAGTGACTTTGTCATAAACTTGGTAGATAGGAGTGACACAGTCAAATTTTTATTGGAGTATGTAGAGCTAACCCCTCCTTTGTATCCTAGTGGACTACCTTGTTTCCGAAGATAGATTTAAAAGAAAACTTCTTCATCGAATGAAATCCCTGTTGGATCCAGATGACATAGATGGAGGTTGTGACGTAGTTGTTCTAGGTATTACACCCTTGTTAATGAACCCCTTAGCCCCACTCAAAATAATGTGTTACCTTGAATTCTCTCAACATAACACCTTGGTCCTTTCTGGAAGGTGGTTTAGCACAAATTTGTCCTCTCGCTTAAAACTCATATTTAGCTGAGGGGTACACCCTTAGGTGAAGTTGGAATTAATCTAAACCTTGGCTGATTTGGATGTTGACTTAGGGTGCGTGTGTAGCTTCAAGTCTCCTTATCATTTATGTTTTCAAGAGGTTAGGAAAACCATTCCTTAAATCCTTTTTCAAGACAATGCTAGCAATAAGGCCATAACTTGACGTAGAAAATAAAGCATATGAGAGTAAAAACGAGAGTGGAGGTTCAGAATAATGACACCCTTGAAGACCTTATAAATCAATTAAATATATTATTTTGTTTCAAAGAATATCAATTTTTCTTGATGTGATCAACCTTCGAGAAGAAAAAATACATATATAAATCAAAAAAGGAAATTCACAAGTCATTGCATTAGAATAATTGTGGTAGGGAAAAAAACTGTATTGTGATCGATGAATGTTTTGTGGTAAAAAGCTATATTGTATTTTAAATCTCAGTTAAATCCTAATATCACTATATGGACACCAAGTCACATTCACATGAGTGGTAAGAGTAAAAAGGTAGACATTAAATATATGTTTGAGAAGAATATTCTTAACATAAGGACAAGATAATTAAGTGTTTTGTACGCATCTGAACGAAGCCAAATAAGTATGCAAGTTATGGAAACTTTTGTAAAGAATAAGAAACCAACTTAAAAGGGGTGAATGATAATTCAAATACGGTATGAACTTAATAACCTGTCGGTGGACAAATGATAAATTTATCCTTGCACAATAATGTTCTTTAAATGTTAATCATACTAAAATACAATTAAAAAAATGATGTGTTGTGGGTTTGCCATTCCTTGAGTCTTCTTTTTGTGGTCGGGGCATTGGCTAGTATTTGTTCATTGGGAAAAGTGTGACATCAACATGCCTATGTTGTTTCCATGTGTCTATGTGAGTCAATGGTTTATGTGGTTATCGTATGCAAGTTGAGTTTTTGTACTTGAAACCCATGTTGTGTTGTGTGTAGTGAGCAATGTAAATCAATAAAAAATTACCCTGGTATTTTACTGTTGTAATTGTGTGTGAAAAATGTGGGCATTACAGTTTGTATTCAACAAGAAGTGGTTCCTACGTGATTCCTTGAAGGAAAAACATAGTGGACAGATGAAAGAACAAAGGAAAAACAACAACATGATATTTGGGTTGTAGGTTTTCCTATAAAACCATACTTTGTTTTAGGTTGTTGGTTGTCCTGTAAAACCATCCTTTGTTTTAGGTTATTGGTTTTCATGTAAAACCATCCTTTGTTTTAGGTTGTTAGTTGACCTACAAAACCATCCAGATCATGAGCACGCATGGGTGACAAGCTGTAGAAGGAAGTGTGATTGTTGTTTCTAGAATGTCAACATTAGGGGAGTGTATATTGGGAATTAATAATGTTAACAATAGGGGATTCAATGTTATAAATATATTGTGACATTATTAATAAATTGTAATATTATTAATAATGAGTTTATAGAACTCATATTAATAATATAGTTGTAATAGTTAGTATTAGTATTTGGGTGAGTTGTGAGAACAAATCACACAACTATTTTGGTGTGTGAGATAATAAAGGCATGAGAGAGATATCCTAGGGATAAATATGAGAGATTCATAGAGAGACATTGTAGGGTTTGAATATGAGTATTGAATACACCATTGTAGGAGATCAAATACTATAAATTGTATGCTCCATCTATGTAAAGATATCCCGGACGAATTCAATTTCTAAATTATAATATTAAGTGGAGAATTAATCAAGTTTCATGTATCAATATGTTACTTCTCCATTAGAATTATCAACCTTATGATGTTCTTGTCCCTAAAAAGGACTCATATGAGCCATCCACCATCTCATCCATCCCTACATCCAACATCCCTAATGATGATTCTATTGAAAACATGATGCAACATATTTCACTACGGAAGTATCACCTCCTCACTCTCAATTCCATTCCAACACCTAATAGGATTGGTAGACCTGATAAAGCACCTATGTATCAACAAAATTTTAGGGACATCATTTATTTTGGTCCACCTCATCTTCAAACCAATATCATCTGTGGTGGCATCAATCACCTTTCTTCTCACATCGATGCTCAACCTCACACCAAACCATATGCTAATGAATTTTAATTCCTCTATAACAAATCCTTCTCCTAAACCTATCTCTATCATTTCACATGGAAAGGATTTGGTATGGGCTGCTATGAAAAAGGTTTACACGATCTCATCATTGACTAATCTCTTAAACCTTATGAGAATTTTGGCCTAGGTTTCAAAGTACAATCCAATGACCCTCTCGCATCTTCTTCCTCCACATCCCCCATGAACATCGATCCCTTATTCGATTCTTCTCCATCCGATGAGCCCATGGATACAGATGTTACCATGTCCATCTCTTCTAGATTTTTTTAATCTCCACAATCACCTTGGGACTAATCACTTATTAGTGTGAGAGTAAAACTAGGTCCCTTCCTCTTCAATTTATTGATATGGTATAGGAATATTCCCCTACCATTGATATTATTTAGTGCATAATTACGATTATATTCTTTCCTACATGGGGGAAGAATATTCCAATCTTCATAAGACCTTACCTCCTTACAAATATACTCTTATGAATGAATCCAATATCGATATCAAGATAGGGAATCCATAAGATCCCCACATGATCAAAGTCAGTCAATATCGTGATTACCAAGCGCTTGAGTCTTTTACTGCCTTCCTTTCTAAGTACTATTGACATCAATGTAGGGAATCTGCAAGAGCCATGCATCCTCAAATTCAGTCAATCCATTGATCCTCTTCACACATATCATCCAATTATTTCTTCTCTTGAATCTAGCCTAGTGTGTGTTTGGAATTTTAATTAGAAAAATACTTGGCTTCATCATTTCTATTAGGGGTATTGAAGTTGACCCCACCAAAATCAAATACATCCTCGAAATGCCTCCTCCTTCTAATCTAAAGCAACTTCACATTCTTTAAGGAAAAATTTAATACATTCATCACTTCATCTCACAAATATTTGATCATGTGTACCAATATTTTCACCAAGTTCTTCACAAAGACATCAACTTTAATTGGGATGAAAATTTACAAAAGGCCTTTGATGATCTCAAGCAACATCTATTTATCCCCACCAATTACTCACATCCTCCATGTGAGGGGGAGTCATTTCTATATTTATATCTCTACCATGGGTCATGCTTTGCGGTGTGATATTGGAACATCAAAATGATCAAGGTAGGGAGAAGGTAATTTATTTCATCATTTGTACCCTTCACTGATTATGAGACCAGCTAGATTGAAGCCGACGAGATCTATTGCTACACTTTTTATTTTCCAATTCTAATCTTCTTCATTACCTCCTCAATCATAAAACCCTCATCATTTCAACAAATTTCATCTTCTGAAAACCATGCATTCTAAACCTTATCATAGTCAATCACAGTCACTCGATGTCTCATGCTCATGAAATTTTTTGATCATATGATTTCATCTCTCAAAACTCTATTAAGGGCCAGGCTATTTCTGATCTAGCTAGATGAGGCCCCTCTTCTTTAACAATCATCATCCTCACAAACAATTTCCCAATGAATATATCTTCAACCCTCCATCATGAATTTTCAACCCTCCAAATAAAAACTTTTCTTTGATGGATCTAAGTGTCACCGAGGGGGAGGTGCTCGGTGTTATCATCCTTCATCCCTAGGATACTCCTATCCTTATCACTTATAAACTCAATTTAAAATGTACCAACAACATGGCTGAGTATGAAGGCTCTTATCTTGGGCCCTGAAACCACTGTCATGACTCTATCATATAAATTCTTGACATCTATGGTTACTCTAAGATCATCATCAATAGTCAATTCAAAGGAATCAATCAATGTGAAAATGAAGTCCTTCATAAGATATAAGGAAATTGTTGAATTTCTTCTCTAATCCTTTGACTTTGTATAGCATCCAAACCATGTTCCTCGGTCATACTAATCTCTTTGCAAACAATGATAACAGTCCCTAACAGATCTCTCATCTTATAGGTAAACTAGGAGAATCTAAGCTTTGTATTTTTTTTTCATCAGTCTCAATCAACCATCTCATATCTACGAGATTCCTTGCATTAATCATGTGGATCACTAATCCATCATATATCTGATATTCTAAAATTCTTGACTACCTATATCTCAGTCTAAAATTATGTCTGACCTATCCAAAAATGGTAGGAGGTCATTCCTACAACACGCTAACTCACTATATCTATCCTCAGTGGCATCGTTTACAAATGTGGGTTTTATGGTATTATTTTTTGATGCCTAAAATACTTGAAATCTATCTACGTTATCCAAAAAGTCCACAATGAAATATGTGGTGGTAATTTTAGTGGTTTAGCTTTGCTCTAAGCACGTCCTTTGCATGGGTTATCATTGGCCCTGTCCATCAATCAAAATTGCTATGACTATGTCAAAAAGTGTGTCAAATTCCAACACCATTCTAATCTAATCCGAATTCCTAGCTAGGAATTCTAGCCAATTCAAGATCTATGGCATTTCTCATAATGGGGGCTTGACCTCATTGGCCTCATTAATTTGTATTCTTCTTAGCACCATCATTTTATCATCATTGCAACTGAATATTTCACCAAATGGGTGGAAGCCATTCAAATCTCATCGACTAAAGCTAACAAAATTATTGATTTTGTTTATCAACACATCATCTATCACTTCGGCATTCCCCATAAAATCATCACAGAAAATGAAAAATCCTTTAAAATAAATATCTTAAGAATATTTGTGACTCTTTTAACATCAATCTTAACTTCTCTTCTCCTTATTCTCCTCAAGATAATAGCCAAGCTGAACCCACTAACAAGACTCTTCATAAAATTCTTGCTTAAACCATCGACAAATCAGGAGATAATTGACATCTTCACATTCCCCTCGCCCTTTGGGATTATCAGAATGCCATCCGCATGTATACAAGTGTTACTCCCTTCTATCTTCATCTATGACTTAGAAGTCGTTCTTCCCCTCAAACTCCAAATCCCATCTTTGTGCACCTTTCTCTTTGCGTTACTTCGTATCTGACAAGGATTATCTTCAAGAATATCTAACACAACTTGAATTGTTATACAAGCATGTCACATAACCGCTCTTCAACACCATCACATGTTTATCAAGAGTGTATCAAATGTGCTTATAACAAAAATCTCAAGGAGCATGCCTTTAACATCAGTGACCTTTTCCTTAAAGAAAAGCATAATGTCACTACTATAGAAAGGAGCCAACGTGAAATTTTTTCTCCCAACTAGATTGGACCATATATTATTACACATAATTATGGGTACAAATCCTATCATTTAGCATCTCTAGATGGTAAACCATTGACAAAGGAACCTCTCAACACCTTGCATTTACAACCTTTCTATTGTTAACATATCTACCAGTGTGATCCTAGTCATATCAGTGATCCTATCTCCCTCATCAACCTTTCCATATATCATTGTAATGATTTGGAATTATGTGGTCTACCATCACTTTCCTATCTATGACCTTGAATATGGGCACCATGTCTCTTCCCATAGCATATTCCTTATGGAAACATTCCTCCTTCTATGTGGGTACCCTACGATCATTACATCCACCACCCATCTTATCTACTTACTGGAACCTTGCTAAGGGTCTATAGCTATCACTTGTACACCTTCTCATCCCCTCCCCAAGTGGTCTACTTGGATATCCCCAACTCTATCCAAAGTCAAAAATATGGATGCTCATATCTAAAATCTCTCATATCCAAAAATGGGTTGCTCACTTCAAGGACAATGAAGTTCATGATAAAGTAACTTTTTTCAAAAGTATAGACTGATCCCTCGAAGGAAAACTATCATGCATATTCTATTCTACTATCTAAAAGTCAAATTCAAAAAGCAAAAATTTGAATGGAGACCACTCCCTCGAAGGATGGCTACTTTCCTATATTATGGCAGCAAAGGATTCCCACACTGATCAGCCTTTTTAATCTCTAAAACAAAATCAAAGTATTAGAAGAAAGACATCCCCAGAAATATCTTCCCGCATCGACCAACTTTCCCATCTGTAGAAAACTTCCCACATTGATCAATTTACATCATATTGGTCAGAGCTCGGGCATATAGACCTAGGAATTCCATCTAAGGAGAACCTGTTTTCCCCATACAAGATCTATCTTAACCCCTTTGTCATGTCCACAATAGGTCTGTAAGATACATTATCCATATTTCCCTCAGGATCTTAAGTATGAATAACTATATGTTGGTTATGTGTTAACACTTCTCAATGGTCGCAAGTACATTACTTTATCTCGTTCCCTTTCATCATTCATCTCTAATCTAGTTTGAACAGACATATTTTTCACATGTTCTTCCTCTCTACGATGAGTGTACTGTCTCACACTTGGGTAACCCTCTTAAGGCCACATAATCGCAACATCCTAATTTCTAGATTTGTTCACCATGTCACAACCAATCTCATCATGTAATCCTAATTTATCGTGCATATATTCCATAAATCATCATGTATTCTATAATTCATTCATCCATCACATAAATCTAATCTAAACATTTACATGTTTTCTCTATCATCAATCACATCATTTTAATCCAATCTACCATCATATCATCATCATTTATCATATCGTATCATCATTACATCTAAGATTCTTGCAAACTAACACCCAAATAAATCATCAAAACATCACATCATCACATAATAACATCCATAATACAACAAAATAAACAAAATCATCAAATATCATCATCGACACATGTACGCCTACAAAATCATGTGTGTGTGTATCATTATCACAAAATGTATCCATACATATATAGGCCACTAAGGGCTCTATCTCAAAAATATATACATCATCAAAATCTGTATATATAATGTTCATCAACTAATTAGTGAACTAAACATCAGATAATATAAGAATCATTGCCCCTTGGGGCAGGTGTCTACATGTATCTTTGATCATATCGTCTGAGTCCTTTGGTGCTTCCTTGCTGCTCCACTGGCCTCCATTTCATAAATATCAAATCAATCAAATATCTAATCAACAAATTCACACAATGTGATAGGCCATCCTAAGGCACTTATATAGCCCATCGATCTAGGTCGTCAACCCAACCCTATGTCACCACCGACCCAGCTGTCGTCGACCCTACCCTATTTGATCTTTTTCCTATTTCAATTAAATCATATGTTTCTCTCATTTTTGACTTATGTGTTATTTGTTCACCCACACCTTTATTTGTCCCACTAGGACCCATTGGCATATATCTTTTATCTTATCGCACATTTTACTCAAATCCATCACCTTGCATTATGCATTCATCTTCATGTATTTCTTGGGTCACCATCTTTCATCCTAAGCCCAATTTTGTGGCCATCTTTTATCCTTGTCTTACCTGGATGCATATTTTTGATTCCTCACGTATGAAGGATATCACATTTGTTTTTTCCCCATATTTTGTTAGACCATTTTCTTGACCATCCTCGCATTTGTTTGCACATACTTCTGATGTCTACCTTCGATGCATTGGTCCCACATCTTACACATCCATAATGTAGTGATTTTCACCAACTCACAAGTCTGTAGGACATTTCCGTCATCTCCATTGAGGCCATACTTTGTTTCCCTACCGAAGTGATTCCCAAATCAACGCCATATTTTTGTTTTTATTTTTGTCCTTATGCCTCTTCACCTAAGGCATCTTCTTTCCTCTTTTTCTTTTCTCATCCTTTCCTAGTCTTTATCCCTTCATCTCTTTCAAACTCATGATCAACTCTTCTTCATCTCGTTGATCCCTAGTTTGAGGGGGAACACCTCAACCATCATCATCTTCTATCACTTCTAGTTTATGTCTCATGGCTTTCCCAACCTAAACCACTCGAATAAAAGGGTCAAATGTAGACACCAATTTTTGGTATAGCTTGTCCCTCATCCCACGTCTGTTCCCCTTCGTTTTCATTTTCAACATAAATACCTCTTTTCTCATTTAAATCCCCCTTTCCCTCCTAAATTATATTTATCACTTTAATTTTTATTTTCCACCTTAATACCATCTTAATCACATCATTAATTTCTCTTCCCTAAACATCCCTAATCACCCTTAATTATCCCTAAACCTATTTATTAACCCTTTTTATCCTCCTGGGTACCCTTTTTATCATCCCTAAGTTCCCATCCACTTTTATTTAATGCATTCTTATCCCCCAACTACTCTTTTATCTTCCCTAAGAATCCATAACCCGTATTTACCAACTAAAAACATAATCCCACCTCACAAGGGCTCATTTCCTTAAGCTCGTCATACTTATACTACCCAAATCAACGGACTGCCATAATCACCGACAACCCATTCGAGTCATTATCAACCCTATAAATATGACCATACCCCTCCTCTTTCTAGGATGTAATTTTTTAGGACACAGGATTTCTTGTGATCTTGCCTTTATTTCTTTCTCTTCTTTGCAGCTTCTATCACCACCTTGGAGCTACTTTTGAGATCTTGTGCCTCACCTTTGGAAATTTGAAGTCCTCTTTCTCTTTTGCATGCTTGGATCCCTTATAGCCATTCCTTCATTAGTATTCATCAGTTTTGCATGATCATTAGCCATCTCAGAGTTCTACTCTTGAATCAGTCATCTTCCATCTCTTTCTACAAATTGAAATTTCCATCCATCTTTATCCATCAAACCCTAGATCTCTCTTAATCATCATTGATCCTGCCCATTCATCGTTGACTTTTCTCACATTAATTTTAATTTCTTTCATTCATTCTATCAGTTATCAGTTATCTGTTCTCTAACCCCATAATCTCCTAGATCTACCCATATTGCCATTTTTCACACTTGCAGCTTCAGATCTCATCTTCATCACATCTAGTCACCGCCAATCAGGACCAATTTTTATCGACCCTATTAGTAGTTCTCATTTTCATCAATTTTCTTGCATCCTTTATGTTCTCATCAAATCTAGATTCCTTGCATCATCTCATCCTCATGTCCAGTTTAAATCAACTTCAGAAAGTATTTCAGATCTACTTTCTCTACATCTACTCTCCACACTTTCCCAATCATCTTTGAATGTGCTCTATGGTCTCGGGTCACTAATGACCTAAGTAGGATTGGATTAGTTTTTTATCACATAGTGTTATCAGATTTGTACCTTACCTTTTTTAGTACATCTCATATTTTATTTTTCAATTCAGATTCTATTATTTCTTATCAATTATAATATTTTATCTATCCTTTAGCAAAAAGTGGGTTGACATGCATCCTAGGAATTTTTCACTTCTCAAGAACAATTTTTTTGGGAAACCTGCCATCATATCTACTAATCCATTTTTCATAATTTAGTTATCTTTTTTGTGTAGGTAATAAAGATTGATACTATGAGGATCTTTTGGGTACATATACATCATCATCTCATCAAAAGGTATCCTTAAACCATCTCATTTTGGAGTTACGTATTTTATTTTTTGCCATTTCATTAAATTGAAATAGGAGCGAGGAAATTTGTTCAATAGGTAAATTTTTGAGGGATTAAATGAGATGAGTAAAGGAAACATGTGAATTATTACTTTTAATGAAAATGGAGTGGAGGGAGGCCTCTAATGTATGAAAAAAATTGGGTGCACTACATAAGATATCATAGAGAGAGAGATTTTGGCTGGTGTATTCTTAATTTTCTCAACGATGTCATAAACTTTAGAGGTGGTGGGATAGAGACAAGTGGAGCTGTAGGAGGAAAATTTCAGTGAGTGGTGACTACATTGATGGTTGGATCAAGCATTAGAGTAAAAAATTAGGGAGGGTGTTGAGTATGTACTTACATAAAATAAACAATGGTGATAACCATGCCAAAAACCCTAGTTGGAGTATAAGAGGAATAATACGATTGATCCATGAATTTAGAAGAACGGGATAGATTTCGATGCAATCTCAGAAGGTAGGGTTATAGAAAGTGGGTTCACCAAATGATTTAGTTTAATTTTGGATTAAATCTATATTGTAGTGTAAGTATTGTAAAATAATGTATGAATGCTAAAATATAGTAATGACAAAAGTAATGAAGCATGTAAAATTTTAAACCCTAAGAAACAAGGAGAGGTAGGAATATTTAGATGATTTTCAAGTAAACAGGAATTGATTTGGGTAGGTAAAAGTCTTGAATAGACTATAGACGACATCGTTAATGCTCACTATAAATTATGGAACTTAGGAATGATGTAGGATAGGGTGCGCACAGGAGGGCAGAGGTACCTGGGAGATGGTGGCCGTGAAAATGATAAAAAACCATTTTTTTGTGATGCAAGGGCTTCGTTATTGATTCATTTCTATCACTTGATATTCAATCTTTGATCATTGAGGATACTTGTAATCTACAAGATAAAATAACTACTTGCACATGTCTGCAAACCGCATCAAATCTAATAAAAATGTAATATGTAGAGTTAGACTGACCTTGATGGTCATGTAAAGAGTGTGTGTGTAGAAATTATTCCCTAGTATTCCCTTGTGCAATTTTTACAGTGATAGAGGACTAGATTTAGAATGTAGCAATGTTTAGTACGTGTGGATGGAATAGAACAAAATTCCCCTTCCGATGTTGTGTATGTAGAAGTATGCAACCCTTTTCGCTTGTATGGATGTTAAATGCAATATTAGTTGATGATAGTAATGCTTAGTGTTTGGTATTTATTTTTGAGAAGTAACTAAGTATATATATGATTCCCTTGTTTGAATTTCGTAATTGAAAACTAGAAGGCCGACCCATAAGTGAAAAATATTCCCAAAAGATAAAAGAGACCCAAAAAGAGTGTGTAAAGGTAATAAAGGGTCAAGAGCACCCAATATAGACAGAATCACTTAGGAACTGGTGTCCTAACTGGGTGCTAGTGTCTGAGGCCATAAAGGTTAAATCAGTTTAGATCCGTCAGGGCTGTAGGGTGTGTAAGACCAAACAGAAAGCAAGAAATGAATATAATAGGTCACAGATATTTTTCAACCACCAGTTTTATTTCTTAGGAATCATATAGACATTAGTATGCTTTTGGACCTAGAAATGTACCCAAGTGTGTGATTTTGTGTCTACAGGTATGTAAGATGCAACATAGCTCTCAGAATGGGAAATGCAATAAGTATTTATAAATGAGGGGGTTGATTAGTCCAAATTAAAATTTTTTCTTGTATATTGTGATAAATTTGTAGATCTTAGGATGAAGAAGTAAAAACAATATAATAAAACACTAATTTACATTATTAATGTATCTCGCAAAAATATAGATAACTAATAAATCACACACACATTGAGATTTAATAAATTATTAGTGTTGAATTTTTTTTCTTGTACCTATTTCAGATTTGTGAAATGATAAAAAGAAAACAAGAAACTCCAAATATGAGAGGGTTTAAGGTACCTTTGGATGGGATGACAATGAATACATGTGTAAGTGAGAGCTCCTCCTTGTGGTGAGCTAGATGACCTACAAAATCAAGAGAAATCAACATAGAAAATGGATTAGTAGATAGATGGGTGGATTTCCTAACAATTTAAGTCCCAAGAAGTGAAAATTTGTTAGGATGGATGTCAACCCACATTTTGATAAAGATAATTAAAATTGATTGATAAATTTGATGTAGTCGATAACTAAACTGAAACAGAAACCTGAAATATACTAGATAAAGTAAAGATACAGATATTATCTAAATATATGAAAACTAAATCAAAATTGGGTGGGTAGATGGTGACCCAAGGAGGAAAAGAATAGTCAACGGTGATTGGGGAATTGTAAGAAGAAAATGTAGAAAAAAGACCTACAAGGGATTCCTAAATCCTGATCTAAACTGAGGATGATGTTGAAATAGAACATGATCACTACAAGAAGATATAAACCTAGATCTGATAGAAATGATGAAATAAAATTAATGAAATATGAGAACTACTCGACAAGGTAAAAAATGATTAGACTAGGTTAGTGGTGACCAATTCTGATGAAGTCTATATCTGAAGCTACATGTGTGAAGATTAGAAATATTGAAGGATATGAGGTCTAAAGTGATTAGAAAGAAGACACTAAAAAGTGTAGATTGCTAGAAATAGGAGAACTACAAAGTGGGTTAATGGTAATCAGGGTAGGTTGATGACAACTGAGACAGATCTAAGATTTGATAAGGTCAAGATGGATACAAATGAATGATGAAGAAGGTTAAATGAAGGAAAAGGAAATGGCAGGGGTCTAAGGTGTTTATTGAACCTACAAGGCTAAAGCACAAGAGAAATTTAAAGAAAAAAGGGGATCCACACAAGCTCAAAGCATCTTCAAATCTCCACAATGATGAAAGGCATTTTCAAAAGGAAAATCCAAGATGATAACAATTGTTGGTGAGAAGATATGAAACCTGTAAAAAAAAAATCCAAAGCTGAAGAATTCCCCAAATTTCATTCATTTCTAAGGAGGGGGTAAAGACATATTTATAGGGTTGAGGGTGACCTGAATGATTTGCTACCGATTGCAGAGGCATGTCCATGTGGGCAGTGGAAGGGTGATGAGCTCCAGGAAATGAGCCATTATGAAGTGGGATTATTGTTTTGAGAGGTGAGGATGAGCTAGGGTTTCTTAGGATGGATAAATGGGTAGGTGGGAGGTGGAAAATATTTAAATAAAGGAAAAGGGGAGGTGAAATTATTAAAGGAGGGCCTAGGAAGGATAAAATGGAGCATTTAGGGAGACTAAATGAATTAGGTGGGGATTTAAGACTAATTAATGGTGTTTATGGGTGATTAGGGAAGATTGACTAAGGGTGTGATTAAGGGTGAAAATACCAATTAAATGGATAAATAGATTTTAGGAGGGAAAGGAGGATTGTAATGGGGAAGAGTGGTATGTATGTAAAAAATGATGATGATGGGGAACGAACATGGGATGAGGGGCAGTGACACCAAAATTTAGTGTCTATATTTACCCCTTTTTTTGAGTGGTTTACATTAGGAAAACAATGATACAAAAATGAGAAAGGATGAAATATGATTGATGAGGTGCTCCCCATCAAACTAGGGATCACTGACATGAAGGGAAGTCGATCACAAGTTTGAAAGAGATAGATGTAGGGTGAAAGAGTGGAAAGCATGAGAAAAATAGGATGATGATAGAAGATGCCCCATGTGAGGAAAAAAAAACTAAAAATAAAAAAATATGGTGGTGATTTTGGAATCACTTCGGTAGGGAACAAAGTATGGCCTCAATGGAGACAATGACAATGTCCTATGGAATAGTGATTTGATGAAAACTACTGCAAGATGGAGGTAATCCAAGGGGAATCTACTTAAATAGATGTGCAAGCTGTGTGATCTATGGGTCAAAGGAAGACATCAAATATGTGTAAAAAAATGCAAGGATGGTAAGGAAAAATGACTGACAAGGCACGGGGAAAAATTATGCGATATCCTTCATAAATGAGGAATCAAGAAAATATGTGTCTAGGTAAGACACAGATGAAGAAAGAGTAAAATAATGTTTCCCAAAAATAAAGATGGACACAAAGGCAAGATGCAAAAATATGTAAGCCATGTAAGGTAAGTAACAATGTGCTGTGGGTAACACACAAGAAAAAGAGAGTGGAAGAAAAGACAATTTAATGAAGAAATAAGGTGAAAGGGATAAAAGATTGAAAAGTAAGGATGGGTTGATGGTGACCTAATAAGGTTTTTGGAAACTTAGGGTGGGGTGATAGTGACCCAAAGGGGTTGGTGAAAAACATGGTTAGTGGGCTATATAATCCTCTAGGTTAACCGACTAAGCTCATTTGCACCGTGTAATGTGATGATTGAGAGATTTGAGAAAAAAGAGAGTTGAGAATTTGAGTGAGATGGAGGCCAGTGGAGTAGGGTCCCAACATGATTTGTACCATCTAGGAGCATGACTAGTGTGACACAGCCGTGATGATATCTAGTCTCTGATAGAGGAGACGATGGCCAAAGATATGTGTAGGAACCTGCCCCAGGGGACAAGATTTGAGATTATCAGATCTACAGTTCATAATTTTGTGATGGAGGGGAAGGAGAGAGAGAGAGAGAGATAGAGGGAGGATCGAGGGGGCCAGAGGAGAGAGAGATGAGAGAGATATGTAGATAGAGAGAGAGGGAGATAGGAGGACAGAGAGAGAGAAGAGAGTAGAGATAAGAGGGGACAGGGTTAATATATATATGTAATATATATATATGATGTATATATATATGTATATGTATTATATGTACATATAATATTACATGTTATATATACATACATATATATGTATATATATAGTATATATATGTATGTATGTATTATATAGATGTATGATAATGTATATATATATAGGTATGTATTATATATGGATAGAGATGGAGAGGGGGAGAGAGTAGAGGGGAGAGAGAGACAGAGAGAGAGATGAAGAGAGGAGACAGAAAGATGCAGAGAGAGAGAGGAGAAATAGAGAGAGAGAGATAGTAGAATGTAGGCGATGGATAGAGGTAGATAGAGAGAGAGGTGAGAGATATATATAGCGACAGACATAATAATATATAGTTTACTGTAACATATATACTCTCTTATATGAGAAGATAAATATGGTAATCATATATTCATATATATAGGAGAATATACAAGAATACACATAAAGTGTACATAGATAGATTAATATATTACGACATAGAGTATAAATATAGATAGTCCATATATTTATATATACATATATATATACATATAGATATATCACAGATATATATATATAACATATATAGTACATATATAGATATACATATATATATATACATATAATATAGATATATATATATATATATATATATATATATATATATAAAACTTTTGTCATGATTTATCATGTGTCGTGTGTTGATTTATGGATTTGATTATGTTATAGGGATTTGATTAGATTTAGATGTTGTATGATGATTATGGATTTTATTATGATGTCATTTTTATGGTTTTTAAATTAGAATAGAATATAGACTTGGTAGATGTGATGTGATGTTTTATTAGACATGATTCTATATAGATGTGATGGAAATGCATTGATAGTTTTTAGACATGATTATGACATAGATGATGGATACAAATGATGGGATGGGTTTAGAAATATGTTATATATAGATGATATGGCATATACATTTTTTATATACAAATGTGGTAGATGTTATTTAGAAAATTATAATGGATTTAGAAATATATACATAAACATGGATGAGATGGTTATACTAGGGAGAGTATGCTATGGATTCATATAAATGGGACTGGATTTTATATAAATAGATAATGAATGAATGATATGAGAAAATTAGATGAGAGAGAAATAATTCTACTTAATATAAGGTGACCAAAAATATATGAACTACACTCCATTGTAGCAAGGAGCACATAAAGAATCGATGCTTCAAACTGGATTAAAGGTAAATAAGAAGAGGAGATAAATAAGGTAATGCACTTGCAACCAATAATAGGTGTCAACACATAACCATTAGTAGTTAGTTATCCCAAGGGTCATGACGGAAAGTATGGAGGATGAACTTATGGACCTACTGTCAACAGGATAAAGGGGTTTTAGATGAAACTCATATGTGGGAAAATAGGTTCTCCTTAGGTGGTTATCTCTAAGTCTATGCCCCATCTTTGAGAAATATGCTGTAAACTGATCAATACAGGAAGGTTTTTGTGGATGAGAAATTTGATCGATGTGGGAAGCTTTCTTACGATGATTTATTTTGAGCTTTATGATTTTGCTTTTGAATATATAGAAGGTTGATCAATGCGGGAAGCCTTTGCTATCATGATATGAGATGGTAACCATCATTTGAGGGAGTGGTCTACATTTTTTTTTTACTTTTGGATTTTTATTTTTTTCGGATGGTAAGATAGGATATGCATGATAGTTATCCTTTGAGTGATCAATCTATAGTATTGATATTTTTCTTTATGAATAACCATCCTTCAAGGGAGCAGTCTATTTTCTTTTGGGTAAGATAGCTTTTAAGATGAGCATCTAGGAATTACAATTTTTTTGGAAGAGCTAGGGATAGCTAGGTAGACCACTTAGGAGGGGATGGTAAGTGTACAAGTGACACCTGTGGACCCATAGTGTGGTTCCAGTAGGTACATAAGAAGGAGGTGGACGTAATGATTGCAGGGTTCCCATCTAAAAGGAGTAACTTTTTCATAAGGAATATGCTATGAGAAGAGCCATGATGCACATATTCAAGGTCACAGATAGGAAAGTAACAGTAGATGACATAATTCCAAATCATTACAATGAAATATGGAAGAGGATAAATGATGGATGTATGACCATTGAGATTAGTAAGTTCAAATTGGTAGGTATGTTAACAATATAAAGGCTGCAAGTACAATGCATTAAGAGGTTCCATTTCAGGTTTACCATCAAGAAAATACAACTGATAGGCTCTAGAACTATAATTATGTATGATAATATAAGGTCCAATCTAGTTAGGAACAAAATTTCTGTGTTGAATTATTTCTAGAGTAGTGACGTTCTAATTTTTCTTAAGGACAAGGTCACCGATATTAAAGTCACATTCCTTGAGATGTTTTTTATAATAATGTTTGATACAATATGTAGAGACATGGTGATTCTCAAGATCTAGGAGGTGTCATTTATCTAACAAATAAATCCATGCTAGGTACTCTTGGAAACATTCTTCGTCCAAAACAAATTTTTGAAGAGAAATGTGCAAGGATGAGATTTAGACTTCAAGAGGAATAACAACTTTAGAACCATAGATGAGAGAGAAAGGAGTAGTGTGCATAGAGGTGCAGATGATAGTACGATATTCCCAAAGAGAGAAGGGGATAGTAGATGCCAATTGTGACTATATTTATCAATAGTCTTGGCAAGAATATTATGAATAGTTTTGTTAGTGGCTTCAACTTGGCCGTTAGCTTGAGGATAGTATGGAGTAGAGAAGCTAAGCTAAATATTGAAGGAATCATAAATATTATTAAGATATTTGTTTTTGAAGGAATTTATGTTGTCTGTGATGATTTTTAGGGGAATGCCAAAGAAAAAAATGATGTGCTGGGAGACAAAATTAATGATCTGATTAGCCTTAGTTGATGTGAGTGAAATGGATTACACCCATTTTGTGAAATACTCAGTAGTAGTGATGATGGAATGATAGAGTTGAGAATAACATGGATTGATGAGGACAATGAGGTCAAGCCCCCATTGTGAGAAAGGCCAAATATCCTAATTTGGATGCACGACCTAACTAGGAATGTAGATAAGACTAGAATACTGCTGGCATTTGACACATTTCTTAATGTACTCACAACAATATTGATTGAGAGAGGGCCAATAGTAACCCATAAAAATGATGCACTTGGTGACAACATAACCACTAAAATGTCTACCACAAATACCATCATGGATTTCTTTGATAGCATGTATGGATTCATGAGACTTAAGGCAAAGAAGAAAGATGCCATCAAATACATGCTTGTAGAGGATGCTACCAAGGATGACATAATGGTTAACACGTTGAAGGAAGGCCCTCCTACCATTTTTTGATAGGCTAGAGGGAATGATGGATTGATAAAGGTAATCAAATATGTGAGAATACCAAATATTAGAGGGATTAGATTCAAAAAAGTTTATGTGAGGGAGCTCACTAAGGTGAGATGGTTTTCCAATATAATGAATGATAATGGAGAGTTTAAATTCCTCCATGGTCCAACGGATAAGAGATGCCATAGAGTCTGAAAATTGATTAGATGATTGAGGGATAGTTTGAAGGGTGTAAAAATCAAATTCTCCAAAAAAGAATTCAAAAATGTCCTTATATTTTTGAATGATTTCATTTTTACATTAATAGATGCCTTTAAATTGATTAATGTTGAGTTGAGAATCCCCGTAGATATCAAGGATTTGGATACCAAGTAAGATAGTAGTTTGAATACCTAAGATGAGAGCTTTATAGTTAGCCATATTGTTTTTGCATTTGAAATTAAGATTATAGGTGATAGGAATGGGAGTATCCCAAAGAGGAATAATAATAACACCAGCACCTCCCCCTTGTTGACATTTAGATCTGTAAAAGAAAAAATCATATTAAGGGGAGAGAACACCTGATAAACGGTGTTGATAGATTCTTCTTGGAATTACTCATGAAGAAGGTGATTATAAAGAATAGGATCTTCAGCTAGTTGATCCTCGATGGCTTGTCCCTTGATATATTTCTAAGCGATAAACTCTAGGTCAAATATTTTCATGAGCATGGGCCATTGAGTTATCTGATCATTATGATAAGGCTTAGAATGCATGGTTTTGAGAAGATGAAATCTAGTGACAACATAGGTCTTATGATTGAGAAGATAATAATGGAGTTTGGAGATAGTGAATAAAATGTTACAAAAAAGCTTTTCAAATTTAGTGTAGAGGGTCTCATATTCGTGAAGGTTACGGCCGATGTAATACATGGCTTACTCCCTATCTTATTCATTCTGATGTGCCAATATGGCACTCACGGCATGATCAAAGGAAAAGATATAGATATAGAAAGGCTCCCCCTCACATGGAGGTGCAAGCATAGGCATGGATAGGAAATGATGATTTGCTTGATATCTTTCAAAGGACTGTCAGAAATTATTCATCCTAAGTGAAATTCAATTTCCTTGTGAAGAAGATGATGAAAAGGTTAGACAGTGGTCAAAAAGTTATGAGATGAAGTTGGTGGACACTGATTGAAGTCAACCTTTAATATAGTGAAGTTTCTTTATATTAGAAGGAGGGGGCATCTCTAGGATGGATTTGATTTTTGTGGGGTTAACTTTAATACCCCTGATAGATACTATGAAGCAAAGAAGTGTACCGGTGAACACTCCAAACACACACTTGGATGGATTGGGACGGAGGAAGAAACAAATAAGACACTTGAAAAGGACTTCTAGGACATAAAGGTGATCTCATTGATGCTTGGATTTACCCAAGAAGTAATCAACGTAGTCTTCTACAGCTTTATGGATGAGATCATGAAAGATGTAAGTCATGTCTCACTAGTAGGTGCCTCTGATAGTTTTTAATCCGAAGGGCATGATGTGATAGTAGAAAGTCCCCCAAGGAGTGATGAAATAAATCTTATGTTAGCATTCTGGTGTGATGAGGATTTTATTGTTCCCAAAAGCTTAATCCATAAGATAAAGCATATCGTGGCCAATGGAAAGGTCCAAGAGTGTATGGATGCTGGGAAGAGGAAAGTCATCTTTAGGAAAAACAAGGTTTAAATCTTGAAAGTCAGTACAAATGCGGAGATTTCCAAAATATTTAGCAATGGGTAAAATATTGGAAACCCATTGTGGATATCCGATAGTAATAATGAAATAATCTGAATGAATACTTTTCCACTCCTCTTTAACAAGGAAGGAAAACTCAAGGGTGTATGCGATAAGAGCTTCTGCTTAACTGACTTAACATCGAGGAAGGTAACAATGTTATGCACACTAATGGAAGGATCGAGGCCCCTCATATCATCGTACGACCATGCAAATGCTTGAGTTTGTTCAGAAAGGAATGCAATGAAAGATTCAAGTTATTTTAGATCAATGGATTGACCTAGTTTGAGGATGTGGGGCTCTTGTGGAGTCCCAATGTTGATATCATTGGTGGATTTGTTAAGAAGGGTGGATATGTCTAGAGGTAAGGTCTTATGAAAATAGGATTCTTCTAACCCCATGTAAGAAAGGATGGAATAATCATCAGTGCAATGAATAATTTCAATGGTAAGGGAATCTTCCTCTACCATATTAGGAAAGCAAAGAGGGAGGGACCTAGTATCACCTTCACACTGATAAGTGACCAGTCCCAAGGTGATGGTGGAGATCAAAAAAATATAGAAAATATGGACACAGTGTCATCCGTATCCATATCCTCGTGGGATGGAGATGATGGGGGATCAATGATCACGAGAGATGAGGATGAAAAAGGCATGAGAGAGTTGGTAAGATTATTCCTTAAAACCCAATTCAAAATTTATCATGGGGCTTATGCAAGATTGGTCGATGATGAGGGCATGTATTCCTTGTTCATAGTGTCCAATTCCAAATCTTTTCCATGCGTAGTGATAAATATAAGTGTGGGTAAGGGATTTGTCGTAAATAAATTCAAATCTATTGGTCTAAGGATTGGTGTGTGGTTGAGAATCAATGTGAGAGGAAGGTCAATTGATGCAACCATAAAAGAGATTGGTGCGAACATGGGGTGGACCAAAATAAATTATATCCATGACATCATGCTGATACATTGGAGCTTTATCAGGTCTACCAAATCTATGAGGTGTGGGAAGGGCATTGAGGGTGAGGAGGTGATACTCCCCTACTAAGAGACAACCCGTCACTTTTTCTATAGAATCATCATTAGGAAGTTTAGACACGGAGACAGATGAGCTAGTGGATTCCTTAAAATAATCTTGTTTAGGAAGAATCACATCGTTAGGTTGATAAGTCATGTGACATGCTTTGAATGGAGGAGTGTATGTGGGGAGAGTCAATATTTTCCCCTCATGTTCATATTTGATACATCAATGAAGGGTGGAAGGAACGCAACGCATGGCGCTAATCCATGGCCATCCAAGTAGGATATTATATTGAAACCACCCTTCTATGATATAAAAGACCTCATGGAGGATTTTTTCACCAACATGGATATGAAGAATAATTGTGCCCAAAGTGGGAGCAACAACATCATTGAATGTGCAAAGAACTGAGGGTGATTCGGCGACAACAAAATTAGGGAGCTTGAGTTGATCAAAGGTGTAGCATGAGATGATGTTTATGTTATCTCCATTTTCTATCATGGAACGATGAATAAATGTGTCATTGATACCCACACTGATGAAAAGGGGAAGGTCATGTTATTTAGGTGATATGTTGGTAATTTTGGTATTGTTAAAAGATATGGTGCAGAAGCAGCAAGTTCTCCAACAAGAGTCACAAAAGGTTGAGTCTCATTGCTAGGGGCAGGGATATATTTGAGAGATTCAATGAGATATTGCCTATGATTAGGGGAGATTTTGATGAGCCCATAAAGTGACATCTTGACTGGGGCCTGATGAAGTTGTTTCGTAACACTTTGTGCAATAGCAGTGGGATGAGGGGAAACTAAAATAGATACTTTGGGTTTTGATGAAGAAAGAGGAGAAGTAGACTCACTAAAGGGGGTGGTGACGATAAATTTTGATTTAGATTTAGTAGGTGGTTTGAAATCATATGCTGAGATCGAGTGGAAATCTGAACAACATTGATAAAAAGAGGAGGACTTTCTTTATGATAGGTCATGTTTGGAGGAGGGATGACGACAAAGGTCTTAGATGAATGAGGAGATTTAGAGACCTTGGTGGATGAATATTGGGGTGGAGAAGAGAGATTGGTTAATGGAAGAGGGGGATACCCTTCGACAAAAAGATCATCGTCTTCGATAATATTATGGATAATAGTTTGGAGGGCCTTATAATGTTTGGTGTCATATCCTAGAGCACGATTATACATAAAAAATGAGGTTAGAATCAAACCATGAAGGTCTAGGGCCACATGAATCAAAATATTAAATGGGGCGTAGGGTTGTTGCAAATTCTTGAAGTAGGTGTTGAAATATTTATATGTAAGAACCGATGGGGTTGGTTGGAAAAGAGGTTGTAGATGAAGTGATTTTGAGAATGGTGAATGAAGGTAAGAGAAATAGTTTACTTTGATGAGGCTTTATGGGAGCCTTTGATTCTATCTTGGACATAGAAGAAGAAGGTGGTTGCATCTTGGTTTTAGTTTTGATGATTCAAAATTTAGATGGCTTGGATTCTGATTTGATAATGGGGGTGGTGGATGGTTTTGAGGAGATATCATATTTAGAGGAAGGATCAGATTGTTGTGTCCTAAATTTGTTGATAATGGGGGTCTTAGAAGAAGGGCCTGGCCCTAAAATGAAAGAATATGCTACCAAGAGTGATGAGGTGTCATTATATTTATTAGGAGGGTTAGTATTGGGAGGAGGTAGCCCCAATTTTTTTGTGTGGATGGGTGAGGGACTTTTAAATGTGAATGCCAAGGTTCTTAGACTTTGGTTGTGAGGATTTTCCTTTGGAAGGAATGATGAAAATTTCAACCAGAGGTTTTGTAGAGACAAAATCAGGTGATGTAGATTATGTTGTAGGGATGGATATTAAAGGTGGAAGTGGTTTTTTTATGATTTTTTTGATGTGATCCAAAGGGGTTGTAGATTTTATAAGTTTAGGATTTGTTAGTGTAGGAATGTTTGTACTTGTAAGTGGGGATAGAGAATCATTTGTAGTTGTATTAAGTGGGGGTGTCTACGTAGATGTTTCGATGTTGATATAGATTCGAACGTTGATATGGGTATGGTCATAATAATAGAATTAATTGATGTAAAATTAGGTGTGGATGTAGGAACACATGATGAAGATGTTAACGTGGGCGTTAGGGTAGATATGGGTGAAGGACTAGATGTGATAGGTGAGGATGTGGAAGATATGTATGGGGAAGTGGGTGTAATTAGGATTGATGTGTATGGGGTAGTTGTGGATATAGTCGATGTGGATATAATATGTGTAGATGTTGATGAAGTTGTGAGTGTGGGATAAAAATCTGAAATAGACATGGGAGTAATAGATGAAGAGATGATGGGCATAGGTGATAGTGTTGGTTCTTTATTTATAGTATTTATTATATGGGAATTAGGTGTTAGTGATGTGGGGGTGGAGTTTTATTATTGGGTGATGATTAGGAAAAAGGTTTCTTGAAAACATCTAAGGGTTGATTGGGTGGTGCATTAGGGTTATCTACTTGGAGGTCACCACAGTCTATGAGTTTTTGGACAAGGTATTTAAAAGTGTGACACTTCTCAATGTTATGGTCATGGAATTGATGATATTTACAATAATTCTCCTCATGATACCATACTGGTTTAGGTCATAATTCACCAAAGGGTTGGATGAGAGGAATTCAAATAAGATGGACCACCATTAACTTATCGAATATTGCACTATAAGATTCCCCAAGATGGGTATAGTTATGAGGTGGTCTAGGAGATCTTTGCGGAGGATCCATGTGAGAAGTGGATGTGGAGGAGGATTTAACCATGATGGCGTTAGCGGAATTTATAGATTTTTCACCATGTGTGAAGGATTTAATAAATTTGGACTTGGGTTTATTTGATCGAAGTTTAAGGTGGCCTTGCTTAAGGGCATGAAGTTAAATTTTACGAGCCATGATAAATGCCTCTTTAAAGTTTAGGAATGATTGTATTTGAAGAGTAGATGAAATATGCTTCACACAAGATCATGAGAAAAGTTTTATTAATTCATTATGTGGAAGATAGAAAGATAGTTGGTTGATTATGCCATGCTATCATGTGACGAAATCTGTGATAAGACTCATCATCAAATTGTCTAATGGCATAGAGGTCTATGATAGTGATATTTCACACAATATTGATCAAAAAGTATTCTAGGAATATTTGTGCAAGTTAGGTGAAGGAGAATAATGAATGTTGAGGAATTCCATTATACCAATCCAACGTGGGTCTAACTAACGACATGGGGAATGTACAAAGAATAAGTTATTGATCATGAGAAATGAGGTAACATGCATGCCTAAAGGCATGAAGGTGTTGTTGTGGGTCTTACTTGCTATTGAACTTAGAGAATTTTGGTATCTATACCCTTGTATACAAAAAGGGGGGCCTAGAAGTCAGAATAGGAGTGAAAAAACATAACAAGAAGGATCAAGATCTAGATAAGACATAAAAAACAAGTGTAACCAAAGAGCAGTTACCCCAAAATAGCCAACCAGTTCAAAAACTACAAAAGAGCAGCAAAAAAACAGCAACAAAACAACAAAAACCATGACAGAAGTCAGCAAGAACAACGCAGATCCACAATTACTTCTTGGTGGCTTTGGCAATTTTGGATTTGATATTCTACCAAGAGGTGAACATAGCCAATGCCGTCATGTGAGCAGGGTCAGTAGTATCCAGCTGTTGAATGGTTTGTTTGCTTTCTTTTTCCGTTCCCCAAAGAGTAGCTGGTATGCCGCTGAGATTAGAGACGCAGCGAACGTGCTGCTCAATAAACTCCTCAATTGCATTAAAAATAGCCATATTATAATCATGGCGAGTCTTGGTTTTGCCAAGTCTGTTGTCCAGGGAGTAAAGTTTTTTGTAGATATCTTCCATCTGATTGTTGTCAATATCAGCCTCCTCCTCCTTCATTCTCTTACCTTTTTTCTTAGACAATTGTTTTACTTCCTCTTTCAGCAGCAACATGTCAGTTTCTAATGCTTCCAACCTTTTAATGGAGCTCTCAGCGTGTGTCTCCTGAGAACCCATACTGCTAATGTGTAGGAGATTATGGGCAACCTCCAAGTCCTGAGGCACATTCCCCGAAACAGGGGTTTCCAGGTTCAGCCTTTTAGATGATCTAGTTCTAGGCCTGTTCAAGGTGGAGGTGAAAGGGGTGGGGGTAGAGGTGGGGGGGATGACAGGGGGAGCCGAGAAGGAAGGCCGAGGGGAAGTAGCCACGATGAAGGGTATAGAGGGAGTGGTATCTGTGGCTATGGTGGGGAAAGAAGGAACAGAGATGGGGGAGACAGGGAAGCCGGGAAGCTTGAGAAGGCACAGTTTATGCAACAAGAAAATGAGCCCTTGATGCAACGGGACCACTCGAGCATGTTTTTGAAACTCCAAGATGGAGCACTCAAGAGAGTTAAGTAAATAATGAGGGAAACATACCATGTAATTTCTACGGAAGTGGTTGAGAAACACAAGATGCTTTAAGGGCACTGTGACAAATCTCCCCTCTAGAGAAATGTATCTCACCATCATACGGGTGACCTCGTCGAAAGGTGGAGGGATAGAGTTGACTTGCAGACCCACCGTGACAAAAACTAGTTTCTCATTTCCCTCCACAAATTTCCTCTCCTCAGCCGGCCTGTCAATTCTTTTATTGAAAAATTGGTACCCATCCATTCCCAGGCCAGTAGCTTCGGTGATTAACTCTTCATTGATCAAAACTTTCTGTCCTCCATACTCGACTTTACAGTCTTTCCAGTCCTTTGTGAACTGAATGGAGATGCTTTGGTCATGACCCTGTATCTTCTCAATGAAATTAGTGATGCCTCCCTGGTTGAGAAGATTCCAAAGCTCTTCATTATTTTTCCACTCCGGGTCCGCACTGGGCTCGATCTGGCATGGGGCTCCTCCCATTTTCACCAGTTTTGAATAACTGACAGTGTAAACTTCAAAATCCCTTTGAGAAATTCGACAGAACCCACAGTTACGCCTTGCTCTGTTTTTTCTCACGCTATGGGAAAAATGCATAGTATAACCGTTGCTGTCGTGGCACTTCCCATGAATGATTGCATTATTGCTTATCTGAACCTATGAGTTCCCGCATGCGTGAACATCAGTCTCCTTTGAAATCCACTCCAGATCATCATCAGCCTTACCACAGACTTGAGAATCCATAAAAAACTATTTAATAGCTGTTATAGGCATAATATTTCCCGCATGTGCGGCTTTAATCTTAAGATAAAACCACTTTAAATCATCATTATACTTTGTATAACCTTGAATGCCCATCAATATCTGTTTAAGCGCTGATTTAAACTTATCCGCGCATGTGCAAGTCTTATTCATAAAGACCCCCTCCCAATGCTCATTAATTTTATCCCAAATTTGTATGCCCATAAGTATCCGCTTGTATGTTGTTTTGAATCTGCTCAGGGATGTGATCACTATTATCCCATATAATGTGATTAACATTTATGCCATAGTTAGCCAATGCATCTGCCACCTTGTTACCCTCCCGGTAGGTATGCTTGATCTAAATATTATTGAAGGTTTGGAAAATACTTATGGACTCCAAGATGAAGTCTTTGATGTTCCAACTTGGGGGCGAACACTGATTAAGATGATTGATTATATTGAGTGAGTCTCCTTCCAGAATGAGATTTTGGATGTTATGAGTCTGAGCAATTCTAAGGCCCCATAAAGTAGATAATGCTTCAGTAAAATGATTAGTTTGTATTCCCATTTTACCAGCATAAGCAGCCACCAAACTACCTTTATGATCCCTGATCACTCCTCCCCCCACTGCAATTCCAGGGTTACCCTTAGAGGCCCCATCAAAGTTCAGCTTATACCAGTTAAGATCTGGAGGATGCCAGTGTATCAAAGATCTATCAATATTGTTACCTGAAATATTTCAGATACTATCAGCTCCAATCTGCCATTGGGACAAGATATGCTCTTCATTTACTGGGTAACTCTTGTTCTTGGGGGGTTTAAATTTAGCAATATTCTCTTTAATAACATTAGAAATTTTCCCAATGCTGAGCTTATAATTCTATTTACTATTTCTAAAGATAATGTCATTTCTATCTTTCCATATCCTCCAAATAATATGAGGCATTACCAAATTCCAGAGCCTTCTCACGACACAATGTTTGTAGGGTGGGCTCCATTGTGTCCAGAGCTGACTGAAATCCCTTGGAACCACCCAGGAAGCTTTAAAATTAGAAAGGGAAAAACTCCACATTTTGGTAGCATACTCACAATGGATGAGCAAATGACTGATATCCTCAGAGTCTTTTTTACACAAATGACACCTATTAGGCATTATAAAACCTTTTCTTATCAGGTTGTCAGTGGTAAGAATTCTGCCCCTGAGAGCAAGCCAAAAGAAAAAGTTAATTTTAGGTGTTAGCTCCTTCATCCAAATTCTATTCCAATTAAACTCAGATTGATTATTGTCAAAGAAAGTATTATAGCCAGTTTTAACAGAGTAGTTCCCATCAATAGAACTGCTCCAGACCAACTCATCCTTAACTTCAAGCTAACTTAAGGGGATAAGGTCCAACTGATCTTGCAGGGAGGAAATAATCTGGGTCAGATCGTCTCTATCCACAGTGAGTTTTTTCCATTTCTTCTTGTTGCCCATTCTGACAATATAATCCTTGATTCTAGTGCCATACTTGCTTTCAATGATGTCTTTTACTACTCCAAATCTATCCATGAGGCTGCCATTAAACCAATTATCTTCCCAGAATTTTATATCACTACCATCTCCCACTTTCCACTTACTTCCTTGTTTTATGAAATTTCTACTCTTCACTAAGTTATTCCAAAAGATGGAACCATAAGGAAGATGCTCATCTTGAAGAAAAGAAGAAACAACTTGTTGATTAAGGTATTTAGCCTTAATTAAATCTATCCAGGGTTGCTTCTCAGTTAGCATTCTCCAGCCCATTTTCACAATAAGAGCCTCATTCATTTTCTTGATGTCTTTTATGCCCAGGCCTCCTATAGATTTTGGAGTACAAACCTTATCCCAAGAAACTAAATGGTATTTGAACTTCTCCTCCATGCCCTGCCATAAGAAGTTTTTTGGATCCTCTCAATTTTTTCTCTGAAGGTAGCAGGGATTTTATAAAGAGACATTATATAGATAGGCAGGTTTTGAAGAGTGCTTTTGATGAGCAGGCATTTACCAGCACTAGAAAGAATGGCTCCTTTCCATCCAGCCATTTTTTTTTGAAATCTCTCCAACAAATCATTCCACACCTTGGTAGAAACTTTTTTAGTGCCCAGAGGGAGTCCTAAGTAAGTGGCTGGAAGCGCACTTATTTTACATCCCAGAATTTTTGCAATTTTCAGCTGTCTTTCCTCAGGCGTATTGAAGAAGAATATGGAGCTTTTGTCATAATTGATCTCTTGCCCAGAAGCAGCTTCATAAAGTTTCATAATAGCTTTGATAGCCTGAGCTTCAAGGACAGATGCCATTAAGAGAAGAATTGTATCATCCACAAATTGCTGATGAGAAGCTGCATGGCTAATGGAAGTGGGCTTTGATCCTATCAGGAGACCATCAATAATTGCTTGACCAATTGTTCAACTAAGACTGTCTGCCATAAGAATGAAGAGCAGGGGGGATATTGGGTCCCCTTGTCTTAGTCCTCTGCTACTTGTGAAGAATCCCACCGGCTCACCATTAACCACTACTGAGAATCTGACCGTAGTGATGCAAGCCTTAATAATTTTTCTAAATTTAGCAGGGAAGCCAAATTTAATTAAAACTTTGTCTAAAAAAGCCCAAGAGACCTTATCAAAGGCTTTATTCATATCAAGCTTAAGGACCATATTCACTTTTTTGTTATTATCCATAGAGTGTATGGTTTCATGCACCATAATCACTCCATCTTGGATAATCCTGCCTTTAATGAATCCACTCTGCTGCCTTGAGATTAAATCATTCATGATAAATTGAAGCCTGGTAGCAATGATTTTGGTAAAAATTCTATAGATAGCATTCACAAGGCTGATAGGTCTGAAATCTTTGAAGTCCTTAGCATCCATTTTTTTTGGAGCAAGCACAATGTGGGTGTTATTCATCTCTTTCAAAAGGTTACCAGTTCTATAGAATTCATTCACTGCTCTGAGAAGATCATCTGAGCATATTTCCCAAAATTTCTGAAAAAAAAATTATAGAGAATCCATCCAAGCCCGGAGCCTTGTCGCCTTCTAAAGTAAACACAACTTTTTGCAGTTCTTCAAGTGTGACAGCTTTAGTGATATCTTTAAATCTCTGTTCCTCAATTTTGTTATGGGGAATAGCCTCCGACATGAAAGAAATTGCCTCTTCGGTAATGATACTCCTCTCATTAAGAAGTTTTTTATAAAAATTGAGAGCTTCCTCTTTAATGTTGTTGGGATCTTTTATAATAGTGCCGTTACTTTTAGTGACTTCCATAATCCTATTACAAGCTCTGTGCTTCAAAGTAGTCATATGAAAAAACTTTGTATTTCTATCTCCTTCTTTAAGCCAGATAGCCCTATATTTTAGTCTCCATAAGGATTCTTCTCTACTGCAGATCGTATGTAGCTCTACAAGAATGTTTTTTTCCTTAGTTTGGTCTTCAAAAGATCTCCCCATTGTATTCATTTTTATTTCCAGATCTTTGAGCTTCTGCTTTAACTTCTTCTTTTTTTCAAACACATTACCAAAAACTCTTTTATTCCAAGTTTTAACTTGTTTTTTGACATTTTTGAGCTTCTGAGTCAATCTATATTGAGCAGTTCCTTCACCATTCCAAACCCACCATTCTTTAATTTTTGTCATAAATGTCATCATGTTCCATCCACATCTTTTCAAATTTGAATGAGCTTCTGCTGGGCTTAGTCCAATTGAGAAGATTTAAGGCAATCGATTGTGATCCGATCCAATTCTGGGAAGTGAAGAGAGATGGAAGTCCTGATTGAGAATCCAACTAGCAGAAATCAGGGCTCTATCTAGTCTAACTTGGATAAGATCTTTTCCCAACCTTCTGTTGTTCCAAGTGTATTTATTTCCATGGAGATCCACATCCAAGAGATTGAGATCAGCAACAAAATCAGCAAACTCCTCCATACCTGTGGAAAAGCTGGAGATTCCTCCATATTTTTCACCTGGGTTTAGAGGAGAATTAAAATCCCCCATGATAAGCCAGTTGGCTGTAGTATGCTGGGTTCTAAAGATCTTAAGATCAGTCCAGAGTTTACGTCTCCCACTAACCGTATTAGGGGCATAGATATTAGAAAGGATCCATTCACTATTGTTCTCAATAGCATGAAATTTAATAGCAAGATGATTAGTGCTAGCATTAAGAATCATACCAGTGCAGTGTCTTTTATCCCAAAGAGTAGCCAGACCTCTAGAGGCTCCCTGAGAGTCCACCACAGCCATATCAGAGTTTTCCCAAAAAAAAATTTATTGGTTTCAAGGATCTTAGCTTTCATCTTAGTTTCCTGCAAAATCAAAATACTAGGACTACTAGATTCCCGTAACTCCTTAATGATTCTCTATTTGGAGTTTCCGTTTAGACCTCGGATGTTCCAAGAGATAATCTTCATTAAATAGGAATGGGAGCTGGTATTACCTGATGGTTCAATTGACGTTGAGTTCCATCTGCAATGTCTCTCTCTATTCTCTTGGATCTAAGAGCTTTCTTTGAGGGTCTTCCTCTTTTAGAACTACTTCCAAAATCTACCAGTCTTCTAGCAGAAGATCTAGTAGTTCTAGATGTTGAAGTTTCCCAATTGTCAAGTTTCTTTTTCTTTTCACTATATAGCGACTCTGGGATCATTTCAAATCCTTTCATTCTCTTTTTTTTTTTTGAAATGACCTCTCTGAATCCAGAAGTAAGTTCCTCATCTTCTTTAACCGGCGTTACTTCTCCCTCCTCTTTCTCTTTCTGTTTACTATCAATCAAGTGCATATCTGCTGATCTGTTGCTGAAGCAAGGAGGCAGATCTACAGATTTGTTGCTGAAATAAGAGTTTCCTCTTGTGTTTGATATTTTACTTACGTCCCTTGGAGTGTGTAATGCTTCTTCTGAACTCATGTTGTTCTTTTCCAACACTTCCTCAATGAAGTCTAGAGAATTATCTATCTCAACTTCCTTAGTGTCATTTGGGCTCTTAGCTAGATCCTTGGGACTGATATTCACCTTTACAGTTCCTTCTTGTTCATCCACCTCCAGAGTCACCTTTACTGGATTTTGCATGTCTAAGTCTTCTTTATTTCTGATTGGTGCTCCATGCAACGCTATCACTGGGGTTTTAGGACACCGGACCAGGTGTTTCCTTATTGAAGTTCTGAACCCCCTTTTTTTGCTTTTTATTGTAGTTCAGCTCAGGTTGGTTAGGGGATTTTTCCTCTCTCTGGATTTCACTGTCTAGCACCCTATTTTCTTTTGTCATTTCTAAATCACCCTTATGTTGTTCTTTCTTTTTGAGTTTATCTTCCTCTGTGGAGATCTCCTTATTAGGACATTTTTTGGAAAAATGTCCTATACGATGACATTGCTTGCATCTTAAATGGAAGGTTTCAAATTCAATTTTTTGAGTCCACATTCCATACTTAGATTTTAATATGATGTGCTCTGGTAACTCCTGCTCCATTTTCGAAGAGATGCAGAATCGAGAAAAAGCAAGTCTGGATCTGTTTCTCGTGGGTCCGTCCAGCCCAATCGGAGCACCTATGGATTTAGCAATGTTTAGCAAGATTTCATCATCCCATAATTGTAACGGTAGCCTAGGGAGTCTACACCAAATTGGAATGGTGTTAATATTTTCAGTGTTCGGGTCGAACCTGGATACCATTTTTTCAAAAATAGGCCCATATTTCCCAGCCACCACGGCCCTCCCAGAAGCACCGATTCCAAATCAGACTACTGATTAAATTTTTCCAGAAAAAAACCCATGTGGCATGATGGTAATACTCAGATCCCCCTTAGGTTTCCACTTTCTAATAGCCCATTTTCTAATAAAATCAATATTAGGTCTGGAGCCTAGAAACTTACCAACAAGAGAGAGATTCACTTTGTCCAAAGCCCTATTCACGCATCCATCTGGGACCATTAGATAGGTAGCACCTTCATTGTTCTTTTCCCACGTGAACTGTCCTCTTACAGCCGACTGTGGACCCACTTTACTGTTAGGGTTTTGAAGAATCTTGTTCCAGGCCAAAGGTGTGGATCCCAGCGTGTCCACCTTTTCTATTCGCATCTTTTCAACAGTCTAATTCTTGTCAGTAAGTAGCCTCTCTTCAGCTATTATTGGCCTAGAACGTAGACACTCTGCAACCAAAATAGTGGAAACCACACTGACTGTACTTTCGTCACTATCTCCATCGAAATATGTAATGAAAAAAACCTTGAATAAAAGGCTGATGGGTCTGGGTTGATTCAAAAAAATGAGGCTGTGAAGTGATCACATTTACATGGATATGGGAATTGGAAATGAGAGGTAGATCTGGATTAGGATGTTCGGGTGGAGGAGGAATAAAATGAGACTCTTGTGATGATTGAAAAGGAGCACTAATAACCTTGGTGTATGATAAGGTGATGGGGATAGAAGAGGTGATAGTAGTGTTAACGAGATGCAAATTAGGGGGAGCAACAACCACCAATTGAGTGGTCTATTGATTGTGAGGGATTTTTGAAGAATATTTTTGAGGATCAAGATATGTTGGGCCATGGAAAGTTCATTCATAGCTCTAGGGAAGAATATGACAAGTTGTGATGTGAGGACTTGGGATGTGAATGATAAGCATAATTGTTTTAGATGAGGAGTCCATCAAGAGGGAGGTTGGTAGATTTACAAAGGAGGTAATCATGAGGAGAAACTAGATTAACATCGATAAGATCTTAGAATTCCACACACCCACATAGTATGGTAGGAGACCCAAAAGCTTTGATGAAGGAGGTGAAAGGGGGTGTTGCTACTCTAGATGAGATGGAGTGATGATAAAGAAAGGGGTTGGTTTCAACATGGGTTATAGTTTGGAAAATTTAAGACTCTTAAAAATGGGGAATGAAAACTATTGGTTGGGTAATCATAAAAGAGGTGACCAAAGGGGTGGAGGTAATGATAGAAAGGGATTTGTTTTTTTTGGGAGGCAATAGTCGAAATAAGAATTTTGTTAAATGATATGTTTTGTTCCATTTTTATTTCTTGGGAGCGTGTAATGATGGGAATGAAACAAACAATAAAACATAAAGATGCTAATTTTTAATTAGTTCAAAAAATTCACGCTGTAGAGTTTTGATTATCTTAATTATTAAAGATGTGAAAAGAAATGTAAAATGGTCTTGAAAGGAGCATAAGAAATGGCCAATCTATGGATAGTTTTAGGTAGTTTTTTTCCTGGAGTCCTCAATATACTTGAAGGTACATGAGGAATGAATATGTGATGACTACCAATATGGGGCCTGATACTGGGGCCTACCCCTATACACCACGCACTAAAATGATAAGGGTGTTAGGCACTTAGCCAATAACCGATTGCTAATTTTTTTTTAACAAGGCCAGAACACTGCGGTGGATTTCCTATTGGGTGATGAAATCTCAATAGTTCCACCCAGAAGGATATGTTTAGATGTGTAGTTTTGATGCGTATATTTTGGATGTGTGTGATAAGAGTGTATGCAAAGGATTAACCTCCTTATTAGACTATATTTCCAAGCAAATATGAAGATTATTTTTACATCCAAAATGAAATGTTATGCTTAATGAAGATAATCAAGCAAGAAAGGGAAGAATAATGCAAAAGGATAAAATAGAGAAAATGATGAATACATGGATAATAATTTTCCATTTTATTATTTTTATTTTTAAATCAAGTAAGCAAATCTGAGCAAAGAAACCCACACACGCAAGAAAATAAGCAACACTACTTCCTGAGAGGTTAATAGGAGATGGATAGAAGAAAATAGAAATGAAAGAAAAATGAAAAGACTCACCAAATAAAGGTGGGTCCCACTGGGTGTGCCATAATATTAAACAATTTTTCTCATACCTTCTTTATATTAGTGAAATGATAACAAGAAAACAAGAAAATCCAAATATGAGAGGGTTTAAGGTACCTCTGGATGGGATGATAATGAATATGGGTGTAAGTGAGAGCTCATCCTCGAAGTGAGCTAGATGACCTAAATAATCAAGAGAACTAAACACAGAAAGTGGATTAGTAGATAGATGGGTGGGTTTCCTGAAAATTTTAGTCTCGAGAAGTGAAAAATTCCTCAGATGGATGTCAAACCACGTTTTGATAAAGATATGTAAAATCGATTGATAAATTGGATGTAGTAGATAATTGAACTAAAATAGAAACCTAAAATGTAATAGATAAAGTAAAGATGCAGATATGATCTAAATAGATGAAAAAAAAATCAAACCTAGGTGGGTCGAAAATGACCCAAGGCTAGAGAGCACATTCCATGACGATTGGGAAAATTTAAGAAGAAAATGTAGAAGACGGACTTGTAGGGGTTTCTCGAAGCTTGATTTGAATTGAGGATGATGTTGAACTGGAATAGGAGAATTATAAGAAGATATGAAACCAGATCTGATAGAAAGGATGCAAGAGATTTAATGAAATAAGATAACTTCTTGATAGGGTTAATGGTGATTAGACTGGGTTGACGACGATCGAGCTTGATGAAGTTTGGGTCAGAAGATACATGTGTGTATAATGATAATATTGAAGGATATGAGGTCTAGAGAGATCAAAAATTAGAGTTTGAAAAGGGGAAAAAATCTAGAAATAGGATAATTGTAAAGTGGGTCGAAGGTAATCAAGGAAGGTTGATGACAACCAGAATAGATCTAAGATTTTATGTGGTCAACATGGATAAAACAAAAGATGAATAAGGCTAAATGAAGGACGAGGAAATGATAGGGGTCCAAGGTGACTACTAAAACTGCGAGGCTGAAGCACAAGAGAAAAGGAAAGACCAAAGGGGCTCTACAAAAGATCAAAACATCTTCAAATCTCCATAATGATGAAATGGGTGTTTAAAATGAATATCCAAGATGACATTAACTATTGGTGAGAAGTGAAGAAACTTGTAAAAATAAAGAAAAAGATGAAGAATACCCAAAATTCCATCCATTTACAAGGAGGGGGTAAAGGCGTAATTATAGGGTCAACAAATACCTAGATTGGTCATCATTGATTGCGGAGGCCTATCCTTATGGGTGGTGGAAGGGAGACAAGCTCGAGGCAATGATCCCTTATGAAGCGGGATTAGGGTTTTGAGAGCTAAGGACAAACTAGGGTTTCTTATGATGGATAAATGGGTAGGTGGGAGGTGGAAAATATTTAAAGAAAGGTAAAGGGGAGGTGAAATTATTAAATGAGGGCCTATAAATGATAAAATGGAGGATTTAGGGATAATAAATTAATTACATGGAGATTTAGGACTATTTAATGGTGATTAAAGGCAATTAGGGAAGATGTACTAAGGGTGTGATTAAGATGATATTAAGGTGGAAAATACCGGTTAAATGGATAGATAAATTTTAGGAGGGAAAGGAGAATTTGAATGGGGAAGAGAGGTATGTATGTAGAAAATGATGACGATAGGGAGTGAATGCAGGATGAGGGGTAGCGACACAAAAAATTGGTGTCTAAAATCTGACTACTACAATTAAGAATCTAAAATATAGAAATTATAATGCTAACAAGTAAAAATGAAATCATAATTCCACAAGGATTTTATAACTAAATTATTTCTTGATTACACATCATACCTCAACACTCAATTACCAAATGGATATTTAAAAATAATAGTGAATACACTTTATACTCAAATGATATACTCCTTTCCAATTCTGTATCTCATTTATGACTCAATTAAGCATGCAAAGATATTCTCCCAAATTTTAATTAAAACATCCTTGAATTGATAATTATTTATAACTCTATGCCTAAGATATAACTAAATTGAACAATTATATATTAAACAACTATATGGATCAAATATCTAAAAAATGGCCAGACTATAATATGATTAATAAATCCAACAATTTATTTATTTATAAATGTTCAGAACATTCCAGAATTAAAAATGGACGAAATTCAAAATTTTAGAGAACCAATGAGAGACAAGGAATGAGCAAGCAAATATTTCTCAAGTGGCTCTAATAGAGATAAAAAGACACCTGGAAACTAATTAGAAATCAATTAAAGATCATATGGATTCAATTAAACTTGTTGAGAAACATAAAGTACCTACAAATCATTTGAGATGCCCCACATATGTGTAGAAGTAAAAAATCTAGATAAGAGGAATGAAAGATGGTAATGGATGCAAAAAACAATTATAAAACTCTATCATAAATCTATTACCCATTCTTCTTAAAATTAGGACTAATGTGTAGATATTTGAATTATGTTTCCAATGGTATAAATAATTTATTAATTATACCTCTATGTTAAAATATATAGACAAAAAATCATAGCTCTATTTGTCATTTTTATTTCATCTTTGATGTCCCTATGCTTCATTTTCCCTTACTATGAAAGCATCAAAATTATCTTGGTGAAAGGCATCATGTAACATTTTAAAAATTTATTGATAGAAGACATGTGTATTACATCAATTTTTCAAAATTATATGGATACATGGAAATAGAGGCATAAACATTAAGATACTGAGAGTGTAAATTACCTCTACATGTCCACAATAAGAACCCTATAGATAATAGGATCTTGAGCCAAAGGTTTTCACCAATTTATACCAAGTGTCATAGATACACCACAACTAAGCTCAATACTTTTTAAAATAAGGAAGTATATATTAGCACCATGTATTAGTTATCGGTACTTTATGGATTATGAAAGAAAAATGCACATGTTCGAGATAGTCCCATATATTAATTTCCTACATGTATCTTCCATCAATACTCTACAGAGTATAGGAGTGATATTCCAAGTCTTGACATATCCCTATACAACGATGCCCACAATGTGTCTTCAATCAATCTTATTTGGAAAATGGAATCCAAAATATTAAGTCTCAATTTGTGTAGAATGTCAATACCTTCCATGTGTTTCAGATCCATCATATATACAAATTCACTAAATTCCAAGAGGATCCCAACATTGATTGAAGTTGTGTGTCCAGGATCTAACTCAAACACTAAAAACAATGAGTGTAAATTGATTTCAAAATATTTATTGGGTCGAGGTAATGTCGATGGATAGAATGTATCATTACTTTAATATTTCATTGAATTAAAATTCATGGATCATCAACAAAGGAAAAACAAATGATTGAGATGTCAAGGATGATTTTTCCTTTTAAAAACCATTAATCCTTTGATTTTTTCACTTGATTTGGCATGAAAATTTTAGGCTCCAAACTAAAAAATGTACACTCAAAGAATCTATTCCTATAATAACACCTAGAATATATAATCTTATCTTCCACAAAATGTACAATAGGAAAGGTGTATGCATTTGTACATGTAAAGAAGTATTTTATATTTAGAAAAATGGATAAATTTATGTTTCTTGGGAAGTATCTTGGTCAATTATCAGGGATTAAGATAAGTATTTGAACCATTTGATGTGAAGAGAGCATGAAGTTAGGTTGATAAATATGGTCCATGTTGAGGAAAATTAAAATCCATAATATTTTGGTATTTATAATCTAGATATGTTCTTGATTACATTTTAGGAACACGTGTCCCGGTAGGATATGAAATTTATCACACTAGATTAAATGTGTTTGCTAGAATAGTAGAAACCTAGTGTGAAGTGTATAGAAGGAATAACCTTAGATGGAATAAACCAATAGGAATAATGTGCACAATATTTTTTATACCCTCTAGAATGACCAAATCATGGCCAAGATATTGTGCAAACTAATATCCAGAGATACACATTCAAGGATTTATTGATGCATGTAAGGAATATAAAATATAACCAAAATAACACATCCATATATTTTTGTAATTACTCACTCCATTTCTTAAGCCATGGTATTTTCACTAGGAAAGAAGAAAATAAATGTTCACTTTGAGGTAGGTATGAATTTTTTTTTATTCATATATTCACATTTAAAGATAAATCTCTTAGGGTGAATGCAGGCTTGCAAAAGATCAAAAAAATCCTCTCTTATGGAAATATAAATGCAAAAAGAGGAGATGAATTCAAATGCATAGAATAAATAAAGTATAGGAATTATGCATTCATGTCCAGTAGAAATGGAAAAACTAAAAAAGGCACTAATCAGAGGATATAATTATGTCACAAAGTTGGGGATGGTAAAGAAGATGCACAAAATTTAGCAACAAAGGTGATATGTAACTTAAAGGTATTTTTGAGCTAGAAGATTTTAATCCACTTCCTACAAGCTATGAATTGTGTAATAAATAAGAAGATAATCTACAAAATATAAACATAGCATAAAAATAAGGATCAAGGATATTTAGAATTATATGATAAAATGGAAATGAAAAAATGTATGATGAACCAATGCACAAGATGGAGGAATACATTTGACCTTTATGAACAATTAAGTTATCCACCATTTGGGACTTATTGGATAGATTTGGAGATGTCTCAAATTCCATAGATATTAAGTGATTATGAGGATATTTTCTTGACCAAGTTTAGTGAAATAAAATGGGTAGACCCATCTATGGAAGAAATGTGAATTGAGTTAAATAGTATAAATACCTATTGATAATTGACCATATAGGTTTAATTCCAATATGAAGGCCAAGGTAAAAGTGAAGTTACATCACATGATAGAAGCATGATTGATATACACTATATAAAAATCATATTGGATAAGTTTGGTAGTTAATCCACTAAAAAATATGATAAATAAGAATTTGTAGAAATTATAGGGAACTCAATGACAGTTATATAAATGATCCAATTCCTACTCCATTTATAGATGAAATTATGGATGTAGTTGCAAGACATGAGGTGTATTCATTCATGGATGGATTTATTGGTTATCATTATATCCCAATTATGCAATAAGATCCATCCAAAACTATGTTTGCTATGGAATAGGGAACCTTGGTGTATAAAGTACTGTCATTTGGATTTAAAATGTACTTGTAATATTATTCAAGTTATAGTGACTGTTGGTTCCCAATTGTACACCCCCATGGCTTGATAACACTTTCAGAGAATATGAATGCTTAGAGGATGAAAGACTATGTGATACATATTGTTTAGAGATGGGGAGGTGTATCACATTCTCTTTGGAACCAAGCTCTTGGGATGATTGAGAGGCATATACAAAGGGGATGGCTTGATCTTGCTGCTTTTGGTTCTACCTTAAACTAGGATGAGAGGACCCATTGGGTAATTTGAATAGAGTGAGGATAATTTACACTTAATTCCTCTTGATTTTTCAAATGGTGGGTTAATATGATATCAATATGACCATGAATATAACACTCACTTGCAAGAGTTGTCATTATAATATTACATATACTTAGTGCATAAAACACAGGTTACTAGAGACAATAAAGTTTAGTTTATCTGGAATCACTTTTGATGGGAATATGAATAAGAAGATTTATCTTCAAAGATGGTGGGAAATAGAACACTAGGGTGGTAAATGGATCTTTAGATAGAATTTTTATGGTGTGGGGAAAAATATTGAAGGTTTGATTTGTAAATAAGGGGGAGTAAATGATGGTTGATTTCCTATAAAAAACATCAAAAAATACTATGATAGGATGCTATCCAGGGAAGTAAAGAACATATGATTAAGTAGTAATAATTTTTAAACTAAAAGATTTATATTCATTAATGGTCAATAACTACAAATATTTTCAAGAAAATAATTAAAAAAAATTAACATTAAAGCTTATGTAAGAGCTCTAATGAAGTACCTATTGCTCCTATTCTCGTATGCCAAAGATACACTCAAAGGATGACAAAAATCATTTAATCAGTAAGTTGCAACATGTTTTTATAACTACCTCAGATATTGAAAAGTAAATGCTATAAATCAATACTGATTTAATGACCAATAAGATACAACTTACCAAACATATGATCTAGTGTACTACATATATAAACAATAAATACAAAATTACAGTAAATATTGTAACTCATTAGTGAAATTTCAACATACAAGATGCTGAATACAAAACTAGAATAATAAGAAAACATTATCATTAAAAATTTTAATTTCTTGACAAGGTACATGAATTGAATTCCCTCAATGTTTGCCAATGGCTGTACAGTGAAACCACCTTGACACAAAAGCTTCAAAACTCAAAGTTCATATGTATTCTATATAAGAAAATGGAAACATACAAAGTTACATTAATTTCTTTCAATGTTTAAATAGAAAACTAACCCCCCTTTCATATAAGGAAAAACACTCATATTTATACAAAAAATTCATGGATTCATATTTCAATTTCCCCCCAAAAATAGAAAGGGAGTATTCCTTTCCTTCATAGCAAAGGATCCCAAGCTCTTATCAGAGCGAGAAGACATGTTGTCCAACTGCAAAGATTATATTTTTAGTTACCAACTTTGGAGTCTGTTTTTTACTTTTTCTATCGCAGATGTGGATTTTTTCATAGTTAGCTTATACTATCATATGTCTTTATGTCTTGTTCACCCAGTCTCAATCACTTATGTGTCTAGTCATAACCATTTTCATCCTGACATAATTCCTTTAATTGATTGGATTTTTACCCTTTTTTCAAAATATACTTTGAGAGAGGAATGATTATAGGTAACCATTTGAATTTAATGTCTTCCTCATGCAAGATCTTAAATCAAACCCAAGAAATGTATTTTTTACAGATATATTTTTTTCTCTCCCTTTCTCCAATTCATGTCGAATATTCAACTGATCTTACATTTAATCCTGTCATGATACTTCACCAAGAATTGCCTAGGATTCATTTTCCTATAAATTCTCACTTAATTCCTATGAATTTGTAAGTTCTTTATAAGATTATAAGTGGAATTTCCTATGAAATAAGAAATGACATCTACCTACTTGAGAAATGGTGGACATGAAACTAGAAGGATATTGGAAAGATATATCCTCAAAAAAATTTCATTCAATTTTCAATATCTTTGTTCCGAACAAAGTATTCATCATGATGTTGTTCACAATTGAATATTATAAGGATCTTGTAGGACCACTAAATCCCCATATAATTTAACTCACTTTGAATAGGAAACTCATTCAAATGAATCCCTTTTTTTTGGTGTTCCAGATCTTATTTCACAATTTTTTCCCAGAAGACTACATTGTTCCTGAGCAATTAAAGAAGTTCTAGATCCATTTCAGGAAAACTATCAATGTGTACACCATTCGCATATCCCCTACATTTTTTACTGAGGAAGTGGTAGAGAAAAAATACTAGTTGATTCTCCTATAGTATCTGATTCATATCCTCAACAAGATATATCCTCACTTTCTCAAAAAATAGATGAGTTGTAGCAAAGGCTTATTTTCCTTGAAAAGACATCAGTGAAGTCTTCTTCTAAAAATGTTTATTCAATGCCCTCTTCTCCATTGAATTCTATAGTGCCTTCACCTCCAATGAAATGTTTTGTGCCCTCACCTCCATTGAAGATATGCAAAAGGGTCCTAGTAGTTCCTCTTAATGCACCAAATATTATTCATGCAAAACCAGCTAATGTGCCCAAGCCATCTACATATTTTAACACTAGTGTTTATTGGGGTACTAAGATGCATATGACAAGAGGTATTAACCTTATTGAATGGGTTTCATCTTATAATAATAAATTGGAATTAATTAGGATTCTGGAAAGCCCAAGGGAAAACATTAAGGAGCTTATGGATAAGGGTATGTCTCATGATTTAGTAAGAGATATAAAATATGTTTATGGAGCTCAACACCACAAGAAATTTGAGTTTAGGAAGAAAAAATTATTAGTTCATAGTCCTTCTTATAGAGAGTAATTTATAGTCATTAATTGACCATATGCTAGTTACAAAACGTTTTTCAAATGTATACACAATTGTTAATATAGATTCCAAGGGATGAGGCCCTTATAGAATCCTCATTTTTTTCATATATAAGAAATATCTATTTTTCATGGTATTTTATGTATGAGTGATTTTAACCAATTCATCCTGAATTTACTGAGTGCTTTCTTTCAATTCACAATTTTGAAAATACAAAACACTAGATAGTAAAGAATGAAGGAAAAAACTAAGAAGGAAGAGATAAAGATAGGGAACAAGCCTAAGCTTGATCAAGATCAAAAAATTTATCTTCTATCTGTTCCTTCATCCTATCCCTGAGGGCATCATATTTCTTGAAAATTTCTAATGCAAAATCCTCATCTAGATGTGCATGGAAGTGGAAAATTTCTTCCTTCCAGGAGAAGATATCTATGCATTCTACATAAACTCCTTCCTTTTTCTTTATTCTTTCATTAAATTTTTCAATATACTTTTCCAAGTGCATAAGCCTTTGGATGGAGTAGTAATCAAATACTTTTTGGGATTCAGTCCTTGCTATAACATGTTATTTTAGTATTTCAACCAATTTTTTGTATTTATCCTTGTAGGGGAATACATCCCTTAGATGGAAAATATCCTTTATATATAAGATTCAATGTCATCAACATAATCCTATTATTTAATCCTTGCATCCCGAAATTTATGAATTCCATTCTCTAATACCTCTAATCAAATCTTAATTACTTCTTCACACAAGAGGTGTTTGTATGATGGAAAAGTGACAACCGAGCATGGGAATCTACAATTACTCTTTCCTCGTACCCAACTTCCTGAGGTCGTGTCGAGATAGCCAGTGAATGTTGAATGTGAATGGATATGTATAAGCTAATCAGGTAATCTTAAATCCTCAACACATAATAATGGAATACATGAATCTAAGGTGAATAAGGCCCTCCTAACTTGGATTGGTGTAATGGCTCCTTTAGATGTAGAGACTCCAATCGATGTCGAGCTCTACCGAGATCCTATTTCTTGGTTGTTGGATACATGGGAAGCAACCTATGGGAGCTTCGTATATATCTCTAGACAAGGTCATGAAAGTAGTGGTAGGTCATTTTAGCGGGTTTTGTGGCTAGCTATGGGTGGTTTTCTGGTCTAGCCCAGAAAATATTGGATTGATTAGCTTCTATGTTTAATACGAAAAATTGTGCTATAATATCTGGCGGGAGTGGTGAAGATCTAAACACCAGCGTTCGCAAGCTAGTGTCAATACTTGACTGATTTATAGGCCCGTTGGGTTGTGGGACTTGGGGATTACAACCGTGAGTACGTGGTTGTTGAGGACCTGTTATGGTCATGTGAAGAATCAATCCCTTCTTTCGAATATCTAGTAATCGTATGCCTTTTAAGCTTCTACGTTTATAAATAGAAGTTGTATGATTTTCTTAGAGTACCTAACAGGTGTTCTGGCAACTTGGATATGTAAGCTATTGTATATATCAATGAGGAGGTCTCCTTTGTTAGGTCACAGAACCAAAGGATCGCAACCAAATGTTTTCTCTCATTTGAACCCTTGCACGGTCATTAAGGTGTTTTATCAAGGCAATATATAATTTGGATGGTTTGACCAGAAGTTGTAAGCTTTGTCATCTTCAATGTTTAACCCTCTTAGTTGCTCACTAATTACTTGTAAGTTTGTTGTGGCTCAAAAGACTTGTATCCTAAGGTCCTGATCTATATCAGCTAAAGTCATGGGTAAATTTGGTTGAGGTACTATAGGTTCAAATATATACTCTCTAGGCTCCCTAGGTCCTATGATTGTCATACAAAGATGATTCAACCTCCAACTAACATTAAATAAACTGATTACAAAAGAGTTATTTACACTATGCAAGCATCTTTTTATTTTTGTATTTTTCAATAACGTATTTAAATGAAGTTGAAGAGTAACTACTCTAGTATATTTATAAAATGGAAAACTAATCTAGAAACACAATGAAAACAAATAAAGTAGCCTGGCATGGCTATTTGCCTGTGTAATTATGATTTTATCCTAAATATCTAAGCAAATAAACGTATTAACTTGAAAGGCTCTCAATTCTACCTTAGAAGTGAGGAATGAATCACAATTTCTTAGAAACTATCAATCCCCATAGCTTCCCTAGTGATATCGAGAGAAATTTTTTTACTGAAATGAAATAATTCACTACTTTATTTGATATGTTGTAACTAGAACTTTGATAGCTCAAACCTGGCATTTACAGAACAATGATAAATCTAGTTATGTGTGATTTCATCCCCTTAGTGTGATCTCCTCATTCCTTTGTGTCCTCGTGAATCTAGAAAGTGTGTATATGATAGTATCAACAGAAGATAGCGTTCAAATAATGGCAGCTTTGGATATAGACCGAATACAATACGAGCAGGAGAGGGATAGCGCAAGTGAACAAAGCTTGACTATGCAATTCCTAGTGGGATTTATTATGGGAATATAACACAAGTGTACCAAGAGTTTCAGAAGCTATTCTTGTGACAAAACAAACTTGCAACTTTAATGGATTCTAGTCTAGAAATGAAGCTATCCTATGTTTAAATTGACTGTATGCAGTAGTAATGCAACAAGACTTGAAACAAGAAGATGATATGACCTCCAAAATGCCAACAATGGAAGAAAAACCTGAAACTAACAAAATTCTAAGCAAGGAATTGAAAAACTAAATAGGAGAATTGAGAGGATGAGGGGCCATTTGTTTGAAAACAAACCAACTATTTATATAATTCCCATTCACCAAAGGGTAACTTGGAATGGAACTCTTTTACCATTAAACAATGGAGAAACACTATTACAGGGAATGAAAAACATAAATACAAGCTAATGAGGTTGAGAAAAGTTGGTAAATGTTGAAAATTTATGCAAGTCGCGATCAAAGGAAAGTGTTGGAAAACACGTGAAGGACCGCCTCCCTGAGCAGGGTGGTGGTTACAGGACCACCACCCTGGTAGGGCAGCGGTTTTGTTACTGAAGGTCAAAACACATTTAAAAAGGGGGGCGAGGGATAAAACAAAGCACAAGGAACTTGGATAAAGCATTTTGGATGCTAACATATACTTCGTGAGCTTCTCTAGATCCCGAAAACCTTGCGAGGTGACCTGTATCATCATTGGGGCATGTGTAACAGCATTCCAGCGGTGCAGTACCCTACAATTTTGGGTACGTACATATTGCCCCCTTGGAGAAGTGTTTTAACCATGAAGAGGCGTAAAATGGTGGGTCCATGTATGGTAGTCCCAAAACGGGAAGCTAGAAATTATACCTGATACACCCGTGTGTTGAAATGACGCCACCCAAACTCCCGCTACCTACAAAATGAAAAGAGGACTCAAGTGCATATATATAAAATAAGTCTAGAAAATAAATACTAATTTAATATGAAATGAGGACTTACCATTTACGCGTGGATAAGAACTTACCTTCGTCGGCACTATAAACCTGTGAAATGGGCATTCAAAAATGAGTCAAAACACTATATATATATATATAATGGGCTCATTTTCCTATTCATTTGTGCATGTTGATTTGATAGTTTTTGAGCTCTTGGACCTACGGTGATGGTTTTCAATAAGATTATAGTCAAAACTTTCGTGGTGAGATAGCGATCATGCCTCCAAGAGCGGAATGTCGACCCGCGAGATCTACAGTTAGTTCTTCTTGATTTACCATTTTTTAACCCAAAATGTTAAAATGTCGAAATCTTTGTCTTGGGGGGGTCATTGTTAGAAATGATAGTGTTAATAGGGTCACTTAGGGGGGGTGCCTAATGGGTAGGCTTTTGTTTTAGTTAAAATGGTCAAATTTTGAGTTTTCGAGCATTTGTAGGGCATATGACCCATTCAAACTCACGGGACAAGACCACCGTCCTGAGTAGGGCGGCGGTTATGGGACCGCCACCTTAAAAGGTGGCGGCTACGGAACCACCACCCTGCACAGGGTAGCGGTCCATTACAGAGTGTTAAAACAACACTTCACTTAACTTTTTTTTAACATTTTTAGCATTCTTGCATGTTCTTAATAGTTTTTTCAATACAATTTTGGTACTAAGTTACTCCTTTTTGCGTGTTTTTCGGTGTATGTAGAAGGAGGAGTACATTAGATGGAGTCGGGAGAGGGAGTTTGATTGGCTCTCAGAAGTGTCGGAGGCACTCTCCTAGGCAGAGCGGGATACTCTCCAGAGGGCTGGTATATGGAGGATTGCACAGGTTCTTCATGTTGCACCTACCAGTCACATATTGTGTGACTTGTTTTCTTATTGGGATGCAGATCGGAACACCTTTCGATTGTTAGGAGTTAGGGGTGAGTGGTCCATCACCTTGGAGGATGTTTACTGCATACTGGGAGTTCTGATTCTTGGGTGGTGGCTGTCTCTTAAGACATCAGTATCTAGATCACAGGTGGTTTAGTGGGCTACCTACATGGGAGATGTGGTTGTATCGATGGGGTCAAAGAAGGGTGTGAGGATCCATTCTATTATTGAGTTAGATATTCCCTTGCTTCGTAAGGCCATTATGGGCATTCTTGCATCCAAATTGATTGGGGACAAGGGAGGGGACACCCTCTTATATTGTTGGGCTCCTATTATTGCCCAGATTGAGGGACATGGACATGTCTACGCTTGGGGAGAAGATATCCTCAGGACTACCTACCATGATTTATACAGGGTAGTCTGTTTACAGGGAAAGTCACTAAGCCATACGACTCTTGTCATGAGTTGGGTGTATGAGCACATTATCCCATATGGGAGAGGGGTTGAGGTGGAGGATCCCGGGGCCATCATAGTAATGAGGTGGATGGGGATGACAGTTCTTAGAGCACCCCACCAGCCAGTAGTTTCCCTGACTACGGAAAACATGGAGGCCACTCCCTATCAGGCCAAGGTAGGGGTATGGCGAGAGGAGATGGTTACACTAATTACCTGCCAGACCACCAGCCAGTTGATAGACAGGGTAGGGAAGTTGGAGGTACACCCCTTTGATAGAGTTCCATAGTAGTTTGACCTCCCCTATAACGACATGCTTCCTCTGGTGGTGCCAGTGTACAGATATATTTGTGAGGCTCGGGGAGGTCCTATAGGCCGGGGGTGGACCATTATTATGCCCAGCACTCCTATTGCAGCTAGGAGGGTGGTACGTGCATGAGGGAGAGCTAGTACTCCTCAAGCACCCTTACTTCGGATTGCTTCCGGTCCCGCTCATAGTAGTGATGAGCCCATTGACATGGACTCCAAGTCTGAGGAGTTCACTGGGGGAGAGACCAAGGAGGAGATAGAGGACATGGAGATCAGTGAGATGGGTGGAGGGGATGAGAGTGATCCTGAGTGACATGACACCCAGGAGACCCTACAGGATGAGAGGGTAGAGTGGAGTGTAGAGAGGGTGACGCTGGTTTTAGAGGAGTTACTCTCTCGGGACCCAGGTGGAGATGGTAAGTCTGTTGCAGGCCGTCACATTTCCCTAGATTTGGGCGAGGGGCACTAGTCAGTTACGACGTCAATGGCGGGTGCAGATCCTAGAGATCCTTCTTGTAGGCCTAGTGATCCTAGTGAGTTGTCACTCTTCTCCTGAAATTTGTTTTAGTTAGAGTTGTTCTAGTTTTTTGTTACTTTTTGTTTTACTTACTCTTGGTTTTATCATTGATCATTTTATAAATTGTTTTCTCCTTTGTTTGCAACAACTACTGATGAGTGGGGAGACTTGATTCACCAAGTGTGTACTAATACCTTGCTTCTCCCCTTGGAGAAGACTCATGCTGAGCTTTTCATGGACGTAGGGGAGCCCTCAGTAGCTGGCAGGCACACTGATGTTTTTGCCTCTGTTTGGCATGCGGTGAAGATTATGAATTCTCTTGGCATGGAGGTGGCTGGATATAAGATAGCCAAGCACCTGATGAGGAGGAGCCATTCTTGTAGCGAGATGGAAGCTACCGGGCATGACTGCGAGCCCTTAGTGCATTCAGAGCGCCGATGTAGCCGGAGTCCTAGGCATGGCCGCGCACCCTTTGAGGGATCCCATAGGGATTGATAGACTATTTTTGTAGTATTCTGTCAGATGTTTAGACGAGTGCTTTGTACTTTCCAGGGTCATTGAGCATTTTGACCATGCCTAGTGCATGATGGCATTGTATACGAAACCTGATTTGTATATATATATATATATCTTTGGATCTAGACTCTTGGTATCTTGAATTTTGTGACTCATTTTCTAAATGTGTTTTTAGATGTTTTTAAATTTTTTTTTTTCATGTTTCCAGAATGTATGTAATGGACAACAAATGATAGTAAATAGGATGTTTTACTCTATATGTTTTTGTAATGTTGATATGAGATGATACTAACATACAGTAGTATTGAACTTTTGAACTCTTTGGGAAATGTTTATAATTTCCTCTGATGTTGGTAAGACGTGATGAATGTATAGTGATCAAGAGATGAACTTGCCCCAATCCCAAATCCACGCAACTGGTAAGATGCGAGGGCTCAACACCAAGAGTTAGGAAGGGCACAAGTTGTATGAGTTTAATTGAATGGAATGACGAGAGATAGACAAACCAGTAACAAAAGCCAAATTTGGACCTACACACCCACCCTACTTAGAACTACTACCAAGCTTAGAAGACCACTTGCTTTTCAGTTTATCTAGACTTAGATTCATAAATGGCAACCTCGTTGACAAAATCTAGTTTTGAGGATTTGATATTTTTGGAATTTGGATATTTGGTTTTCTCTTAAGATAATTTGATTTGTGTTTTTAGCATACCAAGATTTGTTAGTTTGTGTGACTAGACCCCCCACACCCTACCTCACGCCACTAGTAAAAAGCATGGGTTTGTCACCAAAGGAAAGATATAGGCGAGTAAGGGAACTTCTTTCCTTTCCCAACCTCACATCACCGGTAAGAGATGTGGGCTTATCGCCGAAGATTGATGGGGCAAAGAAGTGTGTAAAATAAAATATTTTGTTTGCTTGGTGCTTTTGATTTCATTTGATTTTGAAACTTCTGATCTATGACTTTGGGATATCCTTTCGTTCCAAGATATTTTAAGAGGGATAGATTTGACACCAAGAAGCTTCCAAAACAGACTGTAGGCAAGGACAACTTCACCTAGTAGAAAGAAAGAACAAAGCCAAGTATGCAGGTCTTGGTATGGTTTTCGTTAATGTTTGTCTGTCAAAATTGATGAGAAGATTTGAAAATAGCTGATGATGTTTGGAGAGATGTGATATGAATGCTTTTCCCAATATTTTAGAAATTTGTAACAGATTGTTTTAAGAGTAAGCTCCTGGACTACCATTTTTACGAAATGGACAGAATGAAACTGTTAATAGACTAATGTAATGTAATTAGCTATAATGTACTAGGAATGAATTTGATGTTTTATGCGTAAAACCACTTAAGATGCAAGGAATTGATAGTTTCACCAAATTCCTCACCTTCTAGTGTGCACAAGAGATACACACTATTTCCATAGTCCTTCATGACTCGGTATGGGCCCAACCATTTGGGCCGGAACTTTATTCCTTCACTGGTTTTCTTATCGATTTGGATGTCTAGTCTTAGAACTAGATATCCTTCATATATTTCTTGCTCATAGACCTTTTTTTTATACTACCGGTACATCTAGTCAGCATAGGCCCTATGCTGCTATTTGGTGTTTAACCTGGCCTCGTCAAGGCTTTCTAGTTGAGAGAGGTGTGCCTACCTACAAGATTCTTTATCCAGAATCCCTTGTAATGAGATACAAAGACTGGGTATTTCAACCTCAAGTGGGAGAACTACTTCTACTCTGAATACCAATGAGAAAGGAGTTGCTCCTGTTGGTGTTCTTATTGAGATTTGATGGGCCCACAAAGCCAGATATAGTTTTAAATGCCAATCTTGTTTGTTCTCCTTGATTGTTTTGAAGAGAATAGCTTTCAACATTTTGTTTGTTGCTTCAGCTTGCCCATTAGCTTGAGGGTAGTAAGGAGAGGCCGTGTGATGGTTTATCTTGAACTTGCAACATAGCTCATGAACCTCGTCATTCTTAAAGGACGTGCCATTATATGAGATAATGACTTGTGGGACACCATAACTACAGATAATTTGGTTCAAAATGAATTTGACAATCACCGAACCTGGTACAGTGGTGAGAGGCATGGCCTCTACCCATTTGGTAAAATATTATGTGGTTGTGATTATAAAATTATGGCCATCATTTGATGAGGGAGAGAATTTCCCTATCAAGCATAGACCCCACATGGAGAAGGGCCACGGAGTCGCTATTGGTTGCAGGGATTGTGTTGACATGTGAATCTCGTGAGAGAATTCTTGGCATTTGTGGCACTTACACACAAATTCCACTGCGTCATGCTCGAGAGTGGGCCAAAAATAACCCATCCGATGTATTTTGTGAGCGGTGGTGTGACCACAAAAGTGGCCCCCACATATCCCACTGTGGGATTCATGAAGAATCATCTTGGATTCTTTTATGTCGATGCAACTTAGAAGCATGCCATTGAAGGCTCTACGATAGAGTACATGGTCTAAAACAACATATCTAGTGGTAATAATGCGTAACCGCCTTCTTTGTTGTGACGTGGCACCTTCCAGGTATGTATGGTCCATGATAAAATTGACGATATCAATATACCAGGAACATGTAGAAATGGGGGGCCTAGTTTCGACAAAGTATACACACTCATCGGGAAAGTCTAGATCTACCAGCTCACCTCCATCTAGTGGATTTTCATCTAACCAGTCTACAATAATTTTTCCTTTAACGGATTTCTGGTTTATGAATGTTAACTCAAATTCTCCCATTAAGGTTATGAAATAACCAACCTTTTTAGATAAAGATCCTTGTGTGAGAAATGTTCGTAAATGGTCTGTCTTTACAATGACCCTTGTTTCTTGGTTTAACATGTAATGTCTCAAATGTTTTATTGCAAAAATTATGGCAAGGCATTCTCTCTCTTCCTGTGTGTAATGTGTTTCATAATCGAGCAACGTTCGACTAATGAAATAGATTGTGCGTTCTCGTTTGTCATCATCTTCTTGAGCCAACATGCAGGCCAACGAGACATGAGTGGCTCATGAGTATAGGATCAAAGGGTGGTCTGGCTTGGGAGGCATTAGCGTGGGTGGTGACAACAAGAAGCACTTAACTACTTCGAAGGCCTCGTTGCAATGTTCAGTCCAATCGACACTATAATCTTTCTTGAGTAGATTGTTGATTGGATGAATGACAGAGCTTAAATTTGGGATGAACCTTCAAATTGCACCGAGTTTCCTAAGAAATGACCTAATAGTAGACTCTTCGGATGGTGGGATCATTTCGAGAATAGCTCACATTTTTTCTGGATCAACATCAATCCCTCGTGAAGATATAATGTAGCCTAGAAGTTTTCCTCCTTTTACACCGAACACGCACTTTTCTGGATTTAATGTGACACCATACTCAATTAGTCATGAGAGGATGGTACGGAGCACTTCCAGATGATCATAGTATCTCTTGGCCTTGGCTAACAAGTCATCCACATAGGATTCCACAATTTTATGGATAAGATCATGGAATATATAAGTCATTTCTCGCTGATACGTAGCGCTAGCATTCTTACGACCAAATGGCATGACAGCGTAACAATAAGTTCCCCATGGAGTTATAAATGTGGTTTTGGCTTGATCTTGTTCAGATATTTTAATCTGATTGTACCCTAAGAACCCATCCATGAGGGACAATAGTTCAAACCCAATTGTTGCATTAACGATAACATCAATGGATGGTAATGGGAAATCATCCTTGGGACAAGCTTTGTTAATATCCCAAAAATCTATGCAAATGCGTATTTTCCCATTCTTTTTTAGGACAGGGATGATATTAGATACCTATTGTGAATAGTCAATGGGTTTGATGAATCCTACTTGGAGAAGTTTTACTACTTCCTCTTTTACCATGAGAGCCACTTTTGGCTTCATTGGTCTTGACTTCTGTTTAATTGGCTTTGCATCTAGTTTAGTGACAAGATTATGTACCGTGACTTGTGGTGCAATGCCCGTCATTTCTTTATAATTAAATGCAAAATCCTTTTGATGTTATTTGAGGATTTAGGTGTGTATTTCTATCTCCTCTGGGGTTAACGAGGATCCTAACTTCAAAATTCTTGGTTCTTCTTCCGTTCTAATGTTTATATCAATGGTTTCTTCTATCAAAGAAGCATTACCTTCTTCAAATTTAGGTGGGGCTGAAGGTAGTTCCAAGATTTCTCCATTTTCTATCTCATAGATATTAAGATCCTTCTATGGAGGAGACTCTATCGTGGGATTTCCAAAGTAGGAAGAGGAATTAGGTATTAGGGAAAGATCAACTATATGGTGAGCAAGGTGTAGCTCTGCATAGGTGTTCAGATATTCAAGAGTGACTTTATCATTGTCAAAGTGACCTATGATAGAAAAATCCTCCTCAGCTTCTCCATGAGCTAGGAGTGATTTTTTTGGTATTTTATGCACTAATGGTTTGGTACAAAGTGATACTATGAAATTTGTGTCCTCCAACTCACTGTTCGGGGTGAAACAGGAAGCTGAGGTTGCTATTGAGTCTGCGAGAAGGTTTTTGCTCTCGTGGGATTGCTTCAATTGATATGAAGTTGAATCCCTTGCTTAAATCTAACACGGCTATTTTGTATAGTTGTAAATGTTCAACCCTAGTTTCATATACCTCAGAGACTTGGTTTGCAACTAGCTGCGAGTCTCCTAGCACTCTAATGTTATTGACACCCATTCTCTTAGCTAAGATGAGGCCAAGTAGGAGATCTTCGTACTCAGATCCGTTGTTTGTACATTCAAAGTTTAATTGGAAGGTGAAAGGTAGGATCTTTCCCTCAGGCAAAGTAAAGATCACCCCTGCCCCAGCTCCAAAGTGACATCTAGCTCCATCAAAGTGGAGAGTCCAATACTTTCTTGGAAAAATGGACGTTGGGATATCTGTCATATCTGTTTCTTCTACTTTGGTTACTTCTACCATAAAAACTTTGTCTGATGGAAGAGAAGTGATTCCCAGGGTGTGTCCTATACCCATGGAATCAAATAGTAGGAGAATAGGTAAGTATTTCTCCAGCAACTCAACAATTTTTGTGGTATTCCTTAGTGATACTGCTTTTATAACATTGGTCTCATTTTTGAGTCCTGGAACATCTTCGATTGGAATTGTAATTTCTAACTCAGTGGTGGGTATCAGCTTTTCTTTTGGTTGTGAATTAGTTGGCTTAACAAGCTGATTTGTTGGGAGTTCAAACTCGGGGTGAACACCTGGTCTTTTCTTTAAATCAGCTAGGTGTATATCGAAGGGTTTTGGGTCACCTTGTGCCATGAATATTTTCCCTAAGTGTAGAAATCTTATTTCTTGGAATAGCATGGAAGGGATTGCCTTCATGTGGTGTATCCATGGATGACCAAGGATCATATTATAATTGGTTTCTTGATCTATAATATAAAAATTGGTGAGGACCGTCTTGGGTCCTAAAGTGACTGGTAAAACTATGGTTCCAATCGAAGTGGCTTTGAGGCTATCATAACCTCTTAGCGTATTTCACATCGTGGAACAATTTTTTTCTCCATATCCTAGCTTTTGAAGGAAAGTGAAGGGGACTATGTTGAATTCCGCCCCATCATCAACCATTACATGTTTAACATAATTATTGTAGACCCAAACTTGTAAATGTAAAGCAATGTCACCTCTTCGTGTAATTTCAACGTCTGTCGGTATTTTGCTTATATTGAATATAAATTCCATATCCCTATCTAGCTGCCCCGGAGGATAAATGTCAAAATCCACATGGTTTACTTGCATTTCTAGAGGAGTTATGTTGATTAAATGAACAAGGCCTAATGATTCTAAGAGAGCAACTCTGTGGGCAGGAGAGTTTTTTAACAAATCCAAGAAGGATATGTGTGAGAAGGTTTTATTTAAATCATTAATTAGATCATAGGTGCCTATAGGTTTTAGCAATGTTTATTTAGTGTTGTTTGGCTCTAATGAATAACTTGGAGTTGTTTGAGAAGAGTAATCCCACGTTCTTGTTATAGTTTATATGGTTAGCTCAGCGTCTAACTCTACTAAACCAACTATCTTAGTTTGAGGTCGAGTTCCTAATTGGGGTGTGACTGGTGGATTTAATGAAGTTGAAGCTTCATGATCATTATTTCCTGTCATGACACCTTTTTTTGTTCCATTAGAATCTAACTTTTTGTTGTTAGAATGGTTTGGGAGTGGGTCATTGAAGATCTTGAGGGATGCATTTTGAGGGGAAACTACCCCTACATAAGCGTTTGGTGTGTGTACTACAGAAATTGCTAAAAACATATCTATAAAGAGTTATTTCTGATCTTCTGGAAAACACTGCATGAATTTATTATATTCACGACAAGTCCTAGTATCATGGCCTTGAATTTTGTGAAAGCCACAATATAAATTGGGATTGTAATTTCAAGGCTGGGCTGTTGATTTAAAACCTGTTGTGGCCCGAAATTATGATAAGGTTACTGGTTGTTAGAGTTAAAATTTTGAGGTTGTTTCCTTTGGTTTTGACTCTGATATCCTGTTGGGTTTTGATTTGGACTTTGTGTTTGGACTTGTCACCGTTGTTGTTGTTGCCGTGGTGGACGATTAAAATCCACCGTGTTGATTATTGGGGTAAAATTATTATTTCACTAACTATTAACAGGTGGTGAAATGTTTACAATACTTTCCCTTTTAGCTTGGTCAGTTACTCCATCTGTTGTAATGCCACGGTTCTTGTTAAGGATCTTAGGTCCTTGATTAGCATTCCCAACGTTAAGATATGCCACGGTGTTTTGATTGGGAGTGGTTAATTTCCCATTTGTCCCATATGTTTTATGACCACTATCAATCACTTCTTGGTCAATTCAGAGAGCACTTTTGAGTACTTCATCATAAGTTCTTAGTGGGAACTTTTGGACTTATTACTTTATCTCTCTATTGAGTTAATTAAGGAATAAATCACATAGTTCCATTTGATCCATATTTAGAGCAATCGCTGATGAGTAGAGAAACGTACACCATTTTTGGATAAAATGAGCAGCGGATTCATTATGTTCTTGCTCAATATGCAAGAATTCCCTGATTCCCGTTCTTAACAATTTGTTCATGTCAAAAGCTTTGATGAATTCTGACATGAGTTGTTTAAATGAGTGTATCAAGGATTTAGGTATTATGTAATACCAATCAAGGGCAATACCCTCTAAGGTCTTGGGGAAGATCTTAGCAACAACCCCATCACAAGGGAGTAACTCATGTATGGCTGTGGCATAGGCCTTAATGTGTGCATTTGGGTCCCCTTCCCCTTTGTATTTGGGTAAATCGGGAAGAGGTCTTGGAAGCATAACGCTTCGTATGGTGAAGTCTGCGGGATCTTTTAAATATTCTAAATAAGTCCCTACTCGTAAGCCTTGACCATTGTTGGGGTTTGCTGAAGGAGTTGAGGTGGAATAAGTTGTTGATATGGCATAACATATGCATTTGTAGGGACATAAGGGAATGCCTGTGGTTGAATGAACATTCCGGGAGAAGAGAACATGTCTCCTTGTGGTGACTTTGCATAAATGTTTAAATAAGGAGGAGCATTATTCTGGTATAGGTTGTTTGGTGCCAAGCCAGGAGGTGTCATGTTTTCAACTGAAGTGGCATTTGAAAATGTTGTCCTAGTTTGCGTTTTCTGTGGATAATTATAAGGATTTTGAGGAGGCATGTCTAACGTGCCTGTTCCTATAAGGAGGTCAACTTGACTAGGGTGATGTAGAGGGTTAGGGATTCCCGCTTACCCAAAATATGAATTTTGGTTTGCTTAAGCAAGTTCTAGCCCTCTAATCTTCTCAGCTAAAGCTGAAATGACTTCCATCGGTGAAGACACAATGTTTTTTCTTAAGGGTGTTTGTCACATGGCTTGAGGTTGTAAGGGGTATGATACCCTGCTATGAACTGGTCATTACCCTGCCAAGCTTCACTGAGTGTATTTCCCATAGGTGTAGTTGTGGGGGTGTTCTCCTGGAATAGGGTATTAGACTGTATTTGCAAACTCCCTATAGGTGGATACATATTTTGGAAGCATTGTTCACTTTTAGCAAAGCGTGCTAAGTACTCCTTATCCAAAAAGGGAGTGGGTATTATTGTCTATTGATCTATGGTCTGAACAAGACCTGAGGAGATGAAGTGGATTCTCCAGTAAAATTCATATTGTTAGAGCCTGATGGCTCTAGCTGTTGTGTTTGTGCAAAATGATCAAATTCCTCGATTCGGAACGAAGAACTAGAGCTAGTCCTGTGAGGGGGAGTTTGAGATGACAAGTAATTAATCGAATAGTTATCAACCCACGTAGAAAGCGAGGGTGATGGTTGTTTATTTTTTTGACTATAGTTTACTTCGAGACCTGAGAGAGATCTACCATATGCATCATATCCCGACATATTCGGGGGGTATATGAATACCCGCAGAATAATGTGAAAGAGCGAGGGTGGATGGAAGAGATGAAAACAAAAAGAGGAATATTAGTTTGTTTCTCATTGGGCTCACAAATTTTGTACGATGGAAAATTGATAAGCAAGCATGGGAATCTATAAGTACTCTTTCCTCGTACTTGACTTCCCGAGGTCGTGTTGAGACAGCCAGTGAATGTTTAATGTGAATGGATATATATAAGCTAATCAGGTAATCTTAAATCTTGAACACGCAATAATGGAATCTGTGAATATAAGGTGAAGAAGGACCTCCTAATCTAGATTGGTGTAATGGCTCATTCGGATACAATGGCAGTTCAGAGACTCCAATCGATGTTGAGCTCTACTGAGATCCTATTTCTTGGTTGTTGGATACATGGGAAGTGACCTATGGGAGCTTCGTATATATCTCCAGAAAAGGTCATGAAAGTAGTGGTAGGTCGTTTTAGCGAGTTTTGTGGCTAGCTATGGGTGGTTTTATGGTCTAGCCTAGAAAATATTGGATTGATTAACTTCTATGTTTAATACGGAAAACTGTGCTATAATATTTGGTGAGAGTGGTGAAGATCTAAACACTAGCGTTTGCAAGCTGGTGTCAATACTTGACTGATTTGTAGGCCCATTGGGTTATGGGACTTGGGGATCACAACCATGAGTACGTGGTTGTTGAGGACCTGTTATGGTCATGTGAAGAATCAATCCCTTCTTCTGACTATCCAGTAATCATATGCCTTTTCAGCTTCTACGTTTAGAACTAGAAGTTGTATGATTTTCTCGGAGTACCTAGCAGGTGTTCTGGTAACTTGGATACATAAGCTAGTGTCTATATCAATGAGGAGGTCTCCTGCATTACGCTGCGGAACCAAAGGATCACAACCAAATTTTTTTTCTTGTTCAAACCCTTGCACGGTCATTAAGGTGTTTTATCAAGGCAATCTATAATTTGGATGGTTTGACCAGAAGTTGTAAGCTTTTTCATCTTCAATGTTTAACCCTCTCAGTTTCTCACTAGTTGCTTGTAAGTTTGCTATGGCTTGAAAGACCTGTATCCTAAGGTCTTGATCTATATCAGCTAAAGTTGTGGCTAAATTTGGTTGAGGTACTATAGGTTCAAATATATACTCTCTAGGCTATCTAGGTCCTGTGATTGTCATATAAAGATGATTCAACCTCCAACTAACATTAAATAAACTGATTACAAAAGAGGTATTTACACTATGCAAGCATCTTGTTATTTTTGTATTTTATAATAACGTATTTAAATGAAGTTGAAGAGCAACTACTCTAGTATATTTATAAAATGGACAACTAATCTAGAAACAAAATGAAAACAAACAAAGTAGCCAGGTATGGCTATTTGCCTGTGAAATTATGATTTTATCCTAAATATATAAGTAACTAAATGTATTAACTTGAAAGGCTCTCGATTCTACCTCAGAAGTGAGGAATGAATCATAGTTTCTAAGAAACTATCAATTCCCATAGCTTCCCTGGTGATATCAAGAGCGAAATTTTAACTGAAATGAAATAATTCACTACTTTATTTGATATGTTGTAACTAGAACTTTGTAGCTCAAACCTGGCATTTACAGAACAATGGTAAATCCAGTTGTGTGTGATTTTTTCCCCTCAGTGTGATCTCCTCATTCCTTCGTGTCCTCATGAATCTATAAAGTGTGTATATGATAGTATCAACAGAAGATAGTGTTCGAACAATGGCAGCTTTGGATATAGACCGAATACAATGTGAGTAGGAGAGGGATAGCGCAAGTGAACAGATCTTGACTATGTAATTCCTAGTGGGATTTATTGCGGGAATACAACACAAGTGTACCGAGAGTTTCAGAAGCTATTCTTGTGACAAAACAAAACCTATAAATTTAATGGATTCTAGTCTAGAAATGAAGCTATTCTATGTTTAAACTGATTGTATGCAATAGTAATGCAACAAGACTTGAAACAAGAAGATGATATGACCTCCAAAATGCCAACAATGGAAGAAAAACCTGAAACTAACAAAATTCTAAGAAAGGAATTGAAAAACTGAACCAAAAGAATTGAGAGGATGAGGGTCCATTTGTTTGAAAAAAAACCAACTATTTATAGAATTCCCATTCACTAAAGGGTAACTTGGAATGGAACTCTTTTACCATTAAACAATGGAGAAACACTATTACAGGGAACCAAAAACATAAATACAAGATAAGGTGGTTGAGAAAAGCTGGTAAATGTTGAGAATTTATGTAAGTTGTGATCAAAGGAATGTGCTAGAAAACACGTGAAGGACTGCCACCTTGAGCAGCGTGGTGGTTATAGGACCGCCGCCCTGACAGGGTAGCGATTTCATTACTGAAGGTCAAAATGCGTTTAAAAAGGGGGGTGAGGGATAAAACAAAGCACAAGGAACTTGGATAAATCATTTGGGATGCTAACATTTTCTCTTCCTTCTCTTCCTTTGGGAACATTTCTCCCAACCATCCTATTGTAGGGGAATTTCCTCCTTTTGGAGGTTGTGGTGCTTGCTATGATGTGGCAGAATAAACCACAATTTTCTTGGAAGCACCATGCGGAACTCTATAAATGGAAGTTATATTTTTGGGAATTTAGTCCCCATTACTACTCACTTTGATTCAATCTATGATGCACTTTTTGCTTCATGCCTCTTATTTTGTTCATCAGCTACAAGTTCCTTAGTTAGCACCACTATAGGAGTTGGTTCTTGAATTTTATCACTAGCTTTCTTATTCTCCTTGCTTGTAGAAATATCATGAATTGTGATAGATTTGTTGATTTTATTCAATTCTTTTTCCATGGGGTTAAAAAAATCTTATGGATTTTATTTTGCTATGATATCAGCCTCTTTCTGAGGCTATAATTTTGTGAAGATAATTACTTCCATAGATGATTCTTATGTATATTTTAAATTAAGTGGTAATGTTTCAGTTGTAGGTACTATGAATTCAATTTATTACACATTTTGATTTGATGTACATATTTCCTCACCATGTATTTCTGTGGTCTCTATTAGTTGACTATCTAGGGGTATCATCAAACTTTTCCTTAGTTGCCAAACCTTGTAAGAATTCAAAAAAGTGGAGTAGATGTGTTTATTTTTCCTCATCCACATTAACCATTTCAATTTATGGATTCTTTCCTTCTTGAGTTGGTGCTGTAACATGAGCTTCTTGTGCTTCATATAGTGGAACTGAACCAATCAATTCAACTTGTGATTTTGCTACTTCATGAGCCAATTTTGCAATAAGAGTTTTATGTACCTCATTTAATGGAACCAAGTCAATTACCTTTGGTTCCTCAATTTATTTTCCATGTCCTCTCATAGAAGGGATTTTCCTGGACTCTGAGGATTTTGTAGCTCTCTCTAAAGGGTATACAACCCTAGCATTTTTTGTTCTTTCAAAAAACTTAAGACAATATTTCTCTCTCTATAGCACTTTGCACTCTAAGTTGTGGGTCAATATCAGTTAAGGACCCCCTCATTCACTTTTCTGTACAATAAGATCATGGAAAATTTACTGCAAGAGTTATAGGTTTTGAAACACCTACTACCTTATCCTGTAGTGGGAAACCATGAGATGGGAGAATCCTCCATGGTTTTCATTAGTGTCTCCTAAGTCTTTTGGGTCAAGAGGGACATGCAGGTACCTATTTTATTGGTAAAAGTAGTACACTCCTCTATTATCCCAGTGGTTAGTTTTTTTGGAAGGAATATGAGGTGCTTTCCCCTCTAAGGGAACCATTTTGATTACTCCTTCCTTAAAAGGAGGAATATCCTCCTGAATAATTCATGTAGACTTGTACTCTTACAATACCTTAGTGTTCTATAAAGAAAAATCCAAACCTTTTCTTCTTAAACATGTCAATGTTATCCTCATTACATGTGTAGTTCTAGTATGCAATCTTATTGTTTCATTTTTATTCCAATAAAGTGGCTCAATTGGTTTCCTTAAGACATTCATCTAAATGTAATATTGGCTCACAACTTGTTGGTCATCGGAAAATTTTTTAAGGTACAACTAAAATTTTGTAGTCTATCACATATTTTAGAGTCATTCTAGAGAAGTATTTTAGTATAACTTCCTCTTCATATCTACAATTCATCCAAAAATACTCATATTTTGATTCATTCTCGTATGAACCTCCTAATACTAAGCTCATCACCCATATGATATCATAGTTAGGCCTTGGTTGAAAATTTTCCATCTCTATTTTGTTCATCTCTTCATCTAGGAGTCTAAACTTTATGACTGTTGTGCATGTGTATCTCCCTATTATGATTAGGAACTTGATGTTGGTCTTGTCTTTACTAGCTATTAGTTTGTGTACCTTTGCCAACTACCTTGAGAGCTTCAAAAGTTACCATTTATCATCTAGATATCTAGGTAGCATGTAAGGGTGTCCCTGTAAGCTACTTACTCTTATGTAAGTAAAAAATATGAACTAGGTAAAGTAGCATCCATAATCAATTATTAACCTTTTTACACCCATAGATATTATAAATTATTCCCATTCTGGTTTGAAAAGGCATATAATGGGTGCAAAGAAAGCATCAGTTATCTTTCTAAAATTTCCCTTGTGTCTTTCCAAGTTCAATTAGGGGTATACATTATACACGTTATGGGTAGTAAAATATTTCATCCTTAGGATTCCTAGAGTTCCTTGTGGCATGTAATATTGTAAAATTCACACTTTATTGCAATGCCATATTACATTTTTACAACCATCTTTATAAGATGATCATGGATAGATGTGCTTATAAAGTTTTCCCAATAAACATTCTCGGTATAAAATAGAATGAGATGGATATTGCTCATCATCCACTCTTGGAAGTCATTAGCAACTTTTAGGCCTACAATTTTTCTTATTGGAGTGATGAATTCTTCAACCTCTTCCACAAAACGTGAACAAACCAACTTCTTTGGGACTCTGGTAGAAGAACCTCTATTTTTATTAACAATTGAGTATTCATAATTTTGGTATATTCTACATGTTTTAAGCTCCACAAGCCTTGTGATGATTGTATGTCAATTTTTATTGCCCTCTCATCTTTTCATAACCCCATTATTATTATAAAGGTCTCAGTTGATAATGAGATAACTCTAGCACCACTTCCATCTAATCCTTCCTTGGTTTCTGGATTTTAGTTTTTGGCACAATTCCATACCAATTTTGGGCAATGTATGGGGGGTGGGAAATAATAAGATAAGGAAATACCACTATCATACATTGTTTCCATGTGATCAGTTTTGTTGGGAGCATGCAATATTTACAAAAAATCCTTTAGGTCAACATTCCCTAGGTTGGTGTCTGTTACCTCATCTAAATTTCTTATAATATGTGAGGTAACGGGGGTTCCAGTTGGTCTTATCTTCATATTTCTTGGTAATCTATGGAAATGGTTTATCTAGGAACTATGAGAGTCAAAATAAGGACCATGTGTTGGAGGAGAAATGTAAACCACATTTGTTTCTTAAAAAGCCTTACGAGCAAACAAGAAATTTAAACAATATTTAAATTTTTCTGGGAGACTTACCTAAGTTTGCGTATTTATTCATAATACCAATCACATATGCATGTTGATTACTTAAATTTTCCCAAACAACACTCTTTGCAATCCACTAGATCAATATCAAAATCCAAGTTTGTAACTTTAGGGCTTTAGAATTCTCAATTTTATCGTAAGAAGGTAGAAATATGAAATAATTAGCAAAATTTTGAATCTATAATCCTTTCATGTGAGAAAAATTAATGACGGAGGCCATACATGCATTGTATTCAATCTCAACCATTGATATCTACCTTTTCTCATTCGAATGAGAACCATCCATGTGTCCTTTTTGGTGGGGAGTAGAGCTTGGGGCTTAGTTTGTATTTTTGTATTTAGATGAAGAAGTGCAAAAAATACAAAGTCGTATGGGGTCCATGATACCAAGTTTCATTGATAGGATGACACGTGTCCTTTACATGCCTCGAGGGTTCAGATGCATTTTATACTTTCACATGGAGTGCGAAACTAAAAAGTACAAGTATTCATGAGATTCTCGCTTGTTATCTTGTTTCTTTATGATGACACATGTTATTTTTAGGCTGTGGGAACTCGGATGCACTTTTCATTTTTACATATAGGCTGCACTTTATAAAAGTGAAATCATGCAAAATATCCCCACTCTCTCCTTAGAATATTCCATAGTATATTTATGTATCAAGAGTCAGAGATATATTTGCACTTTGCATTCTTGCACAAAATGCAAGTATACTTGATGGCCCTGCCAATGCGCAACTTTCCCAGAATACGCCACATGATTAGATGATGGGAATGAAATTAAATTTTTACACATATGAAAAAAGTAGTTTTTTCGAAGGAAATAAGTTTTGTTCAAATGTTTATGTGTCCACAGTTAATACTTTTGATGTTCAAGAACATCCATTTTGAACCAGTTGAGCCACCACCATCCAATAGATCATGCAAACTTCTTAAAAGAGTTGATGTATGAATAATACTACAAATTTAGTTGATGTAAGTTAATTTTAACTAAAAAATTTAGTTAAAAAAATACTTTTCTAGGTTCATGGAAATTATGTAAAGAAGAACTTAAATGGTATGGGCAAGATTTTGCAAGATTCGGATTAGTTTAAGATACCGGCTCAAAATGATCAACAACAATGACTATGTTCAAGGATTTCATCCATGATTTTCTCTAAGTATACCTTAATGACTACGAAATTTTATCTCTATTCAAGGAACATATTTTGAAGTTATGCCTAATGTTAGTTATAACAATGTGCATTACATTGACTTTAAAGAAACATTTACTTTCACACTGTTTAAATTATTTCATGGGCATGTTATTTACAAATATGGAATCCTTGTAGATTAGGAAGAGATTGTAGTAATAATTTGGCTTTAAACTCCCATAAATCCATCTAAAGTGTGTACATTATTAGGACATATGTGATAATAAATAAAATTCATCATGGGATATGATAAAATTGTGCATCTAATAGAACAAATGTTATTAACGGGATTAAGTTTGAATGGAAATAAAAATTCCAAAATACATTCAAACAACTAAAAAAATCTAGTTATTACACTGTGTTGGCTCCCAATATCACACCCAGGGACTAGGCAACAATTTTGAGATAGAATGGCTAAAAGAATGATGGATTTGAAGGAAATGTTGTTTGAACCCAGGGATGTATCCAACATTATCTTATAACTAGGTCCTCAAAAATGACTAAGAGGCACCTCACAAATGGGATGACTAAGCCATACTACTTCTGGCTCTTCCTAAACTAGGGTGACCTGAATGAGAGAGAGATATCACAATTAAAGCTCCTTTAAAATGGGGGTAAGTCAATTTGAGCTAAGTATATCCATGGATACAATACATACTCACAAGAGTTGTCACATAGGTATTGAACACACTTAGATAATAAAACACATGTAACTAAAGATAGATAAAAATAGTTCATAGACATCCTCTGTATGTAAGGAAAAAATAAAATGATCTTAATGATGTTTGGAACACTAGTTTTCACAAATTGAGGAAAATGCATTCATGATAGGCAACAATAATGTTATTTTACACAAAAATAAATGTATGGTATATAAATTTGATGTGCTTGTGGGGGTAGGATGGTAGTATAATTTTAGATAGAAATATTTGGGAGTGGGTGATGATCAGTTCATAACTGTAAAGTTCCAATAAGTGTTATGATATCTTGATAATTCTAGAATGCAGAGAAGACAAAATCAATCAAACATGACCTTCAAAGGGGTATTTTCATTCATTGATACCCAATTCCTAAAAATGTTTCCATTCAATCTATAGTACAAACACTTGAGAAAGAAACCTAAAAAAATATTGATTGCTTCCACTTTGTAATTGTAAAATACTATTAGAGGATGGCATAAATCATTCCAAAGTATTATTACCATGATAATTTTATAGATGAACCTAAATACTTCAAAGTATGCACTATAAAAAATATTTATACAGTAACCAAATAAATTCAATAATAAGAAAATTGATTTGTGTACTCCATAGATGCAATAAACATAATATTGTAGTAAAATCCATATTCCTTTGATCATGTATTATGTACAGAATAAAACAAAAGGATAAATAAATAAAAATTATTCTATTCCTATAAGTTTTAATAAAGGGGACATATAAAGGATGCCCTCAATTCCTATCAATGACATTATAGTGAAACCACCTTGGCATTCACAACTCTAGAGAATATAACTTCTACAATTTTTCAGAAAATGAATAACCTAGAGGAATTTACAATGATATATCAACAAAAATAATAAACCCTTAGAATGAGGATAGGCCCCCATCCTTATACAATTCTTCCCATAGAGGAGCATACCCTCATTCCCCCCAAATAAATACATAGAAGATTGAAAAAGTGAAGCCAAACATGATGAACCCGCCAAAAATGAAGAAAAAAACTTATCTAACCATAAAGATACTGCTTTGATGTACAGGGGTGGAATTCGTTTGTTTCATGATTAACAACATAGATATGCATAAGATATTCTTTTTGTTAATCAACCAATTTTGTCTTCTTCTATCCTATTATCCCTCATACTTTCATTATTACAAGTATTTTGTTATATTCATTAATCATTCAAATGGATTCCTCCTCTTAGTTACCTTTGGGAAAAAAATCAAGTCATAGAAGAATAAAGAATAGGGAATAAATAATAAGGAGTAAAGAATGAACATAGGGTGAATCAAGATCAATGGTATTGATCTCTTCCTACACCTTTGACTTGTCCTTGAATTCATTATATCTTTTAAAAATATTTAAAATAAAATCCTCATCCATCCTCATGTGAAACCAGAGGATTGTATCCTGTTTGAATAGCAGGTTAATGAATTATGTTGATATACCTATCTCATGTTTTATTCTTTTGGATAATTTATTAATGTATCCCTATAAATTCACAAAAAATTGGGTGGATGAATAATTGAACCCATTTTGAGTCTCATATTCACTTGCAACAAGATTCTTGAGTATTTCAATCAATTTCATTGCATATGAAGTCTCTAATTTGTAACCTCCTTCAAGAGGAATCCTATTTTCTATTTTAGACTCTATATAATACACACACTTTCCAAATTTCTTGCTCATAGTCCAAAGCCTTCCTATAAAATCCCCAATGTTTGAATTATTAGCTTAATAACATCCTCCAATTCTCATTCTCCAATTCTTTTTCACTGATGGAATTTATAGTTTCAAATTTTGGTAACATGAAATTTCAAAGCTTTGCCTCAGCTTGATATTTTTCTATTAGTGCAACACCATAATCCAAATGTTCAATAACCTGATTATAGCATGTAATTACCCTTGTCATGATTTGGATACCTTTCTCAACAAATTTCCTTTCCCAATCCTTGGTGGCATCATTGCTTGCATTAATGTCTTTGGAACTCTTCAGAGTAGTTCTTGTGACCTAAATGGTAAGTGCCTATGTGGCTCGAGGTAGTTGTATAAATTATCTAGCAATGTATGACAAGCCATAAAACTTCTCCTTTAGTTTCTCTTTTGTTTCGTTGTCCTTATCAATCTTTTGGAAAACATCATAGAATACAACTTTAAGATCATATTTTAATCCCTTAGTGGAATGTTTACCTAAGGGGATATGGGTAACTTAGAATTTAGATAAAGTTTCACCTTCCTTCAAAAAATAATTTTGTGGAGTCACGATCTCTAATTATATTCTTGGCTTCCCACCAATATCCTAGACATGGTTTTTTCCTTCTTGGGTGGCCTTGATGAGCTTAAAGATGTAGTACTTATCAAGTAATTTGTATTTACCTATATTTTCACCTTTTTTGTTTTTGGAAGATCCTCTTCTAACCATCCCCAAGGGGTAGCTATTCACTAGGCGTTGGTTGCCTTACTAGTGGCACAATCATTTTCTTCAAAGAATGGGGAACCACGTAAGTATAAAAAATGGTTACTTCAGTTTCATTCAATTATTTTCCACCTATTTCTCCCTTAGTTACAGGATATGATGTTGTGTTACAAGATTTTACCTTCTCCCCATGTTCTTCTTAAACAACTATTTCAATTGTCTTGATGACTTTGGTTTCTTCATTTTCAATGGATGGGGAAGACTCTTTACATGTATCAATAAGTTGAGGAGATATAATATCCCCTTCCTAGTCTAAGACCCTTGGCCTATTTTGTCTACCCGATGACTAAGGGAAGAAAATAATGGTGAATTAAGTTAAAATATTTTATTATAAAGTACAAAATAAAAATAAAAGAAAATAAAAATATCATATGCACTTATAATAAATTATTATTAACTTAAAAAATAGAAAAAAAAAAAGGCAAAAATATTTTACAATTAGTTATCCATCCTAGGGAAAAATGTGACTTACCTAATGTGAGAAGGTAAGTGATTAAAAAGGGAAACATAAAGAAGAAGTATATGGGCTAAATGATTTGTTTTAGGAAAATGTGACTTGCCTAAGGAGATAAAGCAAGTGGGTGAAATCATTTAATGAGGAGGAAAAATATGATTGGTTGTTGGTAGTGTCCATTAGGCCCAAATATTCTATTTAAGCAATGAGAATTGCTTAAAGAGGGACACTTGAATATTTCTAATATCTCTGATTTTTGTATGAAGATTTTAACTTTGTCTATTTTATTTCTAAGGATGAAACCCTTTAGAAATACCCTATTGAGGATGAAAAACCTCCAAGATTTTGTGAGGATTCTCTACATAAGGGATTCTATTGGGCATCAAGGAGTTAGCTATGTTTTTAATCATTTTTCTAGAAGTGTGAAGGATGTAATTTTGTAGATTTCTACAAGGGTTTGAAGAAGGGAATTGTTGTTTTGTCTCTTATTCAATACCAATAGTATTATGGGTGGATCAACCTATCTAGGGAGCCGGTTCATGAGATTTTGGAGCTGTCTAGAAGCCTATTTCTATTGTTGTTTACAAGTCTAATTTTTAGTGATTAAATGATAGGAACCTTGCATATAATAAATTGATAAATTGCAGAAGATAATAAAACACAAGAGATATGGGGGGCCAATATGCCCTAATATCAATATATGAAGAATAAAACCCTTAAGGTAGGGCAACACCATACAATTCTCATTAAGGAAGGAGTAACTCCACAATCTCCCAAGATGGGAATCCACTTCGAGGGGGACACCTCCAATATACCTCTACCAAGTAGAAGACTCAAATCATACATACATTCCCCCTCATAATGATACTCACATCCTTTAAATAGGATGGGTAACACCTAATCCCAATGTAGGCCGACCCATTACCCAATATAATTAATTCCTATGTGAGCCCATATAACTAACTAAGGGGATGTGTGCCACAGGTCGGCATCTCCATCAACCCATATACATTATATTATCATATCCCATGTGAACCCATACATATAACTAAGGGGATGTGTGCCACATGTCGGCATCTCCATCAACCCATATATATTATATTATCATATCCCAAGGTACATAGCATTAAATTAACCAACTTGTGGAAATTTTTAGCCTGAAACCCTAAGGGAGAATTGGTGTTTTGGATTTTTAGGGAAATTGTGGTGGTCATTTGCATGAATAGGTAACACCATTTCATTATTCCTATTTTTCTGAATTCATGCATAGTTTATTTGTTGGATTAGAGCATTTTTGAGTGAGTTATGAATTTTTGAAGTTTCCATAATTTTCTACAAACTGGGGTTTCAAAATAAATTCATTTCAACTATATATGGGATCTAAAAATTTAGATATTTACACAAATATATTGAGGGTGAAATATTATAACTTTTAGCTCTTTTTATGGTAGAAAGTATCATGATTTATTTCTGATTTTTATAAGTTTCATAATCATCCCTAATCACATTTCCCTATTAATATTCAGATGTGTGTGTGTGTGTGTGTGTGTGTGTGTGTAAATTTCTGCATATTTTATAAATTAAATTTGGGTGTTTGGATATGCCTAAAATTCAAATGGGGGTCAAATATATCCATTTGGGGACATTACAGTGGTATAAGAGTGATGATTCTTCTAGCCTATGAATGAACGAAAAAAACCAGATCTAAAGATAAAGAAGGTGACCATGGAAGAAGATAAGAGGAGCTATATGAATGAAGTGTTCACTAGAGGAAACAAAACATTGGAAGCTTATTGGATGGATGTTTAGAGAGGCCTAAGAAAATCCATTATATGATCCTTTTCTAATTTGAGAAGATCTATACAGGGGATGAGTATTGCCATACCAAGCTCTACTAGATTAGCTAGGACCTCATTCAAGCCTTCACATATTTTCATAGCTAAGTTTCTCTAAAAGGAGGAATAACCAATTGAGTATGAAGATATGGAAACATGGGAGAAAGAGTATGCAACACTCAATCCCAAGGTAAGAGCTATGTTGACCTTCGTTGATTTTTGTGAGTTGAAAGATAGTAAAGGCACAAGGAAAAATGGCACACAAAAATTGGAGAGAAATCAGCCCATTGTGTAGTCCACCATGCAAGGTAAAGAATAATAAGCTTCAAGAGGTATGATTTCTAATGATGAGAAAAATAATTGCATTAGTGAGAAAGAAATTTTTTTGGTTGGATGCCAAGTTAGAAAAATTACTTCAGCTCCAAAGGAACATATCATTGAGTCATTTTCATATGAGGTGGATTTGCTAAGCCATAGTATTGATGGGCATGAAATTGTGAAGGATGTGGATGATTGTGTTGTGTCTGAAATCATGAGTCATAATGGGGATGACACTATTTTGGAGGTTTCCAAATCAGAAATTAAAGGTAAACACTTTGATGATCTTATGTAAAAGGAGATTAGTATTAAAAAGGATCCATTGCATCATACTATGTTATTTTAGAAGTTCTATCATGAGGATATGTAGCCTATTATGGACAAAAATGATAAGGATATGGTGAAAAAAAGTCAAATTATTTTGAAGACCAAGATTGATGAAGATCTGGAGGGTCCTTCAAGGTATGAAAGGAATGAACATGTGTCAAATTTATTGCTGCATATTGAATCATTTCAGATTTTATTTCTTCATGAGAATTATGGTAATACAAATTATAATATGGAACATGTGGATCCTCTGTTTCAATTTCATGATTGGGGGCATTATGAGAGCTACATATTTTTGCAAAAGTTATCTCATTTGATAGGTACATGTGAAAGGATTTTGGATCACTTCAACATGTTTTTTCTATTGTGCATAGCACTTAAACAAATGAAGTTTGAAATTTCTTGAGGCCAAGAAATTTTGGTAAGGGAGGACTGTAATATCCCCTTCCCAGTCGAAGACCCTTGGCCTATTTTGTCTACCTAACATCTAAGGGAAGAAAATAAGGCTGACTTAAGTTATAATATTTTATTATAAACTACAAAATAAAAATGGAATAAAATAATAATATCATATGCACTTATAATAAATTATTATTAACTTAAAATAGGAAAAAAGCAACATAAGGCAAAAAACATTTGGCATTAGTTATCCATCCTAGGGAAAAATGTGACTTTCCTAATGTGATAAGGTAAGTGATTAAGAAGGGACACATAAAGAAAAAGTATATGGGCCAAATGATTTATTCTAAGAAAATGTGAATTATGTAGGGAGAGAAAGAAAGTGGGTGAAATCATCTAATGAGTTGAAAAAATATGATTGGTTATTGGTAGTGGCCATTAGGCCCAAATCTTCTATTTAAGCAAGAGGAATTACTTAAAGGGGGACACTTGAATATTTCTCATATCTCTGATTTTTGTATGAAGCTTTCAACTTTGTTTATTTTATTTCTAAGGATGAAACCCTTTAGAAATACCATCTTGAGGAAGAAATTTTCCAGGAGTTTGTGAGGATTCTCTACATAAGGGACTCCATTGGGAATCAAGGAGTTAGCTGTGTTTTTTTTTATCATTTTTCCAGCAGTGTGTAGGCTATAATTTTATAGATTTCTCTAGGGGTTTGAAGAAGGGAATTTTTGTTCTATCTCTTCTTCATTTCCAGTAGTATTCTTGGTGGAGTGACCTATCTAGGGAGGTGGTTCGTGAGATTTTGGAGCTGTCTAGAAGTTGATTTATATTGCTATTTACAAGTCTAATTTTTAGTGATTAAATTAACCAACTTTCAGAAATTTTCTAGCCCAAAACCTTAAGGGTGAATTAGTGCTTTTGGCTATTTAGGGAACTTATGGTGGTAATTTTCATGAATTATTAACATCATTGAATTCTCCCTATTTTTTTGAATCTGTTCATGGTTTATTTGTGTGGATCAGAGCATTTTTTAGTAAGCTATGAATTTTTGAAGTTGCCATGATTTTGTGCAGACTCAGGTTTCAAAATAAATTCATTTCAACTATATATGGGCTCTAAAAATTCATATATTTTCACGAATATATTGAGGGTGAAATAATAGAAGTTTTAGCTCTGTTTATGGTAGAAAATATCATGATTTATTTGTGATTTTTATAAGTTTCATAATCATCCCTAGTCACATTTTCCCTATTAATATAATGAGTATATAAATTGCTGCATCTTTTATAAATTGCATTTGGGTGTTTGGATTTTCCTAAAATCCAAGCGGGGGTCAAATATGTCCACTTGGGAACATTACAAGAGATACCTCCACATTTTCACTAGTGTCCAATGGCCCTACAGTTGTATCAAGGGTTTGTATGTATGATTCCTTCTCTTTTGTTTCTCATATTATGCCAACACCCTCCATACTTGCCAATCTAGCAGCAGCGGGTTCTTCAACATATAGGAGTTTCTAGATACTTTATTATATAGGGTCTCCACACTTTTCTCTATTGTAGGTTACACCAAAAATTCCTTAGTTCCTTCCTCATTTTGACCCTTAAGCTCTTAACTAAGAGTGGGGCCCTCTCTTTTTCAACACTGGTTTCCTCCCAATTTGTAGTCAAAAAAACATTACCCATTGGTATATTTTTAGTGACTCCAACATATCATAAAATATTATCTCATGTTTAGGGCTGAACTTCTCATGGTCTCCCCCCTTTATCACTTTCTAATTCTAGGACCACTTGAATTTCAACTTATGAAACTATTTGTTCTTGAACAATATATTTGGCCATTTTTGCCACGACCAATCTTGCTCCTGACATTAAAATATATTATAGGGGTGGAGAAAACCATGGCATGGGTCTTAGAGGAGGAACTCTAGTCTCTTAAACTGATATTTCTTCTTCTAAGGTCCTTTCAGTCCTAACCTGCATCGTATCTCCTTATGCAACATAAGTAAAAAACATTGGTCTATTACACCTTATGAGAGAGATTTCATCTGAATCCTCTTCCTCCTTGTTGAAACCTACTTGGACTAATTCTCCTAGAGGATATTTTTTTTCTAACCTATTCTCTTTTCACCAACACTACTAGAAGATTGACTAGAAGCTGCCCTCCTAGTAAGTCCCTTAGAGGCATAAACTTTGGTGTTGAAGAACCAACAAAGATAACCCAGATAGAAGTAATATTAGTGGGAGGTATCCTCAAAATATATTAAATTCCTATTCTAATGAGGGAAAAAAAGTCCCAGTCTTACTGGTGTAAGCACTTAGCTCATCTTTAGATTGAGTAGTGAGGGATGTCTTGAAATAAATATGTGGAATTCCCTATGTGGTGTGTTTTTCCTTCTTAATTCCCGAGATCACATCATAAATAATTCCACTAAGCCTATACTCACCAATTACAACTATATTTTGTTTACTGATGTCAAATATTTGATCTAGTAGCCAAATAAGGGCCCTCCTTATGACATCAACATAATTTTGATGCAAGGAATTCATTTCTTGGACAACCCATTTTACATTTGGAAGAGGTTTCATTTCCATGTTGTTCAGGGTGTACTCTGAGATAACTATGTTTCCATCATCAACCACCTCTCAAGCCACCATGGCCACCTTATAGTCAAAAATATGAGTCGAGGGCATTATGGAGTAAATCCTTAGTCTAACTTATTCTTCTCCCTACAATTCCATCTAATACTCTTCATAGTGTGGTTCATGTTCTGATGCAGAACCTATAGCTTGGTGCATGAACCATTTAATATCATAATTATTCATGGGGGAAAACTTCTCAATGGAGAAAATACTCATTTTAGCTTCAACCAATTTTTTCTTAACTAGGTTAGGTCAGTTATACCTACCAAAAATTATGGAAACTTGATATTATCTATATGCTTGGATGTCAGGATCTTGTGAACATAAACAAGTTTTCTAACCAAATCCAATAACATCCATTTGTCATCCATATGTATAGGTAAAATATATGGTGAACTTGAGAAACCACTCAACCTGATGTAAGAAAATTTTGGGAATTGTATAAAATAACACCCCCATCTAGCTATACTTCTCCTAGATTTAGGGGTCATTCTTTCATATCTCCAAGTATCAGAAAACAAGTATATCAAAGGGGAAATGAATGCATCAATTACTCTTCTAAATTAAGCCCCATAATTGAGCATATTTAGCCAGGGATATATATCATATACTTTGTAGGTTCTAGGATTACTTTCCTACTTTAACCCTAAGAATATTCTATGGAATGCAACATTTATACTAAGTAGGAAGTCATGTAGAAGTTTGGGATGCTGGAAAATTATCCTTTAGCTATAACAACTAATTACGTCATTTGATAATAGATGGAATTGTTGATTAACTCCCATAATGGATGGGAGGATTGACTACCAATATGAGTAAAATAAACAAACACATCCACTCCTGGAACACAAAGGTAGAATAATTCCCCACTAAGTGTCTCAAGAATGTTATAAAATATTCAATTTCTTCAATGAATCTGGTTCGATCCAACTTCTATGGGAGTTACGTAATAAAGGATCTAGGCTTTTCCAGCCACTGATCATTTAACATCTTATTTAGCTCTCCAAAATTCTCATTCAAATACTCCTCCCCTTACTTGACACTTACATCAGCCAAATGGATCACAGTCAGGAGCCCCAATATTTTTTCAAATGTTTTTGTTAGGGATAAAATTAAGGCACCACTCCCATACCTAATTTTCAGGGTTATAATTTTGAACACATTTCCACACCAACTCTGGGTACTGACTAGAGGAAGGTAAATTGGTAGCCAATGCAATATTGTTTTCATATATCTACCTCATCATATTACTCCTCCTAGGGACCTTAAATATTAGGTTTAATTCAATTAATTCCACCCCACATAAGTTTGTATCAGTTATCATGTCAAAATGGGAGGTTAAATTTAAAGTTATTTAGGGTAAGTTTAGTACAATATTCATCTTATAATACCTTGAATTGGTTACCAAGAGATTATAAAATTCACCACAACCTTCCATAGGAAATCTTACTCCTCAAATTTCCTACTCAATGATTCATAAACCAAAAATAAATACCATAGGGATACAATTATAGGGAACTTGCTTGTTCTATGAGCTCTGTGTTCAGTTGAGGGCTGGAAAAATTACCCACAATTTTCTCAAGATCCTCCACAAACAAAACTCCACTTCAGAAAACATTCAGGGCTTGATGGAAAGCTCTTACAATTTATAGTTTGAATGTAAAGTGTTGATTTAATATTTCCTTCGAGTTATATATGTCTTAATGGAAACATTAATGACACAAAATCCACTTGGTTCTTTATCATACATTCCTTATTTTTATTTCGAGACATTGGGGATTTATTTGTGAATATGTCATATACTTATCCTCTATGGGATTCAGGATGAAGGAGGAATATTGCATGAATGTAATGATGCAAATGTGCTAGTTATAACTTGGAATTCTCACTCAGACACTTGTTGGTGTACCACGTATCCTTCTTTTGAATTTTTGACCTAGGCGGGTTACAAAGACAAACAATGATGTAAGTTGAAAAAATGCATGGGCCTTCTTAGCACCCAAGCCACTGCTATGTGCTCTCATTCACTATGTTTTAGAGATTCAAGGTGTAACTATAACATGCACATTTTCATAATATATTACAAACTTGTAATAAAGGTCTACACTCTCGAGATGATATGAATATTCCCTAGGTGGGTGCAAGGGTATTATTTACATACTTACTTGAATGTTAAATAAGCCCAAAGATATCACGAATATCCCACTTTGTGGGTTATGGGATTACAAATTTTGCATGAAAAGTGCAAAATTGAGATAGGTGCCTGAAACTCCCTGACCAAATCTTCTGAATATTCTTCTCAAATGGGTGTCGGGGTGTATTTTCATCTTGCAAAAAAGGACCATAATGCATATTTATAAGGCATGTGGTAATTCCTTGATGGTTTAAGCATATCAATAAAATCCCCAATAGCTCATTCATCTCAATCATAAACCTTATAATCATGAATTCTCCATGAAACATGTGAAATTTTAAAGATGTTAGTTAAATAATGCAAGAAGTTTACAGACAACACAATTTTTTAAATATAGATCTCAGGAACATAGGAAACACTTCAAGTAAAATAATATTGTTCAATGAAGCTTGATGATGTAGCTAGGGACATTAAGGTGGTATGAAGATAACAATGTTTATTATAAAGATATATTTGGTCACCAATAATGGCTCTAGCTCGGGGATCTAGTGGGTGTTACAACCGCAGGCCAAAATATCATGGGAGAAGTAGACCAAGTGCCACATCGATTGGGAAAAGATTCAAGTAGGAACAAACAATTAATATTTTGCAAGTTCAAACACACCATGAGAAAAAATGACAAAAAATGATCATAAAAAGAAAAAACAAAACAAAAAAGGACAAAAAAAACTATACATTGTAAAACAATTTACAAGGAGATATATTTCATACTATGGGAAGTGTTTACGATGTTTTCCATTAATGTGAAGCTCCAATTATTGTACTTTCATATCTCTGAAGAAAAATGTATGTTCTCCAATTTGGATGTCTATAGAGTAACGACCCATCCATAGAACATAAAACTTTCCATGTTTCCTCTTTTCTTCATGCCTGCTATCCCGTAGTAGGACCAAATCTCCTACATGGAAATTCATTAGAGTAAATTTTCTATAAAATATCTTCATGATTTTTTCCTTAAACTTAATATGTCTTTGATGAAATTCTCTCCTAATCTCATCTAACTCAATTATTTGGTTTATCTGGGAAGTATAAGGCTCAACACTACCTTCATGTACTAGTTGTTACATGAATTGGTAAGTTAAGAACTGTAAATGAAGTGGGAAGAGGGCCTAAAAACCATATACAAACTCAAATGGGCTCATTCTAGTGGACCTCTTTGTTGTGATCTTGTCTGCCTATAATGCATACTTTAATTACTCACCCCACTTTCTTTTATTTTACCCCAATGTCCTTTTAAGTATCTTGAGAAAGTTCTTATTGCTAGATTCATCTTTCCCATTCCCTTGTGGATTGTAGTTCGAGACATACGTGAGGGTGATCCTATAGTTATCACACTATTGGTGAGAAAATTTATCAGGTGAAAAATTTGGTGGGTATTGTCCAATGCTTTGAGAGTCTAGGTCATTATGCTTGAATGATGCATATTCATTTATTATGTGTGTGTGAAATTAAAATATGTGGTGGTGTAAAGTATGGGGATCCAACATGAACACTCCATTGAACCTATGGAAAAATATTGCAATTATTTGCAAGGGAGGAATTTTCTGAGAAGGTAGGAAATGGAATGGGAAAAAGGAAGGGGGAATTAATATCTCAGGTAGAAAATCAGATTTCTGCAGACATTAATCAGAGTACTTAAACACACACATATATAGAAAGATTTTTATTTTTATTTACATCAAGACAAGGTAGAAATAGAAACACAAAGTTTACATAAATCTCTCATAAAAAAGGAAAGAAACTACTTTCTTCTTCATTGATGTTTTGGCAAAATTGTACATAGTGTGAAATAGAAGAACATATGAGAGGAAGAAAATGGAGGAAATTTTTTATCTCTTTTGCTTTAATTCAAGTAGTAATCTCCCTTTAAGCATAAAAAATTTACAACCCTTAAGAATGAGGGTGCCATCATAATTTATAGAGTTGAGAACAAATCTTCAGCTACCCCCACATGAATTTTCATTTGTCCCCTTATAATTTGTGAATTTTCATATTCTTAGGTGTATAATTAAGTACCCTTTTATTAATTAATGGTGACTTTTTTTTTTATATTTGGTAAAATTAGGGTTTTGGTAGGGACCCTACCTTGTTACAACAAGGATCTAAAATATTGATACATCCATATACATTTCATGAGACAAAAAGAAACCAAATATCAAAAGGATCTTTTGTCTACAACACAAACTAGCCCAAAACTAGTTCAAAACCGGGTGAAAAACAAATACAAGTGTCAAATAGTCCTTAAAAGAACCAAATAGAAATAGAAGAGAGAAAAAAAGAAGAGAAAACATTAATTATTGATAACTTGAGAAGAAATCATGATAAGCTCTTTGATATGGTTGTCACATTCTTCAATCTCCTTCTTCTTATCGAGCTCTTTTCCTTTTCCCTTGCTATTCAAATTCTTGAGATCTTTAGAAATATATTTTAATAGGTTTGTTTGGATGAAAAAAATATAAAAAATGAGGTCACATTTTTATTGTACTTTTTCCATGTTGTCGTTGAGCCCGTTCCATAATTGTTTATCTATTTTTTCATGTTGGAACTTGTTGATACTCCCCTTCAGGTTAGTGATGTCTTATTTTATATCAATTAGGGATTTCTCTTGTACCCCCAGTCCTAAATTTCCTAGATCATTCTTATCTCTTTTGATATTTTTCCCCAGATTGAGTAGACATTTAGCGGCCAATTCCTCTTCCATACCTTCCTAGTTAGTGCTAGGTCCCTCAATAAGTTCCCCCTTTTTGGAATTTCTGCTAAACACTTGAGTGATGGGTTTAGAGAGAGTAGGTGGAGTAGGGGAGGGGTTTCTACTTGGATTTTTAGTTTTGAGGTGCATAAAAATGATAAAAATTACAGCTTGGTGGAGAGGATAATTCTCTTTTACCACATTGTACCTCCTTTATTGAAATTTCAAGTGACATAATAATGTAAAAGGGAAGAATAACAAGTAAATTTCTTCTTAAATGGTTAAGGAAGACTAGGTGGTAGGTGTTGATCATGTGGAGTCTGACCTCCAGTGTCAGGTGCCTGATTATTTGATTTTCTAATTCATCAAAAGGGCTGGGAAGTGAGGTTCTATGGATACCCCCAGGGACTTGTTTATCTTCTCCCCCTCGTTGACGAAGATATTTTCCTATTTTACCCTTTTGCTATTATTTTTATAAAACTTCATGCCCTACAGGATCATTCCGGTGACATGGGAAATGAATCCCTTAGAGATGATATGTATCTATCATTTAAACTAAATAATTTTGTATTTCCATCCCTGAGAGAATTCCAGAGATAAATGAGGGTCACACCATCTAACCTGCTCAAGGAAGGAGTTGAATCTATCGGCTCCAAGGATTTCCCAGAGCCTTTTATCCTCCTTAAGTTTCCTATTAAATGGCAGCTCGACCTGGTTCATGTCACCCCCATTTTAGCACTTTGAGCTCTGTCAAAATAATAACTGTTACCCCGACAACCAAGGTAGTAATTATTTCACCACACCTTACACAAACTAGAACCTAAGTGTCTATACCAATCGTACAAAGGGAAATCACAAAATTTTAAGGGATTTATACAAATGTCATCAAATGTGTGAAGTTTCTTTTAAGAAACGAGGCAATTATGATTTTGAGTTCCCATAAAATAATTGAAAATATCAAAGTTAATGCCTATAATGACGCATATGTCTTCAAAATAATCTCTAAGGGTAAGGGAAGAAATTTTAAAGAGGGAAAAACACCCCTATTGGTGTGTTAATCTAAGGTTAGTCCCTTCCCTCCAATTACCAATAAGTGGTCCCCTTTATCATGCCTATCCTCCTAACAAATTTTATATTTCCCCTAACAAAAATGACAATGTATAATCTAGAAAGAACTTTATGAACTAAAGAAAAAGAAAATACAACAACATTTACCTCCTTCCAGAAATGCCTTCTACCATTGATGGAGGAAAATACATTAGAAATAGTCCAGATTTTGATAAAATGAGATGAGGTAAGGTGCCATAGGGGTATGATATACACATATGAAGTGCCTCCAAAGTTTAGATGATTACACTCATCATGTCAAATTCCCGTGCCTTTGAGAATTTTTATTTACATTTTAGTTCTTTGCAACTCCAACATAATATATCTATAATGCAACATTTAAATATTAGAAAATTTCCTTGGCCCCTTATGGTCCAAATTGACTACTTCCCTGATGCTATTTCTCTTTCTGTGTTTCTTTTGTATCCTATTTTCTTGACTTTTTCCGTCTTTTTGTGTATCCTCCTACATCAGCATTAAGAGTGACTTATTACATTAGAAAATAAATTCACATTTAGATTAATAAGACAAAATAGGAATAAGAAAAAATGCACCCCCAATGAAGGAAAAGAACATCTTTTTCTGATTATGCCTTGTTACCTTACTGCCTGATTGATCCTTGCCAAGATCCACTAGAAATATTTCCACTCCCTTGAACTCTTTACTATATTGAGATGTTGTAGATGTTACCTTATGTACTTGAGGGATGTAGACACAAATTGGGGACTCGAGCCAACCATGTGAGATATCATTGATATTTTTTCTCTTCGCAACCATGACAGATGTTTCTCTACAATGTTCGAAATTATGGCTATGATATCAGATAGGGAATCTAATGTATTTTTCATCAAAGGAAAATGGGTCCCCAACCATTTTCTGAACATACTCCTCAAATGATATTAATAGTTCATCTGTGGTAGTTCTCTCATTGAGGTTGGGAACTCCAAGTTTTTGTGCCCTGATGTTGATGTTATCTTGCATCTTGAAAGTACACTCCTCATTTGAGTCTAGTTCATCAATGGTCTGATTAAAAATTTCATATTGAGAGGCAAGGTTTCTCACCCTCACATGTGAAAAGTCCTCAGATAGAGAATTAAATACTTTTATGATCACCAACATTGGGGAGTGAGTATCTCCCATCTCCATCACCAATGGATGAACTTATTCCCAATGTTATTTTTTATTTTTCTAATCATTCCCTTGTCACCTAGACCTTATCTGTAGTGGCACACATGTACTTGTATAATGATATCAACTATGGAATTACATTTCATTTCTTGATGATCATACTCATCCATTTGTAATTTTCTTGTCCATGTATGGTGAAGGCCTGCGTCTTATTAATTGACTTCGTATCAAAAATATTTATTGGGGTAACTTCTTCAATTGGGATCAATTATGAAGCATTTGGGTCCATGAAGTGTTGCACATACAAGGAGAGTTTTTGCACTCGGTCTTCCAATTGATCAATTTTCACCTTATACTATTGATTCCTCGCAAGGAGGTGAGTGGAAGACTTATATAACATGTATGCATATCCTTTGTGAGTGTTTGGGCCTAGGGGAATGGTGCTCCTTTCATAGTCGGACAATGTAATTTTTTAATAGTATTGATTACCTTCAGCATGAATACTTCTACATATTGATTTCCCATGTCACCACTGAAAATATGTGAAGCCACTTTAGTAAAATATTTCTTCTTCCCCTTGGCCAGTACTGATATCACTGAAAAATCAGGGACCATCATCTATTGGAATGTATGAGCTTGTTTGGTGATCATTTCCGTCATCCAAGGAAATATCTCATCTATCTTGAGATAGACAGCTGATGTGACTACCATATCCTACTTGGGATGAGATGGTACATCTAGCACAGGAGGGTAAGGAGTGGTGGTGGATAGTGGGAAAATCTATGGCCACTGAGAATCTAAGAGGTTAACTGACTCATACTCTTCAAGTTCAAATTATACTACAAGGTCCTCTATTGATTTGACCTTCTTATGCAATCCCCTATAGTGGGGGCCTCTGACTCCACCACTTTACGCTTCAAAATATCTATGAAATGGAATGATCCTGATGTCTTCTTCATGACCTTCAATGAAGAGTGGTGTGATTCCTATCTATGAAGGGTGGGAAACTTCCCGATGTGATGGAGGTAACCTTATTCTTAAACCATTCTTTTGATCTTCTGATTATAACTTTGGTCCACTCATTTATGTCTCCCTTCTTGTGAACACTCCATGTTACCTGTGGTAGAGGTAAATCCTTCACTTCTTTATATTCCAAATCATACAACTGTATTCAATAATTTCAACTCCCTATTCATACCAGTCAAACTTGAATCTTGTCATTTTTCCAACTTTCGCTGCATATAGTCTATTTCCTTGACATCAAATTCATCTATGCAATTTACCCAATAATCTTTGATCTGTAATACACAATATGACTCTGGGAGATGGAAAGTGTCGTGATCATATTGGATGTCAAAGTATTCCCTTAGTGTATATGAATACAAGATTAGGGGTGATAAGGAAGCTTCAAGATGTTATGTATCATCTACACTCTTACAGGTGAATATTCCAAGTGAGATGGGTAAAGAGACATTCTTCCTTTTCTAGTTCTTAAGCTTACTATGAACATGTGCCAGATGTCTATAAAGCTTAAATAATGTGATATTGTCACTGAGATATCGAGGTAGTTTGAGTAGAGAAAGAACATAACCGAAAACTTAGATGTATGAGAAAGTGGTAAATTACGTGAAGTATGACCCATATTTCTTGATTAAAGAAGCTATTTGTGGTGATAAACATGAATGAAGGCTCCCCTCTAGTGTTATGATGAAGAACATGGTGAAGGAATCATTTACCCTCATGAAGTTCTGATTGCTCTCCTTCAAAACTAGCTAAGGATATCTCTTGAATGTTGGTTCCTTATGAGAGATGTTTTAAGCAAGTTCCAAACCTTTGAAAGGTCTTGAGATCAAGAGAGTGTAAAATAGATATGAATTCATTGTAAATTTATTCGAGACCGGTACCTGAAGCAACTAGTGGTGTAGGTTGTCACTGACGATTTTCCCCCAATAAATCCTTTGTTTGTCTTCCATGATCATGAATATGAAGAGAGCCATCTATTATTGAAATTCCTTTGATTTTTCTTATCCCATCACATGAATGAGAAGGATGATTGAATCTGAATATCATTCATGAAATTCACCTCTCAGGAAGAAATTTGGAACCCGTGAAGGTTTTCTTACTTGTTTTAGCCATGAACCAAGAGCGAGTCCTTAAAGGTATAAGTCCGTTTTGGTCCACTCTCTTGCTGCAAAATATTTTGAAATGATGACAATATTGCTCCAAATTGGGATTTGCATTGAATAGGGGATGAATTTGTGAGAAAGTACCTCCATGGTTGAGCCATCATTTGCTTGAATGGTCCTGGTTGTGTGTTCATAGTGTTGAGAACATGTTAAAACCAATTCCACACTCTGCACTGAGACTAGATGTCCTCCTGTCACATACAGTCCTCTTATGAATTTTTTTCCTTCATTGGCTCTCTCAGTCCTCCAAACATCCAGTCTTTAATATCCTTGAGGTCTATGTGGGTGAAATTATTGTCCTGCACAACTGAGTACTCAGAAGAGAGCATTGATACTAGTTCAAATCCTACAAACTTGAACTTCATAGTTGACACTAGCACTTCTCTGTGTCCAAAATGGGTATTTAATATTTTAAGTAAATTTATCTTTTCATCTCTTTTAACTTGGAACACCTTCGATCACCTTTCTTGCTCCTCTGAATGTTCACTGTAAACTATGCCTTTGCAAAATCTTCTCTCTATAAAGATTTTCTATTTATAGTAAGATCTTATGTAGAAAATTTCTATTTTTGGAAAGTGTCTCTCTGAACATAAGATATTAATGAAATCAACTTTTTTTAATATTAGTTTTTCTTCTTCATCTCACATATGAATTTTTAGCTTAACCCGATTTCTGGAATAGATGGAAATATAATTCTAAAATTTGACGGCCTAAAACTAGGGTTTTCTCACTATAAAAAATTTGGGCCATGCATGTAATTGATTTCACTTGTGTCTTTAAGGTGCTTGAAAATTTGGAAGAATGTAAAAATCCTCGCATCGATCTGTGCCCTAGTTTTCAAGTTATGAAGATTTTCACCTTATAGGTTACCGAGTCAATCTGATGAAAAATGTGCCCCGAACCTTTAACATTTGTAGTTTTTTATAAAATTTCTCTCACCATGATCATGGGAACATTTAAGAATGAATGAAAATGAAAAACAAGGGTGCAAGAATTATGGAAATTTTTTTCCACAGTTCTAGGTGAAAATGGAGCAATGTGGGCGAATGTAGAAAAGGGCTAAGTGTCAGATTTTATAGACACGAGAGGGAGAGAGGAAGGGGGGGAATTTTTTCTTCCCCATTTTCCCCTTTAGAATGGGATAGGGGGACACCAAAATTTTTCCTTATCCCTAGGGTGACACATGTCACACATGCACATATGAGGAAAAATGAGGAAAAGGCTTAGTTTGAGCTCCCAAGGTTAATTTTTAGTCATGTGAGAGACTTGATAGGAGCATAGAAGGGGGGAAATTTTTTCTTCCCCACAGTACCCTTGGAATAGGGTAGGGTAATACCAAAGGTGTTCCTTATCCTGGTGGTGACACTTGACATGCATGTGAAGCAAGGAGAGGGGGCTCGAAAACTAGCAAAAAGTGCTTGACGGAGGTCTTCAAGGTCATATAGTGAGTCCATGAGGCCTTAGGTGGGGGGTGGTATTTTTATGCCTGAATATTACCCTTGGAACAAGATATAGAGACACCAAAATTGTTCCTTAACTTGGTGATGACAAGTTTCAAGCATGCAAGAGTTAGAGTGGCGGGGGGGTGTAGAATTTTGTTGAAAGGTGCTTATCAGAGCTCCCCAGGGTCATGTTAGGGGTCTATGAGGCTTAAGGTGGGGGGTGAATTTTTAATCCCCCATTATCCCCTTGGAAAGGGATATCAGGACACAAAAAGTGTGCCTTATCCTTATGGTGACACGTGTCACTAATTTTTTTGGCCAGGTACGGAGCTTGTACCTTAGAGAAGAACTTGAAAATGACATTTCTAGAGCCCCCAGATGAATCTGTAGGCACTTATTTATATTTTTTTGAGTAGATTTGTTTTTTAAAGTATGGGAGGGGTATCAAGGTATGATTCAGCTTTAATCATTTTCAAAAATGTTTTTTTTTGTTGGGACTGCTAGTTGTGCCTGTGAAGAATGAGTTTTGGGAAGAATTACATGGGTGTTGTGAAACATTTGAGATTATGACAATGTAGATAATTGAATTATATTTCCATTGATATATTTTTTTTTATCTCCAACTCATTGTTGAGCTCTTGGAATCATCTCCCAAATCTCAGGTGATTTTTCGTAGTGCAAGCTCCTTTGACCTCAAAAATAGATTTTGCTGAACTAGCTCCTAAACTTGCGGATCTTTCCAAAATCCTCCTAAATAAATTGAACAATAATCCTGGACCATGAATATACCTCCCTGATGAATTTAGGATCTTAACTCATCTCCAGAGAATATGCACCCGCTTGAGAAAGGCTAAAAAATAACCATTCCCAAGCCCGCTGAAAGATCCTCTTTGAAAGGAATTATCTTGGAAGACTCATTTAGAATTGTTTTATTATTTTCCAAACATGGGTGAGGGTGATACCATAATCATAGACATTATATAGATGGGGGATAATCCTAGAACAAGGGATGAAATGACCTAGAGAGGTGTTGTGAAAGGTTTATAATGAAAATTTTTGACACTAGGGTATAGTTGCCCTGTTTTCAAGTGAATTTTTCCCTTGAAAAAGCACAAGAAAACACACACATGGAATTACCTTGAAAGGGGTTTAGATATAAATCTTTTGGAGTTATCTGAAACCAATGTTATTAGCACACCAAGTCTATAAATGATGTTATTCAAAAGGAATTCCATGACTACTTGATCTATGAATTTCTTGGTGGGAACTCCTTCAACCCACTTAGTGAAATATTTAGTGGCTACCAATATCTATTTGTGGCTTGCACTGGATTGATCTGAAATTTTACTAATGAAATATAACTTGCATTGTTTGAAAGGGGCCTCTATTGAAACAAGTTGTAATGGGAGGGATCTAGAAGCTTATTGCCTTCCAGAGAAACACTGACAACTTTCACATTTTCTTACTAATTGAGCATCATATTAAAAAGTGAGGGCTACTAGTAGCTTTCTCTCAATATTTTGTGAGTAATGAACTTAAGAGAAAGGTGACCACAAAAAATTCCTCTATGGAACTCATCAATTAGCTTGGGTGTTTCATCCTCTATTATGCATCTTCACAAAAACCCTTCAAGCATTTTCCAAGCCAATCCATGGTCAGTTAAAATATATTTCAGGGATACTAACTTGAGTTTCCTTCTATTATTCTTATCCAAGTCAATAGTACAATTCATTTTCTTCAAATAATACACAATTTCCTTTTTCTAAACAAAATTACTTACCTTTCCATGAGGGTGTTTCTCTTCCTCATCCACAGTGTGTACTTCAACAATTTACAAATTAGTCTCAGTCATCAATCTTGCCAATCACAATCCTCTTATAATATTTGTATTTTTAATGTCCATATGATATTATTAAAGTTTATTAACCCACCCACACCTCTTACTTTACATATCCATTTGAGATAGGATGCCTTTCACCATGGTGTGTGGCACATATGCTATGATATTGGAACTAATAATATAAGGTCTAAAAAAATTAGTTACTTTTAGCGAAGCAAAAGCTTATTTTTCCATTATAGAGTATTACAACTCAGACCACCAAAAAGATTTTTTGAAGAAGGAAATACATTTTCATGTCATTCTTCATCTTTCTGTAATAAGACGAAATCAATATTATGTTTAGAAGAAAAAGGAAACATTTGTAAATCCTTCTTGTAGTCGTTACTAGCCACCACAGGGGCAGTCTTGAGTTCTTTTACTCCTATAAAATCTTGAGTTTCTTCACCACCCCATTTGATAATTTGATCCTTATTCAACATGTTGGTAATGGGAAAAGTAATCTTAGAAAATTCAGAAATGAATCTTCTTGCAAAGTTTACTTTTCCAAAGAAGGATTGGATACACTTTTTAGATTGAGGGATAGGCACCTTATCAATTGCTTCAACTCTTTCAGGGTCTATCATAACACCTTCATGAAACACAATGTGTCCCAACAACTTTGGTTTTTGTACTCCAAAATGAAACTTCTTAAGGTTCAATGAGATGCCATATTCCCTACATCTGATCAATATTTTTTCTAGGTATACCAAGTGGTCACCTCTCTTTTTAGAGAAAATAGTAATATCATCCTGATAAAAAATAATAAACTCATTGATGAACCCAGAAAAGGAAACATTGATGGATCTCTAAAAATTTACCCCTACATTCATCAATCCAAATGTCATATTAATAGAAGCATAGGTGCCCTATGGAGTTGTGAATACACTATTATATTTCTCTGATTCTTTGACCACAACTTGATTGTAACTAAAGAATCCATCTAAACTAGACAACATTTCAGACCCTGTTACCTTCTGAAAAAGGATATCCATGTTATAGACATGGTATTTGTCCTTGAATGATGCTTTATTTAGATTCTTAAAGTCAACACAATGTCTAATATCCACATTTTTATTTCTAACTAGCACAAGATTGGCCACCCATGAGGAGTATCGAGTAGTTTGTATGATATCACCATACCTAATCTTCATGAACTCATCTTACATATTGGCTGCAAGGATCGGATTAATAGGGATTTTATTCTATCTAAAGGGTTTAGCGTGAGGCTCTAATGGTATCTTATGCTGAAATAAATTCTCTTTGTAAGCATTCAACTTAGAATATGACCAAGAAAGATAGTCGTGATAATGTTTTAACACCTTGTGTTGATTAAACTCAAATATATTTATTCTAGTGTAATCTAATGCTATATAAGAAGAAAAATAATTGAATAAATAAAGTAATAAAAATAATGAAATAGTACCCAAGCAATATAAGCAATGCAATGTGAAACCCTAATGTGTAAAGATGGTCAAGAAGGGCTTAGCTGTTTTGTAGATGTCATGAGACCGTGTCATAGTGTAGACTAGGTGAATAGTAGGAGGAAATCATCACCTAATAACCTAAGAAAGTACAAATATGGACTATCTAAATAGACTGGGGTGCATGGAGAGGGATAAGGGCACCCGTGGGTGCCCTTATTTGAGATTTGGGTGCCCTGGTATGTGATAATGGCTAGAAAAAATCCTCTAGAGTGTCACTGAATGTTCCCCTATGTTCGCTTCTTGTCGCATGAATATCATTAAATGATCACCAATGTCACTATAGACCTGAAATGAAGAATCACCTGCAAAACCCTAGACAAAGCATAAAAAACCCTAAAAAAAGATGCATATGAAGGGGTCAGACTATACTCAGCTGCCAAATGGATGGAATTATCACTGAGTGCTACACTACATCTCAAACCCAATGTAGTTCTAGGTGTATGTATGTGTGTAATTATGCCCTAGGTGCTCTTATGTCAGACGCACTTTGTGAAGTAGCGAACAAGTAACTAGATGTAGTATATATTAAATGTGTGCATGGAAACAATAAAATCCCCTCCTATGAAGTGTGATGTAGATGAACCAAAATTATGTGCCTTATGATGGAGCTAGATGGATGAAAATTTATCTTTTGATGCCTTTGATGGATACAACCTTAGGTGGTGATAGTAAGTGCCTAGTACTTGGTCCCTCATTATGGTCACATAAATTTATATTTCTATAGTTCTCTTGCTTTAATTTATTAATCAACCCCAAAAAGGTTGACCACCAAAAATATAAGAAGCTCAAACAACTATAAAGTTCCCAAAAATTGAGAGGAAAGTGTAAAGAGGATTAGGACACCCAGAGGGGACAGGGTGCATAGGGTTGACCTTCCTGGTTGGATGCCCCAGTCAGAAATAGGAAAAATGTAGTATGAGAATAAAGACTAGGAAAGTACATGTGTAAGATAAAAAATAGTGATAGAAAGCAATGCTAAAAATGGCTAAAGACATGGGTTAATTATTACTTTTTTCACTTAAGAACCATATGAATAGTAATATGAGACCAGGACTAAAAAATAACTCAAAGTGTGTGATTTTGTGTCTACATTTTCCCCCACTTTATGTTAGTGAATAGAAATATTGGTAACATAATGTAGATAGATATGTGTACCTAATATCCATGTAGAGTGATGTATAATGTGTGCCGAATGACTAGACAAAGCGTGAAGTGATAAAAAATGAAGTGTGGAGTCTAAAGATGTAAGAAGTATAAAAAAGTGATGAGAGTGAACCTAGGGAGAAAGCGCATGTGTAGATGCCAATGTATGTAGTGTACCTGCATGGTTAATATCATGGGTGTGATGTACCCACCATGTGTGTGTTGTTGACTAATTTATTCCCATACGGACGAACCTGCAAAAAAGAAGATGATTAAATATTCAAATATGCATGTATCTATGTAATGTGTAAAAACATAGGTATATATGTAACAAAGATGTAAAGAATGTATGAAAATGAAAAATGAGCATGTGAACCTGATATGTAATGAGAAAAAGGGTGTAGAAATGATCCTGACAATGTCATGCAATATTTTTGGGCTATCTCACACCAATTTTTGAGGAAGTGTAAGGAGGAAAGTATGATTTATCCTCCAACCTGTAACTGCTTCCCAAGAGTGAAGAGATCTCTGTACTATCTATTTTTTGGGTGATCTGACACCATGACAGTATAGAGAGGAAGGTTTAGTCTATTCTCTATACTTTAACTTCTCCTGCATTTGTTAAGGACACCCTATCCTATAAAATCCACCGTGTATGGAGTTAATAGAATGGTCTGATCCCATTCATTGTATAACCCACTGTGTCATGGAAAAATCTAAAAAATGAATTGTACCAGTACCGTGTGTAAACCCAAATGATGCCCCATATTTGGGTGTGCATGTGATGTCATGGATAGGAGAATATAACCCCAAAATAGGATTTATCATGGATACTAAGACTATTCCCTGCAAGGGGGGATGTGCTTGGTAGAAACCAAGGCACAAAAAAACAAGATAGCTAGAAAAAAAGTGTTATTGTGAACATGCATGTAGAAAACAAGTGTAAGCCAAATAGAGAATGTGTAAGCTAAAATGTAAGAAAATAATGTAAACACCCAAGAAGACAATGTAGGATGTAAAAATCAGGTTGCAAACATGGGACACCACTCACGGTGTTGTAAGACACTCAAGGCCATAGTTGCAAAAAAACAAGTGTGCATACAAAATAAATGGCAAAGCCCACAAACAATAGTAGACAATGTTAAAAAAAAAGTATCCCTACATATAAAATGCTGCACATGAAGCAAACCTTATCATGTTAGAAAGATAAAACACATGTCAAAGCATGTATAAAAAAAACTAGTGTGCTATGAACAAAAATGAACAATAACACCTGTAGCATAAAAATGTGGATGCCCTAAGAATCCACTGTGGGACTGGTAGTAAAAAATCCATGTTGCATGTAGTATACATGTATAGTATATGATCACAACTAGAAATAAAGTGAACTCACACGTGTGTATGATAATGAAAATGATATGTAAGATATCTATCTAACATGTGTAATAAAGAAAACATGTAAAAGCAAGTACACTCAAGAGTAAATGTAACCATAAAATGTAGTATGTTGTGGATGGATGGAATGGAATGAAAATTTAATTATGGGAGAAATCTTCCTCCCAATTAAATTTACTTGTATGTAGTGAGGTTAATTTAGTATGCCCCCTAATTAGTCAATAACAAACCATAAATGAGAGTGTGTCACCGGGAAAGTATATAGCGCATTGTGGTGAATGTGTAGTAATGATATGTGACATAGAGATGAAGTATGCATAACTCTGTAGTCTAAGTGTATATCATGACAAGATAAATAGCAATGAGTAGTGATTTATCCTAATGCATATACCACTAAATAGTGTAAGTGAAAGTGATGATGTAGCTTATAACAAGATGATGCTAGAAGAAGTGACCCTGTTTCCTAAAGCGTATATCACTTAATATAGGTATGTCATATGATAAAATATTGAAAGATGAATGTGTAAGGGTGATGAGGTATATTTGTGATGTATACCATCAACAATCTAGTATGGAACTGGAGACTAGAGTGCGTCATCAGGTAGTGAGTGCAACGTGTAGAAGAGAATGTGAAAAATGTGGAAAGTGCATAGTTGGGTGTATTGTATGTAATGCAACATGCGTAGATGTCCTAATATGTGTAGATGCGTAGTATATGTAAGAATCTAGATGTAATGTGTAAGGTGTAGTGTTTAAAATGACGTTTATAAAGTGCAAAAAATGTACAACAAGTGATGGCTATGATGTAATGTGTGAAGCATGTGTATAACATGTATGGTTTATGTAATTAGATGCACAATGTGTATAGATTGTAATGTAGTTTGTAATCTGTAGAAGATTTAGGATCGTGTGATGATACGTGGTTCCTAAGGTGTAGTGACTATTGTACAGTGTGTGGGGTTCACGTGTAGAGAAAAAAATAAGCATTCAAGTGTGAACCGAAACACAAGAGTGTTTCATCGGGTAATAATGATGTAGATGTGTATGCTAAGATGTATGTGTAAGTGTATTGAGAAAGTGATGAGAGAATGAGATGTCACATTTTGGGGGAGTATAGAGGACATGTTCCCCCAGTATGTAAGTGATAGAGATTTAGTCATGAGACATTAAGTGGATCAATTTAAGGAGTAGTTTCTTTAACAAAATTGATTAGATGCTTAGGTGAGGAATAGTTAGGGTCCTTAAATTGTGAGATTCTAAAAACATTAGCTAGAGTGTGTTTTCCTTGTGTAATGAGTGGTTGTTTGTTGACCGCAGATGACTTTAGTGGAGGCTAGGTTAAATTGATCTTTAAAGGAGGTAATGTCACAAATAACATAAATGGATGAGTAAGAATATCCAAAAGAGGAGGTGGAGTGGAATAAATAGGTGAAACTTGAGTGGATAAAGAAGGCACCATAGAAGTGATAACATGATGCTCATTATATATAGACAAATCAAATTTAAGAACCCATTGAGATGTAGTATTTGTAGATGGGAATGCAATAGAATGTTGTGTAGTGAATGAGATAAAGCCATGATTCTCAAGATGTTTAATTATTCATTGTAAAGCATAATAGTCATTGTCATTATGGCCATTTATTTGATGATAATTGCAATATGGACGCCCTTGATATTTTTCTATCTGATAAGGAGGATAGTAATGAGTAGGCAGTAAAGTGATCAATTGGTGGCTAAGGAGCTTAGTAAGAAGATCATGTTGCTTAGTATTGTGCTCAAATATGAGAGGATCTGGTAATGGTATGACTTGAGGCTCATTTACATGAGTAGATGTAGTGGACATAGAATGAGGATGAGATGAAGAGGGAGAACAAACATGATCTTGAGAAGTGTCCTTAAGATGTTGGATATTAGATTTGAGAGATGTAATCATGGATTCCATAGCCTTAATTTTGACTTGAAATAAAGAATGCAAAGATTTAATTAAATCCAACATAAGTAGATTAGATGCAGGATCACGAAGACTAGGGTCGTCAAATAAATGATAAAAAATAGGGATTATTTTATGTGGGGTGATATCTTTAGGAAGATACATGGTTTCTAGGGATTTTTGTATAACATCCTGGAAATTAGGATGCATCTTAAGAAAATTAGACAAAGAATTTTGAGGAATTTTTGGAACCATGATAGAGGAAAAATGAGGATCCTAAGCGTGAAGATCAAATTCAGGTTCAAAAAAGGATTAAACTAAAATAGATTTATTCTAGTGTAATCTAATGCCATATGAACAGTAAAATAATTAAATAATGAAGTAATAAAATACTAAAATAGAACCCAAGAAATATAAGCAATGCAATGTGAAACCCTACTGTGTAAAGAGGGTTAAGAAGGGCTTAGCTAATTTGTAGATGTTGTGGGACTGTGTCGTAGTGTAGACTAGGTAAACAAGATGAGGAAACCATCACAAAGGAACCTAAGAAAGTAAAAATCTAGACTATTTGGATAGATTGGGGCATCTAGAGAGGGATAGGGGCTTCCGTGGGCACCCTGGTCTACGAAAATGGCTAGGAAACCTTCTCTGGAGTGTTTCTAGATGTTTTCTTGTGTTTGCTTCCTGTCACGTGAATGTCACTGTAAGATCGCTAATGTTGTTGTAGATGTACAATGAAGAATCACTTCAAAACCACATACAAAGCATCAAAACCCTAAAAAATAAAGATGCATATGAAGGGCTTGGACTGTCCTCACCTACGAAATGGATGGAATTATCACTGAGTGCTCCACTAAATCTAAAACCCAATAAAGTTCTAGGTGTGTGTGTGTGTGTGTTTAATTGTGCCCTAGGTGCTCTTGTTCTAGTCACACTTTGTGAAGTAACAAACAAGTAACTAGATGTAGAATTTAGTAAATGTGAGCATGGAAACAATAGAATCCCCTACTATGAAGTGTGATGTAGATGAACCAGCCTTGTGTGCCTTGTGATGGATGAAAATATAGCTTTAGATGCCTTTCATGGACGCAACCTTAGGTTGTAATAGTAATTTCTTAGTTCTTAGCCCCTCATTATGGTAACATTAATTTATATTTATATATTTATCTTGCTTTAATTTTGTAATTAACCCTGAAAAGGTTGACCACCAAAAATATAAGAAGCTCAAATGGCTAGAAAGTGGCCAAAAAGTGAGAGGAAAGTGTAACAAGGATTAGGGTGCCCAGAGGGGACTAAGGTGCCTAGGCCGTCCCAGTCAGAAATAGGAAAAATGTAGTATGAGAATAAAAATTGGGCAAGTATAGGTGTAAGATTGAAAATAACGATAGAAAGCAATGTAAAAAATGGCCAAAGACATGGGTTAATTATTACTCTTTTGACTTAAGAACCATATGAATATTAGTATGAGATTGGGACTAAATAATGAATCAAAGTGTGTGATTTTGTGTCTATAGGTGTAGGCTTTTCTTTCTTCTTCATTCAAATTACTTCCTAACCAAATTTTCTTATGATCATGTCAAGTTCCCAAGTTACATTCAAAAATGTATCTAGGTATGTTTATAGATCTATTAACAACTTTTTCAACACTCTCAAAGGAAGAATCAAGGCTAACCAACCCTCTTGGGATCGCATTAGACGTTAATTCAATTACTTCCTTCTAAAACAAGGTATCTTTAACATCACACACTTATATCATAGGCTTTAAATCAATGATCTAATCTATAAAATCACCTTGAAAACTCAAGAATATTTTGATGTGTAAGTCACCATAAAACACTTGTTAATTTAGGATGTTGTCAGACATAGAATGTCTGATAAAAACATCCATTTCAAACTTGCAATATGGAGAAACGTTCTCACTGTCATACTAAAAAATCTAGGACTTCTAGCCTATCCATTGTTACGTTTTTACTCCTCTCGTGATATTCAATATTGAAGGAATTAAAATGTTTAGTGAGATCCCATTCTGCATTCTAGTACTTCTTTAACCTTTAATTCTTAGTTTTATATAATTTTCTAACTTGTTTAACAACTATATCAGTGTCACCTATGACAATGAGGTCCTTAATTCCGTGCCTCCAAGTAAGAGTGCCTCATATTATGTTATGTTGTTTGTGCACTCAAAACTCAATTTATAAGAGAAACTAAAAGAACCATTACTTGGAGAAGTCAACACCACACCAACTCCATTTCCAAAGTTGGAGAATGCTCCATCAAAAGTTATAGTCCAAGGAGCACTGGTGTCTTCTAGCTGGGAATTCATATTCAAACTTTGATAATCAAAATCAGCATTACCTATAAAATTCTCAAGGTCCACATCACTAAACAACAACTCATATGAAGAATTCATAGGGTCTTATATGAGGTGCAACATCTTATCTTCTCTATGTAGCTTGACTAGCTTCCATCCCAAAGGTTGTAGTCAATTTTATTCCCACTATAAAAGGAAGGAATCCCATGTGCATTAGCCTATCACCCAATAGAAGTTGAGCGCTCACCCGAGGAACACGTGGGTGTTAAGTCTCTCTTTTATGTGAGTTTTAGTGGGAAGAATTTATCTATGATTAGTGTAAGAGTATTCAGGAAAGAAGTTTAGAAATAAAAGAATCATAGGGCTCAGAACGACCTCCAGATCCTTGTAGCTTCTTCAAACCGGATGTTTTAACAGACTCCATAACATATATTATAACAGAAAGAAAGATACAACCATTCATTCATAGCATGAAAGGAAAGAGAACTCCTATGAATGAAATATACATTAAAGCCACTGATATCCATGTCTATTTGTAATAGGTAACCTCATTGTATTCATTGTTTCATTACAAAGAGCCATAGAGGGAAGACAACAGTCATGCACATCACTAGGCTTGTATAACTATGCCAAAAGAAAAAGAAATTACAATACTAAGCCTAGTACATTCCTTTCTGCATCAAAGTTCCACTCGCAGCAATCCTATAGAGCTTCACCCATGTTATCTCTCTCTCTCTGAGTATATCTCTTCCTCTTTCTCTATATCCCCATCTGTATGTTATCTCAATCCCTTTTTCTGTTCCGTAGACACTTGTATTTATCATCTTCCTGCGTTACCAACTTACCTTGTCGTGCCCTTAGATCCATCACCAAGTGTCGAATGTGGTCCTCCAAGCGAGCATGTTCCTTCAAGCCTGAGATCTCCACTCCATCTCATGATGATCTTCTAGAAGATTCCATTACTAGCATGCTCTTTTATGGGCCACCTGTTTCCAGGATGGCATCCTATCTACGCACAACCGATCATGCTTTTCACGTGTTCTACATTTGTTGTATAAATTGGCTAAGTCCCAAACCTCCTTTTTCACGCTGCACGAACCATGTGCCTTCTTAACTCTTCCTCCTGTGCACTTTTTCCTTATGTTCCCTTCTATAACTAGGATCTTGCGTGCCCATGCACCTTCATACTTGGCCAATATTCCAAGGGCCCAAAAAAGGTATGGAAGAAAAAGACAAAATACTTCCCCTACACTGGCTTCCCATTTTCTAGATAACAACATGCCCCACTTAGTAGAGAAATAAACAATAAAAACATTCATGGTCAAGTATTTACTAGGATAAGAAGTAAGATGCACAAGCAAACCTCTCACATGACCAACCATAGGCACCTCTCTTAAATACATGACATAACACTTTCCAAAAGCAGTTTTTATCTTGATATCCAACTCATTCATGACTATTAGGGGTATGATATTACATGAAGCAACATAATTAAACATAAAAATATGTAGGAGCGAACCGTTAACATTGAGTGTAGTGAAAACATGATCTACATCTAGTTGAGTTTCAAAAAGGGAGGTACTCAAATACACCTCAAGAGTTGGTTCTACAAATTCTTCATTTTCTTCTATTTTATTTTGAGAAAATGTCGGGGAAACCACTTTATGAACAATAAAATTTTCTTTAATAATAATATCCTCTTTGATTCCAAAGTACTAAAAGGATCTCTTTTTATTCTCAGTGATCTTAAGAAGTTGAACTAGGTGAAATGTGATCTTTATCTAGCTTAGGATTTGGGCCATATCACATACATTGTAGTAGGGGAGGGATGTATTTGGAGGGAAAGGTTATTATTTTATCATATGGGATGAACTCTTTCATAATGGGGGGAGTGATGTGAGTACCAAGTCCAGGTTATTCAACAGGGTTTTTATTTGGTATATTCTTCCTAGGACCATCCTTTGGAACATTGGAAAGAATAAGCATCTTATACTTGGAAGCAAGGGTAAGCCCCTTGATTTTCCTATTCTTCAAACTATACTCCTCTTAATAAACTACAACATTTATTAATAATTCCATCTCCTTTTTTGAAGGGAATTCCCCATCATACTTCTTAATAATTAATGTTTTCAAATATTTAAAATCATGGTTAGGTAACTCAAAATACTGAGCCAACTCAAAATACTGATCCATATCAATGTCAACATTAAATTTAAGGGAGAAATAACTAATAATTTTAACACAAGTTGAAAAATAAATAATGTTACGGGAACAAAGGAGATCAGGAGAAGATGCAACTTATTCAGAATCCCATTGACTTTCGAAAATACATGCATCACCATAATATTTCTCGTCATTACTATCGTCAATATGCTAGTCACAAGGCACATTGGGGATCAAACATTTATCAAGCCAATCAATGGTGTGTTATTCTTCCAAAATAACCACTCTTCCCAGTAATGGATCATGGAATTCCTAATTATCTTTGAAATCCTGATGTCTGTAGTTTTGTTCCATAGGATTTTTTCCTCTGTCATCATTCCTATGATCTCCTTTGGAATGATTTCCAAATATATTCTATTCAGTATTATATGCTCATCTTGAGGGTTGGGAGGCAAAAATTTCTCCACTCTATCCAAATTATAAGAAATTTCCTTAACAACTCCAACCAAAGTCTTAAAACCTCCTCAAGATCAGCGGACTTACTAGCCTGAGGTCTTTTTGGGTTTACTAATTCAACACCCTTTGTCTTAGGAGGCTTACTAAAAACCTTAATATTATTTTTGAATATAATAGCCATGGTGAATTCCTTCCTTAGAGTTTTGGGGGTTTTTCCCTCAAATATTATGGTTCCTTCCTATCAAATACATCATATTATTTGACTAAACAAGACAAATTACTTGGTTTGATATTATTTGGAAATTGTAGTGATTATTTTACCCTTAATACTCCTTTCTAACACCAACTGCACCAGCCTATCATCCAACATACATTGGGTGCTCACTCGAGCCATGCGCGGGCACCAAGCCCCTCCTTTATGTGAGATTTGCAAGAGAGTTCTACCATTAATGGAGGATTATTTGTAGAAATATAAGTACATTCACTTACTTTAAAAGGTAGAAGATGCCCCTAATAGATCTAAACATTAATGCATCACACAAGCTAAATGACATTGTAAGAAGTATAATAAACTAGATCTGAGTCGTGACAAGTCATATAACACGAGGGTTTACACCCATAAACAAGATGTATAGAATAGATCCATGTATATTATTTAACAGAATCTCTGGTAGCCATGCTACATTCAAAAGGGTCATCTCAGACCATATATATTGAATGACAAAGAATTAACTCCTGCAACCCTGTTTGATATTAGATCCTAACTATACTTTTCCCCATTATATCCATTTTTACAGATCCCAGTACCCATACATATGTTTATGGTATCCCTTACAACCCTCTAGCATAAAGTACTCTAAACCCTAGTATTACTACAGCACTTCGTTACTCTCTTTCTCTTTCTCTAGATTCTCCATGTATTTTTTCCTGTGTGTTCTGTCTACTTCTACTCCTAACCCAGGCATCTCTTTAAATAGGATCATCAACCACTACCGTGAATTATCTTTTGAGAAGATTGTGTGGAAGGTGTCGATGTGGTCCTCCATTGGTGAATGCTTATCCTCTTTGTAAACCTTCCACTAACTGTAATGATGTCTCTTAGAATATTCCCTATGCGGAATATCCTTTTCTTGACCTCTAAGGTTCTAGGCTGGAACCTTATCCACTCATCACATGTAGTTGGGTCCTCAAATTTTTCCTCAAGTGACCCCATGATGTCAGTTACAGATAATTCCCTTAAACCCTTGTTCTGCCTCCTAGGCATGCCCTTGTTTCACTTAAACCCTTCTTAAACCTCTTTTTCCTGTGCATTTTTCCTAAGTTCCCTTCTATCTACTGATCCTACCAATATTTTAGGGTCGAACAAAAATATTGTCATTATTTTTTTTGAATCTAGTATTAAAATCATGTACACACTCATTGTGTTTCTTCTTAATATTTTCAAGTTTAAATGATAAAAACCTTGGATATGTTCTATCATTGTACTAGACCCTACATGAATTAATCATTTCTTCTGAAGAATTGTAGTCTTTGTTTACCTCTTTCTTCACCAATCAAACCCCAAATGCACTAGAACATCATCCAGACTGGTCAGGAAGATCACTCGAGGCACGCGCAGGCACTGAGACCCTCTTTCATGTGATATTTGTGAGAATGTTCTCCCTTAATAAAGGATTTTTTACACAAATAGAGAATGAACACACCCATTCTTGGAATAACTATTAACAAATAAATCCTAGTTTAATGCAATAACATGGAATAACATGATCATACTATAATAGAAGTAGACATAAATCATGATTAACATTAATAAAACTGGTATTATGCCCATGAACATAAAATAAAATGCACAGATAAAGATCACTCACATAGATGTTCAAAACCATTGCATTAAATTTATTCATTAAATAACATTAGCTAATAATACATCAAAAGAGTTTCATGGATAGAGATATTACATCATTATAGCTTTAACATGCTCTCTATATTTCTTCATTGCAGATCTTACAATCACATATTACATATATTCACTAGTTGTATCTCTCTTTCTCTCTCTTGTTCACATTCTCTCTATAATGTCATGCAAGACCATCCATAAAGAGGAACTTGAAGGAATATCTTCTAAATACTCATAATTACAAGAGAAGGCCTAAATAAATATTTCATGATTTCCCTACCACTACCCAAGAACATGCCAACTGTCACCATGCATTTCATCAAGCAAGTATCCCTTAGCATGCAAGTGCCAACTAATCCATAACAAACTCAACCCCTTATCCTTTCATGATAACTACATTGATGCCATGGAATATCCTTTTCTTGAGATGCAAGTCTTCATAGCTTATTTATAATTGTATCTAGTCAATTTTCCATCCGTTCCCTAAATGTATCTTTACCTGTTGTCTAAAACCCACTAAGTTTTGAATCCATCCTACCTAGGCGTGAGCCCTCGCACATCCCCAAAAGATACTTCTACGCATACCTTTGCACCCTACTTCCGTGCACCAAAAACCTTTTTCCCTTAGGTAATTAGTTAATTTAGGGGTCCAACATCACCCCACACTAATCTGATTGCCTTCCTAGAAATCCTTTGTGTTTCCCGAATCAAAATATTAACGACCAAAATTTTTCTACGACAAAAAATGCTGCTCTAAATAAAAAAGAATAGTGGAATTGAAATAATCTGAATAAATAATGGAAGAATAGGAGAATATGTTGCATGGTTCACCCACTACATAAAAAATTGGAGGATTTCAGGGAACTTTTCATCTATTTCATCCTTTAACTTCTCCCAAGCCTTTAATTCTATTAAATCCTTCCCTGGTGCTTCTCCTACAATGCTGTGCACTTGGTCTGGGGTGACTTCCTTAGTATTCCCCTTGAGTCCATTAATCGCTACCACCAAATATATGTAGATACCTTCGAACTTGTCCATCCACTCAGTGATGGAATCCCAAAGTTTGCTAATCCTGAAATCCAACTTCTCACATTTTTTTATCTTATCTTTCTGAGTTGTGGTGTTAACAACCAACTATGTGCTCAACCTTAATGACCCCTAGGGGGTACTAAATTTCCTAGTAAATCTCCATGGGTTCTTCCTTTTCCACCACCGGTCTCTTTGATCAAGCTTTCTTTGGTGCCATCTTCTTTCTTCTTCTTTCTTTCATGCCCTAGGTGTTTTGAAACTATCCTTCATCTTCCTAAACTTTAATGACTTTCACGCTTGTCCCTCATACAACCCCTTCCTTCTCTATTGTCTCATTTCCCCTCTTTTTATGCCATAAGATTATGCCACAGCTCACAAAATTTCACTGGTTCATGACAAGTACATTTATCTTCTTCACAAAACCCTTGTCGCACTTCAAGTCGGGAGCACAAAAATTCATTAAGGAAAATTAGTCGAAATGGATATCTTTACCCTTATATTTATACTTTTTCAATGCCTTACAGTTCCTCCAACCATGTGTCTTAATTTCTCTTTTTAATAAAGCACTTTATTTCACTTAACTCAACTTTCATGACTTTCCCTTTACGTCACAATAATAACATTCTGGTGCTCCAACACTACTTCACTACCACAAACCTCCTTCATGTACATTACCATGCCGAAGTACATAACCTTTGCATTGTCCACCAAGTAGTTCCCCAAGGTGTTTCCTACCTTATGTTATACTACGTGATCTTTCTCTTCTACGTGGTCTTTAAAATTTTCTCAACACACCTTTATAACTTTACGAATTCAAACACCTTAACCAACATACCACACATTCTTATACCATTACGCTGATCATTCCCAATAGCCCATTTTTGAAAGATTTTTTCAAACATATCCAAAAATATTTGTCAATCTACTCCACACAAAATGTATGTGTGTTCCTCTACGCATAGAATCACTTATAATGTAATTAGCTACTGGCGCACCAACGTGCAACACAACACAAAAAAATGAATACAAAGTAAACAAATGAAATGGAAAAGCATTAAAAGAAACCTATTCTAATTGGAAATACTTCCTTATTTATAGACACATAGAAGCCTTATTTATAGTGGGGATTTAGCCTACTCCTATTGAAATAACCTGGCAACCTTGTCCCATCCAACACTTGCAACTGGAATTTCCATGAATCAAATATGTAAGATAAAATATATGACCCTAACCAATGGACTTTGAGTTTCCCAGGATGACATAGAAATTTAGAATCATAAAGTAAGACCATTTTCCCAATCTACAATTGTTTATTCTTAATGTGATGATCGTGCCATGCTTTTTGTCTCACCTTCTTAGTCTTCTGACTCCATTTAGCAAGTGACCACCTTTCATCTAACTACATTAACTTATCCATGTGATCTTGTAATGCTTATTCATCATCCAACCCTCCTACGCACGCAATACGAAAGAGGGCAGAATAAATTCTATAAGAAAAACAACTTTCGTGCCAAACACCAATTGAAATGGTGTGGTTTTGTTCAATCTCTTGCAGGTTGTTCTACATATCTATAATATGGCTTATACTTTGTCATCCCAATCATGTCTCCCAACATCACTAATCTTGGTCAACATGTGACTTAGTATCTTGTTGAATGACTCAGATGTCCCATTAGCCTAAGGTTGGTAAGGAGTAGTCTTGTGATGAGCCACCAAGAACTCTACCAAAAAAATCCTAACTGTCTCATTAAAAAAATGTGTACCCCTATCACTAGTCAAACTCAAAGAGCACCCATACCTGATAATTATATTTTCCCATAGAAATATTACTGCTGTGGTTTCCGTGTAATATTTTGTAGGTGCCGCCTCTGCCCATTGTGTTAAGTAATCAATACAAGTAATTATATAGCACAAACTATTCCTTCATGTGACAGGTGAAATAAGGTCTACAAATTCAACCGCCTACTTCTCAAATGGTTCAATGCTAGCTATCAACCTCAAAGGAATTTCATCTCTTCTTCCTGGATTTCCAAGGTGATGACAATAATCATAGGCCTTGCAAAACTTGATACAATCCTTGTAAATTATTTCCCACCAAATACCTATTAGTAGAATCTTTTGCATGGTGGCATTTCCTGCATAGGGTCCTCCTGTAATTCCACTATGTGCTTCCTCCATGATTGCAACACTCTCATGCTCTAGTACACAATGATGAAAAATATCACATGGCCTAACTTGTATAAGTCTCCACCTATTAACATGTAGGGTGTGACATATATATCTAATTGTTTTCTTTCCAAATTCTTCATTCCCTTCAGTGCCACACTCATTTTGAGAAAAAAAATTTCTCTAATTTAGAGGGCACACACTTTAATCTAAACAATTGTGTATCTAAAATTATATCCTCAATGCTTGTGTGTCCTCTTCTGAGTCAATACTTGATAAATGGTCAGGTCCCAAATTAATCTTACTTGGTTTCACAACAACCGTAAACTCAAACTCTTGAAACAATATGACCCACCTGCATATGTGCCCTTGTAAAATGGGCTTGTTCATTAATTAGTTCAATGTCATGTGGTCCATGTAGAATATAAAGGGTGTTGCCAACAAATACTTCCTAAATTTGTGCAGTGTATAGATCAAATAAAATCCCTCACACTCGATAGTAGTATAGTTATTCTCTGCTAGAGTTAACTTCCTTCTTGTAAAAAAGAGGGTGATCAAAAGACCCCTCACCAGGATGTGCCAATACTGCTCTAATTGCTATCCTAGAAGCAACATCATGTTCATGGAATGGCTTGTCCTAAGATGGAAAGCATAATATGGGTGCATCAATAAGCCTATTATTCAATTTATCAAACATTATCTGTTATGCCTCTCCCCAATAAAATTTTCTTCTATGCTTCAACAATCCCTCTAATGGCATGGCAATCTTAGCATATCCCTTGATAAATTTCCAGTAGTACCCCATATGCCCATGGAATCTACATACAGTGCTCTAGTTGGTAGGTTCCCTTAATCCCACAATAATGGAAACTTTGGCAGGATCCACCAACAAGCCTTCCTTACATATGATATTCCCTAACAGGATTCCAAAAGGAGTAGTGAAAACACATTTCTTAATGTTGAGAGCTATACTCAACTGCCGGATTATCTCAAACCATAGATTGTCGCAATGGTATTTTACTAGTACATAAACCATCCAATCATTAAGGTAGACTTGAATAAAGTTATGAATGAAGTCCTAAAACACTTGAACCATAATGCGTGAAAACACAACAAGCATTTTCTTCAATCCAAAAGGCATGACCATGTAGGAAAAACTTCCCCATTTAGTGGCAAAAGATATCTTTTCTTGGTCCTCCTTTGTAGTTCTAACCTGATGATATCCTGAGAATCCATCTATGAAAGAATAGATCTCACACCCGGCTAGTCCTTCCAGGATCTCCTCAGTGAAGGGGGTTGGAAAAGGGTCAATGACACATACTGCATTCAAATCCTTGTAATCAACAAAAATATTTATCCTCCCATCCTTTTTAATACTAATGACCATTGGACTTATCCATTCTGATTCCTTGACATCCTAAATGATTCCTAATTTAATTATCTTGTCAATATTTTCTTTGACCCTGATGTGCATATTTATATTCATTCAATAAGGTCTCTTTTGAATTGGGCACACACCCTCCTTAAGTTTTATCCACATCTCTCATAAAGAGTGGTGAACTCCCTTAAGCTCATGGTACCCACATGGAAAAAAATCTTGAAATTCCCGCAAGAGATCAATAATCTTTGAAACCTCCCTTTCTAACCAGTAATCCCCAATACTAGCCTCCTTAGGTTCCACATCTGAGCCAATGTAAACCTTCTTAGTTTTCAGGGTTTCATGGTAGGCACACACTTTCTCATCAGCACTACCCATTACCTTGCACATACCCATAGTATGGTTAACATGCATGTTATCCACTTCTTCACGATCGATCACATAGAACAACTTCCCTTTCTATTTTTCCATGTAAACATGTTCAAGTTTTATTTTCTCTATATCTTCCTCATCGAAGCATGCTTCCAAGTTAGGTTCTCCCAACAAATCCAATATTTTATCCTCCTCCATCACACTATCCCCCATAGTTAGGTGATTAACAACTTGTAGTGCCTTATGCATCGATGGCTTTATACTTCGATACTCAAAGGTTTGAATCAAGTTATCTTTTAACTCCCACCAATTTCCTGTCTAATGGTGTAGTTACAAATGAATGTACCTTATGCATGCACAACCTTGCACTGTGGAACACAACTTGTGTAACCATAGAGAAGGGGGTAAAGCTTATGCACCTTCCATCTAGGTCTTCTCACATTCCCAAATATCATATGAAGTGGATCCCCTTCCATCACAGCCACAAATTTTAGTAGGTGTATTACTCCGGAGAAACCTAATAGAGAGTACAATCCTTACTTCATGCCACTCTAGAATATTTTCTTGATTCATCACCCACTAATGTGTTATCGTCCCGCACAATGTATATGTTAAAATATTTCTCCTCCCAATATGACAGGTCCACTGAAATTACATTGCCCCTAGAAAAACATTAAGGTTTTCTTCCCTAGTATAACTTGGCAATTGTTTTCCTCTTAGGTGATTGAGTGGGCGCATCTTTGTTAATTTTGTAACAAAGCCTCTTAATTTCCTTCCGATTAACTCATATGTCCCATGCACACAATTATCACATGCCACACTAGTGGTATCACTTACAAATTGAGTGTCTTCCCACTGAATAACTCCTTCTGTTGGATGCACAACATCAGGGTATCTAATAATGCACACATAGATTTTGTATAGGTATCCTTCTTTCAATGGTTCAGTATAGGGAACTGAATTTCCATCTGTCAAAGGGATGATAACACATTCCTCCTTGTTCTAAAAACCTATATATCCCTTATTGAAATATAAGTTAGCATTGTTCTTATAGCACCAGGGGCACCCAAGTAACACTGGGATGTTGTCCACCTCAGCAAGTGCCAAGATTTCGAAGTCTCCAGTGAATTTTTCCCCTTGGATAATGATAGGAGCATCCTGTAAAACACCAATGGGCATCGCCTTTGTAATAAGGGCCTTCCCATTTGATTCCATGCATCGAAGGTGAACACATTAACTTACTTTCTTGTGTCAATTATAATATTACTCATGAGCCATCCATTAGCCAAAAAAATCAAGGTAATCTCCTTACCATAGTCAATGTTATGTGGGGGAAGGTTAGTGTGTAATAATTTCCACTCGCGCTCTCCTCTAATGCGTGGTAATTTCTCTTGTAGCCATTATTATAGAAGAGGGATGATATTTTCTTACCTCAGCATCTTGCATACCTCCCTGGCATCATCTAGATCTTTCAATGGAGCCTCAATACTCTTATTTTACTCTAACTGTTGTGACTACTCCTTTAGGTACTGGATCTCTTTGTATAGGCTTCAAATCACATCCATGGTATTCAGATAAACTTCCTTCTGATATGGATCTCTCTATATAGGCTTTGAAAACTTCCCATGGACCACCTCTTCTCTTCTGACTAGTGGCATTTTCTTTGGTACTTCCTTGGAGCACACAGCCTCAACTCACGTTGTCACCATCATAGGATCTAACTTTGACTCACATGCCACCCTTGGTATCCACTGTGATTCAAATTTCTTCATGATTACCATCCCGCCACCTTTGTCCTTCCATTATTGCTGGATCATGTGTTCAAATTTTTTTGGGCACTTTTCATACTTGTGCTTTTTCCCACACCAAGACCACTATAGCAAGTTGGTACATTTGCACTTATAGTGCTTTATAGACCCATAGTTCTAATAGGTTCCACATGGGTACTCACTTCTTCCACCTCCACGATTTCCATGGCCTCTAAATCCTCCACGACTCCCTCCATCCACGAAACCTTCATCTTGATGGCCCTTATCCTTGGAACTACTTGCAATACTAGTCTAACACACACCAATATCAATGACATCATGTATTTGGTCAATCAATCTACAATCCTTGGTGTCATGAGTAGTATAGGTGTAGATTTTTCAATAGAAAGACACATTCTTATAGATCACATGTTGTATTAATAGACACCTACTTGCATCATGATTTGTATGGAAAATATCATAGTCTACCCTCATGGCGCATACTGATCTCTGAGGACAACTATCCTTCATATTCCCTTCTACCCCACAATCTATGCACCTTAGGACATTGTGAGCCTCATGTGCTGAGTTCGCAGATAGCTTCTCTAGTTGCTTTTCCATAACATTGATTTTAGATTCCAAAAAAGGACTAACACCGGTATCTATGCTTCCCATAGCCTTAGCCAATAGGGAAGCTTGCAATGCCTTGTGTAGATCTGTGAAAGTTTTATGGGAAAATGTTCTTCTCAAAGATGTTATTAATCCTCCAACAAGCCATTGAGCATGCAGAGAAGGATGAATATCATAAGAAAAATTTGACAAGAGGGTTTTAAAGTGTGCATCATACTCCCACACACTCTCTTCCATACCCTGTTGTATCTCATTCAATACACTAATGCTCTTTTGCTTAAACTTAGGGATGTGAAATTCTACAAGGAAAGCCTCACACAATGCAGTATAATCCACCACTGTATGATGTGGGTCATACTTTTGGTACCAGCTATGTGCGCACCCTTGCAATGTTGTTATAAATTGACTTTCCTTCCGCTCCAGGGAAGTGATCCCCTTCATGCACCATAGAAATCCAAAATTGTGTACATGCTCTAAAACATCCTCAAAGACATCCTCAATACCCTTGTAATCCCATAAATAGAGTAACACCTCATAGAATATGTGTTGCTAGGGTTGTGGTCCTTATCCACCAAGTCTAGGACCTTGATTTCCTCCAGTGTTTCCACCACCATATCCACTTGATCCACTTTCTCCTGAAATTTCCAATCCACCAGATCCTCCTCCTGTAGTAGGAATAGGGCTTGAAGTGGTGTTACTTTGTGTACCCACCGTCGAGATAAACTAATCTCCTATGGTTTGGGAAGTGGAACTAATCCCAGATGTGATACCAACATTATGCTCACCCAACCCTTGCTAAAATGATGTGCCAGATAGGATACTACCAAATACAAGAAACATCTACATGTCCATAGAACTTAAGGAAAAATGGTAACCACTTGATGCTTCTTTTCTATCAATTTTAACTAAACTAGCAATACCTTTGTCATGTCTTGGAAAACTAAGCACAAGGGTCTAGTTTCTTGGTGGGTCTAGATACATGCTTACAAACCTTCTTCTTCCTCCATTCGATGATCTCTCATCAGAAGTCAGGGGAGTCTCTATCTCACATTTTCCAAGATGGGGTAGCACAAAATTTTCTAGTTCCACGTCCTCCATATAAAAATCAAATCCTTTCACAACGTTTACCCCTATAGTTCCATCACTCCTATAATCTCATGTTGTCTTACCAACTCCCTCTCTCGAGATTTATTATACTTGAGCCATATTTCCTCTCTCTCCATTTCTTCCGTAAGATTTTCCATTTCCTTCCACCTTTACTTATGTGCCCCACACCTAGTGGGAGTTTAGTTTTCCATAGGAAATGCTTCTAAACTTAGGGTCACGATCAAGATCTTAATGGCTAATGTTAAGGCATGTAATAAATATCCCTTAGGTTCTCACAAGAACTCAAACTCAACAACCTCTAGGAAATAATAAGTGGAAACTACATACTCCAACGTGTAACTCATCAATAAACATCTCCACCAATGGTAAACACCATGATTCCAAACAAAATCAACATCGTGAAGCCTCTGATATTCTTCCTGAGTCCATACATAAGGTCTATAATATCTACTTGACCTAGATGCATATGATGATAGCCATTCATACAACTCTAAAGGGGAAAAAAATAAAAAGGTCTCATACAAATCATGATACAGGTGATCCTCTACCCATTTACGTGCATCAAAATTAGATCCAGTATTAAATATCTAAGAAAACTCATCCTCTATGATTTTAAACCATGCTTCAAAACTATCCAAGGTCAAGTACTCTGTCATCACGCACCATTATCACAACAACTTCAAAAAGAGGTCCCGGAAACAGAACCAAAATGTAGTCTCTATTTAACTCTTGCTTCACTAATCAAACCCCAAAAGTTCCAACACATCATCTAGATTGGTTTGGAAGCTCACCCAAGGCACGTGTAGGCGCTGATCCCATATTTCATGTGAGATTCGTGAGAATGTTCTCCCTTAATAAGGGGATGTTTGCACAAATAGAGAATGAACACACCCATTCTTGGAATCAAGATTAAGAATTAAATCCTAGTCTAATGCACCAGAACATGGAATAACATGATCATACTACAATAGAAATAGAAAAAAATCATGATTAACATTAATAACACCAATATTTTTTTTATTTTTTTTATTATTGGCAAATAGTTTTTTGAAAGGGACTATACCCTTGAGAACAAAAGAAGGCCTAAGAGCCGGAATAAGAGTGAGAATCAGAGAGAATGGATCAAGATCCGAGTGTTACAATGAAGCTCAAAGTAGCCCAGAAGAAACTACTCAAACGAGACAAAACAGTAAAATTACTGCAAAAAATCAGTAAAGAGACCACAAAAAAACAAACAAAAGCAGCAGAAGCAACCAATACTACTTCTTGGTAGCTTTGTCGATGCTGGTCTTGACTCTCTTCCAGACATGAAACATACCCAAAGTTGTCATGTGGGCAGCATCAGTTTTATCAAGCTCCTCAATGGTTCTTTTTCTCTCTTTTTCGTTGCCCCAAAGTGTAGCCGGGACACCGCTGAGGTTGGCAACACTTTTGGCATGACCCTCAATGAACTCCTCAATTGCCCTAAGGGCAGAAATGTTGTAATCATGTCTAGTTTTGGCCATCCCTAAGCGGGAGTCTAAGGAGGTCAACTTCTTATAAATGTCCTCAATCTGACTACTATCAATGCTCCCCTCCCCCTCCATGCTTTTCTTGCCTTTCTGTTTAGCCAGTTTCTTGACCTCACCCTTCAACAGTTTCATCTCAGCCTCTAAGGCCTCCAACCTCTTTGAAGAGCTATCCAACTGCACTTCCCGGGGACTGGCACTGCTGATATTCAGAAGATCATGTGCAATCTCTAGTTCGAAAGGCTCCTTCTCCACAACAAGAGCCTCAAGGTTGAGCTTCCTAGAGGCCCTGGTGACCAGTCTTTTAGAGGTAGATGCGAGGTGGGTGGTGGGAACAGCAGCAGGGGGAATGCATGGAGAAGCTAGAACAACTGGCTGGGGGGTGACAACAGCGGTGACAAGGGCAACAGGAGAAACAGGGATGACAACAGCAGAGCCCATCAAAGGGGTAGTTGGGCTAGGAGAGGAAGGAAGTCTAGGGTATTTTAGAAGGAAACATTTATGAATCAACAAAATAAGTCCTTGATGCAAGGGAACCACCTGAGTGTGCTTCTGAAACTCCAAAATGGAATGTTCAAGGGAGTTTAGTAGATAATGGGGAAAGCAAACCAATCGATTCCTACGGAAGTGGTTTAGAAAGATAAGATGTTTAGCAGGGACAGTGACAAACCTACCTTCCAAGGAGATGAATCGAATCATCATGTGAGTAACCTCATCATAGGGTGGAGGAATTGAGCTGACAAGCAGGCCCACTGTACCAAATGTGAGCTTCTCAGATCCCTCCACAAATCTTCTTTCTTCAGCATCTCTATCAACCCTTTTGTTGAAGAAGCGGTATCCCTCCAAACAAAGACCGGTCGCTTCAGCAATAAGATCTTCATTGACCAATATCTTCTATCCCCCGTAGTCGACAGTCCGCTCCTTCCATTCCTTAGCAAAATGCACAAAAATGCTTTGGTCATGTCCCTACACCTTTTCCATGAAGTTGGTGAAGCCACCTTTGCTGAGAATGTTCCAAAGCTCGATATTTTCCTTCCAGTCGGGGTCCGCGCATGGCTCAATTTGGCAGTGAGGTCCTCCCATCTTCTCTGTGAAAGACTGATTACAACAATTTCCTAGATGCCTGTGTGCGTAGAGACCTGTCCACTTCTTGCTATTGTAAACCGCACAAAACTGGAAACTATAGCCGTTGATCTTCCCACGAACGACTGCGTGACTGCTGAACTGAGCCTGCGGGAAGTCGCGTGTGTGAGTAGCTCTCTCTCTGTCAACAATCACATTACAGCTTCCATCGGTTTCCGAGGAGCTATGAATCTAGATTTTAACAGCTGTAGTACATCCCGCATGCGTGATTTTCAAATCAACATAAATCCAATTGGAGTTCCCCAAATAATTCTTACTATCATGAATATTTGATATTATTTGCATCATCATATTCATTAAAGCAACACGTGTGAGAGTGTTATTGATGCTGATATTCATCCAAAGATTATGTCTCATCTCTAGGGATTACTTGCATATAGAAGTCCGCATGAATGCTGTTGTGGAGCTAATTAGGGATGCTGTTATTATCCTAGACAGTGAAATTAACATTAATGCCATAATTGGCCAGCGCATCCGCCAATTTATTGCCCTCTCTGTAAGTATGTTTGATTCTGATGTTATTGAAAGTATGACTGATGCTTATGGACTCAGAGATAAAATCCTTAATACTCCAACTAGGAGATGAGGACTGATTAAGAAGTTTAATGATATTAAGGGAGTCCCCTTCAACAACTAGGTTCTAAATATTCTTAGCCTGGGAAACTCTCAAGCCCCAGAGAGTAGATAATGCTTCAGCAAAATGATTAGTTTGAACTCCCATTTTTCCAGCATATGTAGCAATCAGATTACCATTATGATCCCGTATTGCTCCTCCTCCTACCGCTGTCCCAGGGTTTCCCTTAGAGGCCCCATCAAAGTTCAACTTGTACCAATTAGAATCAGGAGGATGCCATTTGATCGAAGATCTATCAATACTATTCCCGAGATTGCTCCAATTTCCAATCTACCAATTGGATAAGATGTACTCTTCATTCTTAGGATAACTCTTGTTCTTGGGAGGTTTAAATCTGGCAATATCCTCTTTAATACCATTAGAAATTTTCCAATACTAAGTTTATAGTTTTGCTTCTTATTTCTGAAAATGATATCATTTCTGTCCTTCCAAATCCTCTAGATTAAATGTGGGATAGCCAATTTCCAGATCCATTTGATAACACAATGTCTGAAGGGTGGGTTCCATTGATTCTATAGCTGATTAATATTCTTCGGCATCACCCAGAGAGCTTCAAATTTAGAAAGGACAAAGTTCCAAATTCTTTTGGCATACTCACAATGTATGAACAGGTGGCTGATATCCTCAGAGTCATTTTTACAAAGATGGCACCAATTAGGAATTATAAATCATCTTCTCATCAAATTGTCAGTGGTAAGAATTCTACCTCTGATGGCCAGCCACAGGAAAAAATTTATTTTGGGAGTTAATTCAGACATCCAAATCTTGTTCCAATTAAAATCAAATTGATTACTATGAAAGAGATTGATATAACCAGATTTGACTGAGTAGTTCCCATCATGGGAATTATTCCAAACCAAGTCATCCTTGGATTCCAGCTGGCTTAATGGAATAAGATCTAAATGATCTTGAAGGGAGGAAGTAATTTGTTTCAGATCAATTCACTCCACAGTAAGTTTTTTCCAATTCTTGTTGGTGCCAATTCCTTCAATGTAATCTTTGATTTTAATACCATACTTGCTTATTAGACTGTCCTTATCCATCCCAAATCTGTCCAAGAGATTGCCACTAAACCAATTATCCTCCCAGAAGTTTATCTCCCTGCCATCCCCCACTTTCCATTTGCTGCCCTGCTTGATGAAGTTTATGCTCTTGACCAAATTATTCCAAAAAATGGAACCACAGGGGAGGTACTCATCATGCAGATAGGAGTAAACAACTTGATGATTTAAATATTTTGCTTTAATTAAATCAATCCAGGGTTGTTTCTCAGACAACATTCTCTAGCCCATTTTAGCAATGAGTGCCTCATTCGTTTTCTCAATATTTTTTATGCCCAGCCCTCCCATAAACTTCGGGGTGTAGACCTTATCCCAGGCCACTAAGTGAAATTTGAACTTCTCTTCCATGCCTTGCCATAATTTTTTTTTCTGAATCCTCTCAATTTTATCTCTGAAGGAAGAAGGGATTTTGAAAAGCGACATGATATAGATGGGCAGATTTTGAAGAGTACTTTTAATGAGTAGGCACTTACCAGCACTAGATAAAGTGGCACCTTTCCAACCAGCCATTTTTTTCTGAAATATCTCCAATAAATCATCCCACACCTTGTAAGAGACTTTCTTAGTGCCGAGTGGGAGGCCTAAGTAGGTGGTTGGAAGTGCACTTATTTTACAGCCCAGAATTTTAGCAATTTTGAGATGTCTTTCCTCAGGAGTGTTGAAGAAGAATATGGTGCTTTTTTCATAATTAATCTCTTTCCCAGAAGCAGATTCATAATGCTGTAATAAAGCCTTAATAGCCTTAGCTTCCACAATAGAAGCCAGAAGAAGAAGGATAGTGTCGTCCGCAAACTATTGATGGGAGACAACTTGGCTGATGGAAGTGGGTTTAGAGCCATTTAAAAGGCCGTCCTAAACCACTTTTCCAATTGTTCTACTAAGGCTGTCAGCCAAGAGAATGAAGAGTAAAGGGGAAATGGGGTCACCTTGTCTAAGACCTCTATTGCTGGTGAAAAATCCCACAGGCTCCCCATTAACAACCATAGAGAATTTGGTTGTAGATATACAAGACTTAATAATTCTTCTGAATTTTTCCATGAACCCAAATTTAGCTAAAACTTTGTCAAGGAAGACCCAAGATACCTTGTCAAACGATTTATTCATATCAAGCTTAAGGACCATACTTGCCTTTTTATTATTTTCCATGGAATGTATAGTCTCGTGAACCATAATCACTCCGTCTTGTATAATCCTACCTTTAATAAAGCCACTATGTTGCCTTGAGATGAGATCATTCATTATGAGCTGAAGTCTAGTAGTAATAATTTTGGTGAAGATTCTATATATGGCATTTACTAGACTGATAGGTCTGAAGTCCTTGAAATCTTTAACATCCATTTTTTTAGCTGTCAGCACAATGTGAGTGTTATTAAGCTCTTTTAAGAGATTTCCTGTTCTATAGAATTCATTCACTGCTTTGAGAAGATCCTCCGAGCATATTTCCCAGAAAATGAAATGCACAGATCAAGATCCATCACATAGATGTTCAAAATCATTCCATTATATTAATTCATCAAATTACAGTAGCCAATAGTACATCAAAAGAGTTCCATGGATGGAGATATTAAATCAACAGAGCTTTAACATGCTCTCTATATTGCTTCAGTATAGATCTTATAATCATATATTACATATATTCTCTATATGTATCTCTCTCTCTCTCTCTCTCTCTTGCTTGTACTCTCTCTAATGTCATACAAGACCATCCATAAAGAGGAACTTGAAGAAATATCTTCTAACCACTCATCATTTCAGGAGAAGGCCTGAAGGAATATTTCATGATTTCCCTACCACTACCTAAGAACATGCCAAATGTCATTATGCATTTCCTCAATCAAGTATCCCTTAGCATGCAAGTGCCAGCTAATTCATAACAAACTCGACTCCTTATCCTTTCATGATAACCATATTGATGCCCTATAATATACTTTTCTTGAGCTGCAAGTCTTCATATCTTATCTATAACTACATCTAGTTGCTTTTTCATCCATTCCCTAAGCACTTCTTTACCCGTTGTCCAAAACCCACTAAGTCCCGAATCCATCCTTCCTGGATGCGAGCCCTTGCGTATCCCCTAAAGCTAATCCCACTCGTTCCTTCACTCCCTTCTTCCATGTGCCAGAAAACTTCACATCTAAGTTACTTAGTTAATTTAGGGGTCTAACAAATATCAATTGATCATTCAGTAAAAGTTTTAAACCATTATCTAGCATATTCCTCTAGAGTGTGCACAATTGATTTTCAATAAACATCTTGAAATTCAACTTCATAATCATCCATTATGTTCTAAAATAATTTGAGATGATGATCTCCACTAACTGCTGTATTACCTTGAAACCTTGGTAGTCTTATTCTGATTTCATTGGGAATTTCATTAGGGTACCCCTCCATGACATTAAAGTTTATAGGTCTATAGGTACTAGCTCTGAAAGGATCTTTTGGAGGTAGGTTTTCTATAATGTTATGTACTGGTTCCTCAAATGGAGGAGGATTAAACCAATGCTAGATAAGATGCCTCTTAAATAATGGTATAGGAGGTTGGTGAAGGCCTCTAGGAGAAATATATTCAAAACCAAAGCATCTACTCTCACTGGTAAATAAATGGATAGGCCTAGGACAACTTTATGTAACTTTAGGATTTGAACCTTGTTGGAATAATGAATTCAAATGGAAATTAGGGTTGTGTGTTTCAGAACTATCAAATGATGTGGAGTAAGCTTAAATTAATGGGGCATCTAGATTATAAAATTAAATAACCTTATCCCTTGATCTTTGACCACTTAGATGTTTCCATATTTGCATTCTCCTTTGTTATAAATCCTCTAAATGTGGGAGGATCTTATTTGTAGGGATAGATCTCAAAGAAGACCTTAGCCCTTCCAGCTTGCAAAGTGGGAATTTAATTAGCAGGTAAAACTAAACTAGATACCACTGGTCTAACCCATATTTAACATGAGGAGTTACCACTAGAGCCTTGCAATCTAGATATACAAGATTAACTCTGAAAATAGGTACCAAAAACCACTTCACAAGTAGTTGAGAGATAAAAATTCATAAACCTTTACAAAAACCTAAAGCAATTTTGATAAAAATGTAAAAAATATTGTACACACACCAATGAACAAGTAAATATCCACTTATGTTTACAAAAATACCACTAGCTTGTGAGACCACATAAAATGATATTTCACGTTGAACAAGTGATAGATCATAAATAAGTATTCATTTAGAAATTGTGGCAACACTCTCGCAATGAAATGATACCACTAGATCCTTGGAAGCGGTGGCACTCCAATGTTGTTGACATGATAACACAACTGGAGAAACACCATAAAATCAGAGAACATGAAAATTTACCAAAGAAAAAGATGAAACAAGTAAAAGGATCTTAAAGATGTTTGTAACACTAGTATTAAAAAATTGAGGCATATGCATTCATGACAGGAAATAGTAATGCAATTTTTCAAACAACCACATGTATGCTATGTAAATCTGATGTACAAATTATGTACTAAAAAACGACATTTATATAGTAACCAAAGAAATACAATAACAAGAAATTTGATATGTGTACTCCATAGATGTAATAAACAAAAGGTTGTAGTAAAAACCATATTCCTTTGATCATATACTCATGTACATAATGAAACACAAGGATAAATAAATAAAAAATTTATATTCCTATAAATTTTAATAAAGGGGACATATACATGATGCCCTTAATTCCTTCTAATGGATGTACACTACAATCACCTTGGTATTCACAACTTTGGAGAATAGAAATTCTATAGTTTTTTTGAAAATGAAGAACGTGGAGCAATTTACAAGGAGACATAAAAAATCATCAACCCCTAGAATTAGGATTGACCCCCATCCTTTACTAAATTTGGTCCAGATTATTACAAATAATCTAACACAATAATATCATATAAAACACATAATATAAAATTCATATGGGATGTTGTATTCATCTAGAGATAACTTCTTATACAAATGTTTGATCCTTTAATCTAGGAGTCAAGTCTTATCATTTAGTCTTCCTCATATCTCTCTCTTATCTCTAGAATCACTCTAACAATACTTTATTCTCTCACACAATAAAATAACTACATGAGTTGTCAAAAATCACCCAAATACTAACTATATTATTACTATAAGTTTATATAAACTCATTACTAATAATATTACAATATATTAAAAATATTAAAATATATATTTGTAATATTCACTCCCCTATTGTTAACATTATTAATTCCCAATATACACTCCCCTAATGTTGACATGGTAAAAAAACATTCACATGCTTATCTACAGTATGCTCACCTATGTGGCATGCCCAACTTGGCTCATGACCTTGATCAAAAGAAAGGCTCTCTCCTTCCATGGTTTTAAATAGGTTTACTGCAAACCTTGATGTGACAGGAACTATCAACTGTTCACCTCATGTGGTTTTTTGGATCTCCCAAAAACCTTTTCAAGATCCACAAACTGACTTACATTGGTGTTTTTGATCTTCTACAATGCTATGACATCAAGAGAAAATGTAGGAAATATCACTCACGTAAGAGCTCACTTATTACAATAGTTGAACAGGCATGTTTCATATGCTCTTATTTGCAGAAAGTAACACAAATCTGAAATAAAATGCCACAACACCATTGTGCGGCTCCATCACTTGCTACTGACGAGAGGTCATTGATTGACCTCCTTCCTCTGTTGCCTCCATCCTCCATGTAGATAATACTTAGTAAAGAAAATATTCAGGATTATAACCACTATCATCATTTATTTGGTTCTTCCTTATCATAATATTTTTCTTCATCAGCATACCATGTGAATTCTCTTGTATTTTCCCATCAATTAGGTGTTGAGCTCTCAAAAATAGTTTACAACCATATGACCGGGTTGTTTACAATAGTAGCAGATAAATTGATTCTTTGACATCCTTGGAAGTTTGATCCTTGACTTGGAAGAATATTTAAATGATTTTTTTAACAAATTATTTGTCATAAAATATTTTTCACACGGACAACACACTTTTGATTCTAGATCAATATTCTTATTTTATTCATCTATCAATGAAGAAATTAAATCTTTTACCTAGGATTTATTTATCTTAGTGTAAAAACCATGTTGGAATAACTGGACTGCATGTTATTAAGTAATAAAACTTTTACATCATCATTTACACATATAATTTTATCCCTGACTAATTGATTTAAAATGGAGTGAAACTTACTTATGTGTCACACCATATTGTCACTTTCCTCCATCTTGAGTCCAAACAATTTCTATTTGAGAGATATTTCTGCACTTCTTATTTAAGATCCAAAAATATTGTTCAATGTAGTCCATATGACATTTGAAATTTTTCATAAGTCTATATGATGCAAGTAAGCATCAGATAATCCTTGGCCAATAATTTATTGTAGCTTTTCGATCCTTGTACATTTCCCATTTGGTGGCAAGCTTCATCTGCATCAAGGATTTGGTATTTTACAATCGGCAATTTCCCACAATTCTTTATTAATTAACAATAATTGGCAAGTTTGAAAGCTTGCCAAAGTATGGAAATATTTACCTTCAAAATTTTCGATATGACTTAATTTTTCCATTATGGGTGTTGAATTTAGTTGAAAATGCACCCTTACAATAAACTTAAAAAATGAAAGTAAAATTTAATGAAATTTTATTTTTGATTGACAGCAGAAAGCATATGATCAATGCAAAGAGCTAAAAAAACACACATTTAAAAAAAACATCATCTTAATATGAGTTACCAGAAAAAATTTATGGCAACTACAAAAATTAAATCCAACATCTTTAACCCCTTTCCAAAAGTGGAAAAAAAAATTGTTCTTGCATTTATTCCACTAAATCCAACAATGAAAAAAATGGATAAGTACAGTTATAACTCATGATTTTTTATTCATGCATACAAACAGCTTCACCGCTTAGGGACCACACTTTCCACAATTGCATGATTTTTCAAGGACCTTGCATCACAGATATGGGAACGTCCATGTGTAAATTCAAGCATACATGGGTGAATTCTAGAACAAAAAACATGGATGAATGGAAATACACGAGTCCACACTTCAAAAAACTCAATTTCATAGAGATCAATGGAAAATTTGTTAGCCAAGTGCAGAAGTACAAAACAAAACACAATCTTACATGTAAAGATAACCTCCTAGTCATGCATGTAGTAACAAAGACTTGGATCCTTCACAAATACATATGGAATTATACTTGACTCTCTGAATTTTACTCTTCACAAGAACCCTGCTCTGATACAAAATAATATATTTTGTCCAGATTATTACAAATAATCTAACTAAATAATATCATTAAAAACATAGAGTATAAAATTCATCTGGGATGTTATATTCATCTAGAGATAGCTTCTTATACAAATTCTTGATCCTATAATCTAGGAGTCAAGTCTTATCACTTAGTCTTCCTCGTATCTCTCTCTTATCTCTAGAATCTCTCTAACAAGCCTTTATTCTCTCACACACCAAAATAGCTACGTGAGTTGTTCTCACAACTCACCCAAATACTAACTATATTATTAATATGAGTTTATATAAAATCATTATTAATAATATTACAATATATTAATAATGTTACACAATATATTTGTAACATCATTGCCTACTTAGGCAAAATTGTATAGTGCACGACCATATTGGAGTACATTCTTGGCCAACATGTACAGTCTTGCACACCTATATCTAATGAATCTTTTTCCAATGAATATCTTATGTGTGTTGTTTCATCTTCCTAGGTCATCCTTAATGTGAATTTTTAATCTACGGAAACCTATATAAGCAAGTCAATTGCACTTCATAATTCACTTGGCATTCTTATAAGTACCTCTTGAAAAGGTCAACACTAAAATGCTCATAGATTTCCAAAATCTCCCTAAAGTAGTTGCACATCATTTGGAATAGCCACTACATCAGGTATAAAACACTCAACCACGTCAAAGAGTCTAACTTCCTCCATTTCCAAACACTTAAAGGTCTAGAGCAATGTCTTAATAAGCACAAGTCACTCCAAGCATTTTCAAAGGTCTTCAAGGGACAAAAGGGTTTAGTTTGTGTGTCTAGATATTGAGCTACCTTACAATAGTGTTACATAAATCTAATAAATCAACTCAAACCAACTTACTAAATAAAATGGGCTCATATTGTTGCCATTGAATAAGTGAGGGACTTCACGAGGTTCTATCCAACGAATAAAGTAGGTAAAATATATAAAATATGAATCTAAATTTACAAATCACAACACTAAAGGAAAATGTTAGTTTTGTGTTGTTTTAGGGACCTTCCTCAATCAAATTCCTAACCCTTTTAGGGCGATAAAAGACATTTTATGAAATAAAATGACAAAATGATTAATGAAACAAAATTATATGCATGCACAGGGTGGTCATAGTTGTGATTGATAGAAAATCACACAGAGGTCACAATCCAGTTGCAGTTGCATCTAATACCTGTGTTGAAATTACACAAAAATAGTTATTCCATGAGATGCAAGAATCATTTGAGATCTAAATTTTCCTCTCCAAAAACTTGAAAACAAAGATGTGAGAGTAAGAAAACAAAAATGTTATGATATGTGATCAAGTGCACAAAGAGTCGGGGGTGAAATGAGGGGGAGTGTTATTTTATAATTTTGGAGTGCATAGAAGATTGGGATAGATATAGGTGGATTGTATAGAGAGGATTGAGACCTCAGATAAGATTCCATTGTGTATTAGAGATGTAAATAAGTAGGTTCAGTGTATAGAGGGATATAACAAGATTAAATGTGAGTGGGTGAGGGAAATTAAATAGGTGACAAGTCTTTAATCGACCTTATTTTTATATTTTTAGATGTTTTGTGGGATTTTTTTGGGGATTATTGTATTTTATAATGTTTTTATATTTTTAGCTTAAGATACCTTATGTGCAAGATGCACATTTTGATGTCGACATTTTTCCCCTTTTGGGCTATATGTTGCAACAAACAAGATGTAATATAAAAACAATTTGTCCAAACCTATGATAATTGTTTCCACACACGTGAGCTTAAATGGCTAACTAGATATAAAAGAACCTCGAAATGTAATTGATGAGCCACTTTAGTCAGAGTCTATGAAGGGATTGATAGGTTAATTTTATAAATTAGAGGCTATTTTGTCAACATAATTGATTGAGTGCCATAATATTGACAAGAAGAGTCTAGTGTGAATCCCCCCTTGAATGACAATTTTTTGGATGTCTTAGGCTAACTCGGTGGGACAAAAATGTGGCAATTGATAAACATTAGAATATTCAGTGGTGGTGGTGAAAAATGGGAGAAAATGAGCAAGCAAATGAAGTGAATAAGATGTGATGATGATCATAAGAGGAAGAGTGAAGCGCATGGGGGTTGATTAGGGACTGCATGAGGTGGGGAGTGTGTAAGGGTAAAACAAGGATCACGAGGGTGGACCAAGGAGAGCACAAGGGAGAACTGAGGTGGGCATGGGTGAAGTAGGCGTGTGATCTGGATATGAATTCAGTGGACAAAGTTTCCCTAAATTTCACAAAATCATAACAATACGGTAGAATACTACGAGAGCTTTCTGTCACCTATATGAACTCCAAAATTTGGACTCTATTTGAGCAATATACCATTCATAGAAGTTCCTAGTTGAAGGAGAAAAAATAGGGGCAACAAACCAATTAGTTTAGGACACGCGGCATTGCAAAAATGATTAAAAAAATGGTAAAAAGGTGTTTATGGTTTTTTTCCTCCGTTCTTCGATGCTCGAGTTCATACAGGTGGGCCCTACTATTTGTTAGATGTTAGAGTAGGTATTTACCTTAGCTCATGTTCACCTAGGTACATTATTTACCTTTATTGTATTTATCCTTGCCCACTTATGTGTGTCGATATTTCTTTTTATTTATTTAGATATTAGGAGATATATCTAGTTGTTAGGTATAGTTCTTTCCTTTATCTATGGTATTGACTAGATCCTTAATGTCTAGTTCTCTCATAAATCTATGGACTTGACTAGTTCTTTGATGACTAGTTCTTTCCATGATTTATGACTTGATCTACGACCTTGACTGGTTCTTAGATTGTTATTCCTTGCCTATATAAGCAAGGCCCATTCTCATTGTATTTCATTGAGTTCCATAATAATATATGATATTGCTGCTCATTTGTTTGCAAAGGTTTATGTAAAGTTATTTTGGCAAATTATTTTCATCTTATTGATCTTATGTTTGATTAGCATCTGTGTTCTTGGTTAGGGGCTCTACTCAGTTGGTTAGGTATACAGATTCAAATTGGACAGGTTCTATTGATGACAGGCGTTCCACTTCTGGCTATCTTTTCTGTCTTGGTTCTTCTCCAGTTGCTTGGGCGTGGAAAAAGCAACATGCTATTGCACTTTCATCTTTAGAGGCAGAGTACAGGGCAACAGTTACAGCGAGTCAGCAGATTCTTTGGTTTCGCCAGTTATTGACAGCGTTCGAATTCCCACATGATTCACCAACTATACTTTGGTGTGACAACCAAAGTGCAATTCACATTTCTCGCAACCCATTTGAGCACTAGCGGACCAAGCATATCGAGATACACATCCACTTCATTCGGCAACACATTCAGGATGGAGTTCTTTGCTTGGAGTACCTTCCAACTCAGCAGTAGGTTGTAGACATCTTTACGAAGCCTTTTGCATCACCTCGCTACCTTGAGTTGCATGGCATGCTTGGGGTTTCGGAAGTTGTTCTTGGGGGGTGTTCGTGAGAACATCTTCCTTCTTCTTCTTCTTTCTCTTTCCTTATAGCAGGATTCTTTCCTTCTTTTGGTTTGAGATTTCTTCATGGATATATTATACATGAGTACCTCATCAGGCCTAGTTGCCGAGACTCGTACTGTGGACATGCCACTTCTATTTTGGCCCCTAGCTTCACTTGAGGGGGGGTGTTAGAGTAGGTATTTACCTTAGCTCATGTTCACCTAGGTACATTATTTACCTTTATTGTATTTATCCTCACCCACTTATGTGTGTGGATATTTCTTTTTATTTATTTAGATATTAGGAGATATATCTAGTTGTTAGGTATAGTTCTTTCCTTGATATATGTTATTGACTAGTTCTTTCCTAGATCTATGGTATTGAATAGATCTTTGATGACTAGTTCTTTCCATGATTTATGGCTTGATCTACGACCTTGACTGGTTCTTAGATTGTTATTCCTTGCCTATATAAGCAAGGCCCATTCTCATTGTATTTCATTGAGCTCCATAATAATATATGATATTCGCTGCTCATTTGTTTGCAAAGGTTTATGTAAAGTTATTCTGGCAAATTGCTTTCATCTTATTGATCGTGATGTTTGATTAGCATATGTGTTCTTGGCTTGACACGATCTTGTTATCGTTCCTTTTATTAGACAGGGGCCCTTAGTCAGGGTCGACACACTTTTTTTACAGAGGGGTGCCTTTGCCTCCGTAAATTCACATTACCATAGTCACAATTTTGTATATAAGTGCCACATATTGCATTGGTATGGTGCACATGTGGAATTATTCCCAATATATTTTGTAAATCATATTTACCATGCAATGTGTTACCATACACCGACTTAATGCCACATCATAGAGCTAGCTCAGACACTCCCCCATCGACCATGCCAACTCTTCAATTCTTCAATGGCTCACCCAACCGACCGAGCTTACAGTCACATCGACGCAACAATCCAATCCACTCGGTCACCCACACTCTGACTGAGTTCAACAGTATGTTAGCTCGCTAAAAAACTGAGCCACGTATACTTGCCACATCCCACAGGGAAAAACCGAACCAGCCAAAAGGGGGAATTCCTAGCCATAGAAACATGAAGGTATGGTGGTCAAAGCTTTAATAAAGACTTAACTAAAATCATATCCTGCCAATGCGGAGTCATTCATCCCAAAAAGCAAAAACGCGAGCGATAGGTGGTTGGGAAGGTCAAACCCCCAACCCACCATTTAGAAAAATTAATGTTTGTATTTAGACCACATGACTTAAAAAATATATAAATATACCAATTGCATTTTCTACAAGGTCCATGGTGTGACTGTGTAATTCTCAAAACAGGGCAGTTTCAGAAAACTGAGTTTTTGAGCAACTTATGAGCATTTTTAGCATTTGGTGTAAATTGGAAAGTTATTCAAAATTACAAGGCATTCATTGTGCATATATAAATTTCTCTCTTTTGAGTTTCTTTGATGTATTTTTAATGCTTGGAAGTTGCTCAAAGACAGAGAATGAAGGGAAGAGCTTATGTAAGTGCTTCGGGAAGGTGGAGGACGAACACTGAGCATCGTTAGAGTCTTCTGAAGGTATGAAGTCATGAAATTGTAGGTTTTCCTTTTATTTTAGAACTAGTCATTTTGTTACATGTCTAATGTTTTGATGAATGTTGTATTTCCATTCTTTACTTGATTTAGACCAAAGCGTGTGTATGATTTTCTCTTGCACATTTTGGTGATATTGAGAATCTAAAAAAACTTTGATCTCTATCTTTTTAACATTGGGATTAAACTTGGAAATTTGATTATTCATTTTGCTTAAGGGAATGAACCTTTTACAAAGCATTTTTTCAATGGTCCTTTGATTTGAAGTTTTCCATTTCTATATAGTTGGGATAAAATTTGTGTATGCTATTTTCTTGTACCTTAGGGTGATCTTGAGAATAAAAAACAACTTTAGTATTCATTTTATAACATTTGGTAAATTTGAAACTGCATCTTTCATTTTTGGTCTAAGGGAATGAACATTTATCAAGCTTTTTATATGGTTCATTAATTGCAAAGTTTTGTTTTACTTTTTATTCAGATTATTTGTTATGTATGATATTTTCTTGTATCCTTGGATGATCTTGAGAATCAAAAGAAAATCTTAATCCTCTTTTAAAAAATGTGATTTTCTCGGAGAACTACTAACGCTTGAGTGCAAGACCTAAAAACACTTGTCAAAGAAAGGAGTTCAATTTTTTTTTTCTAACTAAACATGTGTTGCAGATTGCCAAATGATGAATGATTAAACCACATTAATTCTAAAAGATAAAAAAACAACACATTTAAAACACTTGATTTGCAGGTTTGGATAAGGGTACACCTCATCTACTTAAAACTAGGACATAACCCCTTTGGCATAAGCCTTAATCTACAATAATGGGGGTGGTCCTAGGAACCCCAAAGTAGTGCATGTAAGACGGAACCTTGTGGATGAAACAGGAAGTTCTCCACACAACCTACTTGATTAGTATTACCATTTATGAAATTTAGCATCAAAATTATCCATATTGTGACCACAGTGAGAGTATATGATGGATGCATTTATTGCCCACTATGATTTAAGGGGATAAAGTAAAGATGAGATACTCCAAGAATTAGTCAGTGTGACTTTTCTTGGTAAATCAAGCTTTCTCTTAGATAAATTGTGACACCTAGTTGAGTGAACCACCTAGGAAGCTATCTTTGACTAGGAGCCAACTTGAACCATATCAAAACCAATTTGAGTTGAGAGATATCATTCATCAAGAAACGTGTGAAGCATTACTTTTTCTTCGTTTTTCACTTTCCCTAAGGTGAGGTGAAACTCTGCTGAAGTGAGGCCGATATTTTTCAACAACATATGATCTACTTCCTTCACTTTCTTTTGACACTTTGTTGATAAGAAGAAGAGTGATTACCCTTGTGTTTCTAATTGATTGTATTCACCACTTTTGTGTCTGTTTATGCTCATCCATGTTTACGATTGAGTTGTTAAACGTCTAAAGTGTGTGGAAACATTTTCATATCATTAGTAGTGTTTTTGATCTTGATACCCAATTCAAGATCATCATCGTAGCTAGGATTAGTTCATCACTTTTATTCTCCTTTGAATGGTTATCTTGTTTATATCGTGTCGCTACAATTTTGGTATTTATGTCTTGTTTCTTGAAAACTTGACCTAAATATCTATATTGTTATGTTACGCTATATACACTTTAACAATTTCTAAGTATATTCTAGATTTTGTCTGATTCCAATTATTACCTCGATTTTTAAAAGGGTTAGTGTTACCACTTGTGTGTGTTATATCAATATCATCTTGATATAAATACGTTACTTTATCGTATAGTTTGGTTAACACATCTTGGTTACATTGTTGTGTCCCTCACAATCGTAACTGACACTTATTTGAATATAGGTCTTGATTAAATTTCGGCATGCTTTTAGTATACTTTGTTTGGGGATCATATTAAGTTCTTGTTATTACTTACGCCTTGTTAATTTCTTTGAACTTGACATAAGTGGTGACATTTTTTTAATCATCTTGAAACACCAACCATCATTTTGAAATATAGTTAGGAAGTAATTCGATGATTGATTGGTTTAAAACAAACAACTTTTTGTGATTGTGTCTCATTCGTCATATTGACTTACCCATTTAGGACAATCACTTTGATCCATTGATTCTTTATCATTCATTATTCTTTGGTCATTAATTTGGCTTTATGTTTTAAACTTGCATTATTATTCCTTGTGTTTATCAACCTTATAAACTCATTTCTAGGACAATCCTTTGGGTCTTTGATCCACTTGATATTCTTGTTTTTCCCTAAGTTCATGATAATTTTTTAACACATATTTCAAACCTTGGAAAAAAATTTCCTATCAAGAAAATTTTGCATCAATCAAACATAGGAAATATTTCCTTTGTATCCTTTATGTTGCTAAAATTTTGATCAATCCTTTGACATTTACACCTCCAAACCTTGTTGGATTATCAATATTGAGTCATCACGATGTATCTTTCCCTTAGCTTCCCTTTTGGAAAATCACACAAGCATCCCCATGTTTACAAAATGTCTAGTTTGTTGTTGTTATGCTACCAAAAGAAGATATATAATTACTACAACATATTATTTCACTAAATGAGTAGAAGCCATTGCATCTACAAATTGTGTAGAAAGGTATATTGATAAATTTTTATTTGAAAACATCATTAAAAATATTTGTATTCCCATATAAATACCTAAGTGAAAGAGGAATTCATTTCATCAATAATAGAATCAAGGACCTAGGAGAACAATTTTTGATTGTGCACCATCAAATTACATCTTATCACCTGCAAGTAAATGGACAGGAAGAAGACAAAAATAAATATTTAGAAAGGATGCTAAAAAGTAATGAAATTAGCATAGAGAAAATTAAGAGGGTATAATACTAGTAATAATATGGGCCTATAGAAAAAACTATAAATGCATTACATTAAATACTTCATTTTAGCTATTATATGGAACATAATTGTTTATGCTAATGAAATAAATTATATTAAGTTTTTGCATTTCTATAATAAGAAGGTTAAGAGATAGAATATATAGAAAATAGGTTATTGGATTGGAAATAAATGGAGGAAAATAATATGAATTTGTAGGGGAGCCAAGAATCATATAAGAAAAGTTAAAAAGCATAACATGATAGGAATTTTCACATTGAGTAAGTCATAACAGAGTAATTTGTGCTAGTATATAAAATCATGTTTAGAATGTAGCCATGAAAATTATGTATTATATTGGATGTACCACATGGCATACACCATATAACTAATAATAAATGGTAGGAGGCTTGATATATATAATGCATGATTACACAAAATAAGTTAGAAGTTAGAAGTTTTTAAGATTTATAAGGTCATGTGGTTAAGTGTGTGTAGGATTAGGGATAGGGATCAATCAAGTAAAAAAGGTGTAATAAAATGGATAATTGTGTGAAGATGGGGAAGAAATTATAAGGATATGAAAAAATCAAATAAGTTTGGGAACATTTCATAGAAGGAAAGAAAAATAAAGAGGAAAAAATAAAAATAATAATTCAAAAAGGTGATACGTTATGTTGGTACCCAAATTGATCCTTCCTTTGAAACCGAGCAACATCACAATTTGATCAGGATGCTTAGAGACAAAAAAATCATAATAGGAGTCATTTTGTAGCCAAGGACGGATTCTAGATGACTCTTTATCACTCTGGTTTGGAAAGGACTGGGTATCACCATGCTAAGAGTTTGACCTACCCTTACTACTTCAGGTTGTGCCTTCAACCAGGGTGAGAGGACCCACTTTGTGACCTGTATTAGTAGAAATTATCAACAGATTAACAATATTTGACTCTTCCTTTGCAATATTTTGAAGGAGACCTTGAGAAAACATGGCCAATACAACATAACCTAACTCTTACGACTTGTCACCTTTGAAAATGAAAATGTTCTCTAGACAAGGCCTAGGTCACTAAAGAAAATGATAAAAATTGATTACACTTGCATATTTTAGTAAAGGAGTGAAACATTTAATGATCTTCTTTAGCATTTGTGGATATACAGTGTAATCAAGAATGGTTCATGTATGATATATCACTGAATATGAAATTTATGGTTGGGAAATTTAAGAAGGATAAATTTGATTATACCGAATCCTTGAGAACTTTAAACAAATGTTGACATATCCAAAAAGAAAAATGAGATAGATGGACTTCAAATAGTCAGGATACGAACCTTCAACTAGCAAAATTTTGCATCTATGAAATGTCAAAAACACACGGCTTCACACATTATTCAAGGATTTAACATAAGAACTCATGTTAAAGACTTAATTAAACCTTACAAATCACTTAATATATCACATGCTTATGATACACTCATAAACTGAAAAAAAATGTGTATCACTGAAAAGAAAGTAAAGTGAATTTAAATCACTTATTGCATCATGAAATGAAATATCTCTTCATAATGTAATTGCAAATGCCAAAATACTATCATGAGGACAATATATTTTGTCATTTTAGAGGGATTCTTAATGTAAGATTGCAACAGGAACACATATAACTATTTAAAGATATCTGAAAATGCCAATAGACACAACATGGTTCATGATTAACACAAATTACTTAAGGATTTTCAAATTGATCAACAAGGGAAAGTTTATTTACAATCTCAAAGTTTTTCGATGGCTATACATTTGTAACCATATTGACATGATCAATTTAAAAGATGCACAAGAAATAATTAGTTTCTGAAATGAGTTCCTTCGGAAAATGGCTTTTCTCGGCTTTCTCTCCTTCTCTTTTCTCTAAATAAATTTCAGAAAAATTAACCTCCCCTCGTTTGTGATTATTCTCTTTCCTTTTATATCATCTCCTTTGCTTATTAAACTTCAAAGTTCTTTCCCCAAAAATTCAAACTATTCCCAAGATATTCTCCTTTTTAAAATGGTTCTAGAACATGGTATTTAGAAAGGTCTTTCTTGAGGTTGCCAAGTGTACAAATCACCAGTATTTTCAATCAACTTCACTAGTGTTCGACTAGTATATAAGGTAGTCTTTTCTAGGGGTTTATTTTAATCATTATTGTCTTAGTATTGATTAGATAATCATTTCTAACAATATTTGAACACCTCCAGATAATATTGAAATGACATATATCCATACTCAATTTTCAATAATCTACCTTGGGTTTCACACCCTCTGCTTCATGTCTCATCAGCTTAATTGCCACACATAGTTTCTATCAAATCACCTTGATTTACCATCTTTCCTCATCCCTAACTTTTTCCAAATCTTAAATTCTCCTATGTGGGAAATGAATAAAATCTCCTTCATTTCATGGGAAAGATTGCATCAAATTAGAACATATGTCTCCTTCTCCATTATAAAACTTGGCTCAACATCATTATCATTATGCCTTTTCCTTCTTATTATAAGTATAATAAATTTCAAAGAGAATGGACGAAGGTGCTCGTAGCTCATAGCCTAAAGGATATTTCTTCAAAGGACTTAAATCAAGATTTTTTATTTAAGCGGTCCTAATGAAGCTTTTGTTCAGGGATTTGTTTGAGATATATTGTGTGGGTGACACCAAAGGGCCCTTAACATACTGGTAAGTCTAATTAGAACTTATTACAAGGTTGATCAGGATTAATCCAATATTCTTAGCCTTCCAGGTTATGTATTTCATCAATTTCATTAATTCTCACTGGGAGCATATGTTTAATTATCTTGAAGAATTTGAAAAAATATCTGGGTTGAGAGAAGACCCCAGGTACTAGCGGATATGGATTCAATAATTTTAATGTCCCTTTCTACCCTGTGATGAGTGAATTTTTATCAAAAGATGATGTCATAAGGAATTGATATGTGGTGTATGATAAATCCTACATCAACATAGTGCTTGCTATCTCCTACAAAATAGGAGAGTTAGATAAAAGGATCAACTTCCTAGAGAAAAAGAAAGTAGAGACTGTGCCTTCACAATAGTTTTCCTTAGCACCAAGGTCATCTGTCAAGGAAAAGGAATCGGAGAACCAAAACTCACAACCTTCAATTGCCTTTATCTCAGATGGGGAAGAAGACCAATCAATGTCTACTCAACCTGTTGAAGGGAAGCCATTTCACTCTACTCGAGACAACTGAGGGATACCCCTTGCTATTCAATCGTCCACCCGCCTAATGAATTATGCTCCTCAAGAAGAGCATTAATTATCGAGTGCCCTCAACCAATTCCTTCGGCTAAAGTTATAGTCCATTCTTGTTGTACCCTCAGAAATGGGAGGCTGGGTAAAGTTCTAAGGCCTCTCAATCAACTCTAGATAAATCAACATGCATTAATGTGATGGTCCTAGACCACTATGAGGCTGTTACTACCTCTGGAAAAGATAGACTCCCAGTCATTTCTACATCCTTTACAAAGGGAAAGGAAAGATGAATTTCTTCATAGGATGTTTGCATATTTTAGATTGGGTTTCATCTCAATTCTAAGAAAGTTGAACTGGAGAAAATCATGAGTTCATTATAGAATTACTACGGTGGTGTTAATCGAGAACAACTGGGACCATGTCCTAGGACCTGACAGGGTTATCCTCTTCATCCAAACAACGCAAGGCTCAATTGATTTTTTTTCCTAGAAAAAACAAGCTTCTGAACAATGCTCCCCCTGCTCGGAGGAAGCTATGACCCTAGGGCTGAAAAATGCCTAAATGTTGGATGCTTCTTTTCACTATGGTCCCTAGAGTGTCTGACATTGATACATATTTTCCTTGAATATGTATCAACATGGGTAGGGGCTTGTATAGAACCCCATTCCTGTTCCTTACTTCAGAGTGTACAAAACATAGTGGACATCAATAATTTACATGTTTACCCAACATGTATGTTAATTTTATCAAAGTAAACCTGGGAATACTGGGATTTTTCTCATTTTTAAATTGACTGTAAAGAAAAGGTAAAACCTTAGAGAAAAAACTACTTCCAATGTTCTAATAGAAGTACCATTTTCAATGCCATGGTAGTTTAAAAAAGATGGATATGAAAAGAGAACTCTACAATTCAAGGACCTATTGTCTAAGGGATGTAAATTCTTCATCCTTTGCATCTTCTTCTTCAGCTTCTAAATTCTAGATCTTGCTGTTTTGGTAACCTTGCCATATATGCATCATATCCATTTTAAATAGATTTGTTAACCTCATCTTCATCTGGTCCTATATGATACTGGAAAATCAATGCCTATCTAGATACCTTAGCATCAATGCAATGACCCATTAGCTTCTTGTATTCCAGTGACTCTTGCTTTTTAGTTTCTTGGGTCTTCAACAAACAACTAGTTGATACATGAACCATATTTTTCCGAATTCATTTGCTTGCTTGGAATGCTATCCTAACTGGTGTCAGTATTGGTTCATCTATAGATATGAATTAAGTGCATCCAACATGGAAAATCCTTTTCCATCGGTATCAACATCAATTACATCAATTTGGAACTTTGCAAATTTGTGCATTATTTTTATTGGAGTGCACATTTATATCCTTAGAAAGCAATTTTTCAGATATTTTCATACTCTGGGATAACAAATTGATTGTCTACTAGATTGATAACTGTAGTACTTCCCTGGGAAACTAGACTCTGAGTGCATTCCATTGTTTTTTACATGAAATACAGAGATGGGATCAAAAGATTTGATTGCTCCAAATGTGGAAGTGATGCATCATGCTACTTTTGTACAACATCACTCATTTCAGACTGTGGGGGATCAATTACCACATCCTGATACTTGAACTTTGTAGGCATATGAGAACCTACTCTTACCAGAACTAGATGGTGAATAACCTTGTGTTTTTTTTTTTCTCTCAAACCTTTTTAAATCTGGTGTTGGCCTTCTTTCATCCTTGTGTGGCTTATATTGAATGTGTCCAGTTGCAATGGCTCTAACTCATCAAATTTTCATCTCTATGCCACTTTGGAAAAACACTTAGATGGACCACATGTGATATCAAACCTTTCCCACTTTTCCTGAATTTGTATTGCAAAAGTGATATGGGGGCATTCTCCATAGATTTTAAAAGCATCTCTTCAATATTTTACTTGAGAAGATGACATAGAAGTTCCAGTTCCACTAGTGGCTGATGTCCACTCATCAATGAATTTAGAAAGTAAGTCTTTTGGATGGAAATTGAGGGGCCTTTCCTCCCTAGTGGGTCCATTTTATCTACGTGTCCTCCCTCAGAGGTAGAAATATCCTCACTCAGGTTTCCCAAACTTCTAAAATTGGTTAGGATTTTTGTATTCTGGAGTGAAAGATCAATATTCTTTTGGGTCAACCAGTTTACAATCCTCCTCATTACATCAATTATTCTTAAATAAGGATCAATAGATTCTACCAAATTCTAGTCTAGAGGAGATACAGGCTTGATCCCCCACCTTTTGATCAATATAAAATCTGCTCATTATGTGTGGATCATCAACAATCCCCTCTGGGATAACCACATTTTTTTTATTCCATTATCTATGACAGATTCATTCTAGATAAATCCCTTAACCTGAATTATTCCTCATCCCTGCAGCTCATCCAGTAATCCTCAAAATGGGGCTCATGCTCAAAGGTGTTTGGAATGTTGTTAAACACCCATCTAATGTCATAAGTAGGCCTAGCCTCAAACTTCTCCATATCAAATTTCAGCATTTCCTCTTCAATAAATCTAGCCTTTATGATGGAAGGACATAGAATACTTTCTAATTCAAATAGGAAATTTGATATTTGTTTTATGCCTCCCAGACAATTATTTTATGAACATAGGTGTCAGCTGTCTTACCAGCTCCCATAAAATCAATTTATCATCTACATACATTGGCAATTTATATGGATTTCCCTCAAAACCACTAACTCTTATGTAAGTAAACATTTTATACTAGATGAAGCAACATTCATATTCCAAAATTACTTGTCGAGATTATTCAAACATTCTTTATTGTCCCCACTCTAGCTTAAAAATAAAAATGATAGGGGAAAAGAAAGCGTCATTAACTAACCTTACATTCTCACTCCAGTTGATCAATTGCAGTTGGGGAAATATCTCGTGCATTTGACATTGCTTAAAATCTGCATGCGGTGATAAAAATGGGAAACGATTTGTGCCCTACAACATTATAAATGAGATATATCATCATATACAATTCAAGGTCTGTAATATCTCCCATTTCAATTTTTGCTGCTAGAGTGACCATGTGATCATGGAGTGCATCTACAATAAAGGTGGACCAACAATATGCTCCCATTTTTTCTCCATAATAATCAATATTTATGTACTCATACATTCCTTGAATTCATATGTTGTTTCTAAACCTGCTCATTCAACTTAGCAACCCATGATGACATCCTTAACCTCCTATAAAAACTTGTTCCCTAACTAGACTTCTTAGGGATTGTAGCCATTGTTCCTCATCATGATAAGCAAGTTTATATTTATCATCTCGACATAGTCCTTCTTATTTATTTCATAATCCTTCAAAGCTAACTTGATGCCAATGGTAATTGGTTTTGCGACTATAGGTAATTTTAACATTATTATGGTGGTTTTTGGTGTTAGTGTTAGTACTGCATTCTCCACTCCTCATCCGATCACCTCCCTATTTCTCTGGATCATAGTTCATAGCATAATGCCACACTAATTCAAGGTGAATGAACAGAGGGTGGGATGGTACAAGCTAGAGCAATACAACTTTCCTGAATTTCTTTTTAGAATTCATTCTGATGGGGACTTTTTAACCTTTGGAGGAAGTCATCTAAATCAACACCCATTAAGTATGTTTCTATAATATTATCTAGATCACTTGTGATTCCCGTCACGAATGAGAATGAGGATGGCATAGTCTTCATTGTTGAAAAAACCCTAACTTTCCTTTTAACCTAACCTTGCCACTAAAAGAGAAATATAGGAGTTTCGAATCTCTTACTAATCAATCCAAAAGTTCCTAAATAATTTAAGCACAAATCAACAACTCCTTGAATCCTTAGGTTCACAATTTGAGCTCCACAACTAATGATGTGATAATGCTTCATGCAAGTCATGAAAGGCAAGCAAAAAAAATCAAGCCAATCGGTAAATAAACATGAAAACATTCATAAGTCTTTAAAATGTCCTTGATTTTTGTAGCAACATTAATGGCGGAAGAAATAAATGCACTACATCGAGACCGTTTAATTTGTCTCTTCACAATTTTTAAATAATGAACCGTCCACGTGTAATAAAGATCTTTTCACTATCATGGGCTTGGGGGCACCTTTTGTAATTTTGTAACTTTAAAGACTTTGCACACTTTTGGAAAACTTGACCCACCCATCCACCTTTTGGTTTTCAATACTAGCATAACACGTGGTTACATTTGAGTGATAGTGGGGCTGCGGCTCTTTTTTTGCAATTTTACTCCTTTTCCAATTAAAACCAAAAGTACAAAAAATATCTAATAACCTATTTCCCCACTTCCTTTATAAAAAAATGCCACATGTCCTTCTATGGGCCTCGGGGACCCTTTTGCACTTTTAACACCTTTTATCTTTAAAGTACACTAATACAATTATGCACCACTTCCCCGCATCCATTCAGCTTGAGACATGTGTACAACTTTGGGGCGGAAAGAAAAACTACTTTTGCTAATTTATAGTTGCGACTATTTGAGAAATATTCGTTGGGTCATGGGACCAAATTTTCAATTCATGAATGCCATAGAAAATTACAATTTTACAAATTTGACCAGCCATACCGGATCTAATTTAAAGCTGCCACATATCAACGGGCAATGGGAGATAAAATGCACATACAAACATGATCCTCGACCGAAAAAGACAAAAGCCTAGATCATACATAGAAAAACCACAGAGTTGACTCACACCTTAATAGGGAAATCAAAAAAATATAGCAGGCAACGATGAAAAAGCTTAACCAAATAAGGGTGAGATCAATTCAAGCACCAACACATTACTAAATAAAAATATTTTGTATGGGTGAACCTTCAAATAAAGCAGTTTTTTTGGTAAGTCAAATGAAGAGGAACTTCAATGGATGCAAAATAAAATCCTCAATGGATAAGTAATAGTAATATGGTACACAAATCCACAAACATATGTAAAATGGACACACAATGGCACTAAAAGATATAAAGAGGAGAAAAATGGTAAAATGCAATGCATTGTGTGAAGTATAAAGCTATAGCATAAGGAAAACTGGAGTTGAAAATTCTAAGTTTTCCATAATTAGTTTTCCAAATATAGATAAAGAGATAATCAATAAAACTAATTATGATAGATCCCTTCACTCTCCAAATTTCTCCAAAAGTTTAGGTCATGATGGATGAGAAAGGAATTAATTTATTAACCCTAATTTATGTATAAAAGGAATATATGGTCGTTAGTGAAATTATTTGATAGACAAAATGGGGTGATACACCAATCCAAAACCTCTAATAAAGGTTTGAATAATATTGGGGAGTACATAGTCCCACATTAAATGATGAGGTAGTATGAGGGTAATTAGTAGTAAAATACCCATTACAAGTAACTAACAATGAGAGACTAGAAAATTTTCCATAATTGGGAGAATTATTGAAGTTTATGTTGATAATATTGAGTCATTACATTTAAATGGTGTAATTTGGTTTAGCACACAAGATGTATTCTCATCAATACCACCATATTAAATCAAGCCATTGGGTTTCTTAACAAGGGAACATCTATGCTCGTATGAAAAACTACTATACATTTGAACTAAAATATAATGAGCACATATGAGTATATACACAAAGGAAGGGGACCCCTTTAGGATAAATTTTGAACCACTTAATCAAAATCCTTACTAAAATAGTATTAAATAGATTTTAGTAAGCCATCCAAGGAAGAAAGAAAACATCAATTGTCATAGTGGACATAGTAACATGGATATGGGAACAAAATGATGACTTTAAATAGCTTTAATTTTTATCCTATGAGGTAAACATCAAGTGCAAAATATTTCTATTTCAATAGCTATTAATCTTGTTATGATTTTCATTGGAAATCCCAAAAGGGTATCATTAAAGTGGATGATGAATATTACCTGCATGAGGTATTTGCATAGTACATTCTATAAAATCCATATAAAACATATGATGATAGCAAAAATAAGAGACTATGGCTATAAAACTGATATTATTATAGAATGAGATTATACTTCACCCATAAGGTGATAAAGCTAAACATCTGAAGAATTTTACATTATTCATTGATATAGATAAGGCCAAGATAAATTGAATAGATAACATGAGATGATTCCCATTTATATTCATTCATTATGTACTAAATGGCCTAGATAACCAATCATAGGAGGACTACAACACACAATAGTTGTGAAAATAACATTTGAGGAACAACCCACAATAAAAGGGGAAGTACCAAGTAAAAATACAAATATGTAAGAAAAGGGAAAAGAAAATACTACTTCATAGCCCAAAATATGTGACCAAGTGGCAAAAGAACCTAGAATTCTAAGTTGGTTCAAGTGAATCTATATTTTTGTAAATTATAGGTTAGAAGTTCACAAAAGAGTGTACTATTACACTAGAAGACAAGGGAAAAAAATATACCTACCTTACGACATGGAGTGGTATACATGAAAATGTATAAGAGAGAAAAATCATTGACTCATAAGCTTAAAGATGAAGAAATGATCCAAGAACCACTCATGTCACACACCCTTATAATCAAGATAGAAATAAATAACATAACCCAAGCCCTAATGGTAGTTAACATTGTAAAGGGTTTAAAAGAAGTAGGAGTGGACATAAAAGAATAGCCACATTTATATATATTCCACCTCAATTTCATTAAAAAATAAATATCAGTCACATTGCACAAATGAAGAAGGTCAAAGATGATCCTATTACGTTTAGTGCAAAAAGCATGACTTGAAGAAGTTTTGAATATAAGAATTTGGGGAGTTGGTACAATAATAAGAGCATCCTTAATAGGAAAATACATAGTTCAATAGTAGTAAGTGCACCAAGCAGAAAATATGGTTGTACAAAAAAGAGAGGTTTGTGTGTAAAAGAGATAAAATCTTAAGACCCATAGTAGAGTGAATTTAATAGTACCTAATACTATGGTCCAATAAATTGTGAGTACACACCAGTGGGGTTTGGGTGGATTGGTTAAGAAGGAAGGTTGTTTCCAGATCCATCCAGGTTCAAATCTCATTTGGAGCGATCCCTTCGGAGTGGTGGCGGGTGTTGCATCACCAGTGATTGTGGCTTGTGGCTATTCTCAGTGGTGGCAGACTTTGCATTGTCGACATTGGCATTCATAGTGGCTGGTGGCTCTAAAAATAGTAGTGGAAGAAATATTACATCATCGGTGTGGGCTATGTGGTCATGGTTTTTGATGGATTAATTGTAATATCTTGTCTAAGGATGTTGTTAAGGACCCAAAAAACCTCCATTTCTAAGCTCTAGTTAAAAGAATTAAAATATCTATAAATAAATAAATTGTGAGTACACCTTATCCTCCCCATATCCACTAGTAAAATCAAGTCATCATAAAAATGAGATGATGAAAACTAGTGCACATTTAAAGTAAGTAAAAATAGAGGCCCCAATTCCTAGTGTACAAGGTATTCAAGCGAAAAAATTTCCAGCTCCACAAGCCATAAAATAATAAGATAAGAACAAGAAAGTATAAGAGCTAAAAAATAATGAGCATGCATAGAAAGAAGAACAAGAAAAATGAAAAAAAGAGGAAAATTCCATATAATCTCTCAATAAGGAAGAAGACAAAGAAGAATAATAAGAATAAGAAGAAGGATAAGAAGAATAAAAATCCAACAAGAAATCTAAGATATAGATAAAAAAATAGAAATATGAGGAGAAAATTGTAAAGAATAAGAGGAATAGATACAAAAGAAAACAATTATTCAAGTCAATCCTTAGAAAATACAAAAATAAAATTAATTCAAAGAATAATATAAGAAGGAAGATGAAGAAAAGATAAGGAAGGAAGAATAAGAAAACAAAAAATATGTAGAAGAGAAGATAATGGACCAAAAAGATCAAATAAGAAAAGAAAAATAGGACCAAGACAAAATATATAAAAAGGAGAAATGAATCACTAAAGCCAAAGTTTATTAATAACAATATGATCATATTTTGAAGATTTGATAAATCATGTACTCAAGGATTGAGGTAGAACAAAAGAGAAAATAAATGCAAGTTACACATCCATAAGATAGTGCATAACCTATAGTTACCCATCAAGTACAATCAGTAAGTACACAAAGAAAACAAAAACAAAAGGACAATACCATGGAGGTAGGAATATCTAAATTAGATCAACCTACCATAACATAAGCTATAGCATGGGGTACCCAAACATTCTGGTGGGAAATTTAGTCAAATTCAAAAACTAGAAAATGTAATATTTTCCTCCCCTCCTTTCATATATGAAGTATAGTGGCTCAGATTGCTTAGACATGTATTCAAATTAAAAACTTGTAATAATTTATAGTATAGTTGAGGTAGATAATGATAATTTACCATTACAAACAAAAATTGAGGGATTCCAAATGTTACAAGAAAATATTAGCTTAACAACAATCCAATTAGCTAAGTAGAAGTAAAGACTAGAGAAGACACCACATAGCCTTATTCCATACATTGAAGCTAATTTTCTCATACTTATCATGGAATCCATAGGTGACCAAGTCATGAGAAAAAAATGTAACTAACTACTTTCAAAATAGTAATATACTCCAACAAAGGTGAAGGCATGTGTATTTCAATCTAAAAAGGAAGTAAAATTTTTAATTCTTATATTGCAAGAATTTATCAACTTGATCCAACAAGATAAAACATAGGTGAAGAAAATCACATTTGATTTATTAGATTTGAATACACAACTATATATTACAATGAGTGAAAATCATGCTAACATTGACCTTCACAAAATAATGCAGGTGTAAATGATAATGGAGATATATGATCATGAGGTAGATAAGGCACTACGACCATCCTTGTAGGATTGAGATAATATCATTGATATACTTTGAGAGTGAGAGCACAATATAATAATTTTACTTGGGTACAAGAACATCACATTATGGATCATATGGTGGGATGATTGAGGGAATACATAATTCTATATCCCTTAGAGATCCAATTATACAAAATAAAAAAGTACATAGTTTTTTTAGGTCATACAAGCATTGGTACAATTTCAAATATACTTTAGCATATTGAATAAATCTATTAAAGATTGGAATTTATACAAAGCATATCTATAAATATTTCTACTAACTATGAAAACCGTGAAGAACAACAAAAAAATACATCACTCTCATCTCATGTTTTGGAATATTAAGATCATGCAAACACTACCACCTCTATTTTCCACTCTAGCAACACCTGTCTAACCCCAGCTGAGCATCCAGAGCAAAAAATGTAGGCTCACATGCAACATAATTTTGTGGTAAGTGAAAAAATATAGTGTTATTTACATTTATTTTGAATATATATCTATCATTAGTTCAACATATATTGAAAACCTTGAAGGAAAATTTATGAGTGAGTTTCCATAGATTGGAAACCCAAAAGGGAAATTTGTTGGAAAGAATACTTAATTCAAAACATTTAAGGATGGTTAAGAAGTTCCCAGAGGATGAAAACTAGTAAACGACATCCAATTTGTCAACTGCAAGCATAGTATCTTAGTGAAAAACACAATCAAAATCATGAACATGAGAAATTATAATAACAAAGCACTTTTAATTTATAACCACATTTTATCTCAGTATGAGACAACTATTTAAGTCTGGGAAAGTGTTATAAGTGTATAGGGGTCAAAAAACTAACTTAGATGTATTTTGAATATTGTTGTATATTTTTCAATACATCAGGTATATGCATAACATGGAGAAGATAAATTATAGGATATATAATGCTTCCATGGTATAAGTAGAGAATGTGACAATCCTCTTTTAATAGGAATTGGAATAATAGGGGATTCATAAGCTAATTATCATTTAGAAATGCATAAAACAATGTAATAACATTACACAAAGGGTTGATATTGATTCTACTATATATTTATGATGTAAAGAAAATTACATTTCATCATGCATACAACTAATCAAGAAGGTTTCAAGCAACAACTTACGATTTCTCTGTAAAATGGTGATCAATCACAAGCCTAAAAATGGATTAAACTTGCAATTTTGGTTGAATTCGCCTTAGGTGACTCATATAAACACCATGATATATTTCATCAGACTCCTACCTTGTATGTAAGTTCATTTCATCAACCAAGGTGATCACTTTTCATAGAATCTCACCTTCCATTTACCTTTCTCAACAACTTTCCCTTCTTCTTCTCTCTAGCTTCTCTTAGCTTAACATGAAATTTTGGTTTTTCATCTTCTTCAATGATTTATTCCTTACTCATCCTATTCACACACTCTAAACATGCATAGATCCAATATAAAATTGACTCAAAAGATCAACTTTCATCGCCTTTTTCTAATCTTGTCTAAATTGTCTTCTAAGAGCCCTTAAGACTATATAATTTCTACTCCCATGGTTGGAGTATTATAGGATTACCCACCAAATGTGTAAGATTATTTTGTTACCCTTTTCCCTACTCGTCACTTATGCCAAATTCTATAACCCCATTCTTTTAATTACTCTATATTTATCTCAATTTCCTCTTCCTAGGCTCACTCTAGGCCTATTAGCATGGGACAATCCCTATTACTCCATAAATTTCTTTGCATGAAGTTTCCCCACACTCTCTATATATTTTTGGGAACCCATTAAGCCCTTCTTTCTGCCTAAGAATTTTCAAGATGGGATTCTAAACTTTGGACCTACTTCCTTTGTAAAGTGGCCTTCTAGATTATGCCTTACACTGAGTTTAATTTCCCTCATCTAGAATACCATATTAATATTAAAAACAGACAAATTAAATATTAAAATTATTTTTGAATCTCTTTAAATATCCCTTCATAAATATTTCTACAAAATTTTAGGCTTTAATTCCTTTCTTTGAGCTTTAAAAATGCAAGCCCTAACTAAACCCTGAGAAAGGTTACCAAAAACCTTGGGGCCAAAGGAAATGCTATAAAAAATTTGGAATTAAATATAGGGACTCATAGATTTACCTAGAAGTTTTTTTTGAGGTTTTTCACATGGTGACTTTACCGGAGGGCTTGTAAATCACGTCAAACCTCTCTTTAACTAGTCTCCTTGTTGTCCCATCCTAAGGATCAATATATCCCAATTTTACTATACACTTAACAAAAAATAGGGAAATTCACTTCTCTCCCTAGGTCTATAACCTCCTCATCCATTCATTCTTGGGAACTTAGGCTTGACATACTTATTAAATTCAGATATAAACAAATCTTAGCAATTGATCAAACTGATAATAATCAAGCCTGTTTCCTTAGGCACTCCTACATGCAACTAAAAATACAAATAATGTTGATCGTGAAAATATTTATTTGTGCTTCAAATACTTTATTCACTCTACCACATCCTCTAATCTCACAAATCTCCACATTAAAATTCTTTCCTCACTACTCTGCCTCCTTAAGAACATGGATTTATTCACCTTATCACAGTGCACAAAGAAGATAAATTCTTACTCCCCTATAAATCACAGTTAACATGAAATGACTTATGTAAATTGACCAAAATAATTTCTTAACCATATTCCTCAATCTTTATACAATGTTATTGCGCAAAATTACTAATTTTCTCTTAGATGGTTTGAAGCCTTACTATCACATGTTATATAATGCATCCACTATTGATATTCATACACACACAATAATGAATCCTCCTGAAACAATAAGGTAAATACATAACACATAATTTATTCCCAACCTTAACCTTCTCCTATACATGCAACTTGATCTTGAGGTCTCTTCATTTTCTATCACAAGGTTAAACAATAAATGCAAGCTTATATAATCTCAAAACTTGGAAAAATTTCCAACTACAATATATTCATTTAATATAAAGCCTCTTATCATTGAAAAATATCACTTACATGAATGCATAGACTCCTTAACCATTATAATCCTCAAAATCATGAAATACCATAACTGTGTATACAAATGTTCTTCTTTAAATTACTTGGAGATCCTTTTTCATATAAAGACCATTCAAATGATGGGTTAAAAACAGTTACATAGAGGTGTATATATTCTTGACGAGCCTTCTCAACTGATTATTGGTTCAAGAAACATCTTAAGATACATGATTTTAATTTCCCTTAATCATTAAATGTCCTAATTTTAGACTAGAATCCTATGACATAGGGACTAGGTCATAACTATGACCCAAGTGAGATTATTATACCTTAATAGGAATTGTTACAAGCTTATACATCCTTAAAATTCTCCAAGATGAAAATCACACACCAATTTCATACCAAAATTTCATTTAATGATTCAAATTTCATTTTGGATGTAAATGACCTAATTTAAATTTATGAACAAACTATTCAAACTCAACATGCCTAGACAACTCTAGCAAACTTCTAAAACCTATCAACATTCTTAGGAAGACAAAATGGATGTGATCAACCTATATACAAACTAGTGAAATGATGTTCCTACATCAATTTGAGTATATATATTTTGATTCAACTTAATAAATCATATTTATTATTACATATTTATATTTCTTGTTGATATCTTTCTTTCTTTAGATTTTCCATATGTTTTTAGGATTTGTTTTGAGTCATACCACACTATTTTAAGATTAATAGATGGAGTAGTTGGTATTTCTCCTACTCTATAACCTATGACATGTCTTGATGAGTGATTCCAAGGACCTCTACTAACATGTAGTGTTTCATGTTTGATTTTTACATTTTTTCTAATGCACCCTTTCGACATAGTAATCAACTTAATCATATGCCTGTTGAGCATATTGATATTTCTCCTACTACTTGTAAGCATCATATCCATATGAATTCCTACCCTATTCCTATTTAGGGTAACATTATATTTATAAAAATTATGATGATGATGATGTGCCTATGGACCCAATTGAAACACAAGGCGAAGCTTATGGGAGGCAGATTCCACCTGTGGATGTAGATGGGAGACAAACTTCTCCAGTGGAAGGTAAAGACGGTTCCTTGCCTGAAAATCTTGGAAAAAATACCCCCCCAATGCTCCCTTGACGTGGTCAAGGATTTTGAAGTTTGGGAATGATCAAAGAGTAGGGGTTATCCCTCAACCCAAGATGGATGATTCAGTTTTTTTTCTTGAGATCCCTGATAGTATTGTGGACAAAATTATTGGTAAGATGGAGAATGAATTTATTGGTAAACTAGTTGGTGGTCACCCAAATATAGATTCAATCAAAGAGTGGTCTCACTAGAGATGAAAATTGAGAGGGGAACGAGAATTTTCTTCCCTACCGAATGAATTCTTCTTCATCAAATTAGAAGATCCCCACAAGGTCTTGAATGAAGGACCATGGTTTTTGGGCCATATGGGCTTGTTTCTAAGGAAATGGTCTTTCTTGTTTAACCTTGAAAAGGAAAAGATCAACCAATTCCCCATTTAGGTGCGCCTCTCTATTTTACCCATGGAAAGGGATGGAAGGTACCTTGGGTACCTTTGTCTCAGTGGATAATGCTACCTTGAAAAAAACCATGATAGTTTGTGTTAGATTTTGTATCTATTCTTTCATTATAAAATCAATACCCAAAACTATTGTCCTTAAATCCAAGCTAGGAAAATGGACACAAAATATTAAATTTGAAAAATGCCTAAAGAAGTGTGATAAATGCCAAGGTTGGGACCATACCAAATGAAAATGCAAGTTTAAAGTCTCCATGGTTTATAAATAAGTACCCCAATCTAATAGAAAAATAGATAAAGGTAAGGGTGATGAATCCTAAGCCTTGAACCCTAAGACTACCAGAAATATTTTCCCAAACAAAGGGATTTCGATCAATGAAAATTCAGGAATGGAAAAACCTTCGAATCATCCTAAGAGTAGTATGAAGGAAGGAGAAAAGTAATCTAATAGTTCACTATCCATAGATGTTGAAGGATTTGTTGAAGTCATATCTAGGAAAAATAGAAAAAAGGCACTATCAGAACCACACTTTCAATCTGTCAAGGCCCACATTCAGATAGAAAAATTGAAGGTTTCAAAAAAATTGGAACCCTTACTACATAAGGAGGTAGAAAAGGAAAACAATTTGAGCATTTTGAGAAAGGGAAATATGGAGGTAAATGATGTATAAATGGAGTTAGGACTAATTTCCAATATTTTTAAAACCTTCTGGGTTTTGAAGAAGTTGAAATTTTAAAGGGAGATGGAATACATATATTTGAACATGTGTCTGTTGAGGGATAAAAATTATAGATAGGAAAAGAAAACATTTCAACTAATGGTACAGACTTGGAAAGGTAGGTGAATTGAACAAAATCCTTGCCAACTCCTAGGAGAAGAAAAATGGATCAGGAAGGCCAAATAGGCAAGATTCTGGGAGAAAGAAAAACCAGAGGATATAAATGATAGGTACTCAATATAAGCTTGATCTAAGGAATTTTATAAGACCTAAGAATAAATTTCCAAATGAATTCTATCTCATGGAACATCAATGATTTAAACAATCCCCCAAAATATAGAGTAATAAGGGGCTTAAGATTAAAACATAAGGAAATTATCTTTTCTATTCAGGATACCAAAATAAGTGAAGATTAGTTCATGCTGATTAAAAATAGTTTGTGGAGTAAGGAATTTTTAGTGGCTGTTAGTTCTTGTGGAGCCTCGGGTGGTTTTTCCATCATGTGGGATCCTGAAAGGTTTAAAGGAACGAAGCTCTTGAGAACTGATAATCATATATTGATTTTGTTCTAAGATACCAAATCTAAAGCTTATGGGTGTTGTCTAATATCTATGCTCCTAATCATAAATGGGACATAAAATGTTTCTGGAATGACTTGTCTAATTTTCATAGAATCGTCTCAGAGAGAGAATGGATTGTAATTGGGGATTACAACACTCTTATAATGCCAAGTGAAAATAAGGGGGACAATGCTGAATTAAATGAAAGCATGGAGGCCTTACAAGATTTCATTACCTCTAATAACCTTATGGACATTGATTTGAAAGGGGGAAAATATACTTGGTCGAACCAAAGAATGGGGGATCAAGTGATTCAATTAAAGTTAGAGCTTTAACTACTTGGGGATGGCTTAAACAAGAGGCTTGTCATTTTCCCTTCCAAGAATAGGATTAGACTACAACCCCATCCTATTTATGGTAAAATATAATGAAATAAGAAGAATCCCTTTTAGATTTGAAAAAATGTGGCTCTAACATGATAATATCAAAGTCTTATTTAAGGAATGGTGAGACATTAAGATTCAAGGAACAACTATGTTCAGAGTTACCAAAAAGCTTGCTACTATTAAGACTCAACTGAAGGGATGGAATAAATATTGTTTCAACAACATTTTTGAATCCAAAAGCTCACTTGAATAATAATTATATTCTCTTCAAATATCCATGGAAGGAGAAAATGAGGAAAATTTATCTGAAAATCAAATCAAAGAGAATTTTTTTATCTGAGTATCAAAATATATTGGACAAGGAAGAAATATTTTTGAAAAAAGAAGATGAGGATTCAATGGCTAAATGAAGGGGGTAAGAACAGTAATTTTTTCCATATTGAATCCTTTAAAAGAATATTCTATAACAAGATCACGTGGATCAAAGAGGAAGGTGATTCCTCTTTGACTGATCTTAATGAAATCCAAAGAGCTGTTATCTCATTCTATAACAACCTCCTTTCTTCCCAACATGCTTCTAATAATGGCAAAGAGAGGTACTTTTTGGATGTCATTCCTAGGTTGGTAACAGAAGAGGATAATAATATGCTAATCAAGATTCCTTCCATTGAATAAATTGAATTTATGTTGAAAAACATGAGCCCAGACAAAGCTCTTGGTCCGGATGGGTTCCTTTTCTTCTTCTTCCATTTTTTTGGGATGTGGTTAAAAGAGATGTTTTATTATCCATTCATGAATTATTCAAAAACAAAAAGATGCTAAAGGACTTGAATTGAACCTTTTTATCTCTCATGCCTAAGGAACACAATGTTGAAGATTTTAGGAATTTTTTTCCTACAAGTTTATAAAATTACATCTATAAAATGTGTTCTAAAATCTTTGAAATGAGATTACAACTACTTCTCCCTAATTTTATTTCTGATTAGAAAGGGGGGTATGTGATTGGTATACAAATCCAAGACAACATTATGACTATATAGGATATCCTCCATTCAGTGAAGCTAAATAAGAAAGAAAGCATGGTAATCAAACTTGACATGGAGAAGGCCTATGATAGATTGTCTTGGAACTTTCTTCATAAAGTTCTCTAAAGATTTGATTCGGCCCTAAGTTTTGTAGCATAATTCAAAGTTGCATATCTACTGCTAAATTCTTGGTCCTTATTAATGGAACTCCTTGTGGTTTCTTTAGTAGCTAAAGGGGTTTGAGATAGTAAGGCCCAATTTCTGCAAACTTATGGTGGAAACTTTAAGCAAAGCCCTGAATCAGGCCAATGTTGAAGGAAGAATTAGAGGGATTTCTCCTGTTGATAATTGTGAACTAGTTGTTCATCAACATTTTGTTGATGACACAATATTGGTAGGTGAAGCCACTATACCCGAATAAAAATAATTTAAAAACATTTTGACAGATTATGAAGAGGTATCTAAACAACTAATAAATTTGAGAAAGATTTTGGTGTTGTTTTTCAACACACCAGACAAAATAAGTCTTAAAATATCTGAGATTTTGGGATGCGAAGGAAATCTTTCCCTACTAGATATTTGAGTATGATGATAGGGAAAAAAATAATAAAGAAGCTTGAAGGTTGGAAAGGATCTCTCCTTTCACAGGCAAGAAACGCTATCTTACTCAAGTGTTCCATCCAAAATATTCTAGTGTACACTATATTTGTTTTAAGACTCCATGTTGCAATTTATAAAAAACTTTAAATCATTCAAAACATATTTATATGGAGTGGGATAGAAAACAATATACTACCTATTCTTTCTTGGGACAAGATATGTATGCCTAAAAATGGGGTGTTCTAGGTATTAGAGATTGGGAGAAAATGAAAAAAGTGATCCTATCTAAAATGGATTGGAGGATGATTAAATAGGAGAGTGTGTGGACTACCATAATAAGGAACAAATATTGGAGGAATGCTACTACCGAGGAATGATGCTTCAACATACCTGAATTCTAAGGATCTCTTTTCTATAAGGATATCAACTGCGCAAAAGTGTTACTTTCAAAAGGTTGCAAATGTAAAATTGGAAATGATATAACTACAATGTTTTAGGAAGATATATGGGTATTGAACCTACCTCTAAAAGAAACTTCCCCTTATCTTCAACATGCGGCCACTATCAATTTTTTTTCTTCTTTTGATGATTATTTCAGTACGGAGGTCCCCTACAAAATATGGAAAGTTATTGCTTTAGAAGGGAAAAATACAACTGAGGTGAACAAGCCTAAAAAATTATTGATTTGTATGGTTGTGATTAGAAAAAAATAGTATGACAACATTATATGATCTAGTGAGGAGAACGATATCTTCTCAACTAAGATTGATTATGATTCCCATTTTGAAGATATGCCTATTTTTGATAGTTTCAATTGGGATAGTGCGTGGATCAAGGATGTCCCTCTAAAAGTCTAATTTTTTTTTGGATTGTGCTACATGAAAAAATAATCATGATGGAAAACCTAAACAAAATAGGATTTAATATGGTCAACATGTGTGTGTTATGTGAAGAAGAAATTGAAAACACCTCTCATTTATTCCTTTAATGCCCCTTTTTGGTCAAGGTTGAGAACTCCTTACTTTATCTATTTGAAATAAAGGGAATTTTCCCCCTAATTTAAATTTGACATGGATCTACCCATTAAAAATAAAAGGTCTTAAGGTTTTATGGGTTTTTTCCATCATGCATCTTTGCTGGGAAATATGGATGGAACGAAATAGGAGAAGCTTCAAAGGAAAAAAGTAACTAGAAAAAAGGATTGTAGCTAGATGCTATAATGCGATAAATGTTAATTTCTCCATAATCCAAAACAAGAAAAAGAGTATTGTGGAATTATAAAGCAAAATGTCTTTGAATTTGGGAATCACTAGTGACAAAAATATCCCCCCTAAACCTAACCTAATGTTTGTCAGATTGCATGGATTAAACTGAATTTTGATGGTGCATCGAAAGGAAACTGAAGTAAAGATGGATTTGGAGGAGTATTCATAGATCATAACGAGACATTTATACTAGGATATTGTTGTAATTTGGGAATTCAATCAAATCATGTAGCAAAGGTGATAACAACCTTCTAGGGGATAAACATTGTTGTTAAAAGAAAATTTAGGAAAATAGAAACCGAGGACAACTTCTTGAGCATCATAAATAACATTCTCAATAATGGAACCACATCCATCTCCATAAAATATTCCATAGAAGGAATAAATGAAATGGCCAAGAGTTTTGAAGGTATTAATTTCAAACATATATATAGAGAAGTTAATGGTATGGCTGATCTCTTCGCTAATAAATGTGTCTATGTTGATGAGATTAAATTAATGACTAATCATTAAAAATTAGACATTCCTATGAAGGTCCAACTATCCAAGGTTAATAATTACCATAACAAGGATTAATACTTGGTTAAGATATAGGGGGGGGGTGATGATCATTGGTAATGGGGTCAAGAATAAAAAAAATCATATAAATTCAAGAAAATATGGGAATAGTACATGCAATAATGACAAATATTGGACTCAAATCTATCTTTTGGTTTATTATGTCAAAATTTATATCCCATCTGGAACTCACATTTATGATAAGGTAAGACAGAGGGCTTCTAGTTTGTTTAATTGGTATAGAAAGCTTTGCATTTTTTTAGGTTTGGGATTATGAAGTCAAGAGGAGAATTGGTCTGGATTTCTTAAAAAGTCAAATAGGGAGAATGGGATGGTATTTGGTGCACAAATATGCTTTTGATATCAATAACATAAATCCCAAAGCTTGGGCCATTTTTGAAAAGAGAGGCATGGTTGAGTTTTTCAGGCTCTTTGAAGGTCATAATGAAACTCTCAACAAAAACTTGGAAAGAAATGGAAGACCTCTATGCTTTGGATGGGGGGCATGGTGGTTCTTAGAGGGGTGAAACTACAAATCACCATTGATACTATGGTGGATCTCATGGGTATGAACAAATAAGTTAGGGAGATCTATAAACCAAAGAAGGAGAGTACATAAGAGCTTAAGATTTTCTTGAAAGGTAATGAAAATCTAACTACACACTTTGTTGGGTTCCTTTGGGAGTCATTACCTAATCAATTTGATGAGGTTTTCATTAATTTAATTCAATTCATGAATTTTTAGGGTTTTCACCAGACCATATTCACCTATCATCTGACTATTCTTAATTTCATTAGGCATGGTTATAATTATATCTTCCTTTATTATAGGCTTAGGTCTTTATGTGTAATAATGGAACAATATAAGAAAGGTAAAATTTTGGTTCCTTTGGACCAAGGTATAATCATGGAAATTATTAATAACGGTTTGACTCAAGTTTCTAAGAATGTTGATTATCTAATACCTATGGCTTAGATTTTGAGTGGGTATGACAGTGAAAAGGTTATTGAACTAGAGGAAGGGGAGAACCCCAGTGACAGCTCATCATCCAAGGCGGAGAGTATTGATCCTAAAGAGGTTGAGGATGCCATAAAGGGCCTCTAGGAATTGAAAAATTAGTAGCATGTCTTGTAACATGCCACTGAGGTAAGAGAGTATGGGAAGGAAAATCAAGATGTCATCGAGAAAAGTGGGCAGATGCAGGGTAATCCCCAGGATGAAATGGCCAAGGAAAAGGAGAGTATGAAGAGCCTCAGGAATGAAACCAATCTTACTAAAAGAATGATTCATTTTATTTTTAATGATTGGCATGCCATGAGAATAAAGGTGGACAACATGGCCCAAACTTTGAATGATGACAAAGTGGAGATTTTGCATGAAAAGTGAAATTATTTGGAGAAGGAAGTGGATTGCCTTAAGGATTTGTTGAAACATGTTACACAATGGAATATGTTGCACACTAAATCCACCATATAATACCTCCACTTGCTGGCCCAGCTAATTAATGCCTATCATCAAACTGATAATGAAGAAGCCTCCAAGAAAAGGAAGAGAGGTTTCACTGATGTGGATCTTGCTAACTTGGGGACTTCTATTGAAAATATGTTTAAGGAATGGGCTACCTTATTGACATATATTGAAAAAGATGCCACATAACTATGGTATTCTTTATCTTGGATTTTTGCTACCTTACTATTTTTTTACTTTTATCTGCTATTAGTATGTTGTTAGATGGTCTTTTTGTTGTTTCTGGTGATGGATACCGGTTTACCTTTTTGATGAATATTGTATAACAATTTATCTACTTTGTAAGAGTTCTTGTTTTTGTATGAGGAAGGGGCCTCTTAAGCCTATTTTAACATTAATTAAAAATAGAGGGAAGTTTTTATTTCCTAAAAATGGTTACATAATATAACCTTAGACGGTTCCTAAGAATTGATTAATCTTTCATTCTTCCACTGATAATTTACAATTGCTCAAGGTTTCTAACCCTGTACACACAAGAAATCGATGAATTATGATTTATCTAGAGAAAAATATATGTATTTTATTGTTATATAAACAATACTTAAATTTCTATAATTTATTATATATGTTTAACTAATTATATATCTCCATAAAAAGGATTGTTGTGTGTATCAATATAAATTCATATTTTATGATTATTCACCTCTTTTATTTGTATATTAAATCTCAACTTGATTATTTCAATATACAAATATATATATATGATTAATGGAAGAACTATGTTCATGTATATTTTCTATTTAAAATGTTATCTCATTGAATAAACTACGGTATAATCTATTAATCACTACTAGAATGGTACTTGCATGCTTTGTTTTTGTAAAGAATAATGAATAACCATTATTTACAGTTTCATGAGTGGATCTCAAAAATTAATTTTTATACTTACATATTTCACATTTAATTGATAAATCACACAGTCATATCCTTTTCATTATTTTAGATGTCTTGCATATAGTAAACAATAAAACTAACTCAACATGGGTTTGAAGGATTGCGTCATATGACAACATCCCAAATTTTCACATACAAACACCCTATGAAACTCATAACCATTTCCACTTTACATGATCTTATTTCTCATTATACACAACTCAATTTTACACAATGATGACATGTGTCTATATTTTCAATTTATATCACTCTTAGAGTCGCCTCTATGACCTGAACTCTAGGGATCACCAAATCACTTGATTTTGTGACACATGTCCACTTTTGGGTTTAATTATCATTTAAATAGAGAACATAAATCTACATGATCCTTATAACCCAAAATATTGTCATTAGTCTATGATTTGAATGCATGTCATTGTCTTGTAAATTGAGTTACTATCATTAGACCATGTGTTTACACATTGGATCCCAAAGCTAGAATTTATGATATCATGACATGTGTCATATTCTCGTGATCTAAAAAGAGAAAATGAATTATAAGGGATTATGCCAAGTATCACAATCATGTGCAATTACGAAGTGACCTAGCTTACATTGTGTGTGTGCATGTTGAGTATCTCTCTCTCTCTCTAAAACATTATTATGCATGTGTTTATATATATAAAGTCTACCTAAATGAATATTCTCATATGTGTGGGACTAAAGGACTGAGAAATAAAATTATGATCCATAGCCAAGTTCCATTTTCTCTATTACTCAAAAATTCAAAACATTAAAAGATTGATTTTATTAATTCTTTGAAGAACCTACATTGTTAGATACCCCACAAGATTATTATGTTATTTAAGAGTGGGAAAAAACAATGTTAGACCTATTTACAACCTAATCAAATCTAAGTTATGGAAATTCCAACAAAAAAAAAAAAAAGAGGATGTAAGGGTTTGTAACAAGGAATTATTATTATCTAATAAATTCACCATTAACCATCCATAACAAAAATAATGCATTAATACATGTAATGATTGATAAAATGATAAATGATATTTCAAGTATGCAAGAGGAGAAGACAACATGCTTTTAGATGTCAAAATAGAGAAGATTCATGTGAGTAAACAAGTGAAAAAGGAATATTAGAGACTAGATATTTTTATCACTTCCTAGAAATACAAATTAAGCAAGGATAGGACTGTACTACTATACAATCTAGACTAGAACTATACATTCATGACCTAGGGATGTACAGTCTTTGACCCTTTAGTATTTAGGGTATAAAAATTATTATGTTATTTTATTTCCTAGAAAATACCTTTTATATATGTTTTTCTTCCTTGTAGAACCTTGAGATGACTTGTAATCACATGTAATAATGTGAAAACCCTATAAACTTGTAGAATCCTTATTGTACATTTGTCTAGTTGTTTTCATTGATGGCAAATGTCACATTAACATAAAATAAGTTTAGGAGGTATATGTGAGTTTATAATATGTCATTCATAATCAAGATTGAATGTTTTTTTGTAGTGTCCAATGTTGTTGTCTTCCATATGTTGTATTGGTGCATTTACAGGTTTTTTAGGAATGGTCAAGCTAGTATGGTCAATATGATGATTCAAATGTGTTAATGAGTTTCTAATATGTCAATAAGGTCATATTATGAGAGCCATGTGTTGTGTCATGTCATTACAAGTCTTATTCTTGATATAGTGCAAGAAGGATAATGTGGTACCATGAGAAAGGGAGCAAGGGATACTTGTTTGGGAATGTAAGGAGTATGTTGAGGTTGTAAAACATGTGTAGGAGATACATATGATCATATTTCAGCTGGTAAGTGCATGAACAAGGTATTTTTGGAGTAATACTACAAGATAATGCATGGTTTGCATGGGTAAGTCTTAGTGAATGGAGAGTTTCAGAATGGTGCAGATAAAAATGAGAGTTGGAAAGTTTGGAGGAGGTTTTTATGGTGCTTTGGGAAAAATACAGGTAAAGATGATTAAGAAAAATCAATAAAATGAGTTTTGGGTCATATCAAGTTTTTAAGAAGGTAAAAACAGCTCAAAGGTCGTCTTCTTTTACTCACCCACACGTGTGAGCTCTACATGGGAACCTAATTCTTTCAAGGATGTTTTGGAATGGATATAAGAGTGTTTTGAACAAAGAATGGATTGATTTTATCATCAAATATTGATGAATAGTTATTAACAAGATAAGCAGGTTTGAAACCCTAGTTAAACCCTTCTTCTAGAGTGATATGAAATATTTGAAGGTTTTAGTCATAAAATTACCTAGGTTTTCTAGTTTTATGGTTTGATGATGAATATGACTCCTCATATCTCCTTTTGGCATTAGTTACATGCTTTAGGTCAGGTAGTAAGGCATACAAATAACTCTATTTTGATGAAATTTGATAGTATAGTCATGAGTGGTAGGTGTCATGGTACAAATCCAAATGTGGGAGCTATCTTGGGAAGTGTGCTTACTACTTAGGAATTGATTCATACATGTTTTATGAAAGAAGTGGGTGAAATAATTCATTCTTGTGAGCCTACCACTAAAGGGATAATAAGGCTAAAAACCAGTCATGATGGTCGTAATGTTCTTTGATGGTTTTTCATGTTTTAGTAGAATTTTATGAGTTTGGATAGTATGTAGAGATCTAATATGAATTTTTCAAGGTCTTGGTGTGATCATATGAGGTGATTCCATGGTTTATCTCCAATAGGATAAAACTTACCTATTAATTATCTCACGTAGCCTTGTGGTTCAAACATGCAAGTGAATTTTTATCGATGTAATATACACATGTAAGAGCTTGAGCAGGTGTGTCATGATATCTTGGAAGTATTCCAAGTAATGAGAGTAGATGAAAGTGTTTTTGGAGGTGTTAGAGATTGTTTGTATCAAGAATAGTTCTTCCTTATAGGTATAAGGGAGGTGAAGTGCTGTCAAAATTGAAATTGATGGGAAAATTTTAAGATTTCTCCATGTTTTTCATTTTTAGATCTTACTTTTTCAACATTCTACATGCTAGTTTTGTCAATTTCTTGAAAATATTAAATTATTGAGCATATAGGTTAGTATTTGATAGTTCTGAGTCTTCTATTTACATATTAATGTGGTGGGTTTCTGTCAAAATTGAATCTTGGTGAAAAAATTTCAAGATTTCATCATGTTTTCATTTGTAGAGCTTACTTTTTCTTCATTCTACATGCTAGTTTTGCCAATTTCTTGAAAATCTTAAATTTTTAAGCATGTATGTTAATGTTTGATAATGTTGAGTCTTCTATTCATATATTAGTGTGATGGGTTATTGTCAAAATTGAATCTTGGTTGGAAAAAATTTACCTTTTTACATATTGACGGATGTTTTTTTTTACATTTTTTGGGTATATGTTAAGTGCATACCCGTACGAGCATAAGAGCATATGCAGTAACCCATCTTTTGAAGGACATAAATTTTTCTCCCAAACTCAAAATGACTCTGTTGTTTTTTAGTTGGAAAAGTATTGAAGTTAAGTATGCAATGAAAACATAAATTTGGAATTTATACTTACATAAATTGCAGGTTTTCCTTTTATTTTAAAACTGGTCATTTTCTAACATGTTTAATGTTTTGATGAATGTTGTATTTTCATGCTTTACTTGATTTATACCAAAGCATGATTATGCTCTTCTCTTGCACCTTTTTGTGTCTTGAGAATCAAAAACAACGTTAATCTCTATCTTTTTAACATTGGGATTAAACTTGGAAATTTGATTATTCATTTTGCTTAAGGGAATGAACATTTTACAAAGCATTTTTCAATGGTCCTTTTATTTGAATTTTTTCATTTCTATATAGTTGGGATAAATTTTTTGTATGCTCTTCTCTTACACCTTAGGGTTATCTTGAGAATCAAAAGAAAGGATCATGAGGGACGACGTGCATTTTAACAGACATTTGAATGGCATTGTGAAGACTTCATCTTTCATTTTTGGTTTAAGGAGCAATGATCAACCAAATTTGCATGCAAAGTTTTTTAACACATGCAGTTCATTGATTAACCCATAAAATTTTCTTCTAATTTTTTAGTTGAGATGGGGTGAACATATAGGATGTGCTGAGTAACCCCCAGTACTTGCAATCATGACAATCTTGAGTAGAGAGGGGGAGTTACATTCCTTTTAATAGAAGTGTAACTCCCATTGATGCATATGAACACATTGAGGCACTGATGTGCACGCACTGACCTGTAAGGGAATCTCATAATGAACCCTAAATGAAACATGGATCTACGATCTCACCTAAGTTTGATGATTCACCTAGTGATGTGGAAAATAACACATACCAACACCCCCCCTTCATCGTAACTTAGGATGAGGTGGAAAGTTAGAAATGAGAAATGGGTCTCGGCACAAGGCCTAATGAGGTACCCATGTACAAGAAAAAGATCCCTAGTAGTGAAGGAAAACCCAGTGGGAAAAAATCCACCACAAGAGAAAAACACACTCTATAATCTAAGAAAGATGCCAAAATATGGGTCCCAGCTTATAGACAAGCCTAAAAAGGTACCCATGTACAAAGAGGCAATCTCTCAGAAAGAAGAAGAAGAGAGAAGAAGAGGGAGATGAGAGGAATGCAGAAGATGTCCATGGATGGATCTGAACTCTATAGCTCTAGGAGGTCTCCCAGAAGAATGTCACATGATGAGATCCTCTGCCTCTTGACTGAAGAAGAGCCACCTGCAATGAACTATGTGCCTACCCTTAGGAAGGACATAAATGACATGTGCTCATGAAGTCTGCCCACTCCACAAAGGAAACGGGTGGAGGCAGCAAAATGAAGAACTCTGAGTTTGGTGCACGAAAGTGTGACATAGGTCTAGCAAGTGAGTGCCAAGGAACCAAAGGTAATGCCACATGTGTAGAACTGTCAGAGTGAAAAAGAGGAACACCCACAGAAAGGATGTCCAAGTGATGTGAAGGGAACAAAACATCCTCCACAACACAAAAGGGATCCAAAAATGAGGGTGGATCAATGAAGGTCTCTGGAAAAGTGGAAGTGGTAAGAGTCCCAGAAGGGGCACTCCCAACAATGGAGATGATGAACTCCTCTGAAACACCTGTAGATGGATGAGGGACCTGTAGTGCATCACAAGTAGACTCTGTGAAAAGATGACTAAGGTCAGGAAAATACTTAAGTCCCAATGAGGGGGCTCAACAAACAGAAGTGTGATGTCAGATAGGTATGAGTCATCCAATGAAGGTAGAGGAGTGGAAATTTTTAGGAAATCATTCACACTTGCAAGTGGAAAGGAGGCTGGTGTAATGACTGTATGAGACTGAGTATGAGACTGCTCGATATTTGATGAGATGTGGGATGTGTCAACACTCTCTAGAATAGTGAGAGAAAGAGGAGAAGAGTCCTCTGTAGTACTCTTTGCATCAGAACTGGGTGCACAATCCTTGTCATCAGAAGTAGAACCAAATGATTCTATGTCAGTGGAACTGTCATCACATGAAATCGATAGAGGAGAGAACTAAATCAACAGCAGGAACAATGACTATAAGTATGTGAAGGGTCTCCATAGAGGGACTGAAGAATGCTCCAGACACCGGTGAGGTGGATCTGAGTCTGCCACATGAAACCAGAGAGAGTTCAAGAGACATGCATCATCATGTGACCAAAGACATGGTCACAAGTTTCAAGGAAGTCCTCTAGATGATGATGATCAGTTTTGAGGTGTAGGAACTGGCCCAAGTAAGAAGGGTAAAAGACCCTCATGGGCGAAGTAACGTTCTATGGAAGCATGCCAAGCTGAATAGTTCCCTCTCCCAGTGAGAAGTGGTGGAGGCTGTAAAGTGATCCTACGATGCTCAAGTTTGGAAAGAGCACTCTCCATGATGAAAAATGCGAGATGCAAGGTGCACGAAAGCAAGACGTCGGACTCGGCTGATAATGCAAATCTGCATGTGAAAACCTAAGAGTACAAGCAAAATGCCCAGAATGTGGCACTTTATAAAAGTAGTGCATTTACAAAACTGATAATCCCATCATGTATAATGTGAAAAAACATGCAACTTTGACTAAAGAAGTGCTCAGATTGCGAGCAACAAGTCAAAAGTTATAGCAAAAAACAATTCCCCGCAACTGATGAGAAAAAGTAACTAAACGCTGCAAAACGCATTAAAAAAGTACACGAGATGGGTGTAAAAGGGTATCGTGTGACTACTCAATTGGAAATGACATCAAATTTTAGGCATAGTTTGTTTTTACTGCGAGGGGGGAATTAGCCTCCTACCAACCCCAGACCTCGCCCTTCTGTCTTCGACAAGTGTAGGAAGGTTTAATTAAACAAGCCAAAAATAGCCTAAATTTAATTACATGCCATGAATGTTTTTTTTCTAAAACTTAAAAATGATTAAAAAGAGGGCTAAACAGAGGGGGCCCATGCTTAGTGAATTTGTCAGTCCAAGGTGGAGCTGCAAGTCCACGTGTGCAAAAGACATGCCAATGGGAAAATGACAAGTAACTGTTGAAGTTGGCAGGTGAAACTACAGACTGAGTTGGAGAGCCCAGCGTGTCAAAAGTGCTACATGGAGATGGAGCTGAGTGGTTTGGCTATGTCAAAAATGTCACATGCACAAGGGAGCGAGGTAAAACCCCAAGACTGTACCAAACAACAAGCCAAAAAAATGTTTTTTCCAATGTATTGCAGTCAAAAAAATTTTTTTTTTCCAGACCTCCACGTGGGTACTTGGAAGGAGGGGCCAAGAGCAGAGGAGAGAATGGTGCATGGGAGGTCGCATGGAGGAGTTGAGCAGGTTTGCAAAAGTTAGAACCGCCAAAAATTTTCCAAGACCTCAAACCACCAATAAATTCCAAAAATGCCAAAACCAATGGCTGAGCAAGAGTCAAAAAAAATGTTTTTCCAATGCAAAAATGCAGGGCACGTGGGAGCTGTTGGAGCCTGGGAGAATGCCTGGGGAACCACGAGTAGCGAGCTCCATCATACAACAATGAGCTAAATCCACTTAACAAGGAAGCTGGGCCAATAGAACCTCAGTTGTTCCCATGTCCAACATGACCAACGACTAACAAGGAGCAAGATAGGTGGAGTGGAGTCCCACGTGGGAACCAAGTTGAAGGGCGGCTAAGCAAATATACAGAGCTGAGTTTGAATGTGGATCGAGCTGGGAGATGCATCTGGCCTGAGAGGTAGAATGAACAATTCCAAAAGCACACACGATCTGGTAACCAAAAATGGAGCAGAAAATAATACAAGTGGTGAGGTGCAGTGAAAATGTACATGCCAGGAGCACCTCTCACCACTATAAAAATCAATCATAAAACCAAGACTTCTAGAATCTCAAATTTCTGAAAAATGAGAAAATTTTTAATCCCCAAAACTGCATACAAGGATGATTCCAAGTCGAAACATTAAACCCCAAAAATGAAGCCACGAACACCCAAAAACCAAACCACGAACAACTCGATTGGAGGTATGCAAATGCCCAAAATCAATGCAATAAATACATGAACGGAATATCCATTACGACACATGCAACGAAATCTGAATATCACGCCAAAAACTAGAAAACACACATAGAAATGCTGATGAGTGCACGGATCCACAAGATCCACTCTGATACCATGAAAGAGGGTTTAAAACCCATAAGCAAGGATCACGAGGGATGACATGCACATCAATGGACATGTGAATGATAGCGTGAAGAGATCTCGAGAGGAGCTGAGCATCAACCAAATGTGCATGCAAAGATTCAAAAAACGGGCAGAACCTGGTTAAGCCATAAAACTCTCCTCTATCTCATAGATCAAATGGGGTGTACATATAGGAGGTGTTGAGTAACCCCCAGTGTTGTAATCATGACAACTCGAGTAGAGAGGGGGAGTTACATTCCCAAAATAGAAGTGTAACTCCCAATGACGCATATGATGCACTGAAACACTGACGCACTGATGCACTGACGCACTGACGCGTAAGAGAATCTCATAATGACCCCTAAATGACACATGGATCTACGATCTCACCTAAGTGAGATGAATCACCTAATGATGTCAAAAATAACACACACCAATAGTTATCTTGTACCTTAGGGTGATCTTGAGAATCAAAATCAACTTTAGTCTTCATTTTATAACATTTGGTAAACTGGAAACTTCATCTTTCATTTTTGGTCTAAGGGAATGAACATTTATCAAGCTTTTTGTATGGTTCATTGATTACAAAGTTTTCTTTTAATTTTTATTCAGATTATTTGTTATGTATGATCTTCTCTTAGAGCATCATTGGATGATATTGTCACAATCAAAAGCAACTCTTAATCCTCTTTTAAAAAATTTGATTTGCTTGGAGAACTGCTAATGCTTGAGTGTAGGACCTAAAAATGCTTGGTAAAAAAAGGAGTTCAAAACAAACTTTTCTAACTAAACATGTGTTGCAGCTTGCCAAATGATGAATGATTAAACCACATTAATTCTAAAAGATAAAAAAACACCACATTTAAAACACTTGATTTGCAGGTTTGGATAAGGGTATGCCTCGTCTGCTTAAAACTAGGACATAACCCCTTTGGCATAAGCATTAATCTACAATAATGGGGGTGGTCCTAGGAACCCCAAAGTAGTCCACGCAAGAGGGAACCTTGTGGATGAAATGGGAAGTTCTCCGCATAACCTACTTGATTAGTATTATCATTTATGAAATTTAGCATCAAAGTTATCCTTGTCGTGACCCCACTGAGAGTATATGATGGAGAAATTTATTGTCCACTGTGGTTTGATAGATGTAAGATGATGGGCTAAAGTAAAGCTGTGGTCTCTGAGAATTAAGATGAGTGTAACTTTAGGGTGATCCATTGCTCATAGATAAAAAGGTGACACCCAGTTAAATGACTTTCACCAAGAAAGCTATATTTGACTAGGAGCTACTTGGAAAATGTCCCACAAATAGCAAGTGAGGGCTAATAGAGTGACAGATATCACACCTAGAAAGTGAAGGGATGATGGCATTGACTTTTTCATAAGTTTTTGAATTTCCCTAAAATATGTGAGGCAAAGACTGATTCCGAAGTGAGAAGATAGGCCAATCAATGTAAGACTAAAGAGTTATCTATCACACTTTGAAGAATGTGAAGATGAAAGAATGTTGAGGAAAAGTTGCATGATTTGAGTGATCTACCTCTATTTCTTCTAAAAGATTGTATTCACCACTTTTGTGTCATATTGTTGACACTCATATGTCTAAAGACTAATCCTTTCTCATAAATGTCTAAAGTGTGGGAGATATTTTTATATCATGTGGTATAAATGATGTTTGTTTCTTGATTCTGAAAGTCAAGATCAATCATCGTGCTAGGATTAGTTGATCACTTTTATTCATTTAAATGGTTATCTTGATATCGTGGACTAAAATTTTGGTTTTACGTTTGTGTTGAAAAATTGAGAAATGTTCTATATGATTGATGTTAGACTAGATGACATGGGGGATTAAGAATTCCTAAGCATACTGGAGCTTTTGTTGTCATTCCAATTATTACCAGATTTTAAAAAGGGTTAGTGGACCTACTTAGATGATGTTATATTGTCAATAAACATAGTAAGATATAAATAAAGTATTTACCATATTGTTTGATTAACACATATTGGTTACATTGTTGTGTCCCTCACAATCGTAACTGACATAGATTTGAATTTGAGTCACATGAAATCTAGGGCATGCTTTTAGTAAATTCGTTTGGGGATAATATTAAGTTCTTGTTATTGATTAAGAAGGTTCATTTCTTTGAAATTGACATAAGTGGTGACATTTTGTTAATCATCTTGAAACACCAACTATCATTTTGAAATATACTTAGGAAGTAATTCAATAATTGATTGGTTTAAAACAAATAACTTTGTGTGATTGTGTTTCATTCTTCATATTTACTTACCCATTCTAGACAATCACTTTGATCAATTGATTCTTTATCATTCATTATTCTTTGGTCATTAATTTGTCTTTGTGTTTTAAACTTGCATTATTGTTCCTTGTGTTTATCAACCTTATAAACTCATTTCTAGGAAAATCCTTTGGGTATTTGATCCTCTTGATGTTCTTGTTTTTTCCTAAGTTCATGATAATTTTTTAACACATCTTTCAAACCTTGGAGGAAACATTTCCTATCAAGAAAATTTTAGAATCAATCAAATATAGGAAATATTTCCTTTGTATCCTTTATGTTGCTAAAATTTTGATCAATCCTTTGACATTTATTGGGGGGGACCCAAACCTTGTTGGATTATCAATCTTGAGTCATAACAATGTATGTTTTCCATAGCTTCCCTTTTGGAAAATCACACAAGCATCCCCATGTTTACGAAATGTCTAGTTCGTTGTCACTATGCTGCCCAAATCAACATGAAACCTTCTTCACTTTGAAGAAGTTTGATCATACAATCTAGGGATAGACCTTTGAACCCAACACATGCTAAAAATAACTGATTATCATAAGGTATCTTATACATTCGACAATAAGGAATCAAATTTTTGGCATTCACATAAAAATATTCCCATCATGACATTTCAAAAGATCGTTTGGTTCTGTCATGCTAGAGAAAGGGATCTGGGTAACCCATTCCCCATCTTCATCTGATAGTCAGTGGTATGGTTTGGACACTTCTGATCTAAATTATTATTTGATTTCCCCCCACTCTTCTTCTGATTCTAATCTAAACATATCCTCTTCTTTTGAGGATTCCAATCCAAATATCTCCTCCAATTTTTCTGATGATTCTAATCCAAACATTTCCTCTTCTTTTGAGGATTCCAATATGAATATTTCCTCTAATTCTTCTGATGATTCAGATCCAAACTAATATTTGGATTCATATAATTTAACTCCTAAGTCACGGTCCTCTATTATCAGTCACCTAAACAACATTCTCCTCCTCTAAAGATTTGTGTCACCAAAAATTATCTTCATCATTCATCTAATGTGATTACTACGTTGTGGTCCTCCCTATCTTCATAGGACCCTATTCATCATACATTTAATATGAATTCTACGTCGCGGTCCTCCCTTTCTTCACAGTACCCATTTTATCAGTCTCCTCAATGACGTCTTCTTCCTTTGAAGATACACACGACTCCAAATCCCTCCAATCAAACATCTAATATAATTCTTAATTCACGATCCTCTCTTTCTTCGCAGGACCCTTGTTATTATTCATTCAATGTAATTCTTGAATCATGGTCCTCCCCTTCTTCACAATACCTTCTTCATCAATCACCCCCATGAAGTCTCCCTTCTTTGAAGATTCATGTGGCTCAAATTACTTCTATTCAAAAATTTGAATCAACCCATACGTTGCAATATGTAGACTTCAAAATTAATCCTACTAGTTTATAGATGATATACAATCATATAGGTAGGTCCACACCACCTTCTTATACTCCCGATGTATCTAGCTCCACATATTCTTCATCCCCCATGTCATATTCTTCTATCAATCATCATCAAACATCATTTAAGTATTCCACACCAATTGAACATATTTCTTCTAATCAACCCCTAGTGGTCAATCAAAAATTTATACCAATTGATCTCTTTCATAATGAAGAAACAATCATGGCATTTACAGGGGCACAAGAAGATATCTCTTTAACAAATTATGAGAAAGGATTATCTTTAGACTTTGATGCGTCTGCATATTGTGAGGAAAATGTTGATTCCTTTTATCAAGAAACAAAGGAAAATCCTCATACCACGTAACTTGATCCTCCTTTTATTCTTCCATCTTCACATTCTTCATTACGTGAGGAAACTCCCAAGTCTCACATTGATCCATGGCCTATCTTCTCATCACCCAATCACTCTTTGTCTATCATAATTGGCCTCAATTTGGGGTACAATCTCTTATGGGGTTAACACCAAGTATCTCTTCATCTGCGTCTAGGTGTGGGTCACCTTCTAGTAGCCCTCCCTCTACTATTTTTGGGATATTTTCAAGTAGTCCACTATCTTATTTTTTGGAGGCATGTCCAACTATCTCATTGTCTTCTATGTATGGGTAACCCCTGGGTAGTCCATCATCTTCTATTCTTGGGCCAAATCCTAATAGCCCATAATCTTACATCTATGGGCCATGTCTTAGTATCCCTTCTTCTTATATTCTTGGGTCACCTCCTAGTAGCCCTTCTTCCTCTATACTGGGGCCACATATAAGTAGCCTTCCATTTTCTATCTGTGGCTCACTTCCTGGTAGCTCCCATCTTCCTCAATTCTTGGACCATATCCTTTTCATCCATCACATTCTCCTTCTACCAATGATTATGGAAATACCATATTCATTTCTCATATCAATTTTAAATGTCCACGTTCTTCTCCCACTTCCCAGGATCAGACAAGTCATACATTATCTTATAAAAACCTAGACAAGTTCTTTATCAAGCCAAGATAAAAAATATGAAGAGCTCCAAAGCTCCCAACAACTCAAATGATCATAAAATCCAAAATAAAATGCAATTCCAGAATGCACACCAACATACCCATCAAGTATGGCGAAAGGTGCAGAAATCTATGGATAGAGAACTCAAACCCCCACATACAAAACCCATATTTCAAAAAAAATCACACTCATTTGTTGAGTGTGAATTCACCACGATCATCAATATTGAGGATAATATCACTCTTGATAAACAGACACACTTAGTCTCCCTTATTAAGGAAGTCACACACATTGTTTTTGGATCCTATCATGTAAAGTGACATTGTTGGTCCCAACTTCCAAAAAATTCAAAATAAAAATAAAATTATAAAATAGTTCAAAAATACAAAAAAAGAGAAAACATTAAAACATTACAAAAATAAAATCAAAGGTACAAATATCAAACATTACAATAAGGTATTGTGTACAAATGGATGTTCTTTATTCCCTTTCTTTCATATTCCTCTACAATTCATCCACCTTTTTCATCTCTTCGATGTTATTGTGATTAGCCATTTCACACACATTTTGCGACATTTATCTCTATGGTATCTGTTTGACCTTGGTCTTTCATAACCTTGGTAAATTAAAGAACGATTGACCTCTTAGAGATTCCTATCACTATTCTCATCTAATAAACTTGTTGGGAAGAACTTTTGGACGTATTTGTTGACACTAGCCAATGTTTTCATTGCAATATCCTCCACATCCTTCCATCAAACCATCAGTGGTTCTTAACCCCTTGTTAAACAAGAGAGCTGACATAAGTTTTCAGGAAGCAAAAGAATCAAAATCAATAAATCAAAAAGCAAAATCTAAAAGCAAAAGAAAAATGATATATAACTCTCTCTTGGGGTATTTCCAATAATATCTATCGGGGCTATGGATGCTTGACTGGCAGTAGAGAAATTTTGTGATTAGAATCAAATGAATCTCCATCAGGGCTATGGAAGCTTGGCTGACAGCGGATCAATGTACGGATTTCCTTCCACAATGCATTCAAAAATCACCTTTCAAACTAAATCATTCCTACACATTGGCTAGTTTCTTTACTTGTTGTCTATCAACTCTTCCCTTCAAGAAGTAATTAGTTGCCACGTGCACACAAGGGATCTCTATGAGTAAACATTATTAATATGTTACCAAGTGTTTCTTTTTGGACCTAGTTCAAACTCTTGCTTTAGTGCATGTCTTGTCTCATGATTTGTGCCTAGGGCTAATCACTTTTTCATCGATCACCTTATAAATATTTTCATAACATCCTCTATTCTTTGAAAATCATTTAGAAAATCCATGTGTATCAGATTTCCTCTTTTCCATGTTTACAGGCACTTTTATCCCCTTTTAATAAGACAAATTTCTACTTCTTTTCTCTCATGTGTTTATTGGCCAGCTTACGTTGGGGGCATCCTTGCTCCCTCATGATTGAACCTATTTTATATTAGCCTTGATCCCCCTTCTACATGTGAAGAGTTTGTATTTTAATACTCCCACCTAATCATCGAGGCATGTCACATCTTCACTTTTTTGTTTGTGTGGCATTTTCCCTTTGTACATCCCATCTATCGTTAGGGGCATCCACGCTTCATTGTCTTCCTATACATAGTTTCTAGTTTTTTTATAGAAAATCATAAAAAACATTCAAATATGTTTCTAAAAAATAAAAAACAATAAAAATAATCCTACAAAACATCTCTCTTTGGTTCTCACCTGTTCTTGTGCACAAATCGCAGATCATCTTGATCTACCTCTATCAACAAAGTTGGTTTGCTTACTATGTCTGTACTCTGGGGAATAATGAGTTTCTTGGTACTATTTCATAGTGCATGATTGATTTTCATAGGACCAAATTGGCCTCTATGATTCCCCTTACATGTCTTGCATGTATAATTTCTTGGGACACCATCTTATAACCCTTGTCATTAATTTGCATAGGTCAGAATCAAAGCTTGATAACAAAAACATTACATTATGTTTCTCTGTTAGGTTAGCTTATTTACTTTCTTGTATTGCATTGCATTATGTATGTTGCAAGGAGTTAGGCATCATTTAATTTCTCGTATTGCATTGCATTTTGTATGTTGCATGGAGTTGGTATTTTCAGCAATGGACAATTTTTTGTAGTATGGCTTTTCATGTCATTCTAATTTTGTCGTATGCTTATATTTTTAATAAGGAATGATGACGTAGATCTTTGGAAATATGATGACACTAAATTTGTTTCAATACACTGGATGAAATCTTTCTCTTTTCTTTCTATCTTCATTCCTCTTCTACATCATTCTCCTATCAACACTATTCTTCTAACTCACATGGGGCATCTTTCCCCTACCCATTCTTCTATACATTTCTCTCAACTTTTTTGATTTTCGATCACCTTCTTTCATCACCCCATCAACACTCAAGGAGGCATCTCTCACTTCTACTAATATTTCTTCTACCCCTTCAAAATTTTACTGGTCTACTATCTTTGAAGTGGTGTCACTTATGCCACCCCAAAGAGGGGTGAATTTAGACACCTATAATTTAGCCCGAGCAATTTAAATACTTAAATTGTGTTAATTATATCCTTTCTCACAAATTGATGACATATCGTCAATAAATTCTCATTTTATCTTCTATCACCGTTAATAATTTACAATATATTAATTAATTAACTCTTCTATCCAACAAATACACCAATTAATGACCTTCTGTTAATTAATCCCCCTTTCTATCTAGACTAATTAATTATTATTAATTAATTAGCTTCCTCTTCCATTAAATCAATAAATGATCATTTATTTGATTAAATCCCTCCCATAGTCTAAATCATGCTAATTATTCCTCTAAAAAGCTTCTATAAGTTTGCACACCTATTAATTAATCATTTGGGTTAATTAATAAATCCCATCAAACCCCATGGGTCACTAAAGGACAAACTAAACTCTCCTAAGGTTTTCTAAACCATTTATAAACCTCCCTTATCCACAACTAACCCAACCTCTCTATTATCCCACATGAAAAGGGATGTAGAGGTTCTTCTATCCATTGGGCTATATAAGGAGCCCTCCTCCTACCTTTCTTCTTACACCTAAATGAGAATAGAGCATTCACTATAGCCATTTTATCATCTTGGAGCATTCTTCCATTAGAAGAGATAGCCTTCTCCATTTCTTGCATTCATCCACCCAAGTTTTTGAAGTCATATGGAGATATGTCAAGTGGTCTTGTAGCCATGATTTGAAAAGATTCCATTCTTACAAAATTTGGGATTTCAAGAACATAATCAACTCTTTGATTGCTAGAGATCTATATAGGTTCAATCTCATCTCATTTATCATTCAATAAGAGATAGAAGTTAATTTTTTTTATCATATTAGCTTGAAATGTTCATTTCATGTTTAAATCTTGATAGGTTAGCTTTTCTTAAGCTCTTAGCATGATGATGCATAGGTTTAGTTTAGCATTGTATTGAATCTACTAGGTGTTAGTTTCAATTCTACTTATATAGCTAATTAATCCATGCATAGAGTTGCATTTCCATGTTGTTCTTAGTGTACTCCAAGCCAACTATTTTTCATCATCAACCACCTCTTGAGGCACCATGACCATCGTTTAATCAAACATCTAAGTTAAGGATATCTTGGAGTAACTCCTTATCCTAACTTCTTATTTCTAGTAGTCTATCCAGTAATATTCATAGTGTAGTTCATGGTCTGATGTAGAACCTATGGCTTGGTGCTGAACCATTTAATATCATAATTATTCCTGGGGTAAAACCATTCAACATATAAAATTCTCAATTTAGCTTTAACCAATTTTACCTTAACTAGGTTAGGGAAGGTATACCTACCAACATTTATAGGAAACTTGATATTAGTTTTAGGTTTGACTGTCAGGGTTCTGTGAACATAAACAAGTTGTCTAACCAATTCCAATAACACCCATTTTTCATCCATATGCCTAGGAATTATATATGGTGTACCTTAGAAACCAATTACCACAATTTAAGAAAAACTGGGGAATTGTATAAAATAATACCCCTATCCAGCTATGTTCCTCCTAGTTTTATATGTCATTCTTTCATATTTCCAAGAAGGGGAAAATAATCATATCATAAGGGTAAATAATGTATCAATTACTCTTCTGAATTGAGCCCCATAATTGAACATATTCATATGGGGATATATATCATGTATGTTATAGGTGTTAGGATCCCTTTTATACCTCAATAGTGGGAATATTCTATGGAATGCAACATTGTATACTAAGTAGGAAGTCATGTAGAACTGTGGAATGTTGGAAAATCACCCTCTATCTATAACAACTACCTATATCATTTGAGAATGGATGGAATTGTTGATTAACTCCCCCTAATATATTAGAGGCTTAGTCACCAATATGAGAAAAATAAAAAGACACATCCACTCCTTGAACATGTAGTCAGAATCATTCCCCACTCAGCAACTCAACAATGTTATATAATCTTCAATTTCTTCAATGAATTCGTTTTGGGAAAACTTATTTTTGAGTTGAGTTACTAAGACTCTAGTATTATTACTCTAAATAATTCTCATTCCAGTACTCCTCCCATTTCTTGACACTTACATCAGCCAAGTGACTCAAATTGGGGAGGCCTAATAATTGTTCAAATGATGTTGTTATTAGGGATAAAGCTAAGGCACCACTCCAATCCCCGATTTTCTAGGTTTAAGGGTTATAATTTTGAGCACATGTCCACACCAAATTTAGGTACTAATAAAACGGAGGGAAATCAGAATCTAATGCAATCCCACTATCATCTATCTTCCTCATGATCTTACTCTTCCCAGGGGCCTTCAATATCAGGTTGAATTCAATTAATTTTTCCCCACTTAAGTTTATATCATTTATCATGTCAAAATGGGAGGTTAAATTTGAATTTGTTTGGGAATTTTTGATGTAGTATTCATCTTGTAATACCTTGAATCAGTTACCAGGAGATGATAAAAGTTACCAAAAACTTCTAAAGGAACTCTTACTCCTCAAATTGTGTACTCAATGATTCATAAACCACACAGAAATACAGGACCACAAATCTAGGGAACTTATTTTATGAGCTCTTTTTCCAGTTTAGGGATGGAAAAATGATATGTGCTTTTCTCAAGATCCTCCGAAAGAAAAAATCCATTTCATAAAACACCTAGGGATTAATGGAAATCTCTTACAAATGCTAGTTTAAATGTAAAGTGTCAATTTAGGATTTCCTTCGAGCTATATATATTTTGTAATGGCAACATTAATAACAAAAAATCCACTTGGAGCTTTATCCTACATTCCTTATTTGTATTTCGAGATGTTGGGTATTTATTTGTGAATATGCTATATACTTCTCTAAAGGGGGAATATTATATGAATGAAACAATGCAAATGTGCTAGTAGAAACTTGTAATTCTCAATCAGATGCCCATTTTCATACCATGCATCATTATTTTAACTTGTTGACCTGGGTGGGTAGTAGGGATGAACTTGCATCTTGCAAAGATGAAACTATGTAAGTTGTGAAATTCCATGGGCCTTATAAACACCTGAACCTCATTCACTATGTTTCTAGGATCAGGGGTGCAATTGCAAGATGCACCTTTGCATAATATGTTACAAACTTACAATGAAGTTCCACACTCCTCAGATGATCTGAATATCATACAACTAGATGTCGGGGTATTTCTCACAACTTACAACTTGTCAATGAGTTGGGCACTTACTTGAATGGTAAATAGGCCTAAAGATAAGCTAAATATACCACTATATGGGCCACATTATTTAATTTTCACTTTACGAATTTTACATGAAAAATTAAAAAACTATGATAAGTGCCTGAAACCCCCAACCAAATCCTCTGAATATTCTACTCAACTGAGTATCGACAGTGTATTTGCATCTTGCAAAAAAGCACAAAAACATAGATTTCTAAGGCACATGGCCATTCCTAGATTGTTTAAGTATATCAATAAGATCCACGAGAGCTCATTCATTTCAATCATAAACTTGCAAATCATGAATATGCCATGAAACATATGAAACATTAAAGATGTTAGTTAAATGATGCAACAGTTGTACAGACAACACAATTTTTAAATATAGATTTAAGGGAAATAGGAAACATTTTAAGTACAAAAATATTGTTTAATGCAACTCGATGAAGCAACCAAGGATGTTAATGAGGTATGAGGATAAAAAGTTTTATAAAAAAGATACAATTAGGTACCAACACACTGATACTGGTATTTATAGAATGGGGTAAAATATTTCATGTGCATGTTGACGCATCATGAAATGTAATCCAAACAATCCTTGTATAACCAAGAGAAGGGGGTATTTATCATTCTTTGCAAGCTAGAAATTTTCACCCATGGAGACAAACTAAATAAAAATATAAAAAGAAGCATTAGCAATGATCTTCACACTTCACAAATTCAAGAAATATTTACTAGAAATACCTATTGATTTTTAATGAATCATCAAGCATTGACATATCTTGTGAACAAGCCACTATTGGGAGGAATAATCTCTAGATATATGATGTTGTTTTAATAATATAGGTTTCAAATAAATTTCAAACTGGGAAGGGAACATGTTGGGATAGACCATTTGAGAAGAATAAACACAAGAGAAGAACTAAGAGAAATAAATGGATATTCTCTAGATTCACACTTTTTTAGTGTTTTTGTAATACTAAAATAATTAAAAAATATTTTATAATTCTGAAATAAAGAGTTTTACCAAATAATTATCAAAAAAGAGAAAAATTAGCTTGTTTATAAGGAATTACCATATACAATCATTAATGGATTCCTATATAAATTGGAAAAATATGAATCATTACATAGAGTTGTATTGGAAACAAAAGGAAAACCATATTTAGGGAAACACGTGATAACATGAAGATTAAATTTTTCTCTAGAATTGATTATAAACAAGATATTACAAAGTGGAATATGGTGTCCAATATTATTTCAAGATATCCACCATATTGCAAAGCACTACGATGTTTCTTATAGGATTCAAAAATTAAATCAAAGAGATGGGATACCACTAAACCCAGTACTAGTTATATAGCCATTTGATCAATTAGGAATTTATTTTATGAGACCAATTAACTTATTATCCAAGATATCCAAAACAAGATATATAATTACTACAACAAATTATTTCACTAAATGGGTAGAAGCCATTGCAACTACAAATTGTGTAGAAAGATATATTGATAAATTTTTATTTGAAAACATCATTAAAAATATTTGTATCCCCATATAAATACCTAAGTGAAAGAGGAATTCATTTCATCAATAATATAATCAAGGACCTGGGAGAACAATTTTTGATTGTGCACCATCAAAGTACATCTTATCACTTGTAAGTAAATGGACAGGAAGAAGCCACAAATAAATATTTAGAAAGGATGCTAAAAAATAATGCAATTAGCATAGATAAAACTAAGAGGGTATAATACTAGTAATAATATGGGCCTATAGAACAAACTATAAATGCATTGCATTAAATACTTCATTTTAGCTATTATATGGAACATAATTGTTTATGCTAATGAAATAAATTATATTAAGTTTTTGCATTTCTATAATAAGAAGGTTAAGAGATAGAATCTGTAGAAAATAGGTTATTGGATTGGAAAAAAATGGAGGAAAACAATATGACTTTGTAAGGGAGCCAAGAATCATATAAGAAAAGTTAAAAAGCATATCATGATAGGAATTTTCACACTGAGTAAGTCATAACAGAGTAATTGGTGCTAGTATATAAAATCATGTTTAGAATGAAGCCAAGAAAATTATGTATTCTATGGAATGTACCGCATGGCATACACCATATAACTAATAATAAATGGTAGTAGGATTGATGTATATAATGCATGATTACACAAAATAAGTTAGAAGTTAGAAGTTTTTAAGATTTATAAGGTCCTGTGGTTAAGTGTGTGTAGGATTAGGGATATGGATCAATCAAGTAAAAAAGGTGTAATAAAATGGATAATTGTGTGAAGATGGGGAAGAAATTTTAAGGATACGAACAAATCAAATAAGTTTGGGAACTTTTCACAGAAGGTAAGAAAAATAAAGAGGAAAAAATAAAAATCAAAAATCAAAAAGGTGATACGTTATGTTGGTACCCATATTGATCCTTCCTTTGAAACCGAGCAACATCAAAATTTGATTAGGATGCTTAGAGACAAACAAATCATAATATGAGTCATTTTGTAGCCAGGGATGGATTCTAGATGACTCTTTATCACTCTGGTTTGGAAAGGTCTGGGTATCACCATGCTAAGAGTTTGACCTACCCTTACTACTTCAGGTTGTGCCTTCAACCAGGGTGAGAGGACCCACTTTGTGACCTGTATTAGTGGAAATTATCAACAAATTAACAATATTTGACTCTTCCTTCACAATATTTTGAAGGAGACCTTGAGAAAACATGGCCAATACAGCATAACCTAACTCTTACGACTTGTCACCTTTGAAAATGAAATTTTTCTCTAGATAAGGCCCAAGTCACTAAAGACAATGATAAAAACTAAGTGCACTTGCATATTTTAGTAAAGGATGGACAAATTTAATGATCTTCTTTAGCATTTGTGGATATACAGTCCAATCAGGGATGGTTCATGTATGATATATCAATGAATATGAAATTTATGGTTGGGAAGTTAAGCATGATAAAGTTGACTATACCAAATTCTTGAGATCTTTAAACAAATGTTGATAGATCCACAAAGAAAAATGACAAATCACTTTAAATAGTCAAGATGAACCTTCAACTAGAAAATTGTGCATCTATGAAAGATCAAAGACACACGGATTTACACATTCTTCAAGGATTTAACATAAAAACCCATGTTAAAGACTTAATTAAACCTTAGAATTCCCTAATATATCACGCTTATGATACACTCATAAACTGAAAAAAACTCTGTATTAATGAAATGAAAGTAAAGTGAATTTAAATTGCTTAATGCATCATGAAATGAAATCTCTCTTCATAATGTAATTGAAAATGCCACAATACTATCATGAGGATGAGATCTTGTGTGATTTTAGAGGGATTCCTAATGTAATATTGCAATAGGAACACAGATAACTATTTGAAGATATCTCAACATGACAGTAGACACAACATGGTTCATGAAAAACACAAATTACTTAAGGTTTTTCAAATTGATCAACAAGGGAAAGTTTTTTTACAATCTCAAAGATTGTCAATGGCTATACATTTGTAACCATCTTGACATGATCAATTTCAAAGATACACAAGAAATAAATGGTTTCTCAAATAAGTTCCTTCGGAAAATGGTTTTTCTTAGCTTTTTGTCCTCTTTTCTCTGAATAAATTTCAGAAAAATTAACCCCCCCTCTTTTGTGATTATTCTCTTTCCTTTTATATCATCTCCTTTGCTTGTTAACCTTCAAATTTCTTTCCCCCAAAAGTAAAAATATTCCCAAGAATATTCTCCTTTTTAAAATGGTTCTAGAACAAGGTATTTAGAAAGGTCTTTCTTGAAGTTGCCAGGTGTACAAATCACCAGTCTTTTCAATCAACTTCACTAGTGCTCCACTGGGATATCAAGTAATATTTTTTGGAGGTTTTTTTTTTTATTCTCTCCTAGTATTGATTAGATAATCATTTCAAACAATCTCTGAACATCTTCGGATAATATTGAAATGACATATATCCATACTCGCTTTTCAATAATCTACCTTAGCAACCACACCCTCTGCTTTATGTCTCATTGGCTTAATTGCCACACATAGTTTATGTCAAATCACCTTGATTTACCATCTCTATTGATTCCTAACTTTTTGCAAATCTTAAATTCTCCTTTTTATGAACTAAACAAAATCTCCTTCATTTCATCGGAAATATTGCATCAAATCAGAACATATGTCTCCTTATGATTATAAAACTTGGCTCAATTTCATTAAAGTGAATGGTGAAGGTGCTCGTAGCTCACAGCCTGAAGGAGATTTATTAAGAGGACTTAAATCAAATTTTTGATTTAAGCGGTCCTGATGAAGCTTTTTCCAGGGATTTGTTTGAGATATAATGTACAGGTGACACCAGAGGGCCCTTAACATACCGGCAAGTCTAATTAGAACTTCTTACAAGGCTGATCAGGATCAATCTGGTATTCATAGCGTTCCAGGTTATGTATTTCCTTCTTTTTAGATGGGAGCATATAAAAAATCCCAAAGACTTGAAAAAATGCTGGGTTGAGAGAAGACCCCAGGTCTCTGGGAAGACCAATTTTCAATGTCCCTTTCTATGTGAGGAGGAATTTGTATCAAAAGAGATTCCTAAGGAATCATATGTGTTGTATGATAAATCCTCCATAGACACAGTGCCTACTATCTCTGACAAAATAGAAGAGTCAGAGAAAAGGATCAAATTCCTGGAGAAAAATAAAGTAGAGACTGTGCCTTCACAATCAGTTTCAGCACCAGGGTCATCTTTAGGGAAAAGTGTTATCCAAAATGTGCCCCTTGCTCATTTTGTGGCTAACTCCTTTCATTCTTCCCTCTCTTGTGCCTCAGTCATATTTTTTTGCTTTTTAGGCACTCAAAACTTTCTGGAAATGGCACCATTGGATAGAGCTCTTTCTCAGCTTTCCAGAAAGGTAAATTTTTCCTCCTAACTCCATGTATTTTTGAAGTTATGGCCTGGCAGAGTTTTTGTGGGAAATTTTCCCCTAAAAGGCCCACAGCCAATGAAATGGCGCCACGTGTCCAAGGAAGTGGCGGGGGTCGGAGGAAAACTTGGTTCTTTTTACCAAGTGTTCGGAAAAGTTTTCAAAAGGGATATTTTTTCCGCAGGCCCGCTGGTGAATTAGATTATGCCACGTGTCTAGGGGGAAAAATTGAAAAATTGACTAAGTGTTAGTGCCATGGACAATTTCAAAAGGAAGGCCCACCGACCAATCATCTTACGACACGTGTCCTATGGCATCAGACCTTCGGAGGGTGGAGGAAAGGTTGGAATTTTAGCAAAGTATTGGGGAAAAAGGAAAAGGAAAATTGTTGGCCCGTGGCCCCGCCGACCAGTCAGAGCCTGCAACGTGTCCATGGGCACGTGGGCTAGTGGAGTGCGGGAGGAGATTGGAAATTTTTCCCAAAGGGATTGCGCAAAAGGAAAAATGTTTACCCAGGCCCCATGTCTAGTAAGACGTCGCCGCATGTCCTAGACCGGTGAGAGACGGGGAAATTTGGGAAATTTTCCTAAAGGAAAAAGGAAGGAAATTTCAGAGGAAAAATTTTCCCCCTGAACGCGAACCAATCACATCTTGCCACGTGTCCAGTGGTAGAAAAAGATACAAGACAAGCCCACATGGAAAATTCGAAGGGAAAGGCCTGCAATGAATGAGGTTTTGCCACATGTTCGAGTCAAGAAATAGGATCAAACAGTGACGGAAAATTTAGGAAGACAGGCCCGTGCCCAATCAGCACATGCCACGTGTCCTCAGATCATCGGCCCGATAGGGAATTTTTGGAAAATTTTCCAAAGGGCAAAACAATGGAAAATGAAGCATTAAAGGCCCACACCCAATCAAAACATGCCACATGGCACATAGAATGGCAGAGTTCAGGGAATTTTTGGAAAATTTTCCAAAGGGCAAAAAGTGGAAAATTTAAAAAATTTTGCCCGCCAATCCGATTTGGCCCTATTTTGCCCTAAAATTTCAAACGGCCATATCTTTCGATCCAGAGCTTAGTTTTTCACGTTCTTTATATCAATGGAAAGATGGTGAAATTATCTACAAGATTTAGGGGTCATTTTTGAATTTTGATGGAGTTTGGAGAGATAAAATTGAAAAACACCTCTGGCATGTGGTCATGGACAGAAATGATGTTTCAACCACCATTTTTAATGAAGAATGGCTCGCATTCTCTCCCAGCATGGCGAAAAATGTCAGGGGATGGGCCTGTAAGGATGCCCATGCTATTTTAATATGTTTTGGGTCGGTGGTTGAAGCTCTCCCATGTTTTCCCATGTTTCTCTCTCCTGGGGTCGTGGCTTGCACTGTAAAAGCCAGAATGGGTTCATTTTTGAAAAAGAGACACTTTTTCAGCTCTGCAACTTCCCTTTTTCTTCCTTTTTGGTAGAATTTGTGGAATTTTTTACCTTTCCATGCAATACAGCACCCCTTTTTCCTCTTGATCACTGTAATGCATTGTATTGGATCTGGAATGTTAATATATGCTCTGTGATTAAAATCCCTCAATCCTTTCATATATCTACCATTGTTTTCCTGATCTTTCATTACATTTTGAGAAATTTGTGCATGCTTTGTGCTATGTTTTCTTGTGGATTGTGTATGTATTGTAGTATCAGGTGTCTGTAACTCCTTTGGTGCATCACCTCATTAGCATTAGCTTCATTTTCTTGCATTCCCTATCTTTGTCCCCTTGGAATTTAGGGTAGGAACTAGGAATTCAAACCTCTGCAACTTGTAAGTGATATATCTGATCAGAGGAGTTGAGGAACTAGCCTCTAATCTAGAGATTCCTCTCCCATTTTTACAAGTCCCACACTTGGGGAGAGGATTCAATGTTGTGCAATCACACTGGATGTCCAAGATGTCAAACTAGAAGTCTGATCAACATCCAGGGGTGCTGCTGATTTGCAACAACAGTTTTGGCATGCCCGGTGGGACCTTAGAGGTATTCATCTTCATTGCAACAAAATTGATGTGCATTTGTTGCAAGTTTCTTGCTTAAAAGAGCCCTAAATTACACATCTGGCGACTCCAAGGAAGAAGAATCAGCTGGTTTTAGCAGTGCAGACCTGAAAACTCATGAGAAGAATCACCACAAGGTCAAGAGTTGGAGAAGAAGAGGTGCTGTTTGAGTATCTGTAATTATCTCCAAGAAGAAGGAAAAGAGGGAGGAGAATTCAAAGGTCTCCATCTCCACCAAACAGAACTCTCTCAACTCCTCCACCTGGTAGGCCTTTCATTCAATCAACAAGGGTTCTAAGGCCAATCAGAATGGCACAAAACAACCCCTATGTCAATTTCACTGGCAGCAGCCCACTTGCTCTCAATGCACAAAATCCAATCCCAGTTTCAGCATTGAAGAACATCCCATACTTTACTGGAGAGAATCAGACCACTCCTGGTGATCATGTTAAGGATATTGCCAATATTTGTGCAATCCATGAGATCAATGAGATGCAAGTTGTTGTCAAACTGCTGGCATCTTCATTCAAAGGGAAAGCTTTGCAATGGTTCAGGAGTCTTGCCTCAGGTTCTATCCAAAATTGGAACCAGCTATGTATAGCCCTCCATGAGTAGTTTGGAGAAAAGGGAGACAACTTGTCCCTTTTGGAGCAGCTGACAACCATCAAGAGAGCTCCCAATGAGCAGCTGACTGACTTCAACTTCAGATTTCAAATGACTTGGGAGAGAATTCCAGTGGGCAGTAAGGCCAATAGCAGAAGGTGCTTTTCTATATTACCTTAAAGCTTTAAATTTTGATATTTCTATGTTAATTCAATCCATGGGAGGCACAACTATCCCTGTTGCTTATAGCATTGCCATTAGAGCTGAAAATTGTTTGATTCAAGCTGGCAAGCTAGCTCCTAGGCCTCTAATGCCATTGTTTCCAAGTCCAGAGAGCCCAAGTATAAATCAAGTGCCTAATTTAGCTCCTATTCCCACTCCTAGAAATCAGAATTCAAGTGAAGCTTCTACTTCATCTTCTAGTGCCTCAAATGAACTTCAAGAAGTCATGAAGCAATTGCAAAATCTAGGTAATGAGCTAGTTACACTCAAGAGGCAGCAAGCCCAAGGTTTTAGACCTTCTTTCCAGCCTCAAGCTCAGCCTAACAGGCAGCCATACCAGCCTCAAAGACCACCCAATCTAGTTGCAAATTTAAACCAAGCAAGACCTCCTACCAACAGACCATTTCAGCCCTATAATCCCAATGTTATATCTGCCTCTAAGGCATTAGTGCCAGTGCAAAACAACATAGCTCAAGAGTATGATTGGTGTTTCCCATGTAATGAACCTCACAACTAGTCTATGTGTTTCAATGATGCCTTAAATCAAGCATTAATGGTGACAACTACTAGTGTGGAGGGTGAAGGTGGTCAAGGAAATAACCAACAACAAGAAACATTCCAGCAGCAATCAGCTCCAAATGATACTACACTTGTAAACTGGCAGGTAGAGGATTTTTGTGGCATGAATCAACCAGTTTCCCAAAGTGTTGTAGCCAACACAAGGTCAAAAAGGAGGAATTTGGGTGAAGAACAACCATTGGCTCCAAATAATCCACAACCCCCTACTACTCCACAAATTATTGGCAAACAAAATTCAGTTCCAAACACACAAGGGCTGCCTAAAACAGCTCCAAGGACAACTCAAATGCCAGTTGTTGCTGCCCATATGCAAGGAATAAATGTGCAGGCCAAGGGAAAATAGAGAGATGCTTCATCTCCATTCAACATCATTGATCAGATGAAGAATACAAATGTAAACATATCAATGTGGGAATCACTATCCATCCCAGGCCAAAGAGATTTTCTACAAGCTGCCATGAAGGACTGGTCAACTTCAAATTAGCAGGTCCAAATGCAAGAGAAGGTACTCACAAATGCTGCCTAGCCTGAGGGGAATCATGGAGGACAACAAGGTAAAATGTTGAAACCCCCTCCATTCTATGTTTCATTGATCATTGGAAACCATTTAGTACACAACTACATGATTGATTCTGGAGCAAGTAGTTCCGTAATGCCCAAGCAAATAGCTGATTAATTGGGAATTCATTATGAAGTCATATCCAAAGGGGTAATGCAATTGGATGGGACAGAAGTAACAACAGTTGGAGTGATAAAAAACTTGAGTCTTACTTTGCATGCCTGCCCCAACGTTGTTGTTTTACAAGATGTCTCAGTAATAGATCTTCCACCACTCTTTGCCCTATGTTTGTCAAGGGATTTCACAGCCAAGATTGGAGGTTACTTATCTGCTGATTGGTCACACATGTTGTTTAGAACAAGATATGGAACTAAAGCCACAATCAGATCTGAGCCTATTGCAAACTTCCACATTGATCCTTACACTCCAAGTCAGATCAATACCAATTGTTCAGTGTTTGATCAAGAGGATTATCCAAGCACTGATGAAGCTGACACCAAGGTTGGAAGCATCCCAAATCTAAATCTTGATAAATGGGCAAACAAGGTGCATGCTTTTGATCCTTATCAAGAAGTAGAATAATCTGAGCTAGGAGTCTATTGCATGCATGAAGAAAATCAGCCTATTCCTAGCATCACCAAGCCAGATCACAAGGATGAAAATAAGGTATGGAAGTTTTTTTTTTATGGATCAAGGAGTAGACAAGGTGCAGGAGGTGGAGCTATGATTGTTTCATCTCAAGGAGTTAAGTATTATTCAGCTTTTAGATTTCAGTTTACATTGTAGACACCAAATTTGTGTCTTACGACCCCCTGTGCCCCGCATCTCATTTCGCAACCTAACCTCATCACCTAAACCTTACACAATTATTTATTAATTACCTTATAATTAATAAATCCACATCGCCATACCTGCCACCTCATTTTGCCACCTCATCATGACCTAGTCTTAACCCTAAACTAACCTAATTAAGACCTATAACTTGGTCCACATCCACACCCATGACTAATTACTCCTCACCCGCACCTAAAACTAACCTCATAATGACTTGACCAAGCCCGCGACTAATCCCTCGGGAGAAAAGGAGGGAAAGCTGGCCATTTTACCAAAAATAGCCCGCTTTGACCTGACCGATACCGGTTCCTACTCGACCGCCGTCGGTTGCGTAACCGCCATCGGTTCCCTGTAAATGACCACTCCCAACCAAAAACAAAGGGTTGGATTTTTGTGGATCAAAAATCAGAAATCATTGGAAGGATCTAGATTTTTACTTGGCTGAACAGAGACAAGTGAAAAAAGAAACAAGAAGAGTTTGCAGAGAAGGACATCAAATCCAAAAACTACAACTGAGTAACCAGAGCCTTGTGATACTCATCTGTTCGTCGGGAGGGAAGATAGCTCATCCCCTGATTGTCAGGTCATCCTACCTAAGTTCTGCCGTCGTCATCACAGTTCTTGGACCTGCATCCTCATCAATAATCAGTAAGTAATATCTTGTATGTCCTTTTAATAACATTTCTTGAACTTCTGAATCACAGCCATCATAAGTCTATTCCTAGATCTACTACCCAGCAACACACTACATCTAACTGTCATTCCTCCACACTTACGTTACCCCAAGAACACCCCCCATATTCTCTGAGTCCTTCTCATCACCCCATTACCTAACCCCACCCATTTATCAGCCTTATAAAACAACACAACCACCTTACAACCAACCTTCACCAAAAGCCCCTAAAACATTGCCCCTACCGATATCGGTTACGAACAACCGGTACCGGTTACAGTGACCGGCATCGGTCACCGTGATTCTAAACCAAGACCAGCCCTTTCTCTATTGTTCTAACAAGGTAAACAAATTTTAATTGGACAATAGCTTATTTGTTAGAATTTGTGTTAATTCATATTAGCAGGGGAACTGACCACCTTCGAAAGGAAGTTTTATATTTCCTGGGCCCAAGGCAGTTCCCTCATTTATTGTCTAATTAAAATCTGGTGGTCTTGTATTCTTACTTGCAGGTAGTCCTTCCCAGACAAAAAGGAGTTCTTCGCAGTCGATCTGATCTTTCTCTACGGTACGCGCACACCCTCTCGACATTCAACAGGTATTCCTCCTAGCCCTAACCCTTATCTGTTTCTCAAAGGAATGAAAGGATAGAAGCAACTCTATTCCCAAAAGCTGAAACATTCCGTGCGAAACATTTTGGCACGCCCGGTGGGACCCATTTCGGGTTTCTTTCTTTCTTGCTTGCTTTCACATAGGGAGCATACTTGCTGTTTTCTTCTTCTAAAAATTTCACACGGTATTTTGTTATATTTAGTAAAAGAATTTGTCTTGCTTTCCCAGTTTTGCATTAGTGAAAGTCATCTTCTTTGCTTCATCGAATATCATTTTCGATTTGGGTTTAAAACACGTGCATTACATTCTTGCTTGTTGTTTTCAATTCTAGTGAACGTAGACTAAGTAACAGGTCGTACACGTGGGGGTGATTTCCACGGTATTGACAGGAAATTAATCTTACTTTCACTGCACAACACATACCGAATCACTTCATAATTAACACAACAGCTCAAAACATCCCCCCTTTTCCGCGGTATTCCTCCGCCCGATTGAGGTAACCTTATAAGCCAAAACAAACTTGACATTTCCCCTAAGTCTTGTGTTTAGGATTCTCACATCATTCTGCATCTAAGGGCATAAGCTCAAATTGATAAACACTAATCCTAGGGTTAGTCTGTTAATTTGCTTGTGTATCTTGTTTGTTTTCAGTTCTGTTTCTCTGTCATACACTGTTTCAGTTATCACTTCAGAACAATTTGATAGATGTACTAAGCATTGTTAAAAACTCAAATCAGCAGCTTCTTATATTTTCTTATACCAGTCTTATTATACCGACATCGGTTAACTGACTGACGTCGGCTATAGTCTAACCGACCTCGGTTAGCAGACCGATATCGGTTACTGTCTTTTACAGTTCCTGACAAACCAGCAACCTACCAATTTCAACATTCTGAGGCTGTTTCTGTTCCTGATAGATTGAAACCCTACTGTGTACTTTTTTCCATGGTTGTTATCACTCGGAAGCAAGCCACCGCCATGGTTTCACATGCCTGCTCTGTGCCTTTTCCTGAATCACCCCCTTCACATTCTATAGGGAATCCTACGGATACCAGCGAGGTTCCTAAAATTCCTGTAGGAGATAAGGAATTTGCCAAATTTCTGGATGCTAATCCTAGCGCTGTACAATACTATTTGTCTCATGCCCCTGACCGTACACCCAACGGTCAACTCCTTGTTGGCATGCCTATTAGTATAGCTGCTCATTTAGCTCCTTCTCCGCCTGATACCTCCGCTTTGCCTGCTGCATCCTTAGCCCCGTCTCCCAATCCAGTGGCTTCACAGGTTCATACGACACAGATTGGCTTTCCTTTGGTTAATCTTGGGCCCCACATGTCATTACCACCGACTGCTCCTACCTCGTCTCTCTTGCAGACTGTTCCGTTCATGACTTGCTCTCTGCCACCTATCCACATGAGCTTTCCTTCTCAAGCTCCGCCCACATTTTCATTCCCACACACGTATCCCGTGACCTCAACGTCTTATATAGGACATCCCTATTCGGTCGCCTCAACACATTCGTCCTCCATACCTTATCAACATTTAACGCCACCATTGTCTAGTGGAGGCCCTTGGCCCAATTTGCCTCCATTTGCCGCAACCGCACCATCAGCTCATCCAACCATGGATTTCATCAAACAAATGATGGACAAAATGCAAAATCTGGAGGCTTCTGTTTCAGGAAGTCGTAGCACCTTGACATACGAGCAAGTTTGTCGGGAGCCTATCCACCCTTCTGTCCCCCTTCATTCATATCCTCCTCAATGGGAATTACCAAAATTTACTCGTTTTAATAGTAAGGAGGATCCTCAACAACACTTGCGCTCATTTAGACATGCCTGCTATCTAATTGCTCACGACGATGCCTTACTACTCCGCACCTTTCCCATGTCCTTATCAGGACCCGCCTTGGAGTGGTACAGTGCTTTAACCCAGCACTCAATCTTCTCTTTTAACCAACTAGCCCAATCTTTCTTGGATCATTTCTCCATTAACATTGCCAAGAAAGTATCTATCACCGACCTCTATGCCATCCGACAATTTGAAGATGAATCTATCGCAGATTTCGTTGGACGATGGCGGGGCCTTATCAACCAACTTACGTATGCCTTGCCTCAAGCCGAACTTATCAAACTTTTTACGCGGGCCTGCGCTAAACACATCTCCCCTACCCTCCAAATTCAAACTTTCCGCACATTTGACGAAGCCTTTACTATGGCTCGAAAACTAGAGATTCGAGCCTTAGAGGAAGAGAAATTGCGGTTGCGCAACAAAAACCCCACTTTCCGAACTCAAGATTCCACCAACAAACCTAACACCACCAATCCTCACCCATCGACTGCTTCGAAATCAAAAGGAGCTGTGCACGCGGTGATGGTCAAATCCCAACCACCGTCTAATACCCCGCCAAAAACCACCTATAAGTATAAAGCTGAGCCCATCAATTACACCCCCTTGGGAGAAACTTATGGTGTGATATTGGAAAAATTACTTAAAGCAGGAGCCATTACCTTACCTCCTGTTAAACCTCACTCCGGGTTTGATTCCACTCGCGCCATACCTTCTTGGTACAAAGAAAATGACTTCTGTAACTTCCACCGCGTGAAGGGACACAGTCATGAAAACTGCAAGATGTTGAAAAACATAGTGCAGGAAATGGTTGATGCAGGGGATATAACCCTCGATAATCCTAATGCCCCTGCTAACAGAAATTTGAAAATTTTCAACAAACCATTCCCAAATCACTCTTCTAACAGTAATATAAACCAAGATATCTTAGCCGAGGAGAGTGTTCATGAGATCCATGCAGTCTTCGACTCCCAGCCAAAAGCCTCTATCGAAAAAATTCTGAATCAAGCTTCTTCACTAACGCAGGAACCCGAACCCCCTTCATCACCATCAAGACAAGACAAAATCCTTGCCGTTCCTTTACCCATCAAAGAATTAACCGCCCAGAGTTCCCTTCTCACAAATGAGCCTTCTTACACCACATCCTTGCAAGACTGTGAGCGGATGTTATCTAATTTATCTATTTCCCAAACGTCTCCTTCTACCATTCTTGCTGTACAAGAGGAAGGTTCACCACTTCTTTTGTCATCCTTAGACGAGAAACCTCTTACACCGACATCACCACATTCTTTAAACATGACGGATCCTCTCAAACACGCCCTCCTACCTATTAGTTCTTCATCGCCTAAATCTTTTCAGCAACCGGTTAACCTCTTAACGCCCATTGATACAGTGCCTCATCTTCCCCCTGTATCACACCCACAGTGGACCGGAATCACAACCCACCTTTCTTCCATACAAAAGTTCCTATTCACACGTGAGGACTGTCATTCCCCAGAAGATAGAAAGGTCCTACGGGAACGTTTGAGTACGCCATATTCTACTCAAATGCAGATGACCAACCCAGATGCCTCTACCATATACCCGAAGTGTTTACAGAAGCTTAAAATGCCTATGTCCTCATCTTCACCCCCCTCATCTCTACCAAATACCTCATCCACTTCTATTAACCTAACCCAATCTTCCCCTACGCTTGGGACCTCACCAATACCCAGTCTAACACACCCACCTAAGCGGCTTGATTTATCTAAAAATAAAGCCATCCATCCACTTAGGAGACAGACTCAATCTCCTCAACCTATGCCTCTATCACAACTAAAACCATCGTCGTCACACCTACCTTCCATATTGGGACCCCATCCCTCCACCTTGCATCAATATATCATACCTCCTGTGTTTTCTTTAAAACGACCTACGCCTTCTGCACCCATACAGAGATCCAAGGGTACATCAACACCGTCACCCCACGTATCCTGTCCACCTACCAACCCTAAACAAATTCCATCATCAAAAGATTTGTTTGCTGTCACTCCTATTTCTCCGTGGTTGTTTTCTGATACCACATCATCTGTGGCCTCATCATCTAACCAGCTAAACATAGCTTCTGCGCCAAAGAAGCCACGTTTAGTTAAAACCCATTATCAAAACTCCTTGGCTAAACCACCACCCATACAAACCAACCATACCCCATCATTACCAGAAACTACCCAGTCAATAGCCTCATCTTCCTCTGACTTTGACCCACTCAAAGGGTCTTACGCCAAAATCCTTGCTATGTTGGTGGAGAATGCGACCATTTCCCTACCCCCACTTAGACTTTATGATCCATCTAAACCTCGACCTATAGGTTATGATGAGTCTAAAATCTGCGCTTACCACCGCACACCAGGACATGACGTAGAGGGATGCAAAGCATTGAAAGCCATACTTCGTCAGTCACCTCTCTTAGATAGAAAAGTTAAGAAAGACAACTTACGAAGGGAGAGACCTTTAGCTTCAATTCCCTCTCCTATACCACCTGTCCCCGCCTCACCAAGATCTATCATTATTACAGCCCCACCTCTCGAAGACCATGACTTATCCCTACCGTCTTCCTCCTCTCGTATTCACGAGATCAATATGATTAGTGTTGCTACTCGAGGGCAGAAAAACAATGGGAAAGCGAAAGAAAGCACACCTGCGGCCTCCCTTTCTCCGTCCACCATCCCGATCGCACCACCACCTAAAGTGGTTATTCGTGGACCCACCTACCCCGTCTCTAATGGAGTTTCCCACCGAACCATGATCAAACAGCTTCACCAATCACCTGTAAAAATGACACTGTATGAGCTCATTCAGACTTCTGAATCTCATCGACAAGCTCTCGTTGAAATCCTTCAAGGGATAGAGGTCTTACCTAATGAAACCTTTCCTGTTACCTCCATTCTCACACCCAATCACGTTGCTTCACTCACCAAACAACCCATCTCCCCAACCACTTCTGTCTCTGTACAGCAAGCCGCTGCTGTCAGTTTCTCCGAAGACGAAATTATCGACTTTGGTGCTGAAGATCCTGACCCTGCTCTTTTCATCTCAGCTTACGTCCGGGACATTCGGGTACGTCGTGTTATGATTGACGGGGGCGCTAGCCTAAACATCATCTCTTCAAAAGCCTTCCAACAAATGAATATCCCTTCTAGTTGCATGTGTGCCAACCCCATCATGTTGCGGTCATTCAATGATGCTATTACTTCTACCTTAGGCACCGTGATCCTTAACATTCGTGTAGGGCCACGCACTTTACCCAAACTCTTCTATGTCCTTGAGGGAGAGTTCCAATACAATATGTTGTTAGGCCGCCCTTGGATCCGGGCTATGGGATGCGTTCCCTCCACCTTACATAGATGCATAAAATTTGAGTACGAAGGGAAGTCCTACACTGTAAAAGCTGATCCTCCCCCCTTCAAAACCTGCAATATGTTATATCACCCTAATGATGTGCTTGTACCAGTCAAGACACCCATTCATCTAACCCAACCATCCACTCCAACCACACCTCTATCATCCACTTCAACCGCACCTACACCTTCAACCAATGAAACCGCCGTCAAAAATACCACTTCCTTTCCCGCAGGTAACATCCCAACCTCTGACCCCTTAGTAGATGTTTTTCAACGCCTTACGCTGGGGGAGTATCACCTATATAACGTTAGTTCTTTCCATACCCCACAGGAGTATGGACAGTTACATACACATCCTACCTATGACCGTCGTGTGGGGGAAGTAATCCCCTATGGACCACCTCATTGCCGCACCAACCTAACGTATGGGGGTGTCGACGCATCCTCCGTTACCCCTGAACCTCCTCTTGGTGTGGTTCCTTTCCAATCTGATTTTCAATACCTGACAAATCGTCGTTTCGCCCTCACCTTCTTGACTCGCTGTGCTTGGAAAGGCTTTGGTTTTGGTCTTTATGAACAAGGCCGACATACAATCATTCCCGTAACTACACGCAAGCACAATGATCGTAGTGGTCTCGGATTTCCTGGAACACTTACACCAAAGGAACCTCATGTCAGTTGTCTCCTGGAAGATGATGACATCACCCCTACCGAACCATCATCACCCATTTTTCCATCATCACCCACAGAGTCGATAGATCCTGAATCTATCCCTCCTAACTTTTTTTTTTTTTCATAAATGCTATCTTCCTAGGTCCTCTCACTTATCAACACGATAATGAGGACCCGTCTTCTCTTCCCTTTCTGTATCCAGACATGATCGAAGAGGATTCACCTTCAATTAATGTTGTTGAGTGCCAAGATGACGACTCCATCCTCACTTACCTTGGTGCGGATGACTCCTATATTCAACGCGCCTTACCATCTGAAACTCAAACCATGTTGAATGAGTCTACTATAGAAATTAACATCCACACAGAGGAGGATCCTCACATTGTGAAGATCAGACAATCCCTTAACGCATCAGAACAAGTCACCTTTACTACCTTTCTCCGTACCCGCAACCAAGCTTTCGCTTGGTCCTACGCTGACATGCCAGGAATTGATCCTGACATTGCTGTCCATAACATCACCCTAAAACCCGATTCCAAACCAGTCAAACAAAAACTGAGAAAAATGCATCCACGCATTGCCCTCTTGGTCAAAGAAGAGCTTCAACGACTTCTTTCTGTTTCCTTCATCTTGCCTATTGACTATCCTCAATGGATTTCTAACATCGTACCTGTCACTAAAGCGACGGGGGGACTTCGGATATGCACGGATTTCTGAGACCTTAACCTCGCTTGCCCCAAGGATGACTTCCCCCTCCCAAGTATTGATCAACTTGTTGATCTCACTGCGGGCCATGAGATGCTTTCTCTCATGGATGGCTTTTCGGGATACAATCAAATTTTGGTAGCCCCGGCCGATCAACATAAAACTGCCTTCATCACTCCTTGGGGAACCTTTTGTTATCGTGTCATGCCGTTTGGCCTTAAGAATGCTGGTGCGACCTATCAGCGGGCTATGACTTACATTTTTCATGACATTATGCACACTATCCTTGAGGATTATGTCGATGATCTTCTTGGCAAATCTAAACATCGCAGTGAACATCTCGATGTTTTAACCATTATTTTCGATCGCCTGTTACAATATTCGGTCCGGCTTCAACCAAAGAAATGTGTCTTTGGTGTTCTTTCGGGAAAACTTCTTGGCTTTATCATCTCTTTGCGTGGCATTGAGGTCGATCCATCTAAAGTCAAAGCTATCCTAGAAATGCCCCCACCCAAAAACCTCAAACAATTGCGTAGTTTGCAAGGTAAACTTCAATCCATCCGGCGTTTCATCTCCCAACTCTCGGATCGATGTCAACCTTTCCATCACCTTCTTAAAAAGGACATTTCCTTTCAATGGAGCGAAGAGTGTCACCAAGCCTTTGAAGCTCTCAAAGCCTATCTCTTGCAGCCACCCGTGCTTATCCCACCTCAGGATGATCACCCTTTCTACCTTTACCTTTCTGCCACTGACCATGCTATAGGAGCCATGCTCGCACATCGGGACTTGGCACGTCGAGAACGAGCCGTTTATTATATAAGTCGTACTCTCGTGGATTACGAGACTAGGTATACACATGTAGAAAAATTGTGCCTAGCCCTATCATTCGTAGCCACCAAACTCCGACACTACCTCCTGAATCACAAAACTTTCATCATCACCAACACGGACCCCATCCATTATATGTATGCCAAACCACATCTAAACCAACGCATCACCCGATGGCTTATGCTCCTCGCTGACCTCGACCTTGAATTTATACACCAGAAGTCAATCAAAGGACAAACTATTGCAGACCAACTCGCGGAGGCCCCTTTACCTGGGGAACAATTTACCAATTTTAATTTCCCTGACGAACTCATCGCCACTCTTTCACTCAGGGAAGAGTCGTATCCAATGACCCTCTTCTTCGATGGATCCAAATGCCAGCGCGGCAGAGGGGCCGGCGTTGTTCTCATTCCTCTTGATGCTGAGCCTATGCCTCTTTCATTCCGGCTCGATTTCCCCTGCACTAATAATACAGCGGAATACGAGGCCCTTGTTTTGGGTCTCCAGGTTGCGTTACACTTAGGTGTCAAATCTATTAATATTTTTGGTGACTCTCAATTGGTAGTCAATCAAGTTATGGGCATCTACCAATGTAAAAATGAGGAACTTCAAAAGTACAAACATTACGTGGATTCACTTTTGACCTCATTTACTCGTTATTCTATCCAGACCATTCCCCGCTCCACTAACAAATTTACCGATACTATGGCTTGCTTAGCCTCGCAAATTCCTGCTTCATCAACTGACTCTGACATTTTCGTCTTGGTCCAACAACTCTTTGCCCCATCTTACTCAGCCCCGGTTATTTGTATGATAAATAATGTGTCTGCTAATTCGCAGGATACCTGGTATCACCAATTTCACGACTACCTTACAACCTCCGTTCTCCCACCTGACCTTACTAGTACCGGCAAACGTGCTTTTCTTAAATGTGTTTCTCGTTATGTCATCATGGGGGGACTCCTTTATAAACGTGGCTTTGATGGCATCCTCCTTCGATGTCTAACCGGCGTGGAGGTCACCTATACCATCCAACAGATCCATGACGGTATTTGTGGTGGACATTTTAGCGGCCTTGCCATGGCCAAACGGATCCTTCGCCTAGGCTATTATTGGCCTACTCTTAATAACGACTGCTACGAATATGTTAAGCGTTGTGTTATGTGTCAACAACATGCCAACCTTCAACATACTCCTAGTCATCCGCTACAGGTCGCACGAGATCTTTGGCCTTTCTCACAATGGGGTTTAGACCTTATTGGTGAGATTCACCCGCCCTCTTCACAACGTCACCGTTGGATAATCACAGCAACCGAATATTACACAAAATGGGTGGAGGCCATTCCACTCATTTCAACCAAAAAAGAAAAAATCGTCGAATTCGTTAACCATCACATTATCTGTCGTTTTGGTGTTCCTCATCGCCTGATAACAGATAATGGAAAATCTTTCAAAAATAAGTTGTTACAAGACCTTTGTGACAACTTTGGTATCAAACTTAGTTTCTCATCACCTTACTATCCACAGGCCAATGGTCAGGCTGAATCTTCTAATAAAACCCTAACCAAAATACTCATGAAAGTTGTTAATGATTCTGGAAGAAATTGGCATGATCACATTCCCTTTGCCCTTTGGGCTTATCGTACTAGCATTCGTACCTCCACTAATGCCACACCATTTTCTTTGGTATATGGAACCGAGGCTATCTTGCCTCTCGAAATACAACTACCCTCCCTTAGAATATCTCTTTAGGATATTCTCACCAACGATGATTTCCGCCAAGAGCGGTTAGCCCAATTAGAGCTTCTTGACGAGCGACGCCTTATGGCTCTTGACCACCTTCAAATCTACCAAAAACGCATCAAGCGTGCTTATGATGAGCGACTTCATGAGCGTACCTTTAAGGTTGGTGATCTTGTCCTCAAAGAGAATCAACATGTAACCAAACTAGAAAAGAGCAAGCGTGGAAAATTTGCTCCTAATTGGATTGGGCCTTACATTATCACTCACACTTATGGATCAGACACTTATCGTTTAGCTTCGCTTAATGGTAAACTTGAGCCTGAACCCCTTAATGCCTTGCATCTTCGACCATTCTACTGTTGAATTCAGTGTTATATCACTTCTTATCTACCTTGTGCTCGTCCCTTGAGCTCATTTACCACCACATACACTTTGTTTCCTACATCTCAAAATCAAAATCAAGCTCACATGGTTTGATTATCACCTCCCCTTAAAGATGCCTTCCCCTTTTTAGTCTAGTTCATGACTTCAAAGTATCAAAATGACACATTCTTAATTAAACACTTATGGGATTTTCTTGAGTCAAACTTCCTACAAAACTAGATGCTTCATGCCAAACGAACAACTAGACCTCTAAAGTCATACATAGACTACTCCCTCGAAGGACAACTATGTGCAAAGCTACTATTATAAATAGACTGCTCCCCCGGAGGACAGCTATCCACAATCACCACATCTGCTACTATAAATAGACTGCTCCCTTGAAGGACAGCTATACATAGTCAGCCTTTATCAGAAGCTTCTTGCATTGATCAGCTTCGTGAAGACCTCAAGAGTAACAAAATACATATCCCTTGTAGACTTCCCGCATCAATCAGTCTATATCCAGAAAAATAAAATAAAAATAAAAGCAGTATTTCAAAGCACTTTTGAGTCATGGACTTGTCTATTTAGGTTTGGTTCTCTTTCGTCAGAATAATCATCTTATAATAAGTTCTCTGCACCCCAACTATACCGGCCACCTCACCTCACCATTTGTCAAAACAACAAAACTCAAGGGACGTGACATATATATGATATATTGTGATTATACAACTCTTTTCACCTATCGAATTCTCACCTATGCAAGGTACCTAGGGATTCAAGCTCATCCTACATTAATATGTAGTCTGTTTAGCTCTTCTCAACTACGGGACACTCTAGCCTCTCTTGCTCGACTCTAGGATTGTGTATTGACCTTAATCAGGACACGATTCCCTACTACTTGGGTATGCTAACTTTCACTTCACCTATACCTACACCAATGACATTACCCTACCAACATCAAATTTTTACTAACCGACAAATTGCCTAACCACAACCAAATTACCTGAATTCACCTCTCCCTGGTCCTAAGGGAGAACTACATCGGTCTGAGGCCCCTCCTTACTTTGTGCAATGGGCTATGTAGGCAGCACTTAGGAGACATGGGGTCTCCCAAGGTTAGCTTGACCATCCCCTACCATACCCTATCATGTGTTGTAAATATAAATAGTTTTTGTGTATTTCTATTTGCCTATTTGCCAACATTCATCTTTATCCTTTTTCAAAACAAACAAAAACAACATCCAAAACACAACCATTCTTATTATTATCATCACTCAAAACAACATAAATATTTAGTTTTATTTTAGATGATAAACAAATACACCTTCTCTATCATCGACTCGCAGGTCGGCATCCTTATTTATTCTTATATTCCTATGAAATTCACTCAGACCCTTACGTCTCCTCCCAAATCAGGTGGTGATCATAATCGTCGATGCCCCTCAGTTGGCCTCTCCATCCTCAAAGGTGCCACTGCCATTGGTTCCTCCCACTGATCCGCTAACATCTCCTGTAACATACGAATACGTCCTCTCGCGTGGAGGAATCTTGCCTCCAGTCTCTCCACTCGTAACTGTGAAACCTCTAACAATCCCATTGTATCATTCACCTATGTTTAAAGATGGTGAACTAAATCTTATAGATGATCTCTCTCCGCTGTAATCACAGCTATATCAGGGCACTCACGTGCACCTCGCAGCTCTGCTACCCACCATACTCTATAGGCCTCTGTCATTCCCGCATCCATTACCCTACGATCGGCTACAATCTCTTTTGGCCCTTCTGGAGGTGTAGGCCAGGGAGGTGAGAATGCTGCCTCGGCGTCGATCCTCATGTATGGTCTATATGTCGTAGGTATATCCTGAATGAACCCAAATTGTTACCACACGTGATCTAGAGGAATCCTCTCGTACTCACCCGGCCTATTCCCTGTGATCCACCTCAATCGCTCCACACCCCTTAACTCCTCAGCTATGTTCTCTGTCACCATATAGTTCCTGTAAGGCCTCCAACAAATATCTGTAATCGTCACCATCTCCCATACCTGTCTATAATACTCGATGTCATCTATCACGGCCTGGGATCTTACTTCTTGTTATGTCTGGACCGATCATCTGAATCCCAACCTCTACACTCCTGCCTCTCCCGACTCAATGGGTCGGCCTATTGGACGTACACAAACAATGTGCTCATAGGCCCAACAATGTAATAAGTACAAACAATCCAGTGTCATCCTGTGTTTTCGCTTACAGGCCCATAAACCCTTGTATAACTTTGCCAGATATGTGGGTGCCCATGCGAAATTCACGCTCATTTCTATCATTTCCCAAATAACACTCATCAATGCTTTTGGAAATCTTCCACCCTCCGCCCTCGGTAATGCATAATACCCCACCACTATCATTAATAGCATGACCAACCTTGTTTCCTCAGGGTGTGTTGCATACATTATACCATACATAAATGTTAAACCTCGCTGTGTCAAATCTCATGTAGCTGAACCAAATACTGCTGTTATCGCTGCCCGCCCCGCGCTAAGTAATGCCTGATACACTATTTTTCCTATCATTGGGAGTCTCAAAATATAGAACACATCTTCCAATGTCACTGTCATCTCCCCTGTTGGTAGATAAAAGGTATTCTTTTCTGGATTCCATCTCTTAATCAACGCCTACAACATAGCATGGTTACGCATGATTCATGAATAATAGTGGATTCCACTTAACCCCAAACGATTTATCAATGCCCATTCAGCCAATGTTACATCCACTCGGATTCGTGACAACAATGCTGGCACAGTATCATTCATCCTTAACCCTACTTCCGCCTGCATACATCAAAATGACACATAATTATTCAATAAAACAAATCTCCACAGGTTTTTTCACAAATTTTGGAAATTCCTACAGTGACCGGTATTGTTTAGAGATAACCGATACCGGTTTGCTAACCGATACCGGTTATCTCTAAATGATACCGGTCACTATCAAAAATATACACCCTGCTTAAAAACATACACCTACGATAATTATTTTTCCCATTTACTCCTATCTATACCTAAAAACATACGT